>JAAXCT010000035.1:1482500-2082500 GCA_012490785.1 Eragrostis nindensis | reverse complement strand
GAGATTCTAATAATAATAATAATGCTTGCATTGTTCTATGCGTAGGATCTTGTTTGAGTCCTGCCTCCCAGGTAACATGAGAAATTGATCATCATAATTTTCTGTAGGTCTCCCAGGTAAAATGAGAAATTGATCATCATAATTTTCTGTAGGTCAAAGTTACAAAAAGCGCTAAGGCTATTGAATCACAGCCACAGCCCCAAGATTTCATCTCAACAAGGAGATTTGAGCTACAGAAATTGAAGGCTTCAACCCTAGTACCCTAAACTCTTGATTAGCACATTGGAAGCTAAAAAAGGAACCAATTCTTTCTTTCAAGACTATATATACACATGTTAGGTGTGGTAAGATGCGCGATACTACGTTCCTACGACAATGAGCAGAAGTATTTCCAAGCCTCTTGTGCATCCCGATAGGAAATTTCATTTGGCCTGCCATTGTCTATACGCCTCAGGTATTTGGCGCCTCGGATAAAGAATTCCCTGACTCAGCTTCCTGCACATTTGATGCAAACATGCAGCACCGAACAAAACCAAAGGAAAAAAAAAAGAATTCAGAAATACACCCCAAATTTAAGTTGCTTATATGAACCAAGATGAATAATAATATATGTCTTAATTGAACACACAAGCTTTCCTTATACTGAATACTATATGTCAAGGGAACTGTTTAGCAGATTTTTCGCTAACAAAGCAAAGCCTATGTGCTACTATATATTCTCTAACAAAGCAAAGCCTAACATATCACTCGCAAGATAAACATGATTTGCTGCTTAACATGGCGTATACTACGGGTTAGTTTGGTTGCTGCCTGGGAGAGCACGCCTCGCTCAGGCAAGCAACGAGTGCCGCAGGAACAAGTTCTGCTTGCCTCAGGCAGATTTTTCAGGGGAGCAACTATACTGACCCTATGTGCTACTATACAGGAACAAGTTCTGAAAAGGAAGCAACCTGAAATGATAACCTCAGGATCCCGCATCCAGTTCCTATGATGTCCGTCTGCCATAAGGCACTTGATCGTCCTGCATTATTACAATGTGATATACGACTGTCACTAAATTTAATGACTTCTCAATCTCTCTTAAAAGTACTCCATCCCACAACAAATGGCATCCTAAGAATCGCAGACAGATTAGGAGTGGAGCGAAATGAGCCCAACACCCCGTACCCCTAGTTAGTACTCCCTCCGTCCCAGTTTAATTGTCACTTTAGCTTCCTCCATTTTTCTCAAAATAATTGTCATTCTCATTTCCCAATACACCTTTCTCTCTTCCCAATGCACCTCTATCTCTATCTCTCTCCTCCTCGTTCCCTGCGCACCTACCTCTACCAACTGTTCTTAATCTCCGTGCCAAGAGCTAAAACGTCAGTTAAATCGGGATGGAGTAATTATTAGTGATAATACGCATTAATATGAGCCAGCTAAATGGGAAACAATGTTTACACTTGCCTGCCTTTTGATGTTGTGCATGGCGCATGCACCAAATCAGCTTTCCACAAATACCAGATTAGTTTTTGTGGACCCCATAAATTGGTTACAGTACCATTTGTTCTAGGATAAAATTTAAACGCTTTGATGCCATTTGTTGTTGGACGGAGGGAGTACTAGAGAATGCAAAAGACACTCACCGGAAAAATATTAGGATACATCCACTGGACCCTGGATTGCTCTGCTGCTGATGTAGATTGGCCAAACTGTTCAATTTGCAGAAACTAATTAAGTCTTTCCAATGTTACACATGACATATTCTATTCAAGCAAAACTGCAACAGAAATGCAATGTCTTGCAAAAGAATAAACCTGCAAGGTGTTTCCTCCATGCATTTGGTTGCCAAAGTGATGCGGATGCCCAGATTGCACCCCATAACGGCTATCGAATGACAGCTCATTTGCATTGACTTCTTCCTGGAAGTGGAAGGTACACAGTCAAAAGTCGTTATACACTCACAAATATCATATGTAATAAAGGATGACCAACAGTTAAAAAAAAAAAAAAAAACAAAGGATGACCAAAGTATTGATAAAAGAAACTACCATGAGATCAACAACACCATGTGTTCTCATATGAGTACCAAGATTTGAAGCAGTTGAAGAAGAATGAAAAGCACCCTTCTGACTCACATCTGATGATACTAACAATGACTCCTGTCGTACAATAAATAAAACTTGGTTAGCATTAACAAGAAAATGACGCGAGAAATGCATACAATGGAATCAGGAGACACCTTATTGCCATTTACCATTGAATCCATGCTTATCTCTTTGCCCTTTTTAGGAGGACGGCCTCGACGCTTTTTTACTGGACCACCCTCGGATGAACCTGGATGTGCATGGTTGTCACCAATCACAATTGCACGATCAGATGGTGTAAGTTTCTGCTCCAGCTCACGGCACAAATTATCATCAAGAAGGGTTTTTTGTACGTCAAGTAGGAGCCTTGCTGCAAGCTGATACTTCTCATCTGATGCCAGCCCTATCTCAACAAGACGGAGGCACTGCAAAGAAATATAATCATAGCGCTCAATGTGATTACTTGTTGCCAAATCATTTGATGGACTCTCCAGGGGGTGCAACTGCTTAAAGTCATTCCGCCATCTGCTGAGCACATAGCAAGGGAGGATATCATATACGTGCTGACATTTAAGCACAGTTAATGCATGCCGACAAATGATGCCAGTAAAGTGAAATAAACCACAAGTGCACTCCATTCTGTTGGTTGCCATACAATGAGCAACCTCATACTTTTTATTCAGCGTTTCACTGCCTGCTTCAGCTAAATCAACAACTATAAAAGAAGATCCATCCAACTGAACTTGACAGTTCACGGTTGCCTTTAGCTCATACTGGAACTTCACAAATATATTCAAGGTGTACAGTTTGGATAGCTGTTCTTCCATTGGGAACTTTGATACCAGAGCCCTGCTGCTATTTAATGACTCAAAATCATATTCTTGCTCCATTTTGTATTTGTTCTGCAAAATAAGCATGTAGCTTCCTAGGAACTCCACCAAGGTAGTCTCTGGACTGACTGAATCCTCAAAAAATGCGTTTGGATTTCCATGCTGATTACCAATACACAACCCTGCCCAGAAGGCATCCTTCAGGAAGGCAGGTGCCCACAAGTGCCGGTTCTCAAACAAAAAGATGATCCATTCATTATCCTGAAGGCCAAATCTATCGATTAAGTTCTTCCACCTTGCCTCAAACTCATCATGCTTCAAGGAATCATACATCACAGTCTGCAGTTCAGTTCTAAATGCTTCATATTCTGCCGATTCTCCTAACTTTTCTGAAATACTTTGTACCACATACCAATCATTTATTCTATGGCGTGTCTTCGGAAACACTTCTCGAACTGCGGCTTTTATCGCCACAGATTCATCAGTAACCATGGCACTTGGAGCTCGCCCCTTCATACAAGTTAACCACGACTTGAACAGCCATAAGAAACTCTCTGTACTCTCATCTGACAGCAAGCCACAACCTAGCAATACAAGCTGACCATGATGATTCGCACCCAGGAACGACACCAGGGGAACATTAAACTTGTTTCTTAAGCATGATGTATCCACCAAAATAGCATCGCTAAAATATTGATACGCAGACCTGGATCTTGAATCAGCCCACAGAACGCTCCTTAGATGGCCCTCGACATAAAAATCCATGACATAAAAGGAATTTGGCTGCCTCGCCTGCATGTCAGCAAAGAAACTGTTGATAGCTGCGACATCAGCTTCTCCAATCTTAAGCCGGCCCCAGTCATCAAATATGGGGACATCAATCTCACCGGAGGCTGAGCATTCCCCTCTGGCAGCCCTCACCACAAGATCTTTACTCATCCCACTGGGAAGTGTCTTGTAACATCTCAGAAATCGCGCCGCGGACGGGTTCAGTGTGTGATTGTGCTCAAGATTCACATCCGTCACGTGCAGCAAGCCATCATTCCACAACCTGGCCACCACAGTGGCTTGGCAATTGGTCTTGGCCGTCGGCCTGGCCTGGTAGCAGGCGTCCTCCTTGCCATTCCCCCACTTGTTGCAGACGAGCACCAGGCGACGGCAGAGTCCGGCCGTGGTGAAGGAGGACTTTTTGACGCAGACGCCGAACCCCGTGCGCAGGGCGTAACGTTTATAGAAGTTGAGCGCCTCCTCGTAGGACCTGAACACCATCCCGACCCTAGGCGTCCGGTCGTCCCCGTAGGGCGCGGACGCGGAGGCGGAGGCGGCAGCTGCTGCTGCGGCGGCGGCAGCGGCGTCCAGCTCGACGCTCTCCACCGCGGCCTCCACCAAGGCGGCGAACTCCTTGCTGCCGGGCGAGATGTCGTCCGCGTCGTCGTCGTCGTCCGGGTTGGCCGCGAATGTCAATTCCTCCCCGGGATTCGAGTCCATGTCCATCATGCTTCTTCGCCCTCACCAATCTACGGCACAATCAGAGGAAGAGTTAGCGCAGCAAACTAATCCATCCCCGCAATGGGAAACCATCCGCGAGAGGACCAACACCTAGCACAACGGAGTCCACCCAAAGCAAACTAGGGTTGCTTACCAGCAATAGAAGGGATCAGTCCAACTCCAGAGGAGAGGACAAGGACAACGACCGGAGCGGAGGCGTGGGAGCCGAGACGGGAGGAAGCGCCGCCGCGAATGGTTGGGTTGGGAGGAAAGGAGAGAAGTGGGCAGAGTAGGGCCGGAGGGAGGCGCCGTACTTTTTGCTATTTTCGGAGGGCGTTTTCGCGAGCAAGAATACGCGGGATTCGAGTCCATGTCCATTTTTCTGTACCGAGTTTGCCCCTGTGTGTGTATCGCCCACCAGTGAACGCCCCTGCGTATCGCCCTCCCGTGATTCGAATCGGAAAACAAATCAGGCCGGAGGAGCAGACGACGGCCGAGCGTGCCATGGCCGCGACGGACGAGGGCCCCTGCGCGGCGAGCTTGGCGGCAGGGGAGGCGCGCCATGGCCGCGGCGGACGAGGGCCCCTGCGCGGCGAGCTTGGCGGCAGGGGAGGCGAGCCGCGCGCCCCTCGCAGCGGCAGGGGAGGAGGCCCGCGCGCCACCCGCGCCCGATGTGCCTACAGGGGACGCGCCGTCGGGTGGCTCGCCTCGCAGCTCTCGTCGGCGGGCGCCGTGGTGTCGGGGCGACGTCGAGATTCCGCACCGGGCTCACGCCGAGCCGGGCCACGCCGCCCTCCTCTCCCCTCCCGCCGCGTTTCAATTTGGATGGGCCGCCGTCGGGACGCTTCGGGCGTCTTCCCTTCCCAATGGCAGCCGAGGCTCCAGCACCTCCCGCCCTCGCCAGAGCTTGCAGGCCGAGCCGGGTCGCATCCGGCATCGCCGCCCTCGCCAGATCCGGCAACGCCGCCGCCGCATCGGGGGCGCAGCCGCGACCTTCCCCGGCCGCGGGGTCTGGCGCGAGGGCGGCGCCCTCCCCTGCTGCGTCTTCGGGCGCGGGGGCGCCGCGCGACCCTCCCGCCGCCTCGTGCATGGCGTGCACCCGCCGCCGGCGACGCTCGCCCTCTCTCCCTCTCCTGGTTCGATTCGATTTGGTCCCAATGTTCAAGGAAGGAGGGAGGGGTATTTTCGGTACAGAAAGTCACGAGAAGGCTGGTTTTGGTGTTTTGGAGTGTCGGGCGCGCTCGCCAGTGGTGTCCGGGGATGTCTCGTTTACTAGTGGGGTTTACTAGTGGATGTCTCGTTCACCAGTGGGGTGAGGGCAATTAGACCAGGAAAACTCACAAGTTTGGGACCTTCAGAGGTTCAGATAGCCTAATCTTGAGAGATTATTATGATTTGAGGCCTGACATGCTCCAACGCATAATGTTGTTAATTCGTCTTAAAAAAAATTACTGCACAACTCCAGTTAAATCATCTAAACCAATAGCTGATTCAGCCTACAAACTCCCAGTACATATTTGCATGAACACCAGACCGGCAACCCATGCTATTCCTGTCTACGGAGAAATATAAGGGAAAATTGTATGTGGCGTAACGACAAATAGGCTCCTCAATTTGAAATCTCCGAAATATTGAACGCTCCCTCAGCATATAATTGCTATGCTTAACAAACACTTGAAAAGACTATAGCCATGGAATAAAAGGTAAACAAGAAGCCTCACTGGACAACTGATTTCTCGTTCACTCTCGTTTGTCCCGAGCCTCAAGCCCTTTAAAATAGGCTATGCATTGCTCTTGTGTATACATAAGTTACACGTATAAGGATATACAATGAACTGGATCGATCCGAACTTCCAGTGCTCTAGTTGTGTACACTGTTTCATCCTTTGTAAAGCCACATTGCACCATTACTTCTGTTTATGTGCATGGAAAGTCAGCAGTCCAGAGATTGATCCAAATTCTGGTCACGCTTTGCTCCTTCGCACTTAGTGCCTGTCTTCTCCTAAATGTGCAGTATTGGCATGTAACATGGCTGTCCGCTCCTTGATGTCTTAGGGCACGACTGTTCCGAGGATGGTCAGTCACGACCTTTTGCTTCCGTGTAATCTATGATATAGTGAACTCACTCTTTCTCGGCTATAACAACAAAAACATCCTTGGTCGACCACCTTCGCCTTGAAACTTTGTCTGTCGGATTGATTATGGCACGCTCAGCTCCCTCAAGACGGTACCCAATGACAATTTCTTTCCTCTGTCTAGCACGTAGAATGACCTCAAAGAAATTTAACTCTTCATCTTCTCTAATGTACAGATCGGATGGATGTATTTGCATTTCATTTCCCTGCAAAGGATTCCAGATGCAAACCTATGTCATGTCAAGAAAGAAACCTGAGAAGAGGCATGATCAAAAAGAAGTCCAACGCTACCATAGAAATTACCCCGACAAACAGATACATGAAAAGAATCATATTTCTAAATAACGGGGAAAAATCTGACATAAATTCCGGATTATGTTTCCAAATAACAGAAAGAAACGGAGAAAGCATCTGACTACAATAAGTGCAGTGAGGTAACTGAACCCCAAAATTTGACTAAATGTATAACGTAAGCTATTCATCAGATAAAAAATTCTTTTGGAGATGACGAGCTGCAGGCAAAGTAGTATCCATGTCAGATACAAAGCTCCATACTCTACCGTGCAAATCAAATATATGCATGGGAATCTGTTACGTACATGGATTTCCGGGATTTGTGGGACGGAGAGAGGGTCGCCGGCGGCCTAGGAGAGGCCGACGGCTCGCTGCAGCAGCAGCGACGCAGCAAGAGAGGGAGGGAGGAGGGGCGACTGCCCCAGGGCATGCCCGCCCTATGCTTGCATGAGAGGGACAGGAAGGCGGCGACCAGAAAGCCAGCGCCCAAGTTGGGTGGGGAGAACCTCAATTATTCGTTGCTTGATTTCCAATGGGTACGCCGGGGGGGGGGGGGGGGGGGGGGGGGGGGGGGTGTTCTCTATTATGGAGGCTGCTCGACCCTAAGCAACCTATTACAATACGGAATGTTCTGGAAATATCTCTGCTAAGCGGCAAAGTAACCGTGTGGGTCTGCCGGATGCTACAGTGCCCCTGGGCTGTCTTGGGCCGACCAGCTGGGCCCCCTTGCTATTTATTGGGCTATGGATCGCTTCTGGGCCATGACAGAATCGAAATATAATCTGAATATCTGATTTAATGCAAAAACATAACTTTTTGAGGTATAGAGTACTTAAAAAAAAAATCTCGACCGGTGGGGGTAAGACTGCCCCCATGGCTTTCTTTTGATAGAGAAGCTCAACCTTCTCCGGTCGAGAAAAACCCCCGAACCCCGGCATCACCCTATAGGGCCGCGCAGATACTTGGGTCGAACACCATTGACCGATGTTGGTGACTACTGCAACTACCCCCAGGTAGGAGAGCCCAAACCAGCCCACAGCCCGGATTCACAAGTCGGCGTCGTCGCCAATATATTTTAGGCACTGCCAACGAGGGGATTTTTTTTTATTCCACAAATTGGTGCACACCAGGATTTGAACCCTGGTAGGTAGCCTCACCACTTGAGGCACTAACCAACTTAGCTGAAGTCAGTTTGCGAGGTATAGGGTACTAGACCAGTGAAAAGTGATAGACCATGGAAACATCAAGTTCAAGAATTGTACCTGTTCGGCAAAAAGTTCCTCCAAGACATCATTTATTTGCCGATCTTCAGCAACCATTGCCAATGCCATGCTCACAAGTTCATTTGAAAGGACATAGTCGCTAATTTTTGACATCGACAACAAATTTTTTGTCCTGGGGTCTAAAATCTCACTGATTATGACAGATTTATCAGATGCTTGTTGCATCTCCCCTATCCAGGAACCTTCAGAAAAGGACCCCCGGGGAACATGTGAAACCGTTGCCTCTCTACATGGAAGCCGTTTTGCCTGCAGTAGAGTATGAGAACAACCTTCAGTTCATGTAAAGATTTATTTTAACATTAGGAAAAACAGCAGGAAAATAAAAGTAGCACATGATTAGAAGATGATATTACAAGAAGTTAATTCTGTTCTAAAAAACAAAAACCTGAATGTCTCTGATAAGCAGTAATGTTGCAAGTGACCTCGAGTCAGCTTGGATTGCTGAATCTTCGACAGATTCGTCTGCCAAAATCAAGATCTGCATTTTGTTTTGAAGCATCAGTGAGAGGAAAGGTGAGCATATACCCACAGGACAAGCTTTAGCATTTGTTATTCTGCATGACAACAGTTCTAGCAGAGTACAATATAATTTCTCAGAACTTACGGAATCAAATGATTCTAGAGGGAGGCTCTCCAGGTGACGGCGTATGACAGCATTTCCTTCGCGATGCACCAAAGTAATATTTTCCAGACGACTGAAGTCCAGACCTCCGTCAATCAGCTTTCTTTCTCTGTCAATCTCAGGGACATCATTAAACATCCACAGCTCTGATCCTGGTGCAAGGAAGGCATCCAGTACCTGGATATCAACAACCAAGTTACAATATGTTTTCCTCAACAAAAATATAGCCTCAATAACTCATTCCATCAACTATGCTGCTGTTACATTAATATAATTAATAAAATTTGGAACAGGAGGTACTCTATATTCAAAAGTTTTGGCACAGGTAATTTCTGCCTCCAAATCATTTCCCTACATATCGTTATACGCACGTGAACACTTAAGAGCACCAATTTGGATTCGTCACCAAGTTACCATTATCATATCTTCGATATCACGGCGCCAACCACAAAACAATATTCTTTCTGGAGACTTTGGAACAACAAAATCTTTAGGCAGATAGCCTCGCCTAACCTGCACAATTTGACAGAGAAAAAAACGAATTAGGAGCTTTCAAGAAAGCGCTTACCACAATCATATCATCTATATCCCGTCGCCATCCACAAAGAAGAATCTTCTGAGGCTTTATCTCAGGATGAACAATGTCTATGTAAAGAGCCTCTTTGACCTGAATAATAAAATTGATCTTGCTTATGGGATGTTCCATAAATGTGAAGTGTCTATATCAATTCGTAAGATAACTAATTCTTATGGTTTCAGAAGTGATTAACAAGCATTAGACTGTCCTCTGTACAGCATTATGCGGTTTCATTACTAGTTCTCAATGAACAAAATGGGAAGGGAATGAATAGATGCCAAATTGTAAAATCAAGGCAATAAAGATTTATTTGAGAAGAAGAAAGAATCATATTCGCTGCTGTGTGTTGACTGCTGTTATCAAACACAATCCCAATGAGCAAACTTTTATATGGATGGAATCAATTCCGGAAGGTGGTCAAGGTTATGTAAACATTACAGGAATTTATGTAACACAGTCTATAGCTCATACATAGCCAATAGTCCCACTGCAAAAGTAATCCAGATGGTTTTGCATACATTGTATGTGCAATAACTGTCAGATGGCGGTTGTCAACAAAATATAAAATAGAAATTATGGATAATTTGAAGCTGACTCTGTACTTTCGGAAACCATTTGATTCCGTTAGTTCTAAAGATAAGAATATATCAACAAAAGAGGCAAAATGGTATAAATTGCATAGATAATGTAACATTCTGGAGGCAGACCAAGTATCTGTGTCAGCACAGTATAGTTTGTGGAATGTAATGAGTAGACTAAAAATGTATCGACACTGCCAACAACAGAAGCGTCTGGTCATATTCCAAAGACCGTATAATTTAACATCAACATTGAAACCATGAAGCACAAGGGTGAAAGATATCAAACAAAAAATGAATGCTTGCAGTATAGCAGAGAAAGAATTTTACATCTTCATTCTACAAGACAAAGAATTACCTTGGGCAACGGTGCTGGGACATATGTATCATCATCTTCTGCAATTACTATAATCTCATCACCCTCTTGCAAAACATAACAATCGTCGGGGTTTAAAATAATCTTGCCACCGAAAGATGCCACTTTGATGCCACATGGAATAGCATCAGGAAAGCTAATCAGCACATCTTCAAATCGCATTCCATCCAACTTAGGCCACCGTTTAATGTAGAATTCACAATTCTCGAAGCCAAGAATATCTTCCCATATCTGTATATGCAATTCCAATGATTTTTGCCACATCATTAGAAATTATGAAATATAGCAAGTCTCTGTGCATTATTTAACTGAATTTAAATTCAATCAGCAACATAATCACAGTAACCATTATGTAGATGTTGATAAAATTAGAACTTAAAATCAGGCATATGTTATAGTAGAACAAGCAGCTAATTTAGTGTCACAAAATCTTTGGTCTAAACTAAAAAAAAGAAGCATATGCACGGGATGAGTCTAGCTCCCTTGGTTGAGGATGGATGTAGACCCAAGTTTGAGTCCCGTTTGATGCAAATTTGGAGGCCTATTTCTTCTTCCCATTAAAAAAAGGCCACCTGCTACCTCCTAGGGTAGGCGGGTTTTTTTTTAATATAGCTCAAAGGATACAGGACAATAAACGGCATTAAATAGACAGTATATTGGCTCAAGTAGTCATGTGTGTCCCAAATTAACTAAAGATTATAAATTTACTGTGCAAATATTTCTATGGTAAAGAAAAATGTTCAAGTTAATAAGATGTGCATGATACAATACTCTACAGTGGAATACCAAGGATGATCAAGTAGAATTCCCCAAAGAACTTCAATGACATTAATCTCACATGCACAACCAGATGATTCGAGTGAACCAGAGGACACGAGTGTGGTGAACAGCTCCAATTTTGAAGAACTTCTTTTATTTTCTTTGCCAGTTTCAAGAGCTTTAGGTATTCAAGATTAGCTTCTCGGTACAAAATTCCTTTCTACCGTGGTGCCAGTGCACTACCTTGAGTGAATGTGGCTTCGCCACTGGTAGGCTGGTTGTGCTGGCACGCACGTATGAGTTTATGTGTGGACAGAGGAAAAAACTCTATCAACAAAGTAACAGAATTCAGAGTTGTTGTTATTTAGAAGGAACCTGAGCAAGGCCTGGCTGGCGTGCACATTGTATCATCAACCGACCGATCACATCATGAGCGACAACAGTTTCCACAAGATCTCCACCAACAAGTTTGACTAGAACTTCATTATCAAGATCACTAAGCTCAACTACTATGTGTCCTCTTAGTCCCTCTTTAACTCCAGTTAAACTCAAGACTGTTCGCAGTGCACGTGCATCACTCTGCGACAAGGGTGTCATGATCTGAGAAAGAGCTTCCAGTCCGCAGAACGGTATAACTTGAATACTTGATCAGCGGAACTTACCTGGTCAGCATTTCCTTCTTCAGCTAAAACCACAATTGCACGCGCCTTAGAGACTGATACCTTGTGCATGAAGGTACATTTAGTTGATATAGGCACGTATATACAAAATGTGAAGTGCTAGCCAGAACTAACTAACATAAGTACATCACAAGCATCCTATTAACTGTTAATAGACCATATAGGCATCTGTTACTTTTTCACAATCAGAGGCCGTTCGCAGTACATCACAAGCATCCTACTAACATCAGTACATCACAATCATTTACCTTTTTCAAGTCAGCCAGAATCAGAGGGCTTCCACTTCTACATATTACGGCTGTTCCTTTCAAGTCAAACTCCATCTTAGCAATATCAGCTTCCATTTCTTCCTTGTCTCTCTCAGCCATCACTACGATGGTCCCACCTCCCAAACTTTCATTAGCAATAGCAATTTGATTCAGTAGAGACCCCTGTTACCACCAAAGGAAACATGTTAAATAACCTGGAGAAATGCAACTCGATAGCGATTTGGTTCAGCAAAGATCCCTATTGCCAACAAAGCAAACATGTTAAATTGCATAGTATAGAGAAACACAGCTTTTGTTCTTGCATAAAACTGACATGCAACAAAACGGATATCTTCTATCTGACACAAAGTTGCCAAAAATGTTCATGGCATTCTATCAAAAAATGTTAATGATACTTGTATACTATTAGTATGAGAAAAGTCTAATTTAGCTCCCTCAACTATTAGGGGTAGCACAATTTTCACCTCCAACTATAAAACCGGGTATCTGATATCCTGAACTCATCACCCCGGTGCAATTTACCTCCCTGAGCGGTTTTGAGAGCGGTTTTGTCCTACGTGGCAAGGTGGGTCCCACATGTCGAATGCCACGTCATTTTCTTTTTCTTTTTCTTTTTTTTCTTCTCTTCCTCTCTTCTTTTTTTTCTCTCTTCCTCTCTCACATGCGCCCGCGCCCGCGCCGCCGCCTGTGCCCGCCCGCGCCGCTGCCCCTCCCACGCGCCCGCGCCGCCGCCCCTCCCGCCCACGCCGCCTCCTCTCCCGCGCGCCCGCCCTGCCGCCTGTGCCTACTCGAGCCGCTGCCCCTCCCGCCCGCGTCGTCGCCCCTCCCGCCTGCACGTTGGACGGGTGGCCCAGGGACTCGGCGAGGCGGCCGTCCGTCCGCCGCGGGACATCTTGACGACCACCGTCTCCCTGAGCATCCCGAGCTGCTCGTAGTCGTGGATGCTCATCGGCAAGAGACAGGAAGGAGGCGGTAGCGCCGGGGTTGGAGAGCTTCGCGAGGACGATGGCTACCTCGGCGTGGAGACGGATGGCGATGAGCGTGGCCGGAGTTAGGTCGGCGCCGACGAAGCAACTACCATGGCGGCTCGGCGACGACGGCGACCGGTGTTCCTTGCGCGCCTAGCTGCGGAAGGGGGAACGAGTTGTTAGGGCGGCGACGCGGGCGTGTGGGAGGGGCAGCGGCGCGGGCGGGCACAGGCGGCGGCACGGGCGTGCGGGAGGGGCGGCGGCGCGGGCACGTGGGAGAGAGGAAGAGAGAAAAAAAAAAGAGAGCAAGAGAGAAAAAACAGAAAAAGAAAATGACGTGGCATCCGACATGTGGGACCCACCACGCCACGTAGGACAAAACCACTCTCAAAACCGCCCAGGGAGGTAAATTGTACCGGGGTGATGAGTTTAGGGTATCAGATACCCGGTTTTACAGTTGGAGGTGAAAATTGCGCTACCCCCAATAGTTGAGGGAGTCAAATTAGACTTTTCTCTATTAGTATCTAGCATCTATCTGTCTGGTTTTAGGAAAAAATTTGAAGCAACCTGGTAGAGTGCAGAGATAAGGTCTCTAAACATACTTATTGGCTATTGGTAGTACAACAACAACATTCGTACACTAACAGCACCACACAGAGCAATAAATGTAATCATAGATAAGAAGTTTAGGAAAAAAAAGGCTTAGCCAAGGTTCATTCAAATATTACCAACTTGTCACTCCATCCAAGGATCAGAGTGTGGCTTTGCTCTATGACCTCACTTCTTCCTTTCCTCAAAGAATCAAACTTCTCTGAAATTGAATCAGTTATGAGACCAAGCATCATGGCAAAAACCAACATCCCACCAATGCTAATTGAAACTGAAACCAGCTTGGGTCCAAAACCCACAGCATTGGCATGGTTGCCGGAGTCAGCGACGAAGGTCCAGGACAGCCAAAGACAATCAGATAAGCCATCATCAGTCACACCATACAGAGCCAGCCCACCAAGAGCGATAAGTAGTAATGTAGCAACAAGCAGAACCAAGGGTTTAGCATACGGATGAAGTGATAAAAATATATCAACTCTGTATGCAAATCGTTTGTTTATGGGAACTTCTTCAGACTCATGTGAATTCCTTATTTTTGACACAAGGTCTATGTACTTGAGAATGACTAGTGGCACATATAGTATGGAAAGCGAGATCAGCAGGGACAAGTTCTTCAAACTTCTGCTCTGCATGGTATTGCTATCTTCCAGATACATAAAATTAATGTCGCTCACATCCAATGAGGAGCCTGCAGTACACGACTGCAGTTTTGCAGTAGCTGCAGCAAGCTGCTCCTGCAGCAATTAGAATAGAATGGAATAAGGATGACGTTACAAATAGGTTTTGCTGTTAATGCGAGGGAATTATGCGCAGACTTGTACCTGCAAACGGTAGACCTGATCGTGCAATGAGAAGTTCCAGCGGAGAAGGGAGGCTAAGCACAGCAGAATGACCTGAGGTAAAACATTCCACGATTAAAGAACCCAAGTCAACAAAAGTCAAACACAAAACCCAGCGAGATCACCCGTTTCTTACAGCGGCGGATAGCATGCCAGACCATCGCTGGGTGATCGCCGAATCCCCCGGCTTCCTTCCGTGCACCGGCGAAGCCGTCGGAGGCGCTGCTTTCTCGGGGGCAGCCGTAAGAACATCGCTGCGGCGGACGCCGGCATACCGGGGGTCACGACGGCGCGGCGCTGACGGAGGCGGTGTTGGTGGTTGCTGTTGCTGCTCCGGCGTCGGGTGAGGGGAGCGGGAGCGGGAGCGAGGAGTGGGAGGAGGGCGGCGGTCGGCTAGGGAGTAGGGCTTATATGAGCGGGAGGTGGAGGGGAAGGGGGTTCTGGGGGTCCGAGCTCTGGAGGAGGAGAGGAAGGGCGGCGCCGGCGGGAAGAACCAGTCGCGGTCGCGGTGAGTCGCCGGCGGCGGCGGCGACGAGGGGTCGGGGTCCAGGGGCATTTTGGGGATTGCCCGGCTGGCGGGCGGCGGATGCCGCTGCGAATGGGAGGAATGTCGTGTTTGTTTGGGCGCGTGGCTGGTCTGGTTGTTGGTTATCGCGAAATGATTCGCCGTGCCATTGACTTGGTTTTTATTTTCATGCGAGTGTACAGTGTACTTAATTCTTTTTTTTCGATTACACACAGTGTACTTAATTCGAATTCGATCATTGTGATTAAAGTGATATTTTTACTCGCGGTGGAAAAATAGTATTTCCTCTTCTTTTGTTCTTTCTACTTGGAATGATCTAACTTAAACTTGAATGTCAAGGTGAGAAGTTTGATGAAATCAATACACTTATAAGTACAGAGTAAATGTTCAAATGGTTAAATTTCATAAACTTTCGGGTTTTATGGTCTTTGTCGTACAAAACCCGGACATTTTGGTTCATATCATAACTCAGGTATTTTGATCAAATTGTTTCATAAAACCTCACACCTATGGATTTCACTTTAATTTTTTAAAATTACACGGTCGTGCATCCAACTAATGATTTTGTTAATCAAATCGATTGCAAAAATTGCATCGTCGAAGTAGTGCACAAAGACATAGTTCACGTGTCATATATTCATGGTTATTTTTGAAAAAATAGTTTTTATGAAACAATATGATCATAAAACATGGGTTAAAAGACACAAGCCAAAATACATGTAATTTTGTAAGACAAAAGCCATAACACATAAGGTTTTACGAAATTTACCCCATATTTTAACCAAGATGTCCAAATGGATTGCTAAGGAAAAACACCACAAGAATCATACCAATAGCGGACTAGCGAGAAGGATGTTATTATTTCGATATATCTTCCACCTCATTCATAACTCACCCTCGAGGCAAACCATAGCAAAATGAGAGGATATTCTCATCAATCTGTCTGGCTTCAATATATGAGATATTACGAGAGTAGTGTACATTCTCTTCCAAAAATTTAAGTGTACGATTTGACTCGACACTAATTACTTTTTCTTTCTAACATCACTCTTGTTTCACCAGACCAATGCATCACTATCTAATTGTTACTGAAAGTAAATGTGCATAAAAGAATACTCGTATTTACGATCTAATAAACAGGTATAGGAGTGCAAAAGCCTTATAAATCACCGTGATTTACGAGAAGATTAAAAAGCCAAGAGTTAACTACATATACTATATATAGTCATAACTCCACCTAATTTCTTATACATAATAAATTTACTAAAATTATCGATCGAGCTACATATATAAAGGGCGAAATTTACTGTGACACGTCGCAAAAAATGTTTTCTATCCATGTGATTTTTTGTATATGTTCTTTTTTTTAACTTTTCACATAGTTTGGTTGGAAAAACTAAGATTGTTTTCAATGAAAAGTGATATGAACAGTTGAGAAAAAAATCTAAAAAAACATACGGATAAAGAATTCAACAATGTGTGTGCCATTGATTTAGTGTGCCGTTATAAAGAGTCACAAATTTGCAGTGTGTTATGACTAATATCGCGAGTTGCGATGTGTTGGACGAAAAACCACGTTTTTGTGTGCTATATCAAATTTCGCCATAAAGATACACTAGTTTCGCAACTTTCCTTTTTTTTTTGTGGGTGTGAGTAATTTATCACTGTTTGCATCTCGAAATGTAAAAGAAATTTCAACACATGATATTCCATCAATTAGCATGGATATTCGTCTGTCATAGACTGACCAACTGACCCCACAAACCTGAAGTTCCCGCGCGACACTCCCTCGCCGAAACAAAAAAAAGCGCGCCAAAAGGAAACAACCTAACCCAACCCAACCCAAGGAAAAAAGAAAAAGAAAAATTCCTCAAGGCCTCAAGCTTCGACCCGATCCATGGATGCGGAGATGGAGGACGCAGGGACCCAAGCGGAGATCAAGTGGGACGGCGGCGGCGGCGGAGCCGATGTGGTGCTGGGTCTTGCCGGCGGCGGCGCCTCGGTGTCGCTGTGCTACCACCAGGCGTTCGGTCCCCACGACGACCTCGTTCTCCTCGAGGCCGCCGACGACCTCCTCCCCGACCTTCTACAAGGCCGGTAAGCGCTCCTCTCCACCAAGCGTCTTACCTATTTCCTCTCCCAATATATCAAGAACTCTGGACTTCGCCTTCTTCTAGAGGCGTCTCTCGATTTAACTGTCAATCAAGAGCACCTGTTTTATTAGGGTGTCTCCATGAGATCTTGAATCAATTTCTTACAGAAGCTCTTTTTTAAGGAGTTCGATTCAGGCTGATAGTGGACTTGTAAGCTATAGTATTAATACAGGGCTCCAATTGAGTGTCAAAACCTGAAATATCCGTGATATCAGAGGCAAACCTTCACCCAGTATTGCAGACTGCACTTGTCCAGTTTGCACCATTCGTCTTGTGAGCTAGTTTAGTTGGTATATGAACTACTGAAGCACAGTTTTGTTTGATTAACGGGAACTTAATGTTGTCACCATAATTTAGCTAATAAGGTAGCCTGCTGAGTCCCTAGATACGGAAAGACAAAGTATGCTCTTCTTTATACCTTATACTGAGGCTTCGTCATGTGTCATATTCAGATCAGGCTGCTGCTCTTTGCAGTTCCCTTTAAATCTGGTATCACAGCATCAACATACCATGACGAGATCAGCATTGTTTGAACTTTTCCTGAGCCAAAGCTGAATCAAAATAGGAAGCTAACATTTCCACCACAGATATCATCTGAAAGTGAGGTTGATCTTTGCATTTGCAGCAGTAGTTCACGTGCCATTGGAATAGTGAGATAGTTCATTATAGTGTTTCACTTAAGTCTGATGCATTACTTTAATGTTTGCATGTGTGAGAAATTGTCTATCATTTGATGCAGGGTTACTATACGGGGGCGTCCGGATGAGGAAGCTGTTCTATGCACACCTTCTGCAACTTATGCCATGAAGTTTGTGGGCACATCCAATTCCATGTTTCTAATACCTCCCGGTGAACCATCTGCCCCAAGCTTAAGGCCTGATAATACCAATGGTGATGCGGTGGCTGCTGCCATCAAATTAGCACCAGGGAGCATTGAATTGATTCAAACTGCTCCACGCCTTGACAAACTGAGGAACCTTCTGCGCGAGAGGCCCTATGTGCTTGATGAGGATCTTGGGGATGGCTTTCAGCATAAGAAGGGGTTGTACACATGGCAAGATCTTTGTGAACTTGTCCAGGCCAGTGACGGCGAGATGTCAGATGGGTTGAATTCCCTGTCTGCTGTTGAGATTGATGGGTTCTGGAGGACGGTCGATTCCAGTTCTTTGAACACGATTCTGGACATGATCCTGCACAACTCTGTGTTGCATGACTGGCCACTAAATGCATTGCCAGAAAATGATGTTATATCTGTTATGGAATCTGATGGTTTTATGCATAAGATTGTAGCACACTGCCTCAGCATATTTGGCACAAAGGTAGACCAGGAGGGTAGAAGTTTTTGGAGTCTTGATGAGAGGCGTGTTTGCTTGCAATATGCTAGGAGAGCGCTTGGCGCAGGAAAGATGAAGCTCGGTAACTTCATGGATAAATGGGAGAGAAACATTCCTTCAGGAATGTGTGCGGATCTACAGATGCTCGAAGGAGAAGTGTTGTGCGAAAAGCTTGGGGCAGAGACCTGGGTGCATGCTTTCAGTGTTGCAGATCTACCACTGACACCAGCTGAGAGGTTTGCAGCACTTTTCCGTGAGCGGTCAAAGTGGGAATGGAAGGATCTGCAACCCTACATTAGGTATGATTCAGACCAACCTTTCCTTTACTGAAATTCTGTTGTGGAAGTAGCATGTAACCTTGTATGTTTCTCATATGGCCAGGGACTTGCGCGTACCCGGTGTTTCTTCAGAAGGATTGCTTATAAAATATACTAGAAGAACCCAGCCAAGCGCTGACGCTGAGCCTATTTTTACTGCAAGATAATGGTTCAATCCTGCTACAGCCGTGCTCTGATTCTGACAAGTCCTGGTGGCGGTTTTGCTGAACTTGGAACATGCTTTTGGCTTAGATATTATTCTTCACAACATCAGGTGTTTAAGGCATGCTAGATATGCTTGTAGTAGTTGTAACGCCTAAATCAGCTGTTAGTTTTGATCGAAGATGCAATATCTTAAATACTTCATGTTCTGTTACGTCAATATAGTTGATGAACTTCAAGTTTGTGCCTTTTGCTGTAACTTTTGATCAGCATAGGCGTTCCTGGTTATGATTCCAGTCTTCCAGAACGGCAGAACTAACAATAAACGTTTGAGAACTAGTGCGTGCTTTATACGGGTCAGTTAAAAGTTAGTGATTAACAGAGCGTCCAGAAACCTACTTGAAAAATGAAACTATAGAGGATGACTGGCATTTCAGTTTGTTTCTATGTTTGAATTCGAAGAATTACGCTTCATGCAGACAATGGGCTAAAAAAACAGAGATTAACATTAGCTGCGGCCCAACCGGCACACGGATTCAGGGACCAGCCCAACGTATGAGCCCATGGTCGATGCAGTAAGAGGCCCAATTTGGATCGAAGCGGAGAGGACCGGGCGACCCACCGACCGGACCCCGACCGCATCTCGCTTCTGCGTCTCCCCCGCTCCATCTCGGGAGAGAGCAGCGCCTCTCGCTCTCGCGTTCAGCACAAACCCTAATAAACCCCGCCTCCTCCCCTTCCCCGCGGTCCCTTCGTCGCCTCGCCGTGGGGTAGGGGTGAGAGAGTCGCCGACCGCCATGGATGCGATGAGGAAGCAGTTGGACGTGCTCATGGGGGCCAACCGCAACGGCGACGTGGAGGAGGTCAGCCGGAACTACTACGACCGCGACGTCTGCCGCCTCTTCCTCGCCGGCCTGTGCCCGCACGACCTCTTTCAGCTCACGGTACCCTCCTCTCTGTTCTCCCCTTTCTTGATGCTGTTATTCATGTCAATTTTTGTTAGGGTTTGTTGGTAGAGAAATATCTTCCTAGGTTTTTGTGGAAACCGATCGCGTGTTGCTAGTATGTTCATTTGGTAGATGGGATATAGTTTTTGAAGGAAAAAAATTGTTTAGTTTCTTGCTGCTGTTATCTAACCTGCTCGCTTGTTGATTGTAGAAAATGGATCTCGGACCTTGTTCCAAGGTTCACTCGCTTCAGCTCCGGAAAGAGTATCCTTCATTTTACTTCTTTATTATGTGCAAAAATTTTTTGCTGCATCTCATTGTTCTGCAAGTGAGTTCTTTGAAGTGTTGCATTCCTGAGCTTTTGGTAGTTATGAAGAAGCAAAATCGAAGGGATCAGAGAGTTTTGATAGAGAACTTGAGGACATGATAGAACGGCTCATTGTGGAGTGCGATAGGAAAATCCAAAGGGCGCTGAAGCGCCTCGCTGATGAGGATGCCAAGGCTGCTATTGCAATATCTGTGTCTGAAGTTACCCTGGTATTTTGTCACTTGCTTCAGTTTTCTTGTGCTTAAATATTTGTCAATGACAACTTGACTTAGAATTTAAATTGATTCAGTTGTTAATTTGTTTGCAGACAGACGAGATATTGCAGCTGTCAAAAGAGATCAAGCAGAAAATGAAAGAGGCCGATGAATTTGGTAATGACACTTTTTCTGTATTTTTCCTACTTTGTTGATTACTTCTATGCTATTCGCAGGGGTTGCAAAAGCCAATTTATTGAAGTTTAGCTGTTGACTTCAGCTACCAGAAACACTTCCAGTAGAACCAGTTTGCCACACAGTAGACAGTTTGCCCTTACAGCGTTATACTCCCAGCATACTCCAGCGCCGAATGTGGGCCTGGGGGTGTGATCTCAAATGGCTTAGATAGAAGAACCTCAAATATGTTTCTAAATTTATTGTTTCGTCCTAAGTAATAATGGTACATTTGCTTATGATCAAATAAAAATAACCATGGCCGTCAATGATAATATCCCCCTGTACAATATATTAGGGATCGTAGCATCCCGAGACAAAAATAGTGATGGAGGTAAAAGACTGCTATGTCCCTCATTGTGCCTCAACGCACCAACCTTCAACCAACTCACCAAACTAATTGCACAAAATTTTCCTCCTAGAATCCCTTATATTTTGGGATAGAAGTTTGAATGATCCCTTTTATATATTGGGATGGGGGAGTATTAAAGTAATGGTTGTAGTCACATAATCATAACATATAGCATGCATCGCGCAAGAGACCCAGTTACTAGAATCCAGAAATCAGGAATGTTTCTTTTTGAGCCGTTAATACCCCAAGTGATGTTGACATCAATTCAATTTCACTTAGTTGGTGTCAGACCACTTGGGCTTCAATTTTATGCCACAGATTATACTTCTTCCTATCTGCATAGAACATTTACCCTTAAAATGTGCCAACAGATTTTGAAGGTAAAACTGATGACAAAATCAAGACAATGGAAGTGGTGGAAGAGCTGAGATCTAAACGGGCTGATATGCAGGTATTACTTCAAAAGCTGACATATCCTGTTTTATTAATCTTTGTTGATCTTAGGCGTTGTTCCTGCACAAATCACTACATAGTATTGTTTATTATTGATGTTTTATTCTTTGCTGCAGGCTACCCTTTTGCTTGATGCTTTTAACAAGGATAGAGCTTCACTACCTCAGCCTGCTCCAGCTCCCCAAACAACACCAGTAGCACCACCAGCTCCACCTGATGCTCGTACTCAAGAAATGATTAATGAAAAGCTTAAGAAAGCTGAAGAGCTCGGTATGGAAACAAAATAATTTAACCCCTTTTCTTCACTAAGAATTTGTAGTGCTGGCTTGTTTCTTATAATTTTCTGTATATTTAGCATTGCAGTGAAGATGTCAGCTTCTCCTAGTCCTTCCTTATGTCATTTGCAAGTTAAATCGCTCAATTTGTTGATTGAAAGTGAAATCAATCAAACAGTCATTTTAAAACCTACTCCTTCGGTTCTTGATTTGACATTTGTTTCTTTTTGTATTTTAAAAGGTGAAAAGCTGTGAGGTATTCTTTGTTTACGATGAAAATGTTTTAATTGACCTGTGCATTCTTGAGCTGACAAAAGCTTTGGTTGTGATTTGTGATTTGTTTTGATCTCTAGATTTGTTAACTGCACATCAGTATATTTAGTTTATATTTTTCTTCTTTTACCACGCCAATCTCTTTATCATTGCACATCTGGATTATTAACGTGTTTTTATATTTGTTATATGAGTTGTTTCATCTGCTATATTTGACAGCATAGACTGCTTGTCCTTTTGGCAGGTGAGCAAGGCATGGTAGATGAAGCTCAGAAAGCTTTGGAAGAGGCTGAAGCTCTGAAAAGGGTATCTATTTTATTATTATGTTTATCTAAACTTCACCAAACAATTTAAGTATTGGTTTAGCCTTGACTTTGCAGACATAGGATAGAGATGGTTTGCCATTAATGGAAAACTGATACTTGCATTCCTTTTCCTTTGGTTTATATGCGATTAACACCTGCATTTGAATTTTTTTTTATTGTTAGCTGGCGCCACGGCCGGAGCCAACTTCAGAGTCCTCAAAGTATACTGATGTTCGGATTGTGAGTTTCAACGCTACCATTGGTTTTTATTTTCAATTAATTAAGCTCTTATCTGTGTTATCATTAGTGTTTTGTGCTATAATATTTTGTTAATTGCTCACTGTGGCTTATGAGATACCTTGCTACAATTGGTTATTCTAAAATGCACCTTTCTTGATTTAACAATTTCAAGGATCGTTTTTCTCGTACTGTGCACTGAGCAACAGCTCAATTAAATACTCCCTCCGTCCCACTATGTAAGCATTTGAGGAGTTCAAATTGCAAAATAGCAGGAGGAGAAAGACCATTCTACCCCTCATGAAACCTCAAAAACGCGTGCAATTATTGCTACTCCTCACCCACTCGCATCGCCATCGATCCCCGCTTGGGAGCTCGTCCTCGCCGCCGCTGCAGATGACGTCGCGGCGCGGCGCCGTCGCGCGAGCGTGAGGAAGACTCGGCCAGCGCGTCGGCGAGGATGACGCTCCGCGAGCCGAAGCAGCCCGCACCGACCAACGACGCAGCTGCCGGCGTACCTCCACGGCCACTGCCACGCCACCCTCCGCCGGCTCCAAATCGCCGCCGCATCTTGAATCTCCGTCGCCTCCAGTGTTGCAGCCGCCTCGCAAGTCACTGCCGCGCCGGGCAGGGACGTCGCGGTCCCCCCATCTCGCCGCCACTACTTGAGTCGCCGCCGCGCCGGGCGGGGACGTCGCGGCCCCCCATCTCGCCTCCAAACACTAGCCTGCCCCGCCACATCTCGCCTGCCGCGCATGGACTAGATGCGCAGGTCCCCTTGCGGCTGGATCTGAGAGAACTCCGGTGAGATTGGGACAGGAGGAGGTGGGTGTCGGGTGAGGAAAGGAAGAGAAGAGAGAGAGAAACGCATCGTTTGGTGGAGGAAACGATAGGGGGACTTTGCGTGAGGGGCCAGAAGCAGGACAGGGGGCAGAGATGCTGGTGGGACCCACGCTCGAATGCTTATATTGTGGGAAAACCGGATGGAGCCTGGAATGCTAACATAATGGGACGGAGGGAGTATAAAATTATGCTCTGTGACAAAATTGAGAAACTGGGTAAATATATCCTTTTTCTCTCGCGTGCAGCTTAGTGATAACTTGGTGAATAATTGTATTTACCTTTTTTGTATCCTATAATTGTATCTACTCTTAATGATGTTTAAGATTCTTATATTAGCTGATGTGAACCTATGCACGTCAGACGTCAGTACAGTGTTACTTTTGGCATTGCTAATGCTATTCTCATCTTTATAGACTGATCAGAAGTTACGCCTTTGTGACATATGTGGAGCTTTTCTGAGTGTCTATGACAAGTAAGTTCCTTAGCCTTTTGCATTCTTGGCTTCATACAAATTTTACTAAATTACATATTCAAACTTGAAATTTTATTTGTATGCAGTGATCGACGTCTCGCTGACCACTTTGGAGGGAAGCTACATTTGGGATACATGCTAATTCGTGAGAAACGGAAAGAACTTCAGGTAAATTCCTGCTTGCTGTTAGTACAAGTAAGGTGTTGGGGAGTGATGAGACAAACTACAATTTTGGTCATTATAAACGAAAAATAAACACAATGAAATGCAAATGAGTGCCCAATGCTGTCAGTTCTATTTATATGTCAAGTATAACTTGTGTCTATTCCCTTCTCCTTTCTCTAAATTTGTCAAGGTGCAAATTGATCAGGTGCTGAGTGTAATGTACCATTTTCTGCTTTAAAGAGTTACTCTGTTTTGCGCCTTTTGGCATCTGTGAGTTTTCTTATCTCAAGGAATAGCCTTTAGGTCCTCACGTTTCCTATATATTATTTCATTTCTCACATTGGAGGGACATGGGTAGTTATTACAGGAGTTAGTCAATGTTGCGTAATTGGAATCTCACGTGACAATCATCTTCACACCCATGGCAACAGCTGTCTCTGTCTTGACAATGTAAGCATAGGAGCATGAAAAACATGGTATGGAAAATTTTGCTTAACTGTGACAAATTGCTCATTTGCTCTGCTTAGTATTATGTTTGATCAGAAGCTGGAGGTGGCTTTCTGCTGGGTGAGCTGTATTATGTAGACCTGGTGTATATAGTACCTGTTAATTATCCTGAAAGCGCGCTTCTTTTGCCATCTTGTGCTGTAAGTGACAATTTGTAAGTTATCACTTGCTGAAGCGTGACTGTAACGCATCACTCGCCCTTTCTTTTGGAATATTTTCATTTGTCCCCACATGTGAGTTAGTCTGCTATTTTGACTAATATGCCGAAGCGACTTGATGTACCATAATTAAATATGATATACCATTCCAGGAGGAGAAAAATAAAAAGAGGAAGGGCATATCCGAAGATGATAGAAGGTACAGTTTTTCCCCATCCCTGATTTTATTTTATTAGTCAACTACTCCCTCCAGTTATGATGTTGGGACAAGTTGAACTAAGAAAGTTGTTCTAATGTCAATATTAAAGTTGGAGGGGTATAACTATTATCTGAAATACTATTTGGCCTTTTAGATCAAGGGAACACAGCAAAGATCGCAATGGTAGGGCCTCCAGGGATAGGGATGCAGAAAGAAAGGATAGAGTTGAGTCTCGAGAAGGTAGGAGAGACCACGACAGGGATCGTGATAGACGTCATGATCGGGATCGTCGCCATGACCGTGATCGTGATAGAGATTATGATCGCTCCCGTGGCCATGATTCCAGGAGAAGGGATCGTTCTCGTTCCAGGGAGCGCAGGTATTGCTGAATATTTCTCTTGCATAAAGTAGTAACCATTCTTGCTTGTAATTGCTGAATATGGCAAGGATAATGAAGTCATGCCTTTGACTCTTTTACCATCATTAGTTTGTAGCTATTTTATGTCGAACTTAACATACCGTTTGCTGCAATTTTCAGGCGCTACGACAGATACTGAAGGTGCTCAGTGGCTGGTTGGTTGATTTTGGTGTGCTCTCATCTTTCGACATGAAAATTATGTTGGTTTTGAGATACTGTTATGCGATGTACTCGCTGGACATCTGGGATGCGTTGTATTTTGGTATACTGGTGTATTGATGTAGGGAATACTGTGCTCCCAGCATTAAGCTGTTTGATGTGGTTCTATATACATTTGATGTACTAAAAGTATTTTGCATTTATTCAATCCTCTGGAAAAGCATCTTGACAGCTATGTTGTGCGACTTCTACCTCTTTCAGCCTTACAGAAGTTGGTTGCTTTTTTGATGAAATAGCTGAGTCCGTTATTCATGTTCGTTTACATTTGCATTGTTACATGTACACTTGCACAAATTGCACGAGGCGGGTTTTAACTGTCGTCACAGGCTACGCAGTTTCAGGACTTAACTCGTGCAAACACAGCAAGCATTTCTGGAATGCAAACACAAGAATAAACACCATTTTTTCTCTCACAATGGCAAAGTTGTACATCTACTAGCAGGATGGCGCAAATTCCTGTATGATATGAACATCTTCAAAACCAGAAACTTGAAATCCAGAAGAAACCAATCTTACATAGCCCAAAACCCATGAATGAATCTAGAAGGCCTTCCGCTTGCGGACCTTGAAGCTGGTGGACCGGATGACATCATCGTCGGCGTTGAGCCTCTCCTGCAGGGCTTTGAGGGACTCAGGCTTGGTGAAGTAGGTCACGAGGAGGTATATGCCGTCGTAATAGGTAGAGGGCAGCCCCGTCCGGCTGTTCCTCTTCCTGATGCTGTACGCCAGTGGGATCACTCCCCGGTTGAACACCTCAACATACATTGCGCCGCCGGCGACGAGCAGCTGCAACACACAGAGCACCAAGGTAAGCAGAATTGCCAATGTTGGATCGATTCAGCGACACTGATGGCAAGAGTGGAGGAAAGGTATTTATTCAGGATCCGATGGCAATGTTAACCTTTCTTTGCCAAGGAAAAATGTCATTTCTGACTTGCTAGGGTGTAAAATAAAATGAAGTGCTTATTAATGGTTACTTGTGCCCTCTAGTGTAGAAGTCTTTGGGCACACAATTGATCCAGATGGACTCACATCCAAGGGCTAGGCAATATAGCTGTAGATTACATTTCTAATGAGGAGCATTTGTGACAATTCTGGACCAAATGTATAGCGTCAAACACTCTACACTGTCAAGTGATAAGCTTTTCACGCTAGTAGGACTTCATGTGGAATGCGGTCGTGAGGGGATTGACTGATGAGTTGCGTTGTAGAGCAGCTAAACTGGGCAATCGAGTTACCTCCTCGTAGCGCTGAATGAGGGCGAGGCGCTCCTCCTCGGACATGTCGGGGCGCAGCACGACCATGGTCTCGTACGGGCGCAGCCCCGGCGGGCAGGGCGGCATCTCCCGCTCCTCCAGCGCCAGCGCCGCCTCCGCGGCCGACATCCCGAGCCCGCCGCCGCCGAGCCCGAGACCCGCGCCGAACCCCGAGGCCGATCCCTCCTCATCGCCGACCTCCTCATCGTCGACGCCGCCGGCAGCGGACGCCGAGCCTCCGTAGAAGGAGGCGGCGTAGCCGGCCGAGACCGCGCGGGCGTGGGCGTGGTAGCTGGCCGAGGGAAGGCGCAGCGCGACGGGAAGGCAGGGGCGGAAGGGCGGGATGGTGGGGGCGGTGGTGGAGGCGGCGGAGGAGAGCGGCAGCGCCATGGATGGCGGCATTGGAGGGGGAGGGAGAGTGTACAGAGCGGGAGGAGGTGCTGTTCGTGTCGAGTCCACTGGATAGATAAGGATAGAGGACGCTCTGCCCGTGTTTCAAACAGGGTCGACGCAGCAGGGCTCGCTCTGTTTGCATGAATTTTGCAGCGTTTCAAACAGGCCTTGTTCGATCGCAAGAAAAGCCGATGGGATCTTGGCACAATAATGTAATTGATTTGAGTTATGTTTTAGTCGCAATGGACTATCCTGTACTCTTTCTATTTTTGTTTTGTTGATAGATCGATTAGTGGAAATATATTTTTGTGCGAACAAGTGGAAATATACATTAACCCAGTTAGCTTACGGCTTTGACATTTTTGGCAAAATAAAACACATTTTTTTAATTACACAGTACAACTTAGATACTCACAACGCACGCACACTCACCCATATGAACGCACATACGCAAACCCTACCTCTATGAGCATCTTCGAAGACTGAGTCTGCAAATTCTCGAAATTGACGAAGTCATCACTGGCTGCCTCGCTGTCGACGGCCACGTCACCTCCTGCTGAACGCACAACGCCGTTAAATTATAGAAAATTCGCTCTCTTAATAGGAGTCAAACCTAGGACCTCAGGTGATACTGAAGCTCTTGTAACCACTAGGCTACAGGTCCTTTCGCTGGCAAAATAAAACACATTGGTCGATCGATTTTAAAATTTTCAAAGTGGTTACATTAGAGTGCAATAGCAGGTTTTGATGCCATTTTTCTCCTTTTGCACTCAAGCTTGATTTTTAGTTTTAAAGACTTACTTTTGTTTTAGTTCAAAGTGGGATTCTCTAAGTTTTTTTTTTGACCAAGCGATTTTCTCCGTATTGGAGTCAGTGAATTGTACCTGACTCCATTTTACTAGTACCAACCTCCATTTCGTTTTACTTGTCACTGGCTAGTTACTGTAGCAATTTTGACTGACCGTTTTTTCTATAAAATTTTGATGAATACTTCAAAGTGCGTAATGTTGTCAAAATATGTTTAGTGATAATTCTATTGATCAGAAAGTTTTAGGCATCGACGACGAATTTATAGAAAAAGACGGTCGGTCAAAATTGCTACAGTAACTAGTAAGTGATAAGTAAAACGAAATGGAAGTTGGTATGTTCCTATTGCCAAAGACGTGATTTTCAGCGCCCAACATGTCAAACGATACAGCCATCTCAAACGATGGCGCCTAATCTATTCTGCGAATTCTAATCTACGTTGCATGCTTGAGTGGAAATTAGCGAAGTCTTTTGTTTACCGGTGAACTGGAGCTCTTCTCACAATCTAATATGTTCATAGAAAAAATTCGGATACCATCATGCTGGCAGCCTGGCGTTGCTGACCCTATTGGTGTTTGGGGCTATCATTTATTCTCTCTTTTTTTAGGGAGGTTATCATTCACATGCTGACGGAATTATGCCACGCATTTGGTGTTTTGATTGGAGAAAACTCTGATCTCGGGGTTAACCTTCCACCTGCGCCGGAATCCAGTCGCTTCTTGCAGATTTTTCTCCTGCTGCGCTTGTTGCTCGGGCCTCTGGGTCTCGGCCCTCTTTACTGGGCCAACGAAACGGGTCGGTCCAACGCCACGCGTGCACGTGGTTTGCTCGCTCTTTGTGCTAAAAAAAAAAAAAAAGGTGGTTGCTTCGCTCTTGCTCTCGCACTCGCACCTCAGCATCATCATTACAGTGCCGTGCCTTCAAGCCACCGACCAGCGCATCTGCTTGCCCACACACTCCGCACGCGGTCTCCACTCGCTTCGTCCGCTGCAGATCACCTCGTCGCCCTCGCCTAGCCCTCAGGTCAACCACTTTCTTCTTCCAAATCCTCTCCACATTTTATCCAGATCTCGTCTCGATTCGACCGATCTCTGATCTCGCTCTCACGCTCCTGGGGTGTTTGCAGCGACAGAGCAAGCATGTCTTCGTCGGAGCACACCACGGTGACCGACCGCGGCAGCGGCAAGGACAAGGACCACAAGGAGGACGGCGACAAGAAGGAGGGCGGCGGCGGCTTCATCGAGAAGGTGAAGGACTTCATCCACGACATCGGCGAGAAGATCGAGGAGACCATCGGCTTCGGCAAGCCCACCGCCGACGTCTCCGGCATCCACATTCCCCACATCAGCCTGCACCGCGCCGACCTCGTCGTCGACGTCCTCATCAAGAACCCCAACCCCGTCCCCATCCCGCTCGTCGACATCGACTACCTCATCGACAGCGACGGCCGCAAGCTCGTCTCCGGCCTCATCCCCGACGCCGGCACCATCCACGCCCACGGCGAGGAGACCGTCAAGATCCCCGTCTCCCTCGTCTTCGACGACATCAAGAGCACCTACAAGGACATCCAGCCCGGGAGCATCATCCCCTACCTCGTCCGCGTCGTCCTCCTCGTCGACGTCCCCATCATCGGCCGGATCAAGATCCCGCTCCAGAAGGACGGCGAGATCCCCATCCCGTACAAGCCCGACGTCGACGTCGAGAAGATCAAGTTCCACAGGTTCTCCTTCGAGGAGACCACCGCCACGCTGCACCTCAAGCTCGAGAACAAGAACGACTTCGACCTCGGCCTCAACATGCTCCAGTACGAGATGTGGCTCGGCGACGACAGCATCGCCTCCGCTGAGCTCACCGAGACCGCCAAGATCGAGAAGCAGGGGATCACCAGGATGCAGGTGCCATTCAGCTTCAGGCCCAAGGATTTCGGGGGCGCGGTCTGGGACATGATCAGGGGCAGGGGAACAGGGTACACCATCAAGGGCAAGATCGATGTGGACACTCCGTTTGGGAACATGAAGCTGCCAATAAGCAAAGAGGGTGGAACCACTCGCATCAAGAAGGACGATGACAACGACGATGACGAGGTACTACCTCTGTTGCTGCTGCTGCTGCTGCTGCATCTTGGTTCATTTGATTTCATCATAGTTGTTGCTCAGAGGATCAGTTTATTTAGTCCTGTTTGTGTAACTAGAAATGCTAGTGGAAGAAACAGCTTGAAGCTTAAGCACAAGCATGGATCCCTTTAGCTGTAGCTGGACCTACTAGGCCTTTGATTTCTGACTGCTAGACTTGTGGTAAAATTAGTTGGGTAAAATAACCCATTTTTGTCCTGCCGTAACAAGCATTCCATGTGTCTCTTATGCTGAAAAGGCTTAACTAAAGAGATTTGGAAGTAGTAATTTGAACTTGTTATGCTAGAAGTTCCAAGTTTATGCTAGAAGTTCAAGTTTATGCTAGGAGCGGAAAGTTCAACTTTTTTCTTGCAATACTGTTCAGAAATAAATTGTGTTGCCCTAATCACAAACGGTTATGTTAGCAATTTCATTCCTGTGCATTGGAACCTTTGCTAACCTCTGTATTTGAACTACTTGTGTTTTTGCAGGATTGAAATGCTGCTGTTACTGAACAGTGAAGTGTTGAAGATACTGAAGCAGAGAGAGTGCTTATGTTGGGGTTGTCCACCTGTGCGCTTAGTGCTAATCGAGCTCTTGCTTTAGTTGTTTATGTTTTGTTTGATTAAAGACATGATGCCTGAACCTCCTCCTGTGTCATATTGCTTCATTGTGCATTGCCATTGTGGTCATCTTCTATTTCTATCTAATTGTATCGTGCCTGAATTATGTGTGGAGATTAAGGGGTGAAGACGCTGGACTGGAAAAATGTAAGGAATAAAGGCCAACACCCTTGTTCTTTGTGGGGTTGGTTGGTCAGTTTCCTTTCTGAAATCTTCGCTTGATTATAAGGTTTCTATCTTCTCCCGTTGTTATGCCTGTTTGTGTAACATACCACCGGCGAAACGAACGATGCAACAAGCCACTGCAAAATTGGGAGCATCTCTGTTCTAGTTGTGCGCGCACCCTGCGGATTCACTATTTGGGAATCAAAAAAAGGTCAGTGAGGTTTCGTGTCCAGATGTTCTGGGGTGACGGTGTTGCTACTCTTGGATTTTGCTGCATGAACGAGTGATCTGAATTTGGGGTGATGTGGAGTCCTGACTGATTTGTACAGCGAGTGAGGGTTGTGAGCGGAGTGGAGAGAGCTGGGCGCCGACAAATTTGGATGGCTCCTGTCGGCACCGGCCGCGGGGCAGACGGAGCTGTCCAGGTCGCCGTGCCGTGCGCCTGGAGCTGAACGACGACAGTTGATTCGACCGGAGAAGCTAGCAGATGACGAACGCCGGTCGTTTTGCTCTGCTTGGTTGGTGGCACTCCGTCGCTGGACGAACCAATGCGCCGCCGCGGATGCCACGACGTGTTGTCGCTGCCGATAGGACGAGGTCCTCGCCGCCGTGCGTCGCCGGCACGACGAACCCAAGGCCCCACCCATCTCGGCGCCGACGCCCCTATCGGCAACATCAGGCAGATCGGCGAAGCCGCGGATCGCGTGATTCCGGCTTGTGCAGCGAGGAGCCGGCAAATCTCCCCCGGACCTTGCGCCGCCGCGGCGGATGGTTGCGGCCTTGCGGGGGAGGGGACCCGAGGACCCGCGACCGCGAGAGGCGAAAGGCGTTATACATCTGAACAAGGATGGCTTATATGTAAAATACTAGGGGGCTTTGTACAAAAAACTGGATCGCGACTATTAATCGCGATCCAGTTTAGGGGGCTGTTTGCAATATACTGGATCGCAGTTATTCATCGCCATCCAAAAGCAGGGGGTTTTCTGAAAATGCTCCCGCGACGGCGGGGAGGACGCCGCGCTGCCGCCGTCGGCCGCCGCGCACTGCACCGCCATGATCCTCCGCCACCGAAGGCACCCGGGAGCCGTCGGAACCAACCGCGAAGCTTCCTCCGCCACCGAGCCATCTTCAAGTGGTGCCGCCCTCACCTCAACGCCGCCATGGACGTTGGACGACGCGAAGAAGGGGACAACAGCCATGGAATGGAGACCTCCTCTGCTCCATCGCTACTCTTCAGCTTGCTTGCGGCCTTGATTTTGTGCTTCTTGCAACCCAAAATTCATCGCCTGAGCTCAACGGCGGCGTTCATCGCTATTCGGAGGAGGATAGGAAGAACTGCCGGCTGCTCGCCATGCGGAAGCAGAGCTCCGCCCTTGTTCAACATCCACAAATTAAAATAGAGCAAAGAAACATGTGAGAGGACGAACTGGAGCGGAGAGGACAGAAGATTCGGCCGGACAAACGCGCATCACAAAATCCGTTAGATTCGCAGAAAAAATATCAATGTCATGGCTCATGCGATGCGTTTCAGTTGCTTCACTTTCTGTCAATGCAATGCAAAGAAGAAGGCTCTTTCAGACTGAAGATTTGCAACGAACGAACTAAGCACATTTCAATCACTGCAGTAACCAAACTGTGAATATTTTGCACGGAGCCTGTCGCGATCCTCTGCTCGTGCTCTGGTTCATTCACGACTATGGCCAGTGCAAACAGCAGTCCTAGCGGAAGACTGAAGATTGCAACAACAATGAATCAACTGACCGTCGTCGTGCCGTGCTGGCTACCGCTTCAGTATTCATCTACAAGTCCACCGCATGCACTGACCGTCCGCAGGCGAAGTGCGGAGCAGAAGTAGTTGGGCAGATTGTACCGGCTTGGCGCTTCCAGGTTGCCGTCCGTCCGACGCGATGGATGCTAGCAAATGGATCGGGACAGAAGACGGTAGCCGGCGCCTGCGCGTGCGATGATGCGAGACGGATGGGCGCCCCGGCCGGTGCAGTCATGCCATCGCATGCCGCCGGCTCAGTCCCCTCCTCCTCTGGGTGGAACGGAGGCATCCAAAATTTCATCTGAGGACTGAGGGGGCAACATGGAAGGAACGACCTGCCGGGGCTCCCAACCTCCCAGGGAATCATCTCCGCCGTACTACGTCTTATTCCGGCCGTAGACGCGCAAACGCCCTTCCGTCTACTGCCGGTTGGGCACAGGCGAGCTTGACAACGGCCTCGCCGGCCCGGCTCAGTGATTGCAAGTACCGTGCAAAACCATAAACCATCCGCAGGATCAAATTCAGGCGCCTTATTACTCGTCTAAATTTAAAATGCAAATCAGGCAATCGCGTTCCACTGTGGCCCAAGGATCCTAGTAGTGGTGGCCGGTGGGGAAACTTGTAAGCAACATCACGGCATTGCCTGATAAAATTCCATCAGATTCTTCGAATGCATACATGTACAGATTTACTTCAGAAATCTCGCCGCTTCATTTCTTTAACCAAGCTTCTCAACCAACATGCCCAAAAACATCTGTGCCAGTTACATTATTGTACAGCTCTTGGTTTTCTTTTCCGCGGGACTCTGATCTGGAGTCGACAAAAGAGGGTCCCCTAAGAAAACCAGGTTTCATTTTACATGATGTCAGCATAGTAACAATATAGCTTCGTTCCCCAAGGCCTTCGAGATTGCATCTATGGAGGCATAGATCCAACGTTAATGGATATTCTTCTACACAGAAACGCAACTATGTACACCAGTTTCCATCCTCTTGTCAGCCATCATCATCATCATCACCTTTTTCTTCGCTCTTGTTCTTCAAGCTTATTCCTAAGACCTTTTAATGCGTGTACTACTGTTGGGTTCAGCTTGTGTTGCAGAAGCTTTCCTTGCAATGACTTTGTCCTGTTTCAAAGATCGAGCAGGTTGAATAAAAAATTTTAGCAGGTAAATGAGTTCAGACCAAGATTTGGCACTAGCTGTTTCGTGGCTTGACAAGCAGGTAAGCAAAAGTGGTTACTCTTGGATGCTCAAATCACATATCCACAAAAATACAATTTTTTAGATGAAACCCAAGGTAGGCCGAAGCAGTTACTGCCGTTATTGTAAAGTAGTAACTGAACCTGGTTTCCTTTAGCTCTTCATCAAGTTCCTTCTCTGATTCTTTTATCTGCACAACCATATGAAATAGATTGGTGGTTACAAAACTGGCCACATCCAATACGCAAAGATATTCCGGTCCGGGCACTTGTACTTCCATGCTGTTGCATTTACAGTAGCACTTTAACAAAGTAATATCTTTTTAATAGCATGTTTGAAGTATTCAGATTTCCATGGCATGGATGCAAATGCCTCTACTTCGTTTGTTTCAAATTGCCTGGGCATGGTCTAAAATCCTAGATAATATAATAATGCAATCACAGTAGCATCAAAACGTTTTGTCCAATGAGCACAATGGATACAATACATTCAAGGAAACACGGTCCTGAGAAAGTAATATCCACGTGATGCTAAGTATAAAAACTAACCTCTTTGACCAATCTTCTCGAGCTCCAAATAAGAGCACCCTGCAATTTATACAATGAGAATGCATGATGAAAACAATAAAGTAAAGCCCACTTGCAACATAAAATTTTAAACTGCTTCCCAAGATACATGTTGTCCAGACATCCTTTCAAATGCAAACATACTATTACTTTTTTTTTCACTTTTCTAATCATCTTCCGTTTTACATTACGGTTGAAGGCAACAGCAATCAGAGCTTATATTTCCCAGATAAAGGGCTAGTGAATTTTTTTGTTAGTTAAATCTTGAATCTGTAAATGCAATTACACTTTTGGTAAGAAATGGCAGAACGTAAGAACCAAAGTACTTCCCTCTTTTTCATTAAATTTCTCAAGTGCACAGAAGCAGGCATCAGATTTGAATATAGTTAACGGAATCCAACCACCCCTTTTCTTATTAGACATGTATACCCACCTATTGAGGAAAACATGATCCAATTTTATAAATGTTACCTAAACATTATCTTTATTGTTATGCGTGCCAAGCATACTTTGTGAAATAGAGGGAGTGCAAGACTACAAATAAATGTGCAGTGTATGGTAGATATCAGTATCAATAGAATGAAAACATACCTCTCCATGTGCTAATTGTTGCTCCAATGCATCAGATGTTACGACCCAGACCTTTGGGCAGCCATCCGCCACTAAGGCTTCAACCTATAATAGCAGAAGAATCAGCGCATGAAACCTATCAGTAATTTAACTAAATGTATACTTTGTTTCTACTGTGTTTCTAAGTTCATTTGCCTAATATAGTCCTAGCTATGTAGAGCTTAATTTAATGACAAACTGTGCTTCTTGATGATGTGCTAAGATGCATTGTTTTAGGTCGGTCCACATATTATCTGTGCTTGTATGACCCCTTTCAGTGAATCTCTAAAAATTCGAACTGTTGAGCATAATATAAAACAAGCATAAAGATCTACGGAAAGAAAATCCATTCTGAAACTGACTCCCATACTTTCAGATATTTTTATTTTGTCACGCATGCTTCATATTATCAGGGCCCTTCCTGCGTGATTTTGCACTGGCGAGTAGCCTCATAAGTCATGTTACAAAAAAGACTAAGAGCTGCTTCTGATGAGGAAGTTCAAAATTTACCTCCTTCTCGATCCAAGAATCAGCAGACAAATCGGCAGAATATACAACATCAACCCTGTTCCATAAGACAAAGCGTGTTATATATGTTTTGACAAATGTGAACTGCATATAAAAAGATCTAGTCATTGAAGTCCATTTATTTCATCAAACAGGCTGGCTTTTGTGGCATAAACATCCACTGAAAATATGTAGTAGCACAAGTTGTACAAAAGTAATGACATACCCTTTATAAGTTTCCTTATGTGTTGAAAGCCCAGACATTTCAGCATCAAATACAACGACAACTTTCACCTCTGCAAGCATCAAATACATGATTGTAGCATGAAAGGAAAAACGCATGGTGCTTGAGAATAAATTATGCACTTTTGTTCCGAAGAAAGAAGAGAAAATTCAGTGGAAAATAGTTTACAAGTGACATGTAAAAGAAATCTGACCTATTTATGCCCTATTAATACATTAATTTTAAGTTGTGAACTAGTATTGTATTGTATCTCAGTACACAAATAGTATACTAAGTAGTCCATGGTACAACTGCCTATCAGCTTTTATGAGTTATTGGGAACTTAATACCGTTTTTCTTTTTCTTCAGAAAAAGTTGAAACCTTACAAATTGCTTTATCCTCTAGCACAGACCTCTTACTGCACTGAAAGATACCAACTCATCAATGAGCATCTGTCTTGCAATTTCTTGCCTTCCATTTAAGAAATCGTTCTTAAGCTTTCCCCAGTGGCCACATACATTGTACCCGTCCACAAGAACAACTGGGGAAGCAATTTCGAAACCCTCATTTGTTCTAGATTAAATGACAGCTCAAAGTCAGCAACACTCAAATTGAACCACCAATCCCAAAATAAAGTAAAATCTTGGGCATGAAAGAAAAGACAAGCCTGACACGTGAAGGGTGGAAGAAGGGTCCTCGAAGAAGTCATCAGGAAGCACTTCTTTTATTACTTTCTTTTTGCGGTACCTAGTAGCAGGCTGAGGCCCACTTGTTTGTTTCCTTTCATAATCCTGACAACAAGGTTTATGCGATTATAACAACTAGATACAATCTGAAAATGAACACTGGATTACTGGATAGGATTATTCTGAATTGCATACGTATCCGAGCACCAAAAAACTGAATGCAATCTGGTTCCAACCGAATCTTTTATATATAAGAAAAAAGGTTAAGCCTACCCTCTTGGGGTGAACAACTGTGTTACTCGATGCACGTTTGAAATGCTATTCTAAAGATTTTATACTAGGCACAAAACATGGAATTTAACCACAGAAACAGCTAGGGATGGGTAAACTAGGAAGCTCAATGCTCGAAGTTTTACCTTCCAAAATTTCAGAATTCTCAAGCTCTGCTTAACATTAGATGTAATCCTAGGAGGTCGGCGATCAACCTACAGGTAAGAGGAAGTGATGACTGGTGAGGATACCAACGATATTTTATTCAAGGTAAATTTCAGAATGTGCCATCACATTAACGTTACGATCTCGAAAAAATTAGTGTCATCGCATTAACGTTTTCCTTCATAACGACACAACAAAATAAACATAAGTGATCCCTTTGTTTCCCAGATTCAAACAATCGTTCCTGGATTGGAACAGCCATCAGGCCTCAGAGATGAACATGCAAATAACTCTTCCTTTCCATGTCCCCCTCACTTCCCCTTAGCTTACCCAGTCCGAGAACCAACAAAATTAGCTCCTGAATTTATCCATAACGATTTGATTACACCCTTCCACTGCATTTTTTTTTCCTTCCACAAACGATCGCTCTGAATCGGAAAGGACAGAACTTAGCAACGGGATCGTATCGAGCGGAGAGGAGACTGAGCTGACCTTGTTGTAGTTGGTGCCTGCGGAGCCGCCTCCCTTGGCGCCCTTACTCCTGCCGTTGCCCTTGGCTATCACCACCACGGTGGTGGATGCGGAGTAGGCTGCCGAGCCCACCATCCCGCTCGCCGACGGCCACCGTGTGCCGGCCACTGCTCTGTTTGTGGTGCGACAACGCGAGGGCGACGAGTGGTGGAGACTGAACTGCACTTGCGGAACCGTGACAACGAGAGGCGCCTCCGCGGAACGGGTGGGTGGGAGTCACGGGGACCCGCGTCCCGTGGACCGAAGGCGTAAAAGCATGAAGCCGCTTCTGTCTCGGCGCTTCGGAGCACCAGCCTTACATCTGGATCGTCCGACGCCGATCCGACGGACCAGGAACCTTCTCCAAACATTGTGTACAAGTGTGAGTTGACTTTTTCCCGTGCATGATGGCTCTGTCCATTCTTGTGCGTATTTTAGTGGACACGATGGCAGACCTCTTATTCACCTGTATTTTACGTGCAAGGTGCCGATTGTGAGCTTGTGAGAAGCCGGCCAACTTGGGTGGCTGTCGTTGAAAGCGTGTCCTTTGAAGCTTTCTCCCTAATCTTTCGTTAATGATCTCTCTCCGTCCTCAACCATGTCCGTGACATGATCTTCCACGAGTTGCAATCATACAACGGCATAAGAAAGTTTGTTTGAGGTCAGACTATAATTGAGTTGGAGGTTATAGGTGATAATGCCTTCTTGATTGGAACGGTTCCAAGAACCATTTCACAGCTCAGCGTAGCGGATTGCTGGCCGATCATGTGTCCTTGGTATAAAGGAATGTCTCTAAGTTGGGAATCTTTTTCTCTTTTGATAGAAGGGTATGGCTTGATCAACACTGAAATTTGCCCTGAGCACCACTTACGAAAAATGATGTTGTCAGCATTGCTAGATCACTTTTATGGTGGATGCCATTGCACATTATTTTCCCATTGAATAAGGTGTTTTAATTTAGTCGATGTGAACAACTACCTCTGTAACTTATTTGTTCTCATCCGGAAAACAGAAGTAATGTAAAGTTGGCTTCGCTTGATTCAAACCCAATGGCCATTCTCTGAGAGGATGGGTTCGAGCCACATCAGGGAGTGGCCAGAATGGTAGTTCTAGCATATCCCCAAGCTACCCATGGCTGGCGCCGATGGGCCCCTCTGTTTTTTTTTTGGGAAAAAAAATTGAAGTTGCTTCTGTTGATGTCAATTCCATCTCTTAAGAGGATCATACCATTAATGGTGACACTATAAACGGATCGATGGATTACAAAATCTAACTCGGATGTAAAGAGAAGAGCAATAGGAGGGTGGTCCAAGGTGCACGAGTGGTGTGACCGTGGCATTTTCCTCAGTGCGCGCACTGCCCGAATAATCAACTAGCCCTCCTCTTCTCTCGTCTCCCCTTCCAAAGCAAAAACCATAGCTGGCCGAGCAAGCAGCCAAAGCAAGACTCGAGGAGGAGGCAGAGCCTAGAAGAGAAAACAACAGCGAGACCGCGTGGAGGCGAAGACTCCGAGGAGGCAGCACCGCAGCTGTCGGGCAACGAAACCAAAGGGGGCGATCGATCGAGAAGAGTTTCCGTTTCGGCCGGCCGATCGGCGATGGCGGGGCGGCGGCCGGCGACGTGGGAGCAGGGCGGCGACGAGTACGACTACCTGTTCAAGGTGGTGCTGATCGGGGACTCCGGCGTGGGCAAGTCCAACCTGCTGTCCCGCTTCACCCGCAACACCTTCTCCCTCGACTCCAAGTCCACCATCGGCGTCGAGTTCGCCACCCGCACCATCGAGGTACGCTTTCTCACCCTCTGCCCGGCCATGGCCGCCCCGGTCGCTTCTTGTGTTGCTCGAATCGGATGATCTCCTATCATCCATGCGTGCCAGGGCCTTGACCTTGATGCTCTGCTCTGCTTGATGCCTTGGTTAGCCTTGGCGCAGCTTGCGTTCGTGTTCTGGTGCAATCGTTCGTCTTAGGTAGGTGCGTCAGTTCTTGTCCTGCACAGCTCGATCGTCGGTCTAGTGCTTTCAAAATTCGACTAAAATCTGGCGTGAATTGGAGCTGAATCGAAACAAATCAAAGCGCAACGGGATACGAAACAGAGGCTTTCGTCCTGATATTTCCGCTGCTGCTCGTGCAACGGGACGGGTCCGCTACACCTGTGCCTTGCTGCTATGCACAGGGAATATGCTCACTCTAATAAGCAGCCGGCCAAGCCTTTTGATATTCTGAGGCTGAACTGGTGGCCTTTGCCTTTTCGATTGCCTTCATCCATTTCTGAATGTTCAGGATTTATTTCAATGTCCCCTTATTCGAGCAGGGCTTGTTATTGTGTGCATCAGAAAAATGTTTAGGAGTCACATACACTAGCTAACAAGAATTTGCGGTGTTAGCTGCAAAGGACTAGCAGCAGAATTTTTAGTTGGTACATGATCAAAAGACAGCAACAGACAAATTTGATCTGCAAAGGTAGGCTGCGTTCGGATGCAAAATATCTAAAGTACTGTAGATGTCACATCAATAATGCCGGCACGATTTATGTGTACTAAACAAAGTCAAATTACAAAACTAAGTCCAGGACCCCCCTCTATTTCGCGAGACGAACGCAATGAGGGTAATTAAGCGGCGATTAGACGATGGTTACTGTAGCATCATTGCGTCAAAACATTGATTAATTAGGCTCGTTAGATTCGTCTCGAAAAATAACGCCCATCTGCAGAAAGGTTTTGCAATTAAATTTTATTTAGTACCCCTAAATAGAAAGATTCTTTTTTACTTTAGAGGGGTAAAGTTTAGAGGGCACTTTAGAGGCCCGAACCGAACGCCACCTAACATTGATATGCGTCTGAAGAAGCCTGAAGTTCTGAAAACGAGATTTTGTTTCAGAAGACTGGAAAAAAGGTACTGAAATTCAGTATCTCTGCACCTCCCTGAAACTGAAGTGTGGCAGTGCGTCACCGCGCATACATATCTTGTACGGATTGTCGTGGGCGCACTGTTGAGTTTTGAGTGTACATCTCAATCACCACTAGCATCGTTGCCGTGTTCCATGGGAGTCTTGATCACTGTACAATTCAGTGGCACAAACATTTTCTGAACAACATCGTGATTCTTCCTTCTTTCAGGTGGAAGGGAAGACGATCAAGGCGCAGATCTGGGACACGGCCGGGCAGGAGCGTTACCGCGCGATCACGAGCGCCTACTACCGCGGCGCCGTGGGCGCGCTGCTGGTGTACGACGTGACCAAGGGCGCCACCTTCGAGAACGTGCGGCGGTGGCTCAAGGAGCTCCGCGACCACGCCGACGCCAACACCGTCGTCATGCTCATCGGCAACAAGACCGACCTCCGGCACCTCCGCGCCGTCGCGCAGGAGGACGCCGCCGCCTTCGCCGAGCGGGAGGGCCTCTCCTTCGTCGAGACATCCGCGCTCGACGCCACCAACGTCGACAAGGCGTTCCAGACCCTGCTCGCCGAGATCTACCGCATCGTCAGCAGGAAGGCGTTGGCCGCCGATGACGCCGCCTCAGGTGCTGTCGGAGAAGGCCAGTCCATTCAGGTGTCGGCAGGCGGCGATTCCGGTGGCCTCACGACGAGGTGCTGCTCTTTCTAGTTCGGGATGAGGCTGCTCTTTCTAGTTCGGGATGCTTTGTATTTGATCACGAGGAGCGTGTCTCTATTTTGTTGTAGCTGTCAAAAATGTGATATTTATAATGGCAACAATAATGGAAAATGATTCAGGAGAAAATTTGCTCGTTGTTTACATGGTTCGAGCTGTCATGTCTAGCTCTTATTATGACCCATCCCTTCGTCCCTCCCACAAAGGAGAAAATTTTGCTGTATGATATGCTAAAATCTAAATAGACGTTGCTAGGGGCAAACTTTGCTCGAAATAGAAAATAGACATTTGCCCAAAGGAGGAAAATTTTGCTCGTTGTGGAGTCGTATTTGAAACTTTCATGTAATTATTGTATTGTTGTAACCTTAGAACCTCGGCAGTTTGTAACGGCAAACTATGCGCGACATATATTCAGCTCTCAACCTGCATGAGTATCAGAAATTATCTTATTTTCTTGTATGAGTTCGCTCCATTGAATCACCTTCCTGCTGGTCGTTTGGCAGAGTATAAGCATGCTGAGGAACCGACATAACTTAGCAGAGACACACCTGAGGTCCTATTTCAATCTTGAGTAAAATCCACAAACCTACTAAAATTATGGCTTTTAAGCCACAAACTTCACTAAGGCCCAGTTTGAAACGCGGGAATTTCACAGGAAACAGCTCAATTCCCGCAAAAATGAGGAAGAAATCCTCCATTCGAAACGGGGCTTAAGTATAGTGCATGTTTCACAAATCCATCAATAATTTAAGGTCTTGTCTGTAAAAAGTTGCTCGAAATTCCCACCAACTCCAGAGTTTGTCTTATCTGTAAAACATCTTGTATTTAGGGGAAAATTTAAAATTCTAAACGCCTGACATTAAGAGACGGAAGGAGTACCATATCTCATACTCTAGTCCTACATGTCAGTTACATAGGGACCAGAGTATGTGATGCAGTACAAGTTAAAATATAATATCTTTTTAAAACAACACCTTAAATTATTGGTGAGTTCGTGAAACATGCACTAAGTGAGTTTGTGAAATTTTTACTCTTCTATCTTTTTTTTTAAGAATCACTCTTCTATCTAATGCGTGCAGGATTCACACGCGCTAACAAGAAGATTGATCTCGTGGGCGTCATGATCGCGTACGAGGCCCATACTGAAGATGAATGCGGCCTGTTGTTGCTTGCGGTGGAGGTCCTTGGTGATCGGACATTGGTCCGTGGCAGAGATGCGGGTGACATTGATTTATAATCCTTTGTTGGAGATAGGACGTGCAATTCAGACAGAAACAAAAACCAAACGTTTGTAATATCTAATGCGAAAAATATATTTTCAGACTCATGCATCGTGACAAAATGGAAGAGCCTTACATTAATAATAACAATAACATCATGACGTTAGTTTGTTACTATGTTAGTGAGCTCCGGCCAGATCGATTTTGCGTTGCAACCTAGTTATCGAATATAGTTACAAACTTTTTAGAACTAATCATACATTAGTGCAGCAATTAATTGCAGTACACACTGTTGGTCACGCGTGACGACTTGAAATGTTAAAACCAAGTAAACTCAAAGGTACCATGCGAGGATTGGTTTGGGCGGAAATAGACATGCAGAATGTTTTGCATCTAATTACAGGTGCCAGTAGCACCATTTTGTAAAATGGGAACCTGGGGCCACTTATGAAACATCGCATTGATTTCAATAATAATGCAAAGCCAAAAGCCTTTGTTCTAAAAAACTTGATAACAAATTCAACCGTAGAAAGAGGATATGGAACAATATCTTGCTTGGCTGTACCACAATGGATTATTAAGTTTGACATTCAAACTCATTAGCAGAAGCCAATTATATAAATTAGAAGTATCATGTATATATATATATATAGCCTAAACCAATAAAAGACCAGTTGAGTGGAAAATAATTTTATCCTACCAGATTCTACCCACTTATTGATCTACCTTTGATTTTAATCATCCGGCCCTTAATTTATGGTTATCGGTGGGCCTCATCCAAAATGTGTGACACTCTAGAGAATGTCTGCACGTTTCCTATGTAAATATCTTACATTTTCCAAATTTTCCTCTCAATGTGAACTCAAATTGGAAGACACCGGTGCCCCCCAAAATAAAAGGACTTTCAATTACAAGCAATTGCAAGCAACAAAAAATTAGACTTTCAAAATACTTTAAAATTATTATTTTGTTATATTTTATTTTGTCATTGGAGAAAATTAAAACATAACTTATAATTTTACATATTTAAATTAATATGTTGAACAAGACAAACGGTCAAACATAACTCAAAAAATCAATAACGACAACAATTTAAAAGTAGAGAATATATTAGTAGCCAAACGGGATGCACCGCTCGACCCGACCCATTTGGCACACCCGACTTAGGCACGATCTAGCCAACCGGTTTGTGCCGTGCCAGCCCATGGGCCGCGTACTCATTGTACCAGCTGCAGGTGGGGATGTCTGGAGCACGTCATTGACGGCAAATGGGGCTCGTGAGGCCTAGGATTCAGAGACAGAACTCCGTCGCTTGCGCGGCCACTCCTGCCGCCAAAGCCATGACATCGAAGCTCGAAGCTGCGTAGTCCTCGCACACGGGTCAGTCCGGACCCCGGAACCAGAGGATGAGATCGTTGTCGCGCGGCTCGATCTGGCGATGCATAGAGCGGCTCGTTCTCTACGGGGTCAGTCGCTGGGCCGGGTTGAGGGACACGTGTAACGAAGCGAATTTATTGATTTCCGCAGGCAGCACTCGTGTACAGCGTCTGAAAATTACTGAATCGTCTTCGCCTCATGGATTCAGCGACCGATCGAACAAGACTGCTTGATCAGATATTAGATTCAGGAGCAGTAGCACGTACTATGCGCAGGAGAGGTGAGAAACAGAGGAGATTATTTTGATTCCTCTCAATCCTCCATTGACGCAAGTACCAAGAGCTAAGTCTAGCTAGCTAGTATGGAAGCAGGCCGGGCAAGAAGCTGCCAAGGCGTGCCTCCTTTGGCCGACGTGTGCATGGCGGCGGGCCTTTGCAGCTGCCCTCCATGCACACCTGCACCCGTCTCTCTCCTGTGTCCTTATTGTTAAGTTGCATGCACCAACCAACTCACCCAAAAGCCTAAGCTGATGGGAAGAGGTGGGCAATTCACTTATGATTCAACACTCCCCCTCGTGCAGCTCTCGTGGGCGCAAACGTGGAAATAGGAGCGGCGCAGCGGAATATGCGGTCACCAGGACTTGAACTCAAGACCTCTGGCTCTGATACCATGTTAAGTTGCATGCACCAACCAACTCACCCAAAAGCCTAAGCTGATGGGAAGAGGTGGGCAATTCACTTATGGTTCAACACTTATCCCCTCGCCGCAGAAAGATGTCCTCAGGTGACCCTCGATCTCTTCCCTCATTTAATTCCTCGGTTCGTCTTGTCTGCTGCTCCTCAGAACTAGCCAGAAATAGAAAAAAAAAAATTCCGACACAGAACAGAGGAGATTGGGCTTGTGCATAAACAGAGTCGGAAAAGGATTTGATCGAGCGTGGAAGAGGGAGTAAGCAGAGATCGAGATGGATCAGGTTCTGAACTTGGTGATGGACCTGGTGGTGCCGCCGGCGAGCATGGTGATGCTGGCGTTCGCGTGGCCGACGCTGTCGTTCCTGCGCGGCGTGGAGTGGGTGCTCAAGACCCTGACCAAGGAGAACATGTACGGCAAGGTCGTCGTCATCACCGGCGCCTCCTCCGCCATCGGCGAGGTACGCCACGTCTAGCTCCTCGATCGTCCACCGGGGCATGCACACCATGCGGAATTGCAGAGGCACGCATCCTTCTTGACTTGGCCGACTGACTGACAGATTTGCTCGACTCCTTGCAGCAAATCGCGTACGAGTACGCGCGGCGGAACGCGAACCTGGTGCTGGTGGCGCGGCGGGAGCAGCGGCTGTTCGGGATCCGCGACAACGCGCGCCTCCTCGGCGCCGGGCAGGTCCTCGTCATCGCCGCCGACGTCGTCAAGGAGGACGACTGCAGGAGGCTCGTCGGCGACACCGTCAGCTATTTCGGTGAATGTGAGCTTCCTTGCCTTTCCCGTGCATTCAGTCGATGAATTCCAAGCCGTCGTGCAACGAAATGAGGCAGAGTATGCAGCAGCAGAGTTGTATGTCTGGTACCAGTAAATTTTGTTCCTAAAAGCCGAAAATTGCAGTGAATCATCTGGTGAACACCGTCAGCTTGGGCCACGATTTCAACTTCGAGGAGGCCGCGGACACAACCGCATTCCCTCATCTCATGGTACGTGCGTCAAGGTTCATGGATCGACCACGACCAGTGACTGTATTTCTTGCCCTCTACGTATGTTTAACCTCGATCCTCCTGACTGAGCAGGACATCAACTTCTGGGGCAATGTGTACCCGACCTACGCAGCGCTCCCCCACCTGCGTCGGAGCCAGGGCCGCGTCGTGGTGAACGCGTCCGTCGAGAGCTGGCTGCCCATGCCCAGGATGAGCCTCTACTCTGTATAAAAGCCGATCGAGAAGCCTCTCTTTTAATTACTCTGACGCATTTTTTATGAAACAAACATATACTTGTCTTGTTTGGTGGCAGGCGGCGAAGGCGGCGGTGCTGGACTTTTACGAGACGCTCCGGTACGAGGTGAAGGACGACGTGGGCGTGACCGTGGCGACGCACGGCTGGATCGGCGGCGGCGCCAGCGGCGGCAAGTTCACGCTCGAGGAAGGCGCGGCGGAGATGCAGTGGAAGGAGGAACGCGAGGTACGTACGTTAGTTTTGACTGATCATAATTCCATTGATCGATGATGGAGTTGACTGATCATTGTCATCCATTGCATATTTGCATTGCATCGATGGATGGATCTGCAGGCGACGCTGTCGGGAGGGCAGGTGGAGGCGTACGCGCGGGCGCTGGTGGCCGGCGCCTGCCGCGGCGACGCCTACGTCAAGCACCCCAGCTGGTACGACGTCTTCCTCGTCTTCCGCGTCTTCGCGCCCGACGTCCTCGCCTGGACCTTCCGCCTCCTGCTCTCCACGCCCGCGCCCACCACGGCTCCGTCGACGACGCTACGTCGCCCGCCGCCTCCCCCCGCGCTGCCGGCTCCACCGGTCCGGCCGTTGCTCGAGTACCCATCGGCGGCTCGGAGGCCCGCAGCTGCCCAGCTGCAGAAGCTCGAATGAAACACGAGGATCATATCGCAACATGTCTGCGTGAAGCATTTGCGTGGAGGAGGTCCGATTTACCGCGCTCTCTGCGTGCGTTTGTATGAACTGATTTGGAAGGTCTGTCGAATAAATCCTTTTTTGAACATGTGGATGTAAATAAATCTGTCAATATTTCCACTTAAGATTAGATTTTTTCTTCCATTCGAAGCACAGCAGTGGTCGTGCCGGAGTGGTTATCGGGCATGACTAGAAATCATGTGGGCTTTGCCCGCGCAGGTTCGAATCCTGCCGACCACGCTTTTTACAGAATTGTCTTCTTTTTGCCACATGTCAGGCAGGAACTGTACTAGCAAAATTAGGCTGCAATGTTGATACAGTAAAGCAGGGCGATTCTAAAAACATTTCTTTTTTCATAACTGAGCATTATGTTCTTTCTCAAATTGTGATAACCTCCTTTTTGCCACACGTCAGACAGGAACAATACCACCAAAATTACGGGGCAATGTTAATAGAGTAAAGTAGGGCATTCTCAAAACATTTCCTTTTTGATAACTGAACATTACGTTCCTTCTTTCTCATTTCCTTTGGCTGGTTCTTCCAATACACATATCCATTATCGTGACAACAAACTGTAGGTAGAGTCAATGTATCTAAATGCACAAGCCTGAATGCTACTGACTATGTAGCAACCATTTCTGAATCAATACGCACTACACAGTTACAAAATTTTCATCTCAGTATTTGGTCAATGTATCTACAGAAGGCAGCTGCTTGTCCAATATTCCCAGTCGCCCGCTTGAGTAAACTCTTAGCAGTTTTGCGCATCACTGTCATTGGAATACTGTTGTAATGTGACAATAGGTGGCGCAACAGACAACCGGCAGGCTGGGGAACACACATATATTTTTCACCTCAGATGACTTACATCATGATGGAGGCCAAAACAAGACCAACGAAAAGAAACATCTGCCATATGAAATGCCCAATTCACTGCAACCATTTCCTGTTCCAATGAATTAACCAGTCCAGAAAGCTACATGACTGCAGGGCGTTTGCAAAAATGGCAGCTCGTCAGGCAGCTTGCAAGGGAACCCAGATCATTCCAAAGATCAAATGACCTGCTGGCGTCCGAGACCTTGTTATTTTTCCCCCACCAGCGGACCAGCCAATGGAAACAGGGTTGCATGTGTCAACTGCATTGTACATGCTGGAATGCTGGATGATCTGGATATGGAGGCAGTTCTAGATTGATTGACACCTTCTCTAGTCAGCACCTTCATGCCACTTCACGAATCATGTACTGAATTAAGGAGCTGATCCTCATCTATGGACATCTTTCTTAAAGCTTTAGACAGCACCGTATATCTGGTGACAACTTGCCTATAGTGGTCATGCAACTGCTTAATTTCCACTGGAGTCAAGCTTTCAGGGTCTGACTCCATGAAAGGAAAATTGTAGCCTGTTCGGTATCAATTCAAACATTACAATTTCGATTAAAAAAAGCAAAACATTACAAATATGCAACAGTATCAAACAAAGCTGAATATAAACACTGAAAATGGACTGGGGTCTTATAACAACTGTTTAAATGGAATCAGAAGACCATGAAGTGTATCCCAGAGGAAAAATTTAAATTAAACTACTTCTATGCCAGTCATTTAGGAAAAATGGTTGTTGGACAATGCAGCAAGAAAAAACACACATTATGTCCAATGGAAGGAAAAAGGGAGTGGTTTTGTAAGTTTAAGTGAAAACTGAAATGCAAATCCATGCTCACACAAACTACTCCAAATAAAATGAAATGTTATGGAGCATACCTGTTATATCAGTTTCCTTGTGAAGTGTCCCAACAGATGTTGGAAGTCCCTGTGAACTACTTGGTCTAGCAGCAGGTACTTCTATTTGAGTACCTAGTTTTGCCAATTCCATATGCTTCTGAAACTCACTTTCCTCCATGGATAGAGAGCGGCCATTGACATTTAATATAAACATCTTTGCTGAAATGAGGTTTGTCAGATAGTACTCGACTTCTGAAATAAGTTTTGTTTGTCTTCTGAAGAGCTGAACAAACTTTAGGTTTGAGTGCAGCTGAGGAGGATTGGCCTACATAGATTTTCAGGTAGCTTCTCAGTTGATAAAGGGTCATGCTTCAGAATAGCATAATATTATCCAAGTCAAAAACAGAGCAAGCATAAAAAGCAGACCAAAGGAACTTGCCTTGATAGTAATATATATAAGAATAGGAAGAAATTCATCAGCCCCAGATAACGTTCGATCATTTGACATAGATATGTTCAGTAGCAAGTTATTAATGACTTGGCAACAGCTCATGACACATAGAAGCTTCTCACGTGGTGCTTTGAAGGAATTGATCTTCTGCAACTCTTTGACTGCAAGCTAGAGGGGAATGTGCATCAGAAAGGTTATACAACTCGTTAGCTTGGGTTTTTCTCTATCTCATTGGAAAGATTTCCATCATGCAGGATTATCACTTAACTTTGATGAACTAATTGAATATCAGATGACTTAAAGCGGCAAATCGTTTAATATAGTACAGCAAGAGAACATGACAGACATAAAGGAGCATATATACAGCAGAATATCAACCATCTACAATTGAACAGTACAATGCATCCAGGTATGTAGGTTCAATATAGTACAAGCTTCCCGTAAAAAAAAATTATAGTACAAGCTTAACAAACTGTTGATTCTTTGGAACCTGATTCTCCTGAGGTTCGCTCTGACCAACAATTAAAGCTACCAAAACACGAATCTTACAACTAAATCCTAGAGTGACATACATTGGGTGCTCACACGCTTACAATTTGTCAGGTATAAAAATGTGAAGGAATTGCATTGTATTTGGAACAGAATGAATGAATGACTTACCAGCCACGACGCCTCATTGTGCAGAACCTTGGGTATGTCCAAGTGCTGAGGCTTAACAAACTGCTGCAAGAGACTAATCTTGTTCGAGATCTCCATGTCGACCAATGCGTCCTCCGCGGAGGAACTAAACGTGCGGTCGAACAGTTTGGTCATGACATACTTCTCGAGGCCCTAAGCACAAGAACAAACAAGCAGAGCCACTTCAGAGACATGTCCACGCGAACAGCATCGCTGAAACGAGGGGGAAAAAAATCAGTGTTCACCTCAAGCGCGTGGTCGATCTCCTGGTTGGAGGCGTTGGCCCAGAGCGGGTGCTCCCTGATGGCGCCCTCCATCTCCGCGAGGAAAGCCTGGACCTTGCCGGCGTCCTCCTCGGCGTTGGCCTCGTGGAAGGAGAAGGACACGAGGAAGCTGCGGGCACGAAGACCAAGAGTTAGATCCTCCACCGCTGCAACCAGTGTACGGGACGGGTAGGGGGAGAGGAGGGAGGGGCGGGTGACCTCTTGATGGAGCGGAAGAGGTCGGCAGCGGCGGGGCGGCGCATGCGGTCGAGGAAGTCATAGAAGTCGGGACGCGACGCCGGCGACGTAGGGCTCTCCATCGCAAAGCGACGCCGGCGACTGAGTTGGCCTCGTCTCTCCCGCCTGGGCTTGGCCGCCGATCTGACTGGTTGGTTGGTTTTTCTTTACAAGGAGTAGTTAGCCGCTGCCGTTTACGCGGGTAACACTACCACCAGCTTCCTGAATCTTAACCGGATAATGAATAGAGTTAAATGCTTGTTTGTTCAACTGCTCTCGCCTGCAGACGGAACAGGAGTAAGAGAAAAAGTGCAAAAAGGGAAGAAACAAATATAACAAAGGAGAGAACAGTTATCTATCTTTTTCTGCCGAAGCACGAAAAATACAATTCAGAATTGGGATGATCAGTTGAACTTTGCATAGCACACATTCCACCAAACCCAGCACTACAACACAATGCTCAACACACCCAGACCAGACTGACATGCTAACGAATCAATCTTCTGCAAACACGTGAACCTATCTAAACAACACCGAGCCTCGATGCTCAAAGGGCTATATCACATTTGCGCATACATAACACGGTGAGTTGCAAACCCTTGTATCAACTACCAGATTACCAGTCTGCCACCAAGAGTGCCAAAGATTTCATAGAAAACATCTTCCATGCCAGCTCCATCACATTGTCATCAATGTATGGGCGCAAATCTTCTCTCGAGCTCCGACAATGGTGTTCTAAGGGATAATGAATCGACAATCTTTTTTTCTGCAGGGGAAAGGGGCCCTCTTTGCACATAAGAAGTCGTGAAAGAAACTGTAGTGTATGCTAACTGAAGCATAAAGCAAATGAACATACTGGCACAGGATACAAGTTTACCTGCATCATATAATCAAGCTTCAACATATTTATTATAAACAATAATCATCACAGCGATGAATGATGCATCGTTGTCCAGTTGGTCTTCTTGTTTCTCCTCCTTCAACGTGGAAATACCATGTTAGTCGGTTTGTGTTTCACATCATCAGTGCAAGTAGCAAGTTTATCTTTGGAACATCAAAGCAACAAGTAGCAACAGTAATGTGGGAACATAGACTTCACCTCCAGTAAGCAAGATTCATTATTCAGCTCATTATTGGTCGAAGGGTTCCCCGAAACCTCCAAAGCACTTAAACTGGCAGTCAGTGCAATTCTATGGACATCCTTGACTAGGCATTCAAGCTCTTGAAGCAATGTCTTATCTTAACATAAAAGAATAGCAGGACTATTAGCGTTAAAGTTATGATAAAATGCAACATTATATATACGCCATAGCTCTATCTTTTAAAATAAACTGACCACACTCAAGTGCAATTGATGAATCTCTCTGCTAATGCTTGGCCAAATTTGTTTCTTTTTCCCTAGTAGTATTAGAAAGATAAAAAGTACTCCTAATTCCATGAGGGGAAAAAGCAATGACTAAATCTAGGACCAAAAAGCCATGAGCCCAATCAAGTACATGAAAAAATGCAAGACACAGAACATAGAAGGATTTCTTGGCAAAACAGATATGGTTGTTCTATGCTATCATTACTGCATTTCCAAGTATACAGGATTCATAAAATGTTGTCCCTTTAACACTAATTTGCAGTTATGCAACAAGAATCTCTCTGCTAATGTTTGGCCAAATTTGTTTCTTTTTCCCTAGTAGTAATAGAAAGATAAAAAGTACTCCTAATTCTATGGGGGGTAAAGCAATGACTAAATCTCGGACCAAACAGCCATGAGACCAATCAAGTACATGAAAAAAAATGCAAGACACAGAACCTAAAAGGATTTCTTGTCAAAAACATATATGGTTGTTCTATGCTATCATTACTGCATTTCTAAGTATACAGGATTCATAAAATGTTGTCCCTTTAACACTAATTTGCAATTTTATGTAACAACATGAGGATACATCCATTTGAATCAGAAGCACATATATTTGCTGCATAGATTTTGCTCAAGTAACAACAACATGCTTTATACTGTTGAAAGAAACACATGTGAATGCTGAATAGACTAAAGACTGACGAATTTTTATAGCCTAAAGATCGACAGAGATATAGAATGATTAAATACCTTTCTTTTATATGATCCTTGAGTCCATCTTCGCACAATCGCACTGGTGCAAGGGGAAAGGAAACTCAATATCAAGCTGATTAAAGGGCGTCAAGTTATCAAGTAAAATAAATAGACCATTATACTTCAGGATGAAAGTCAATAATCAGACCACAGAACCTCACCTAGCTACAGCCACAGTACTACATGCCTTCACATAACCAAGTCATATCAACCCAAACACCTTTCTGGCCACTCTAGACAGTGGCAATCTTATTACAGGCTGCTCATTTGGTTTCGTAAGGTCATCTTCCTGAGTTGCACTGCCCTCGTCTGTAGTTGTTCCACTTCTTGAATCTATCAGAGAACCTTCCTGTTCTTTGGCTAGCTCAGTATTGTCTGCTGGCTCCTCGGTTATTTCTGTCCAGTTCCCCTCTCTATCAACATTAACCTCATCTTTGATATTAGCTTTATTATTATCTACATTAAGCTCATGTAAACTTAATGATGAAGATAGTAAAGGCATCACATTTTCAGTTGAAACGGGGGGCTCCACTCCATCTGGAGAACGTTTAGCCACATTAAAACTGAGAGGGTGACTCTCCTCTTCTTCTTCCTTGTCACAGTGATGTAATTTGCCAAGAATCCTCCAAGTTACAGCATCCGGTGCTAGGCCATTCCTTCTCATCTCCTTAACCATTTGATAAGCCAGCTTCTTCAGTCCCTTCTTGCAGGCAGCATCTATAAGTATGTTGTAGCACACAACACTGGGAACAACCCCACAGTCTGCCAGCTCATACAAGAAATCACATGCTTGTTCCAGTTTCCCTTGTTTGCAGAGACCTCTGAAGATTGCACTGTACACATAGCCATCATGTATCCCTGATGGCCAGACTATATCGTCCCAGAATGCTTTTGCTTTCTCAAGTTGTCCGGCATCGCACAAGCCTTTGATCACCACAGCATGTGTCACAGAATCAGAAGTGACATTATTAGCTTTCATTTCCTCAAGCACCTGCATTGCTGTATCAACTTGCTGAAGGGCAAATAGTCCCTTGATGGCACAATTGTAAGTGACAACAGTAGGGGAGCACCGGCGCCTAGGCATCAAAGTGCGCATCACATCAAGGGCTTCCGCAGGGTCACCTGCATTCAGGTACCCGGATATGAGTGTGGTAAAGGTGACAGCGTCCGGAGCACAGAACTTCCCACTGAGCATATCGTTCAAGATCCTCCTGGCCTCCTGCACCCTCCCAGCGTTGCAGAATCCATGGATGACAGTGTTCATGGTGATCACATCAGGCTTGCATTCCGCCTGCAGCATGGACATGAGCACAGCAAGCTGTTCACTGGGATTGTCCACGGCACGCAGTGCCCCAAGAAACATGTTGTATATCCTAGTCCTGGATTCTTCATCTCCATCCTTGTCATTGCCAAACCGAGGTTGCAGCATCAGCTCCAGGACATCCTTGGCCTTGCTGAGCTCATTCTCCCGGCAAAGCTCGTCAACGAGCACCTTGTATGTTACCTCCCTTGGACGATAACCAAAACTCGCACCTTCCATCACAAGCTGGTGTGCCCTAAGGCGCCCTCCAGGCTTCTGGCTGGTGCATAGCCCGTGCACAATGCAGTTGTAGGAGACGGTGCTTGGGCACATGCCTCTGTTCCTCATGATGTACACTATCCTGGACGCCCCATGGTGTTGCCCAGCCCGGCACAGCGAGTCGATCATCTGCGCGTATGCGAACTCATCATCCACGCCGCACCGACGATGTGGCATCTCCTCCGCGATGCGAAAGACAACGTGGAAGAACCCCTCGGCGCACAGGCACTGCACGAGGTTGGCGAACGCCGCGTTGGTGACCTCCTGGTTCTCTTGGAATTGACGACCGTCCGTACTCGGCCAGAGATGGTTGTCGACGAGGTCCATGGCGGCGTCGACGTCGCGGCTGCGCAGGAAGGCCTTGACGAGGAAGCTGCGCGCGAGCGAGCTTGGGACCAGCCCCCGGCCGGGCATTTCGTCGAGCAGCTTCCGCGCGGCGCGCGGGTCGGGCACGCGGGCGTAGCCATCGAGGAGCGCGGCGTAGGAGGCGGCGTCAGGAGACGCGCGCATGCGGAGAAAGAGGCGGTGGGCGAGGTGGACGGGTAGCGGAGGCGGTGGCGTGTCAGCGCGGCAGAGGAGGGCGAGGAGGCGGTTGTAGTTGAGGAGCGAGGGGGCGAGCGCCGACGCGGCGGCATGCTGGAGAAGGCGGAGCGTGAGGAGGGGCGTGCGGGCGTGGAGGAGGCGGCGGAGGAGCTCGTCGAAGTGGGAGCGGGACAACGGGGAGGTGGCAGAGAGGAGGAGGGAGACGCGGTGGTGCGCCTCGGCGGAGCGGCCCGACGCGCAGAGCGTGTCCACCAGGCCGGCCAGGTCCAGCGATTGCACGACAGCCATCCCGGACCGAGCTGCGGTGGCCGTCGCCGGTCAACCAAAAGGCCTTCCTGCCATCTCCGCGAGGAAAGCCTGGACCTTGCCGGCGTCCTCCTCGGCGTTGGGCTCGTGGAAAGAGAAGGAAACGAGGAAGATGCGGGCGCGAAACTGATGGAGAGGGAGTTTTGTGCCGGTTACGCGGGTAGGACTCCCAGTACACAAATTTTCCTGAATTAAGCAGGATAATTAGCTGCGCCAAATGCGTGTTTGCCCGACTGCTACTGATAAAGACAGAAAAATAGAATGCAAAAGAGTGAAATGCACCGTGGGTCCTTAAACTATTTGAGGATTCTCATCTAGGTCCATCAACTTTCAGATCGTCCACTTAAATCCATGAACTATTTAAGTAGGTTCGTTTAGGTCCAAAACCCTCCAACTCAGATGAAACAACGGACTTGGCGTTTCCGGCATGGACAAAAGATCATGTGTCGGTTCATATTTATAGTAAGCCCCTTAAATTTTGTCTTATTCCTATTCAGAAGTCCCTGTCCACACTCGCGGCTCGATGTCCCAGTTTACAGACCATATGACTCGCCATTGATTTCTCCCTCTTGGGTGAGCTAGAGTCTAATACGTTTCTTATACCCTAGCTCTTCTCCATGCGCTCCTCTCTGAACAATTTTCCGCGAGTAATCTCTGCCAAATCCATAAAAAGTTTAGAGTTCCCACCGTCATCTTCACCCGAGCCCATCCTTAAAGCTCGCAGCTTGTCGCAAGTTATGTGTGCATGGGAATGAATGAGATGGGGCTCATATCTAGGCGGGGCGCTGTCAGGATTGCATGTGCGATTCAGGCGTGTGGAATAGAGATCACCTCCACACACATCCGGTGTTTGTCAAAGCAATATTTATCGCCATCAGGAAGTCAAGAGCATGATAGCGAGAATGAGAGAAAGCTCGAGAAGCTGCCTATAAAATTGTGTCATGTTGTCATTGGCACGTTAGCACAACTTAGCTATATGTAGATAGGTATGGACCCAAATGAACACAGTTAAATAGATCATGGACCTAGATGAACGATTTGAGAGTTGATGGACCTGGATGAGAATTCTTAAATAGTTTAAGGACCCACGGCGCATTTCACTCAATGGAAAAAGAGAAAACAAGACTGCATGATAGTATGACAAAACAGTTTGCTATCTTTTTTTCTGCCAGAAGACAAAACTCAATTCAGAATTAGGATGGTCAGGTGAATATATAGCTCCAGATTCCACCAAACCCAGCACCCTCCTAAACACACACAGGTTGCAACGCGTTTTACATGATGCAGAATCAATCATCTGCCAACACATGAACAGACGCCCTTGGTGATGGAAAGGCAACCCTGGGCGGCCCTCTATTGAGGGAATTCCAAGCCTAGATGCTCAAACGTCTGCATCATATTTGCACATACATGACTAACTACGAGTTACAAACCGTTTTACATCTCTTCTCTCGCAAAAAAAAAACCGTTGTATGAATTACCAGAGATTCCAGCCTGCCACCAAAAGTGCCAAAGATTTCACGGACACATTTTCCATGCAAGATGCACAACATTGTCATCGATGTATGGTCGCAAATCCCACATGAGGCAGTATCCCTCGAGCTCCGACGATGGTGTTTTAAGGGATAACGCATTGACTATCTTTTCCTGCAGGGGAAAGGAGTCTGCTTCGTAAGTAGAAAACTACGAAAGAAGACTATATGTTTTCTGTACATGGCGCTGGAAATTGCAGCATAAAGCAAATAAACGTACTGACATAGGATACACATTTACCTGCATCGTATAGTCAAGCTTCAACATATTATGAACAATAATCATCACAGTGACGAATGCTACATCACTGTCCAATTGATCTGCTCGTTTCTCCTCCTTCAACGTGGAAATAGAATGTTAGCCGATTTGCATTTCAAGTCATTATTTTGAGCATCAAAGCAACAGTAATGTTGGAACAGAGACTTACATCCGTGAACGAAGATTCATTATTAAGCTCGTTCTCAGTCGAAGGACCTTCCAAAACTTTCAAAGCTTTTAAACTGCCAGTTAGTGTAATGGCGTGGACATCCTTGACTAAACATTCAAGCTCTTGAAGCAATGTCTTAACTTACAGAGGAAAAAAACAAGGACGGTAGCTCAATTAAAGTTCACAAAAATGGTAAAAGGTAACATTATAAGACACGGCCCTAGCTTTCAAAATATGAATTGAAGAGGACATTCAAGAGGAATCGATGAATCTTTCTTCTTATCTTTAGCCAAATTGTTAAAACAGACTACTGCTGCTGATTCTAAGGGGGGAAAAACCATGGCTAAATCCAAGGCCAAGCAGCCATGTGCCCAATTCAGTACACGAGAAATTGCAGGACACAGAACAACATAAGAATTTTGCTAACTGATTATCATCAAAGTTGGTGCCTAGAAGAATCTGTCACACCAAGTTTTAAGGCCAAAACCGAATGCTCATCCGTATGTGTGCCATGATAAGTTTCACACATAGAAGGACAAAAGTAATGCAACAATATAACTAGTGGCCAGTGCCATTACAATAATGTTTAAATGAAACGATAATCACATAGCCTGAATAAAAATGTCTCAAAGCACACCTAGTACATCTACTCGTTGGTGTTGTAGTCCAGTTCTTCTTCATCTTTTGAGCAGCATTTCATAGTTACGAGGGAGAAAAGCTTGCATGTCATTTATTTCCCACACTTGCGGAGTACGATATGTACTCACCTTGCTATCTCCCCCGCAATTATGAAATGATGCTGAGAAGATGAAGAGCTGGACCAAAACACCAATGAGTAGATGTACTAGGCGTGCTGCTGATTGCCTGTGGTGTTTGGGTGTCTTCTGCTGTTATCTACTTAGTCTTTTGAGACTTTTTTTATTCAGAATATGTAATAATGGTACAATTTAAACAATGTATGGTTATTTTTGCGTTACTTTTGTCCTTGTATGTGTGAAACCAGATGAGCATTGGGTTTGGGCTTCAAAACCGGGTGTGATAATCTCCCGGCAAAACAGATACTACCTTAGCTTATAAAGATTTGTTGTCCTAAAAGTCATATATTTAAGAACGGAGGGAGTACTATGCTATCATTATTTCCCTTTTAAGCATAAGTTCAGAAAATGTGGTCCCTTTATACATTAATTTGCATTTCTCCATAACAACATGAGCATAAATCCATTTGGATGAGAAGCAGCACATATATTTTTCTGCACCAATCTGAATACACCTGGCTACCCAAGCAGTTTATAGATTTGTCACTAGTATTGCAATGAATTCATGCTTTAGTGTTAAAAGAAATGCTTGTGAATACTGACTAGACTAAATATTGATAAAGATATATGTTTATTAAATACCTTCGTTTATATGAACCTTGAGTCCATCTTCACACAGACGCACTGTTACAAGGGAAAAGGGGAATCAATGTCAAACTGATTAAAGGCTGTGGAGCCATCAACTAAGAATAAACAGAGCATATACTTCAGTGATGACAGTCAATAATAGCCAGAATCTCATCTAGTTAGCATAGTACTTGTGGTTTCAATTATCCAAGTCATATCAACCATAGCATGCAAGAATTAAGACAGACGTTTTATTACTGAACTTAAGTAACTCACGCTGATTTATGTTCGAGATGTTTCGGGACTGAAGGTTGCAGCCAACTTCCAGATAGGATTTCATTCTGCCAGTGCAATTAGATTTAAGTATCTCACTCATGACATCCGAGTCTTTAGGAATCGGCGGCCTTCGAAAATACTCTGAAACAAGGCAGTTCAGTGCCCTTGAGCAATCACAAGCATAGAAAATTATAGGGGGCGGTTATCAGTTGTGCCGCAAATAGGGAGGGGGATATGTCAGAATTTCTACTAACCTAGCTCCTGAAGAAATCTTGAAAGCAAGCGCTTCCCGGCCTCCACTTGCTCCTCGAATCGTGCCACCCTGATCGAAACAAACATGCCAAATCGGGGGGAAAAACAGCAGAAGTTAATTACAAATTTCGGTGGAGACAGAGGCGAAGTCAGATACCTGAAGAAGGATGCACTACTTGGTCATGAACTCCGCGAAGACGCCACGGCAAGTGCTCTCGTCGTCGTCGTCACCCGCCGCGGCGGCTGGAAGCGGCGGCGCGTCGACCATCCCCTCCCTTGCCTAGGACTGCGTGGCGCGGAGCTCGGCAGGCTGACGGGCCAATCCAGTAGAATGGTTGATGGGCCGGTGCCCCGATCGAGACTGCAAGCCCATTACGGTCCACCAGGCCTAACGCAGGCCGGACATTTTAGTCCACGGTGCGCTCGGCTTCCCCGGCGAGGGCGAGAGCGGAGGAACGGCTGCCGCGAACGGAGAACGGCCGGTGAGGCGCCACGTGTCGCCAGCGGCTGCCTCACTCCCTTGCCGCACTTCCTCGCCACCCGCTCCCTGCTCGTCGTCGTCTCGTCTCCCACCCTTCTCGCCTTCAGCCTTGTCCCCGCGGGAGCTCACTAGAGCTCGCGCCGCACGAAGTCGCAGTTGGCTGCTCCGACTCCCATATGGCCATGGCCTCCTCCGCATTAGCCCCCGGCGCGCTGCAGCCTCCGCAGTGCCACCGCTGCCGCTCCTTTCCGCCGCGTGTGCGCCCGGCAATCGCTGGCGCTCTAAGGGCGCGCCGCCGTGCGCGCGCCTCCCCATCCTCGCGCTGCCAGGCGGTGGCAGCTGACGAGCGCTCCGCCGACCCCTCCGTCCCCGAGGGCCAAAACCGCGAGATTTCCGGGTACGTACGGCACCACCGAACACCAACCGTCCGTTCGAATTTCAAACCTCATCGTTGTTGATTTGGTTTCCTTATGAATCAGTGCGTTGGAGAGGCCGGAGGCGGACGTCGTCGTGATCGGCAGCGGGCTCGGCGGGCTGTGCTGCGCGGGGCTCCTGGCAAGGTACGGACAGGACGTGCTGGTGCTCGAGAGCCATGACCGCCCGGGAGGCGCCGCGCACTCCTTCGGTATCAAGGGGTTCAACTTCGACTCCGGGCCCTCCTTGTTCTCGGGGTTCCAATCCAGAGGCCCCCAGGCAAATCCACTCGCACAGGTCAGGGGCCTTACTTGATTGTGCATATATCACACAACACAAGAAACGTTTAGCATTCTGGAAGTTGGATGGACTGCCGATGTGATAATGAAATGACGAGTGGTTGATGATAATGATTCATGGCGAGTGGTTCAAATTGTTCTGATTGTTCAACCTGCTCAGGTGCTTGATGCGCTGGGCGAATCGGTCCCCTGTGCATCATATGACTCTTGGATGGTGTATGTACCTGAAGGCCAATTCCTCTCGCGGATCGGGCCAACTGATTTCCTCAAGGTATTTATCTTGATATTACTTTGCAGATATGACTCCCTTATATCCTTAAAATTAGTGTGTGTGTTCTTAATAGTGAGCAAGTTATTTTAGAACATATTCAGATATTTGATCCAGATATTTGATCTCTCTAGTTTGTAATTGTGTAACCTTCTAATACGGTAATTTTTAAGTTGTTTGCTTTTAGTGACTAAAATGAAGCGACTACATGTTTTCGTTACTCCATCACTCAACATAATCCCTGCAATGTTATGTTCACTGTGCATGCCTTGTTCGTGGGATCCAAACAGAGCTAATGATGCACATGCAGGCAAAATGAAACCTGTTTTTTTTCTCTCGAACACGCAGGAGAGCTGCGTATCTTTGTATTATAGGGAAAAGAGTTTGGTCCTTACATTAGCCCCTCAAGCTTGGACCAAAACGAGAGGGGTCAGCACAAACAAAAGAAAAAACTGATATAACACACGCAAAAGGATTGATCCGAACACCCTACACAGCGCTTAGCCTTGGCTTAGCAACCGTCCTAGACCCAACTCATGGAGTCCTCGAGCACCCGCAAAAGTCCAGAGCTGTGCTTCAAGCTTCAAGTTACTCAAAGCTGTCTGAACGTTTGGAGATGCACCATCGAACACCCCGGCGTTTCTTTGTTTCCAAATAGTCCACGCACCCAGAATGATCAAGGTGTTGAACCCCTTCCTATGTTCTTTGGCAACTCGCTTTCTAGCATGTCTCCACCAAGAAGCAAAGTTCTCTTCGTAATGACGAGGACCAAGATATTGTAAATTGAAGGGAGATAGCAATTTGAACCAGAACTCCCTACCTCACAAGAATGTGCTGCACTGTTTCGTCCTCCTGGTCACATAGAACACATTGCTCTGGGTGTGAGAGTCCACGTTTGGCCAGCTGATCTGCAGTCCAGCATTTGTTTTTTATGGCCAGCCAAAGGAACATCTTACATTTCGGTGGAGCCCAAGATTTCCAAAATGAAACCTGTTTTAGTGTATTGCTGTAGGTGCCTAAGTTTTTCTGGAGTAACCAGCGCATATCATTACATATAGCAATGCACTGTCAATTTGTATTTACTTTTTTTTTTTGAGGGGATTACAGCAAGGGAAGCCCCTGCTGTGGTAGATATATATTAATATAAAGCAAAAAGAAAACTGTACAAGTGAAGAGCCTAAAGCTCACTCCCATTGAGGGAAACCAGCGAAAAAAAGAAACTGCCAAGCTATCTATACAAGTTTATTTTGTTTAAGAACTGTTGTATTTACTTTTTTGGTTCACATTATATTTGTGTTGGAATGCTATCACCCTTGATTGGACCCTGACTTTATTTCTGCAGGACCTTGAGACCTTTATTGGTGCTGAAGCTGTCCAGGAGTGGAAAAAGCTTCTTGTGAGTTTCCTTAATATGTGATTTTGTTTCTTTGGTGAATCTAGTTGTAGATGAACTCTTGAACCACTGAACAACACACCGTTAGTGTACCACAACTTTCTTATGGGCTTAAACTCAAGAAAATTTTGTCATGCAACATTTGCTGTTTAGGGTACTCTTATATTACCACTGAACGTGTGCTAATACCATATTGAAAACAATCTCAGGATGCAGTTATTCCTATGTCTGCAGCTGCAATGGCTTTACCTCCACTTTCCATTCGCGGTGATTTGGGTGTTCTCTCCACAGCTGCTGGTAGATATGCTCCTTCCCTGTTGAAATCATTCATACAAATGGGACCCCAAGGAGCTCTTGGTGCTACAAAACTTCTAAGACCATTCTCAGAGATTGTTGATTCGCTGGGGCTTAAAAATCCCTTTGTCCGTAACTGGATTGATCTCCTGTGCTTTCTACTTGCTGGAGTCAAATCTGATGGCGCTCTGTCTGCAGAAATGGTAATCTAAGTTCCAGCAAGTTACTTTTCTTCTTCAGTGCTTTCCTAAACTTTTTTCGTCTTTTTTTTTTGGGGTGTACAAAAACGATGCATGTGAGCAAATTCAGATTTGTTCATTGAGTTGTGAAAATTAGGTTCAGGCGCCCCAATTACTTTGTAAGATGGGTCGGCTATGCATCTATATCATGAACTGTCACTAATCCATATTATAACAAGTTTGTGTTATGAGTTTCTTAAAAAAAAGAAGGGAATATATATTGTATAAATCAAATGGATGCAATAAATTTACTGCACAATCTATTTGAGTAGTTTTGTCGGTTCATACTGCATAGATCCTGGCGGTGAGGATAAATGGAACATGATAGAGTTACTCATGAACATAGGAGTGTCTGTTGCAACATTCTCTCTTCATTTCACATAAACATGTTTGCTGATGCTAACAAGGTTATACTCTCGCTTGCTTTTAATACCATTTGACCATTTAAAATGCAACAATCTTAGTGTAACAGAACCCTACTCTACCTATGATTAATAACTCCCATGTGCCCCTAATATTTGTAGGGTGACAGCGTACATTTGCATTGATGAATGGCAGTCACTATATTACAACAGACATGAGATGGCTATTGTTGTTTCTTCGTCCTATATCATTCATTATTTACGTCTACATGCTGGCAATCATCCTAATGTGACAATTCAAAATTAATTGGATAATTTGAAATCTACAAATGTGAAGGTGTTTTGTTCATCATTTGGTCTAACTACATGCTCAGGTTTATATGTTTGCAGAATGGTATAAACCAGGATGCTTGCTGGAGTACCCTCTGGGCGGAAGTGGAGAGATAATAGATGCCCTTGTGCGTGGTATTGAAAAATTTGGTGGCAGACTTTCTCTTCGTTCTCATGTTGACAAGATCTTAATAGAGAATGGTCGAGCAGTTGGCGTCAAACTACAAAGTGGCCAAGTAAGTTCTAGAGGATACTTTAAGCAGATAAGACAATATATTCTCCTCAGTTCTTTTTTAAGGAAAATGAGTACTACCTTCATTTCCAAAAATGAACTAAGCTTTGTGTCCTGACAACAAACAATTTGAAGCCAAGGGATAGGAAAATGAGTGCTTTATCATGGCCATAAATCAAATAGCAGTGAACAACTAGAAAAACCCTGATTTTGTTGTAATGTTGCTATCATGGACTACATTTTTTCTAGTAGAACAGGTAGTGTTATTCTTCCTTTGTAGATTCTAAAAGACCTTTCAATCAGTATATACGATTCACAACATCAATATCTGAAAAACAAATACTGCATATCATATTTAATTAAGCTTTTCTCCGTCACTTTCAGGTAGTGGCAGACCATATAAATGATGTAGGCCAAGATGGCAAAAAAAACTTCCACCTTCTTTGTCTTATGTAATCTATTCTTTGGTGCCATGACAAATGCCAGTCTAGGCCACTAGACAAGCTTTCCTCTAGTATTGACTCCAGCGTCCAACCTATGGCTTGCAAAAGATGCAGTTGTTGAAATTTTGTCGTGACTTATCTCCTCTTGCAGGTTGTACGTGCAAAGAAAGCGGTTGTTAGCAATGCATCTATGTGGGATACCTTGGATCTGCTACCACCAGATGTTGTCCCAAAATCATACAAAGATAAAGTGCAAGCAACCCCACAATGTGAATCATTTATGCATCTTCACCTGGGATTTGATGCAGAGGTTCGCTGTCGAACGTGATATGTGAAGTCAAACTTTGCAAAATATTCTTATTCAAGATTGTATTTCCACAGTAGTGCTACATATCTCACTAAAAGCACCAATGTTGCTGAAACAGAATGCTAGAGACGACCTTGGAATTCATCACATTGTGGTAAATGATTGGAATAAAGGAGTCGATGGTGAACAGAATGTTGTGTTGATATCGGTTCCTAGTGTTCTTGGTAAGGGCTTGGCACCACCCGGAAAGCACGTCCTTCATGCATATACTCCTGGAACAGAGCCTTTCAGTTTCTGGGAGGGACTGGACCGGAAAAGCGCAGATTATCGAAAACTGAAGGAAGAACGTTCGGAGGTAAGTGCTTTGTACTTTGGCTATTCTTTACTCAATCTAGTTTTGAATATCAATCTGGTCCCTTTATAGCTTGGATTCATACCTGGGAGTCAATGCATTTCAACATCATATCTCTAGTTTAGGCATTTATATTGTCACAAGTTTCATCTGTCCACCGTCATTTCTCAGATTTCTTTTTTGCATGTGCTTGCTTGCATGTTACTTGTAGTCAAGTACTCACAAAGAGAGAAATGCTCAATAGTTGAGCACACAAGTCATCAAATAGACTCAAGTCCTTCAAAAAAAGACCTCCATCGACTGTCTGTAATAACTAAAAGCATTAACATTTTTATGCAAACTCTCAGGTGATGTGGAAAGCTGTGGAGCTTGCTCTTGGCCCAAAATTTAACCGGGAAAAATGCGATGTGAAGTTGGTCGGGACACCATTGACGCATAAGAGGTTTCTAAGAAGAAATAGAGGAACCTACGGTCCAGCCATCAAAGCCGGAGAAGCCACTTTCCCTGGTCAAGCTACGCCAATCCCCCAGCTTTTCTGCTGTGGTGACTCGACTTTTCCAGGAATTGGAGTACCAGCAGTCGCAGCGAGCGGTGCAATCGTCGCGAACACACTTGTCTCGGTGTCACAACATTCAGAGCTTCTTGACGCTGTTGGAATCTGAGTGGCAGATATGTCCTGGTAAGTATCGAGTCTGTACATAATATCATTGCATCTTACAGTACAGATACCATCTAAACTATGCTACTGAAACTGAATCAAATACTTTGAGCTGGAGCTTTTCACAGACATCTAAAAAATTTATCACCTCACATGCAGAAGCCAGCTACAAGCCCCTTAGAATAATGATGTTTCTACTTCTCACAGCACAGCTCACATGAGCACTTTACAGCAGCATATGCTAACTGAATTGTAGGTTGTAGCTGTGAGGCCCGTTTTGACCTGGTCAACGAATGACAGCACCGTGATGAGGATGAACAGAACCTCTGCCTTTGTGGACCTTTTAGCGCCTCCCTTTTTGTTACCACCACTTGTTTCCTGTTTTTATTCGTTTGGGCAAACGCATGTGACTGCCTCTTTTATCAGTCTGTTCGGCAGGCAGTTTTACTGTAGCCGCTGTGCTGTTTTTTTTAGAGAGAACACTGTAGCCGCTGGCAGCAGCACTGTAGCCATGTGAGTGGGTTGCAGCCACAGCCGGCTGCAAAGTGGGCAGCCGAAATATCTATCCTTCCTGAGTTCCTGTATTTGGTTTCTCTGGTTGCAGGAGGCTGGCAGTAGATATCAGATGGTACATACATAAAAAGATAACCAAGGGTTTTCTATGGCTGTTGAAAAGAGTAAACGGGCGATGAACAGGAATTTTACCGCATCGACCTATTTCCTATGTAACTTTACTAGCATTTAGAAAAGGGCAGGGAGCTAAACAGTCAGAAGCGAAGCTGAAAAAAGAAAAATACTTGAATGATAGTGTACAGAAACTGATTCAGATTCAGATATACATGAAGCCTGCATTACCCCACAGGCCACATTGTTAAGAGATGCTGCTTCTGACAAATCGGTCGTCTGACGCGAACCATGCATGTTGTATTGTTCTACCGAAAGTTCTGTGGCACATGCAGCCTTTTGTCGACATTTTTCTGGCACCGGAGAACCATATGTTTTATTTGTGTATATACAAGAAAGTCAGTTCAATGATATGTATTAGTTTTGCAGTGTTTTGGTCTAGAATAGCACCTGCAACACAACTATCATTTTCTTTTTGGAAAAAGAACAAAGCAAAATTTTCATCATTTGAAAGCCCCTTTTTCTGCTAAAATGGTTAAAGGCCCATCTGAAAGTCGGTTTATATAACTGCAAATTTGGTTTCCGGCACTGGAAAAGAACAGATGGATGGATGGATGCATCATTTTATCAGTTAAAAACAAGGCTGGTTTAGAAACAAAATACCTGAGCATCACAAGTCACTTTCAAGTCAAATTCACATCCATCAATCCAAGCAGCATTTTCGCTGCCAAATTGACTGCAGCGAGCATTGTAGCCTCAGATCAGAGAGGTGTCACCTCGCTTGATCTTTCACAGCTCACACCAAACATTTGTTGGCATCTGCTTCTCTCCCAGGTCCCAGCCCCCACTCCATCCCTCCGTCCCCTGCAACTTCCATGATCTTCTTATTAAAATCTCCCTGGTCCTTCCATGCCATGCCAATTCTTTTTACCGGAAATGGAAAAGTTTGGAAGTACCAAGCGCTAGCAGCTGCCATCCACTACCTCACTGGACTCACTCACTCTCACCACCAACTTGCTCCAGCCCTCCCCCCGCTACCCATCTCAAGAACCCCCGTACGATTCGTAAAACTGCAAGGCCTTTGATCTGCTAGTATAATTCGGTGTCGACCTCTGCGCGTTTTCATTTCGAGGTACTGGCTGTGGACCCTTCGATCCCAGCGGGAGGGGAAAAATTTGCTCTTTGATGTCTTTCTTTGGCTCCAGTTCATCGGGTTTCTCCCAATTGTTGGAAGTGTTTGATTTTGGATGTATCGACCGGTTTATCTCGAAGAATCTTTAGTCCAATTTGAGTTTGATCTGTCAAGATGTGGAGGGAATTGCAGTTGTTTCTTTTTCAAGGGTTGTTCTTGATCTCTGTGGTGACTGGAAACTCTTATGCCTTTTGGAAGCAGCGAACTTTAACTGAAAATCTGAAGTGCCTTTACTCTCTGGCTCGCTTCAATCAGCAGTAGAACATTTTGGTGGCATTTTTTAGTTTCATCAGTTCCCTTCCTGTATTTCCGCACTTAACATAGACATTGTACTGTGCAAGTATTGCGGAATTAATGGTGGACTGACGCTGGCAATAGTAGGCTTATCTTTCGCAAACGATGGAACGGTGCACTCATCTTAGCCTTGGTGATCTCGACTGAGCCTTACTACTCGGCTGGGGCATGGCTTACTCTGGACAAAGGGACGGTGGTGTTGGGAGCTCCTCACGGCCAGGGAACGGCTTTAAGAATTCGGCCAGCTCGATCGAGTTTCTAGGAAGGGAGATAATGGAAATGCATTTGAGGGACGCCAAGCCAGATGTTGATGATGAACGGGTAGGTTTTTACTACTGTTGGATTGGCTTGTTGCTGAACAAATGTTAATGTTTTAGTCGGATTGTCAGTCACTTAATCATCACATCAATTGACATACATGTGCACAGATCCATCCTATGTGGTTCTTTGAGATGTGATATCTGATACTTCTTATTTACAATGTGATACATATGCAGCAAAAACATGTTTTTCAGTTATTGCTTTATGATCTTATCACTTAGGCTGTCATGCATCATCTCAATTCAGTTCTGCACTTTGTATTGCTATAAAGTGAAGACACTTAATTTATTTGCAGGATATGGTATCAAGCTCTGATGTCATCGATGGTTCTAATGCTGAAGCTGGTCACATAATAGCTACTACAATTCGTGGCCGCAATGGCCTGCCTAAACAGGTACGGGTAATTTTGCTTCCTGCCTTGGTGTACATCGATGTTTGTTCATGAAACATATCCAGCAAATAATGATATGGGTTGTGAAACAGTCGGTCACATATATTGCTGAACATGTGGTTGGCACTGGTTCTTTTGGGGTTGTATATCAGGTAAAAACTTCTGACATTTTCCATTTTCTGAACTGTTCTATGCCTAATTGATAGTGAAAAGCGTATATTTGTTTTCTTTGTCATCACCTTTTTAGGCCAAATGTCGAGAAACTGGAGAAATCGTTGCTATAAAAAAGGTTCTTCAAGATAAGCGTTACAAGAACAGAGAGTTGCAAATTATGCATATGCTTGACCATCCTAACATCATTGGTCTGAAGCATTACTTCTTTTCAACCACTGAAAGGGACGAGCTTTATCTCAATCTTGTTCTTGAGTTTGTTCCAGAGACAGTAAACAGGATTGCAAGACAGTACAACCGAATGAATCAACGGATGCCCCTCATTTACGTAAAACTGTACACCTATCAGGTCTGTCCTGACTTGGTGATTGTTTTACTGGTTATGAGTATTGTCAAATTCTATTGTTGCTTTGGAAAATTGCTCACAGTTAACTAAAGTGCCTTCTTTAGGAATAATAAAAAAGTATGTGTCCATTTCCATATTTAATTATTGTTTTGCTGATTTTGGAGACAAAGGGACAAATGGTGGCAAATGTGTGGTACTTTGTTTTAGTGGCGTTGTCTAGTGATCATAAGGCATGAATGCCAACATGTTCCACACCCAAACTTGCTTGTATTATTGATGTGAATTTTATTATGTAAGGCAGTAATTTATCATATCCATCTATCTGAAATAAACTTAAGATGACAGAGGAAACAGAACACGAACTCCAACAGCCTTATAATATAAATAATTATTCCAGGGTCAATAATCAATACTGTAGAAGCATGTTTGTTCTCGAAAATAAAATATTTACACTTCTATCTATGTGTTGTGATTGCGGTGGAATGAGTTTTCATCTTCTTGGCAGTCATGTCATCTGTTTGCCTCATGTAGGCTTTGAGTCTATCAGCCTATTTTCAACAGTTGAGTACTGTAGTGGAACTTTGGAACCTCTCTAAATAGCTGATTCACATTGACTGTTGTGTCAAAAATGTAAGACAAATATGGAGACATTTAAAGGCCAATGGTGATGGCATGTCAATTATTCTGTCTTTGGATTTTTTGTTCGACAACTTGTTTCCTGTATGTTTAGTGGGACACCTAAAATGATTTAGGCTACTGTAGTATACAGTGTATGCACTGCATGCCAACAGGAGATTTAGGCCTTCAGTTTTAGTTGGCTGAGAGTGGATTAAATCCATTTTCCAGGAACTAATATTGGGCCATTTACTGTATAATACACAGCACAAAGATAATAGTTTACAGCTCATTATTGTTTTGATTCAGCTATCATAGTGCAGATTTCTGCTGTGCAGTATATATCTAATATTTGTTCCTCAATCTGTTAACTTTGCAGATATGCCGAGCACTTGCTTACATACATAACTGCATTGGTATCTGCCACCGTGATATCAAGCCACAGAATGTTCTTGTGAGATTTCAGCCTCTCTTTTATTATATGATAAATATGTTGCCTTGCAAAAATCCTACACTTTTGGGCTGATTGCTGCTGGTATTGTATGGCAACACCATTGCACCATAAAACCATTTGTTTCAGACAAGTGGGCCTGAGTTTGTGGTTCATATTTAGCCGACGCCATAATTATTGATTAGTTCCACCCGGCATCTATGGCCCAGCAGTTTGAAATTAAAAACACCAGTCCACATGTGTATTATTTAGTTCCCTATGTATGAGCTAGCCCATGTGCACTGTTTGATGCCTAGGGCCTAGGTTGCAGGATAACATATACTATAGCACTGTATATGATATTTTCCTTTATATCTATTTAGTCATCTTTTTGTTTCTTTTTATTGATAGATTGAACAGTGCCCATACTCCCAGTTTCACAGAATCAGTTTATACCACGAATACCTGAATAGTAAAGCAATTTGAAATATACCTGAGCAGATTGTTAAGCCTCAGAATGGACAGCATGAAAGAACACTGCAGTTAGCTAGCTCATTAACTCATTAGTTCATGACCACATGTCTTAGAGATTACTTGAGGAAGCAATAAATGTATGGCACTTAGACTAATTAGACATTGGCTACCATGGAGGATACATAAAAAATTAGGTTACTGTAATGCCATTCTTTTATAATACAAGATCTTTAGTTGGTTTGCCTCCTCCAAATGTCAAGGCAGATATTGTTTTGCTAGTCGACCTTTTTGTGTCTCACAAACAATATTTTTATGATGACATTCTATTTTTCCTAATACATCTTGATCTCTGCTACAGGTTAACCCACATACGCATCAGCTCAAAATTTGTGATTTTGGAAGTGCAAAAGTCTTGGTAAGCTATCTTCCAAATTTGGCAACAGTTGAAACACGCGATAATGTAATGTATGCGAACACGCTGAATTTATTAAAAATAGCAAACAAATTCAGAATTCCTCAGTAAAATGCAGGTTTACCTTCTATGGACAAAAGTTCACCATGAAGTCATGTTTTGCAATTATGCAGGTCAAAGGAGAGCCAAACATCTCCTACATATGCTCAAGATATTACCGGGCACCGGAGCTCATCTTTGGTGCAACAGAATATACTACTGCTATTGATTTGTGGTCAACTGGCTGTGTCATGGCAGAGCTGCTTCTCGGACAGGTTTTTACTCTTGTACATGTATTGTCTGTTTCTGTTTCTTTCTCTTTTGCTTCTTCTGATGTCATTCATCCATGTAGCCTCTGTTTCCTGGTGAAAGTGGAGTTGACCAGCTGGTTGAGATCATTAAGGTGTGGTAGTTGTTGCTCTTATTTTTTTTTCTTTCATGACATCTGTAACTGTAGCGATCCACTACCTATTTCTGGACTATGACATATTGAGGCATGGCAACTTGAAGGTGTTGGGTACTCCAACAAGGGAAGAGATCAAGTGCATGAACCCAAACTACACAGAGTTCAAGTTCCCGCAAATTAAGGCTCATCCATGGCACAAGGTAATCTGCAGTTCTGCGCCCAAATATTATTTAGCTCAATCCATTAACAAAGATGTGTGGTCGGAACAAACTTTCAAACAAAAGTAGTCAGTGTAAAATGCACAAATGATATACGGCTTGGTACATACCTCTGGACGACAGATATTTTAGATATGTAACATTAAGACTCCTCCACTTATTAATTGTAAAATATAATAATGGAAAAGAGTGATGTTTAGGATTCAGTTGGGTTATTGTCTCTTACCATTACTATTGAAGTCTGACATGCAGCAATATCAGCATCATGTGTGTTCTCGGGGAAAATTTGAATGGGCATATTTCTCTCATGATTTCCCTGTTATCTCAAATATCTCTTCTATCCAGGTTTTTCAAAAAAGGCTTCCACATGAGGCGGTGGATCTTGTAAGCCGGTTTCTACAGTACTCACCAAATCTACGGTGCACTGCTGTAAGGCCCATGAACTTTTTTGTTTGTTGTCACTAACTATTTGACATGATACTTGTAAGTTTTCATTCTTTTAACCGAGGAGTAATTCTTCAGTTGGAAGCCTGTATGCACCCTTTCTTTGATGAGCTGAGAGACCCAAACACTCGTCTACCTAATGGGCGGCCTCTGCCTCCTCTTTTCAACTTCAGATCTCAAGGTAGCATAAGTTTTCCGAAATAAGAGCGTTGTTTTATCCATCTGTCAGTGGCTAATCTTCTGTTCCCTTCATATGAACCTACTCCAGCAGTTATCTTTGCTGCTTCAAAATTTATCCTCAGCCAAACTTATCAACTGTTTGCAATCTTTACAGAGCTGAAAGGCGTTGCTCCAGAAGTCGTTGAACGCCTTATCCCAGAGCATGCGAGGAGACAGAGTTTGTTCATGGCGCTGCGGACCTAATTTTTTCGCTGGTCTTTTAGCCCTTTTCTCCCAACAGTTTGTCCCATGGGGGAAGCTTGTAAAGCTGTAGCTTCTCCTCTTCTTCCTCCCCTGCTCCCCTTTTCTTTCTTCATAGCTTTGTGTGGATGAGATCCTTGACAGACGCTAGAACATGCGGTTGAAGAGGCTTTTGTGTGGTGTGCAGTTGGTTTGAGGTTGGAAATTTCTGTTTCAGTGTGTGGTTGGCTGAAGATTTTGTCTAGTTTTCTTGCTGCTTGCAATATCTTTCTTTCTTTTGAACTGGCTTCAGGATTTCGCTCTGAGTTGTGTGGATCATGAAAGAGACACTGGTCAATGAGAGTGATTGGATGATGCAACCACTCAGGATTTAGCCTCTTATCTACTTAAATAAATTTATTTACGTCCAAATGGGTTGTCGCAGCTGAAAATGATCCCAGTTTTTGTTATACATAAGATGAGTGGGCAAAACATGAATAATCAGATCAATTTCTCACGCTCTGTGAAAGTTCTAAGAATTATTTTATGGCCAAAAAAACTGTCACATGTTTGTTAAAAAATAAAATGATCAACTTTATAGGCAAGAAAGCAGGATAATCGCCACCATTCAACTAGGAGTATTAATCATCTTGTACAGCAAGACAAACGGGCCGCTTCCTTTCTTGCAGCGGAGGAAAGAACTCGACCACCAGGCTCCGTTTCCCCCGCCCGATCGACAATCCGACGGCTGTGATCTCCCTGCCCGCCCCACTTAACGCCGCCCTTCTCCGTCTTGTTCATTCTTCCCCTTTCACCTCCTCCTCCCGGCCTCCTCCGTTCCTCTCCGCAACCACTCAAAACCCTAGCTAAACCCCGGCCTCCGCCGCCCGAGCGTCCTCCGGCGACCTCCTCCGGCGAGATGAGCTCCGCCGGACCCAAGATGCCGAACGTTCCCGGCGCCGGGGGCAAGCTGGCGAAGGTGGCAGTGCTGGGCGGCGCGGCGGTGTACGCCGTCTTTAACAGCTTCTACAACGTCGAGGGAGGCCACCGCGCCATCGTCTTCAACCGTCTCGAGGGGATAAAGGACAAGGTGAGCCATCTCGACGCCTCTCGCATCCTCGATTGCAGCCGCGTAGCGGTGAACCGTGAATGTGATTTTGACTGGGTTTGGATTTGGCTTGCGGCTCCGTGCAGGTGTACCCCGAGGGAACTCACTTTATCATCCCGTGGTTCGAGAGGCCGATCATCTACGACGTCCGCGCCCGACCCAACCTCGTCGAGAGCACCTCTGGAAGCCGTGATCTCCAGATGGTAATATGCTGTTTCTTCGATCCTTGTGCCTGGAAATTTGTAGTTACTGATTTGAGTACGAATGTGGGAATCTCATCTCTATTTGCTCACCACGTTACTCTCTTTGGTGAATTATTGCTCAATGTGTATGCCTAATCAAAGTTGGACCAAAGGATCTTGCTCTGTTAGATTGGGGCATGTTGTTGAGATTATGTCATTGACTCGCTGTAGCTTGTACAAAGATTTGCTAGTTCGGAATTGACCAGCATTTTTGAATGCGTGTGGTCTGAGTCGACAATTTGGATGTTTCACACTGTGACTGATACAACTTACAGCAGCACCTCTAGCGCTTTTGAATGTGTGTGGATTGAATCAACAATTTGGATGTTTCACACCGTGACTGTTCCAACTTACAGCTGCATCTCTAGCCCTTTGGAAGGAACTCAATTTTTTTCTTAATTTACATCTCAGCTTTAACACCTCCTTGGCAGTACTTTTCTTAATCACGTGGGAGTTTCACTAGAATGATCATTTCAGTTTGTGTAGTGTTGTTCCTTGATCTGTTCCATTGTTCTCATTGTAGTACATCCATGATATTGAGTTCTTGAATGATCATTTTAAATGGTGTAATGTAAGGAGTATGTCTATTTGATCAGTCAAAAAGTGCATGATAGTTTCCAGTCAGTTTGTATTTTTAGCTTTTCAAAGCCCATTATCTGCTATAACTCTTAGTAGATACTCAATGAATCGAATTTGTTTTCATAACAATCAATTGCCATCGCCCGATTAAGAAGGTTTGCTCATTTAATTTGTTTAAGCACTTTAATTCCTAACGGACCATGTGAGTAAATTGAGGTCATGTATATGTTCTTGCAAATTTCTTGTTTGCACTTTACTGGAAAGCTTTTACACTGCAGTTCCTGTGTATATTTGATTCTAATTCCAGCTGGTAACTTTGGCAGGTGAGGATTGGACTTCGTGTTCTTACACGACCCATGCCAGATCAACTGCCTACTATCTACAGGAGCCTGGGGGAGAACTTCAATGAAAGAGTTTTGCCGTCAATCATTCATGAAACACTCAAAGCTGTGGTTGCCCAATACAATGCCAGTCAGCTCATCACGCAGAGAGAGGTACCATTTCATGTGTTTACAAATGGTTTCTATATAATAGCTGATCTTATTAGGATTGCATGATGTTAGGGTATGATAACAATTCATGGATCCAATGCAGGCTGTAAGCAGAGAGATTAGGAAGATTCTGACTGAGAGGGCCAACAACTTCAACATTGCTCTGGATGATGTGTCCATCACAAGCCTCAGCTTTGGAAAAGAGTTTACTCATGCCATTGAAGCCAAACAGGTTGCTGCACAAGAAGCTGAGCGTGCCAAGTTCATTGTCGAGAAGGCTGAGCAAGACAAGCGAAGTGCAGTTATCCGGGCACAGGTTAGCTACCGTTTCTTCTTATCATGTGTTGTGTTGTTCATATTATGCAAATGAAAAGGTATAACTAATTGAAGAACATCATTTACCTGCTTCCATTGTGATGCAAATGTTTGTAGTTTTCATTTGTAACTAGATGCCTTTTTTTTAATGCATCTGCACATTTATTCTTTTTTCTTGAACAAGTACATTCATGCTTTTGTGTTTATTGAGTTGAGCTCAAATCTGAATGCTGTTTGCTGGCCTTCTTTTGAACAGGGTGAGGCCAAGAGTGCAGAGCTTATAGGTCAAGCCATCGCGAACAACCCTGCTTTCCTCGCCCTCAGACAGATTGAAGCTGCCAGGGAGATCGCTCACACCATGGCTGTCTCAAACAACAAGGTGTACCTTGATTCCAGTGACCTTTTGCTAGGACTCCAGCAGCTGAGCGCGATGGGCAAACAAAAGAAGTAAGCAAACCATTCATGTCTGATAGTCACTGCCCGAGGTCACCATGGAAAGAGTAGTTTAAAAGGAATACTCTCAGTCGTTAATGTAGCTTCTACCAAGGTTTTAACTGATGCAGGTTATGCACGAAACCGAACCTTGTTACTGGAATTTACGGTGGCATTTTGCTGGCGCAATGCTAGATAATATCTTTCTGTCCGGATCTCTGGATGAAGTTTGTTTATTGCTTTAACTTCTGGAATGAATTTAACATCTGTTCTGGTGGAATGAATGGTTGGCTCTGGGATGATTAAATTTTATGCTGTCGCTCATTCTGCAGGTGTTATGTGCATTCACTTTCTGCAAAAACAAGGCTTTCATTATTAGAACCTTGTATGGGCTCATTTAGAAGGAAGGGTAACGTAGACCTTTTTTTTCTTTTTTTCTTTTTGCGATTACTGAAAGGGTTGAACGACATGAATTGCTTACCATTCAAGAGGGCGGACACTTCCGTGGCCCAAAAGCTTCCTTTAGCAACAGGCAATGTCGTTCAGGCCCACTCTCTCTAGCAAGGCCCATCTTAGAACCTTGCCCGAAATGGAAAGGGAACCCACTGGCTTTAAGCCAGCCAGCCACTGAGGCTGAGCCACACGGATCGTCACACACTTTCCCCTTCCCCCCTCAGTCCTCCTCCCCGATCCCCCAGCTCAGCTCCCCAGCTTCGCCAGCAAAACCCTCGCCAGCTGCGTGATCGCCGCCGACAGGGAGAGTGTGTGTGAGAGAGAGGATGTTCCCCTTGTGCTCCGGCCCCACCCGCGGCAAGCCGCCGGCGTCCGCCTCCGCCATCGTCGCCGACAGGCCGCGCGGGCACCACGACCTCGTGATCGACGGCCGCGCGCTTGACGCCGATGTTCCTGCCGGGGAGGCTCTCTCTTCCGCCCCTTTCACCGTGGGTGGAATTCGCTGGCGCGTCAGGTGCTACCCCAACCAACACCCTCTGCTTCTGAAAAGTGAGGGGTACTCGCCGTACACTCCTCCGCCTCTACCAACTGAAGTGTCGTTCTTCTACGGCGTCGTCCTCGACGAGCACGTCGCTAATCCGGTAAGGGCCCGTTTCAAGTTCAGTGTCGTGGTGGAGCGGCGCAAGCGCAGCCTCTTCTTCCTCAATTCCAAGCCCAAGGTGCCGTTCAAATCGGAAGGTGTCAAAAGCTTCGTCTGGAAGGGCGACTCCGGGGATTGGAATTTCCGCAGGAGCTCCCTGGGAAGGCTGCTGCGTCGTCACGGGACGGATCATTTCACGGTCCGGTGCGAGCTCGTCGTCATCAACGGCTTCCGCACGGAGGCAACGCCGCCGTCCGCGGTCCCCATCCCCCCGTCCGACCTGCACAAGCACCTCAGCGCCCTTCTCCTGAGCGGGCTGGACGCCGACCTCGTGCTCCAGGTCGGCGGCGAGACGTTCGCCGTGCACCGGTGCGTGCTCGCGGCCCGGTCCCCGGTCATGTGCAGGGAGCTCCTGGCCGGAGCCGCCAAGGATCAAAGCGACACCGCCGGCGTGGTGCGCATCGACGGCGTGGAGCCGCACGTGTTCCGCGCCCTGCTCCACTACGCCTACGCCGACGCGCTGCCGGAGATGGACAAAGACCAGGAAGAAGGCGCCATGTACCGGGACCTGCTCGTCGCGGCGGACAGGTACCACTTGGTCAGGCTCAAGCGCATCTGCGAGGACAAGCTGTGCAGAAGCGTCGCTGATGCCGGCGCCACGGCGGCCATGCTCGCGCTAGCTGAGCAGCACCACTGTGACGGGCTCAAGAAGGCGTGCAAGGATGTTCTCAACAATGCTCCTCCTGCAAAACAGAGGGCGCTCTCGTCATGGGCATTCGTGCCCATTGACGGCCACAAAGCATCTAACTAAGCTTGACGGATCCAGCTGCCCCTCGTCACGAACGCCTAAAGACATGCTTGCTGGCATCGTAGAAGAGCGATGCAGTATTTAAGTAACAATGAGCATTGGTGGTTCCTGCGTAGTGTGGTTTCTAGGCTGATCAATGTTGTTATCTGGTAGCTAATCGTGTTGCCACTGCTATGTTATTTAATCGCCCTTCTACGACTCTATCTATTGATCAATCGAGAATGACTCCGTTATTGTTTGTGCTGATTATATCGAATCTCCATTACGCATCTCTGCTTGTTCCCTTTGCATTACTGAATGCTGCGGAGGATGAAGCTGGTTGCTACCTTGACAGGCTGCCCACCTTAGCAATATATGGTGGCTTGCTTGTTGCTGCTCTCTCAACTTGCATCTGTTTTCCTGATTGATTTGGTTAGGTCTCTTCAGTTCCAACAATTGATCAACATTTTATCATCTTCATTGCTTCTCTACTCGTCAATAATACGTAGATAAAATGTCTTGTTATCAGATGGATCTGCGTATGTTCTGTGGATCTGCATATATGTTCTGTTTTCCTGCCTAATAGTACTTGTGTGCTAAAGCATGCAGTTTTAACAAGACGTAATTGAGGAGAATCTAGGAAAACATCTCATTGTGCCACCTGAATGCATCTTCACTACGTACGTACTGGTTGTTTGCCATTCCTTGCATACAATGCTTGGGATGAAAAAGCTGACTGCGTTGTTTGAGTGACCTGATTCTCAGTGTTCTATCGATGCCTTTTGTCCTTCTGCTGTTTTATCGTGGCATGCATTAGGTTATATATTTCAGAAATTGATGTCCCTGTTCATATATATGCTATCGTGGCATTCGTATTTATATTTGCTAAAGCGTGCGATTTAGACAAGTTAACTGAGGAGAGCCTAGGAAAACATCTTATTATGCCAAGGAAAATTATATACACTCTTCAGAGTGCCAAGATTTTTTTTTTCTTGACACGGAAAAGATATTCTTCATTTGCATGCTTCTTCAGTTGGAAGTACTAAATGCTCAACTGAGATTAACATATGACGGTATAATGGTGACCAGTGCGAGCGGTGAGAATGAAACAGAGGGGGCGACGCGGGACCCGCCTAGGGTTTCCCCGCCGCCGCTGCCGCCGGCCGCCTTGGCCCCCTCCGCCCGCCAGCTCCTCCTCCACGCCTTTCCCCTCCACCTCCCTCTCCCTCTCCAGCCGTTCCTCTCTTCCTCTCTCTCACAGCCAACGCATCCCCGTGTCTTGGTCCACACCTTGGTCGTCGTCGCCATCCCCTCCGGTTTCGATGATGGCCGGAGCCGGGGGCTTGGTCGCCCGCGCGGCTGAGTCGCCGCCGTCTCTTCCTCTTGCCGGCGGATCCAGCAGCAGCCGAGGAAGGGAGCTCGGGCGAGCTGGCATCGTCACCCAGATCCAATCGCCGCTTCCCCGTCCTCCCATGGTCCCGGTCGCCGTCGCCAACAAGCTTAGGTCGCCGTCGTCCCCTGCTCAGGTCGCTGAATCCATCGGGTGCCCTGGACGGAGCGCCGGGTGTGGCGGTGCCTTCCCCAACCAGATTCAGTCGCCGCCGCCTCACAATTCCATTTCGTTTGCCGTCGCCGCCGTGGTTGGGTCACTGTCGAGTGAGGGTACTCCTCCATCCTCGTCGCGCAGTCCCCCTACTCTCCAGGAGCAATTGGAAATTGCCCTGGATGTGGTTGCTCGCTTGGATCTGGCTCAAGAAAAGCGGGTGCTTTCAGCTAGCGAAAGATCGCTCCGTGAGTTCTTGCAGGCCAAGATTTCCTCCCTGGAATCCAAGGTCGCAATGCCTCCCATGGACGTGGTCGCGCAACTTCCCTTGCCAGGGGCCATGGTCGTGCAACATGTGCACACGCCGGTGGCAGCTGCCACTCGTGCTAAGATTGTGAGTTCTACTCGCCGCCACCCTTCTCCGTCGCAGGTCGTCTCCTTCCCTCCCCATGGCATGCCCGGTCCCTCAAGATGTACCCACAAACGCCACCGTGTCGTTTCCTATGTGGATCGCCGCTGCCGTCGCCGCGTTATCCCGTGCGCGCCTGTCACCGGCGTCAATGCGCCATGGCTGCGTGCGGATGACGCAGTGGTGAGGAGGGAGCCACCCAACAGGTCGCAGCTACCTGGCAGCCTCAACATTGCCTTGTCACCAACAACAACTCCGGTCGCTGATGCTGCAGGTGACAGACCCCCGAGGTCGCCGTCCTCTCATGAGGACTGCCTTGCGGCAAAGGTTCGGCTCTACATGGCTATTGAAGTGATTTCTCGTTTGGACATGGCGGAGGAAAGAAGGTCGCTGTCGGTCAATGAGCTATTGCTTCGTAAATTCCTGAAGGAGCATGTGGTCGTTCTGTTGGTAAAATTGGCCAGTCAAAAGGATCATAAGGCAGATGGTTTGGTTGCTCCCAAGAATGAGATGGTCGTTCAGTGTTGTGCGCCTTGTTCTTGTGCTGGTTGTGTCCAGGTTCCTTGTGCTTGTGCAGATAGTGCTCAGGCTCCTTGCACTTGTGCAGATGGTGTCCAGCCAGCAACACGAGGCATCTCACACACTTCTCTCCAGCCTGCCCCCTCTGGTGTGCGAGATGACAGACATTTGGTCGCATGATACTCTATGTTGCGGCATGGTTGGAGGACTTCTCTACAGGTCGCAGGTTTCATGAAGATGGAGGTGGAGCTTCGTCGGAGTGCTCATCGAGCGGCGGTCAAGCCCACCCATCCTGGTGAAGAGGAGAAGGTGATGAAGCCCATCGATCCCGATGGAGAGAAGAAGACAATGATCTCAGAGTTTGGGGGAGGCGACGCGCAGATTGTTGACTTAGAACTTAATGTTAGCTTGTCGTCTAAGTCGTTCTATGTAGGTCGCTCATCATATCGCGAGTAGTCACTTTAGGTCTTTGTGTTTCGTCACTTGGTGCCTGTACCAAGTTGGCGTGTTGGTCGCGTATGATGCTGTAAAACTCTCTTCTTCTTAATGAAATACGTGCAATGCACGTTCTAGAAAAAAAACTTCAGTTGGAAGTACTCCGCCACCTCCTTGCTGTGTGAAGGCTCATCATCATCCTCTCCAGGTCTCCCTCTGTAATCACATACTCTCTGGTTTTGTTGACATCTCCTGCAGCAGCTTCATCCATTGGGAGTAAATCTCCATGTTTATTGTTGGACACATTGTCACCCAGTTCTTGATCACACGAGTGACCCTCCTCCAAACTACGTGACAGCTCTTCCAGCTCTTCCAACTGCCTAAGAATTCGGCCCAAAATCTTCCTCAACAACTGGAATGTCTTTCAGGCCCACTGTCTCTAGCAAGGCCCAATCTCAGAACGTTGCCCTAAATCGAAAGGGAAGCCAGCCACAGATCCATCGCGGTTTCCCCTTCCTCCAGTCGGAGTCCTCCTCCGCGATCCCCCAGCTCCCCCGACTCCACTCCAGTCCCTTCGCCAGCTAAACCCTCGTCAATCAAGACCGGCAAGGGAACTGCAACGCCTTGATCAACAAGGCTGCCGCCGAGCGGGACACTGTCTGTGTCAGAGAATGTTCCCCATGTGCCCCGCCTCCGCCCGTGGCAAGCCATCAGCGTCCGCCTCCGCCATCGTCGCCGACAGGCCGTGCGGGTTCCACGACCTGAAGATCGACGGCCGCGCGCTCGACGCGGATGTTCCCGCCGGGGAGGTGCTCTTGTCCGCCCCGTTCACTGTGGGCGGAATCCGCTGGCGCGTCAGGTGCTACCCCAACGGGTACTCGCACATTCCACCGCCTCTACCAACTGAAGTCAGGCTCTTCCACCACCTCGTCCTCGACGAGAACGTCGCTGTGCCGGTGACGGCGCGTTTCCAGTTCAGTGTCGTGGTGGAGCAGCGCAGGCGCAGCCTCTTCTTCCTCAATTCCAAGCCGAAGAAGGCGCCGTTCAAATCGGAAGGTTGTGTTGAAAGCTTCGTCCGCAAGGGCGACTACGGGGGTTCGAATTTCAGCAGGAGCTCCCTGGGAAGGCTGCTGCGTCGTCACGGGACGGGTCATTTCACGATCCGGTGCGAGGTCGTCCTCATCAACGGGTTCTGCACGGAGGCGACGCCACCGCCGCCCGCGGCCGCGTCCACGGTCTGTATTCCCCCGTCCGACATGCACAAGCACCTCGGCGACCTCCTCGCGTCCGGAATCGACGCGGACGTCGTGTTCGAGGTCGGCGGCGAGACGTTCGCCGCGCACCGGTGCGTGCTCGCGGCCCGGTCGCCGGTCATCAGGAAGCTCCTGTGCCGCACCGCGGCGAGCGATCAGAGCGGCACCGCCGGCGCGGTGCGCATCTACGGCGTGGAGCCGCACGTGTTCCGTGCCCTGCTCCGCTACGCCTACACCGACACGCTGCCAGTGCTGCTGGGGATGGACAAAGACGAGGAGGCCGCCATGTACCGGGACCTGCTCGTCGCGGCGGACAGGTACCACTTGGTCAGGCTCAAGCTCATCTGCGAGGCCAACCTGTGCAGGCGCGTCGTTGATGCCGGCGCGGCGGCGGCCATGCTTGCGCTAGCCGAGCAGCACCACTGTGACGGGTTGAAGAAGACATGCTTGGATTTTCTCAATCTCAATAATGCTCCTCCTGCAAAACCGAGGGTGATCTGCAGTGAAGGCGCTCACGGCGTAGTGGTATGTCTACTGGCAGCTGGGAGCAGGGTGCACACCTTTGTTCAAAAGCTGGTGTCGCACTATTTTGTGGAATTTGTGCCCACCTTCCTCACTTCGGTTGCAGCTGGTACCGGATTGTCACTCGTAGCGCTACTAGCTTTCATGACGCTCATGTGAACCTTCATAGCCACTCGTCCCAACACCTAATGATCATGCATTCAGCAATGTTCTAGGTCGATGTCGGTATCTAGGAGACTAGGAGTAGCTACTATAATCATGATGTTGTCACTGTTATGTTAATATTTAATCGCACTTCTATGACTCTACCGATCGATCGAGAATGACTATGTTAATTTTTGTGCTGATTATATCTAATATCCATTACACGCATCCCTGCTTGTTCCCTTTACCTTTGCTGAATGCTATGGAGTAGCTGGTTGCAACTTTGACAGGTTGCCGCCTTAATTTGCATTGGTGGTTCCTGCATGGTGTGGCTTCTAGGCTCATGTCGTTATGTTATTTGATCGCACTTCTATGCATCGATCTCTGCTTGTTCCCTTTACATTTCTGAATGCTGTGGAGTAAGAAGCTGATTGTCACTTTGACAGGCTGCCCACCTTAGCAAATGGTGGCTGGCCTCCTGTTGTTCTCTCAACTTGTATCTGTTTTCCTGATTGATTTGATCTCTTCAGTTCTATCAATTGATCAATATTTTGTCATCTCCATTGCTTCACTACTCGTTAATAATACGTTGATAAAATGTCTTGTTATGAGATGGCTACATATTCTAGCTCATCGCATCTCCACTACATGCATATGTTCTGTTTTCCTGCCTGATAGTGTCTGTGTGCTAAAGCATGCAGTTTAAACAAAGCTGGGATTGAAAAGAACCTATGAAAACACCTTATTATGCCATCTGAATGGATGTTCACTAGGTAAGTACTGGTTGTTTGTCATTCCTTGCATAGAATGCTTGGGTTGAAGAGGCTGATTGCGAAGCTGTCGCCTTATTTGAGTGATCTGATGCTCCATGTTCTATCAATGCTTATTTTCCTGCTGGTGTTTCCTCGTGGCACTAGGTCATTTCAGAAATTGATGTCCCTGTTCATACACATGGTATCCGGGGAGGAGATGAGATGCAAGCAACAGCAGCTCGCATTCCATCTCTGTTCCCTTGGTTGTTCATTGCATATCTACAACTCTACCAATTGACCAGTGATCTACTGCTTTGTTATAAGCCAAGCTTGATTATTCAAGTGGGCCAGCCAATTCCACGAATGCAACTTTATTTTTTTGAATGTGATGGATGCAGCATCTGTGCTTTGCTCTTAGAGCAAGCCCAATAAGCTTGTCTTACCGACAAGTATATGCCATCTTGAGACAAGGTAATAGACAAACCATGCATCAGTTTGGCTGATAGCTTGGCTCCAAGAAAGTACACAAATATTCAATCCATACAAGTACACTTGAGACATGCTGATCCAAACTAAAGCCAGCTCTGTAGCTATTCATGTTGCTGCTGCGTATCCAACCACAAAATACACTTAGAATGTTGCATGCTGCTAGTTCATATCACATCAAATCCATCCGAGAAGTGATCACTAGAATTAAAGAAAGAAAAAAACTACCAAGTGTGCCATGCACCGAAGTCTAGAATTTTTTCATTGACATTACTGATATCCCATTTAATAAATCATGGGCATCAAAATAAGCAAAAGTATCTTTCTTCAGAAACAACCACCAAAAGAACAAAAGCCATCTGTAGTTTCACATTCACCTGAAAGAAGTGAAAAATGTTTAGTCCTCCAGCTTTGATATCATCAGCAAAAATTGACAAATAGAGTATAAAAAATTAACAAATAGAGTACATAGAAGATATACCTCACTGAGTTTTCGGAAATATACTCTCTCTCATGCACTTCAAAGCCATCACAAGTTCAGCTTTGACATCATCAGACAATCCACTAGTTTCTTTTCCAATGAGTGTTTGGTACGTTTCCAGCATAGCCACCTTCGCATTTTCTTTTGCAGCAAGGTGGTTAAGTCTCGCCGATTCAAGATTTTCACTTGAAACACGTTTCTGAGCCTCTAGCATCTCGTTACGATCTTCAGGTGTGCCTTGGATTTTTGTAAGCTGCTGGAGGATATCTTCCATGGGCTGTGGACACGCCTTCGTCTTTCCTTTGCCGTTGCGTTCCTCTTTTGTCCTTTTGGTCCCCATAGCACGATCATCAGATTGTGCAGCGGAGGGCATGTCTTCTCCTACCTCACCCTCACCATCGACCTTCCTTTTCTTGTCTTCCAAGATTGCATGCCACTTTGGTTTGTCACGTAGAAGCAGCCAGCAATGCTTCATCATAAACGGGCCATCTGGGTAGTCCTCCTCATACATCTTTTGTGCTTTATCCATTAGCTGGTCATCAGATTGACCACTAGCATATACCAAGTTAGCATCCTTCCATGCAGCACAAAACCACCCCACCTTTTTCTGACATTATGGTCGGTAAGACAAGCAGCCTCTCTCTCCCCTTTTCTCTCTCCAACACGTAGGAAAAATCTGACATGTATGGTCGGTAAGACAAGCTATTGGGCTTGCTCTTAGCTAGCTAAGGGTATATGGTTTTTAGTTCTTGACTCGGACTTACTTACACAGCTCATTGCTTTTCCACCTTTTTCTCCTCGAAATGCTTTGTGTTCAGGTTTTCCCAAATATTTCTTTGCTATAAGTGATGATTTCTTTACCATCAGGCACCAGTGAGTGTTCCTCCATTATAATATGGTCAAATATCGTGCTATGAAATGATTTAAGTTTGCATTAGTCGATCACATATTCTGGTTTTACGGTTTGGCTTCTGTTCTTCTTTGAAGTTCTTTGCAGAGATTGATCAACGCGTGTTTTATGGCGTGGTAGGTAGAAGTCAGCGATCGACACACAACTTCCCCCAAAAAAAATTCCTCCGAGAATCGATAGGCTCTTGATACCAACTGTGATAACCCGTTGCCGACGGCGAGCTACCACCGCGACGTGAGCGCTCACCAGGCGTCGTCGTCGAGCAAACGAACGAACAGCAGAAGATAAACGCAACACACAAGTGAATACGCGATCTGATTTCTTACTTTCTGGACAAGTTCAACCCGAGACAGAGTACTGGAACATATAACCAGGCTCTCTCTCACAGACAACTCGGCCCCACAACTCAGCTCACAGGCTGTTACAAAATACGCCAACCTTTGGCAAACATGTAAACCCGACAGTATAGTCCAGAGATAATTAGCCTAACACCCACTCTTCCTTCACATGCACAGTGTCTTAGTTTAATCCCCGCCGCAATGCGGTTCGTTGCGAGATGGATCAACGTGATTTTAAGTGATACGTACGACGTTTCCCTTTGTTGAAACCGTTTTAATTCGGCTCTAGTTACACTTACCATAGCCTATTTCACCGTGGAATCACTGAAACAGAATTGTTACTGGGCAATCCGTCAAAATTAACAAATAGATTATAATAGACCTTATAAATAATACAGATGTTACTCTTCACAAAGTCGATATGTCCGAGTGGTTAAGGAGACAGACTCGAAATCTGTTGGGCTTTGCCTGCGCAGGTTCGAATCCTGCTGTCGACGACTTCCCTTTTTTTGTTTGCTGCGCCTCACAGTCTCTCTTCTTTATCCTAACAACTTTAGTTTTTTTCTGCGAAATGCTTCATCGTCTGGTATTTTTCGTTCAGCCATGACAGCCTCCAAGCTTTTTTTTACACTAGCCAAGCGTGTTGAAATAGGAGAGATTGTTCAAGCACCTGTTAAAGCTATTGCAGCATGATCTTGTACATGCACCAATGCTAAAGAGGAAATAGTATTTACCACCTGCCTAGTCGAATGGCTTTTGACCGTTCTTGCAAAACAAACGAGGTGGTCTGGCGTTGAGGAGGTCTCGGCATCGTCCTGGCCTGAATAAGAATTATCCTGGAGGAGCATGATCACACATGTGCTTTTGAACTTGGTTGGTATTTGGTTCACTTTGATAACGCAAATAGGTCGCAATCCGGTCCCTACAGCTCGACATGTTTGTTTTGCTTGCACTGTCGTCTTATAAATAATTTTGATGCGTGCATGTAGTCACGTCCACTTAATTCAGGCTCAATTATCTTCCGATACCAGGAAAGCGATACATGTACCGCAAAACAAACATCGTAAATGTATGAAAAAACCATTACCTCGCCCATCCAAGCAAAGCATGTGATCGACCATCCCACTGCCAGAATTTTCTTGCTGCCAAAACATGCGAGAAAAATTGTTAAATTTAAGTGCACAAGCTCAATAGGTTGTCCCAATTAAAACTTGAACAATTACTCATTACGTCTACAAAATTTTTACAAGATTACCACAAAATGCTGACGTGTCATCAAATTTATAGCGAGTGTTGTCGACGTGTGAGTGAATTTATAACAAGTGTCTTCTTAAATTATGTCAATCTTAAATCATGCAGCCAATCATGTTTCGCCATTTCAGCATTTGTGAAAATTTTGTAGAACTTTTTTAGACATAGCATTGCTCTTACTTTTTTTTTAGGAAAAACCACTGTTCTTAAATATACTTGCTTGCGGTGCCACTGCTCTGCACCAGCCCAGATTAGCCCGGCCCGGCCCAGTCCAAAGCACGGCATGGCAATCGCATCAAAACAGAGCGGAAGGGCCAAGCACCCCAACCAGGCTTTCCCTGTCTGCGCATCTCTCTCCGCCGCTCCCTTCCATTCTCCATTCGCGTCGGCTCCTCTCGTCGTGTCACGAAACCCTCGCTCGCCATGGCGGAGTCGCCCGAGAACGCCGCCCCCGCGCCCGCCCCAACCCCGTCGCCGGAGCCGGAGCTGGCGCCTTCCCCGGCGCCTTCCTCTCCGCCCCCCAAGTCCGGGATCCCCCCGCGGTACGACCTGGACGCCAAGTGGGACGCCTGCCTCGACCTCTCCATCCGCCGCGTCGCCTACTCCTCCCTCGCCGGCGCCTTCACGGGCCTCCTCCTCTTCCGTAAGGAACCTCCTGCTTTCCCATTGCGCTCTATCGTGTGAGATCTGGTCGATGGGTGCGTGGGCATGGATGTTAGTTTAGGGTTAGTGCGGATGTTCCCGTCCCATGTGATCCGCTTGCCCCCGACGAGCGGGACAAGCTTAGATGGTTGCGCGTCACAAATCGGCACTATCCCTTTGAGGATCATCAATGCGCATCATCTATCGGTACATGAAATTGCTGCTCTAGGATATTGCTTGGTTATAATTACGAGCTAATTGCTATGATTAGGAAGTTACATTTGACGGGTTTGAGTTGTGAAGTCAATTTACATGAAGTCCTATGAGTAGGTCCATGTGTGCAAGCGAAGCATCTTTAGGTTCTATGGTATGTGGTCATGAGGAAATTGAACTTATGTAACGTAAGGTCGCTGGAAGTGTTATTTGACCTCGTTGTCAACTAATGTAGGGAGGGTGCTACCTGTTCCTTTATTATCAATACTTGCTTGCTTCCTTTCCAGTTTTCCTAATTTTGTTGTGAGCAAGGCTTTCCCTTCTAGTGGTTGTTCTGCGAATGGGTCTGATGAATTTTGGTTTAGTACCAATTAAGTCTTCTTCGTGGCTGTACATTTGTTTCGGGCGGCGTTATATTTCAGCAGTGACGACTAGCTGGATTTTCAGTAACCTTAACGATTCTGGAGATCACAGCGTTTCTCTATTAGTGCTCTATCGCAGGTTTCCCATTGAACTTTGAGATTCCATATCTTTATGCGACTTATGATATGGATATCTGTATTATGGATTCTTGATTAATATTGTATAGATTACAAAATAACTGGGCACTGATGATGTTAGATCAGTTTGAGCAGCACCTCCACTGGTTTTCTCCACTGATTTGATTTGAATAATGAGCTTTTGGGTTTTCTGAGGGTGAACGATTATGGTAGTTGCAATCACGATAGTAAAGGGCTGTGTTACTACTTGCATTGATCACTTCTAACCTGAATTCTGTGATGTTGTTTGCCTAAACCGTTTGGCACGAAAATTGCCATTGCTTCAACTTCCTTTCGCATTTCGACGCATCATCCTGTGTGGTCACATATGGCTATCTAGCTATCTAAAACATATCATCTGACTGTCATCTATTTTCATCTGACCTGATGTCTCCTTGATTAATGTGCAACTTAACTTTCTTACTTACATATGGAGGGGACTTTGGTTTCCAGGAACTATTTTTTTTAAAAAAAGTGCAGCCTGTTTATTGCCTTCTTTTGCTCCTGAAGTGTGGCTTTCTTGTGTATTACACCGCGCCTTTTGCTGGTTGAGTGAGCTAGTCTTCTTTATACAGCCTTTTCCTTTTGTTTCTGCAGTACTTTAGCTCTCTATTTTCTATACCATCCTTCTTTGTTTGAGAGTATGCTGAGCAAGCAGTAATTCCAGTTGCACCAAACCTTCCAAATTAGGCTTAATTTTTTATTGACTCTTGAACCATTGATAGGCATCTGCAGGGTGTAAGTTGCAAGGGTAGAAAACTTACATGACTATTGGTACTACATCTTTTTTCATATTGACTTGTGCTGTTTTGTACAGGTAGCCCTACTACCCGCTGGGCGTCAGTTGCCCTTGGAGCTGGTGTTGGAATAGGTGCTGCATACACTGAATGCTCATACTTGTTCAATGGTGCTCCTCCAAAGTTGTCTCCCAAGGTCTCAACTGTCCCTTCTGCCTACTCTGAAGTAATTGCTCTCATTTTCCCTCTATACTAGTTAAGCCTATCTGCTGACTCGTCAAACTTTGACATCATCTTTGTATAAGTGTAGTCTTTTACCAAAATGTCAGAGATGATGTGTCTTTTAACTTAAACCTGATTGTGTATGCTAAATTACTAGCTTTCTGTTTAAAAAGGTAGACATATAGAGATTTTGATAATTAGGTTATTCCAGAGAATATGATCATCTCATGATCTTAGCTTAGCCTGCCTAGTACTACTGAATTATCTTCCCATTTTGCGGAATAAGATCTGTTGCCACTTGCCACTAATCTCTAGGACAAGCAATTCCATTGCATGTAGAACCTTACTCTTATAATCATCTGAATGCAACTTGCTTAGTGTACAATTAAACATTTATGGAAGGTAATTGCAGAGGACAAAATGAGTATACACAAACTTTTTCTAAACCAACAAAAGTTCAGAACAGTTGTGTTTGGGAGTAATTTAGTAGTTTCATCTTTTCTTGTACTATATACTATGTCTTTAAGTGAGCTGCTGCTTATTTGTTTCTTAATGGCTAGAAACTTGTTATAGCTTTCATCAAAACTCATCTAGATGATAACCACGTGATCATATCCATGCCAGCTAAATTTTATGCTGTCTCTGTTTGTTTGAAAGCAGTAACTAGGATGACTGGATGAGAACAGGTAGTGATATCCTTGAAACCACTACCAGTCTTGAATATAATGTAGTTTGAATGATGTTGTATCCCTATCCTTGGGTGAACTGCTGCTTTCCAAAAAAAGTGTCCCCTTCAGGAGTTCTCATTGTTGTTGTTATATTTTCTTTCACCAGGCAGAAGACAAGTGAACGCTGCCTGTTGGATCGGTCCATCTCGGTGGAGTTTTGGAGTGTGTTCTTGAAATGGTTGTTTCGTGTTGGATATTGCGCTACCTCTGGCCATAGTATGTCATTAAAGTTAGACGTGCCTGACTTCTGAGTTTTGTTTACACTATGCGCAACCCTATTCCGATTGTGGTCTGTTGACCCCTGGCTGCGCACTGCAAGATCTATGTAAGCTGTCTTCAAGTAATGGCTTGGTGACCAGGAATAAATTTTTCATCATGTGAACTTGTTTGCAACATGCACATTATACTTCTGAGGTGCCCCTATTGCTCTATGCCTACGTTCATTATCTTTTGTGTCGAGTTCTGACTACACCTTGTCCCTTCAAACTGCTTGTGCTCGAGTTCTGTCATCTGCATGGTTGGATCCACCTCCAGTGAGATGAGAGTCGCACTGCAGCATGGCTGCATACATACAAATCCAGCATTGTATCAGGCGGAAAATTAGGCGTGTCGATTATCTTAATGGAAACGAGCTGTCGTGCTCGCAAGTGGCAACCCTGGAACATCAGCCGCGAACAGAGGAAGCACAATACGAGAAGAATTGTGATCAAAGAGAACGGAAACGTAGTGTTTTGGTTTACAGCAGTTTGCGATGATAACAGTGGATAAGAACGGGGGGATCGCTAAAATGGTTCACATCCAGATTGCCGCCATTGATGCCCAGACTAAAAGAAAACAAGGAGAAACCAACAAGATGCATATGCTCTGCATGTGCTAATGACGCGAGTGACTAAAGCATCCACCGTTGAAGCGGTGTGTTCGGTCGACAGGACCAGGTTGCATGGCCTGGCACTGGGAACTATACTCAGAGTCATGTCTTCGTAGCATCGCTCGAACTTGTGCGGCCGTTGGGTCCTCCTGCATCCCCTCCTGCTCTTGCTGATACGGTACGTGCTGAACTGCCGAGCTTGCTGGAGACCGCAGCCCAGGCATACCTGGTCGGGAGCAATGGAGGGGAACGTGTCCGTGGAGACGAGCACGCAGTGGGTCACGCCGAGGAACGCCGCGTGGCGGCCGAGGCTGGTTACGGGAAGCAGCCTCCTCCCAGCGACGTCCACCTCCAGCACCTCGATGCAGCTGGTGACGCCGCTCACCATGAACACCTCTTTCACCACGTCGAAGTCCTCCACTACTGGCCAGAACCGGACCATCAGCATCTTGGTCATTCCACCGCCGAGCGCGCCGCCATCGACGAGGAACGAGAAGATGCGCTGGAAGCCAGTGGCGTCTGGTTCGACCAAGTGGCGCTCGTTGACAACTTCCACCAGCCGAGGCGGCGACGTCCCCAGCTCCACCAGGTACACGGATCCCTCCGGCGAGCTGACGTAGCAGCGGCCGCCGATGGACAGGAGGGAGCAGAACAGGACGGTCTCCCAGAAAAGGACGTCGGGGCTGAGACGGTCGCGATTGTACTCTAGGAAAGACGCCTGACCCCCGCTCAGCAGCGTCCAGTGATCATCCCCAGGCTTGGCGAAGACGATGTTGCGCGTCCGCATCCTCAGGCAGAGCACGAGCGTGGGCGGGGAGGTGGAGTCGTCGATCGCCGCTCCGTCGCTGTGGAGCGGGTCGACTCCTCTTGGGTTCCGGAACACCTCTCGGGGTTGAGGTGGAGCAGAGCCCAGTCGCGCGGCCGGAAGCGGCGGTCCAGGACCCCCGCGTCGCGCGGGTCGGCGGTGATGTCGCGCCACGGCTTGCACGCCGCGCGGAAGCGGAGGTACTAGGCCACGTCGTGGGAGAGGAGGCGGCCGGAGATGTCGTCGACGAGGTCGGGAATCAGGTTCGCCCAGTCCAGCCATTCCTCTGGACCGTGGACGGCCGCATCATCATCTGTCATCTCATCGATGATTGGCGCCGGCTCAACTGGCTCGATAAGAACAAGATTGTCGCGCTGGTCCTGCTCGTCGTGAGATTCCGCGAGGAGGAGTAGGCGCCGCCGCCGCGCTCGTGTCATCATCCCCCCTTCAGATCCGTCGGCATCGGATCCCTCAGCAGCAGGGAAATCGGCAACTCCACGCCGGCGGCGCAGCGAACGCTGCCCTCATCATCTCACCAGAGACAGCAGCAGGTTGCTGGCGGCGCATTGAAACAGGAAGGGGATTTGCCGTGATTAGGAATGCTAGCGCATTATACGGGATTTGATTTGTGGAGCCGCCAAGGCCTGTGACATGCATGAGGAATTCAAATTTCCCGCTTGCCGATCATGCACAGTCAGCTTCGACCGGGCGGGTTCACCGCCTGCCGATAATGCACAGTCAGCTTCTCCATCGTTCGCGACGGCGATAACTTCGCAACCTTGGAGCCCTTGCGTTCTGGCGAACGCTCCATCATCGAGCAGCAGTCTCCGTCGAGCTCCATTGCCAAGCCGTCGTGCTCGCAGTCTCGCACTGTGCCATCGCCCGCCCCCGCTCGTCCGGCACGGAGACAGCATACGACCGAGTCAAAGCGTTATCCTGCCGAATCCGCGCCGCTCGTATCAGATCCAACGTCAACAAGAGACTCAGGGGTGGTCGCTATTTGAAATAGCGTCCACCCCTGACTTGCTGCGAGATTTGCCGTCGCGGAGCTTCTGCTGCCGCACCACCGCGCTCCGCAACATAAATCGAGACGTTTCACGGTGCGGAGCTCCCCGAACATGTTCATTGACGGATTCGTCGCCGTTCGGAGCTTCCTGTTGCGCAAACACGCCGGCATATGCACGGCGCTCTGGCCATGCTACGGTGCCTCTGGACGTCGCCGTCGCTTACGCTGACCACGGAACAAGACAATAAACACCACATAACGTGGGCAGCGACGAGTATTCGGGCGCGCGGCTAGTGGCGAGTCTTTGCTTTGACTAGTGCCCGCGATGCCGCACCGCGTTTACCCTCTGCTGCCATTGCGTGGGCTCGATTCCCAGCAGGCAGGGCGACAGAGCCAGCGTCTGCTGGCGTATCACCGACTCAACTACACGATGTGCGATCGAACATGCTGACACTGTCGTGGCCTGCCGCAGAGATGGCCGTCGTGGGTGTATGTCCCGTGTGCGGCCGGGGCGCCCCGGCTGCTCGATTGGGTTCCTGTCTGCTTTGGGTTCAGAGTCCCTGTTTGCTTCCTTTTTCTCAAGTAACCTCATCCTCATGTTGAGTGCTGCGCCTCCAGCCGTTTGATTCACGTTGAGTGCTAAACGCCTGCACAGACCAAAGGAATCTGATTTCTGAACGTTTCAAGAGTGTCACTACGTATTGAGCGATTCATTTCGTGTCGGAAATGGTGATCATTGAATGGTTAGTAACTTTAGCGTAGCTGCATTGTATCGGTAAGAACTTTGGGTCCACTTTGCAGCTGCAATTCTTCTTTTCTTGAAGCAATTTGCAGCAGCAAATTCAGAGCCTTTATTTTTGTTTCTTGTTGAGCGCTAAACGCCTACAGAAAAGAAAATTTTTCAATAAGTATAATCAATGCTATATTGATAATGTTACTTCGCAAAAAAATTGCTATATTGATATTTGGTCAGATTAAATTAATTTTGGCTTAAATAATACAAGAAGCCTACAACTAATTTGTATTTTAATCTTTACTTATGGACTTTATTGTTATTAAGTAATTGTTTAGTTGCTCTCCATGGCATAAGAAAAAAAAAGGAACTTTAAGGTGGAGAATATGATTAAACATGAAATTTTAAAACATAGTTGTGAGAATATGATTAAACATAGTAAATTCCTTTGTAGAACTAAAGGTGGATGAAACTTTTTCTTTGTTGGGGGGGGGGGGGGGGGGGGGGGGGGGGGGGGGGGGGGGGGGGCTTTGGTCCCTAGTCAGCCCCTTTCTCAAGTTCTGCCACTGGTTCCTCTGTACACCTAATTATAAAATGTTGCCTCCGAATTAGCAACATGCATGATCGGGGATGCCGTCTGGCCGCGGCTCGCCAAGTAACACGTAGTGAAGACGAGTTGTCGTATGACATTGCCTTAGTAGTGGCGGGCGACGTGCCTACATCGATGACAACGGAACTGGTGGTGAGGTTGTAGACGTAGCGGGTTCAATTCTTATTTCTTTTTCTTTTGGTATTCATTTTATGTAAAAACTTCCTTTTTATAATCAATAAAATGACGTAGGGCTCTGCCTCCGGTTTGCATTAAAAAAAAGGCTGTAGATGCAGTACGTGATGTTGTCGGTCTCGTCGGCACCCTTGTCGTGGAGCCATATGTGGCGGGAGGGGCAGATGATCTCAGAGGTGAGGACGCAGTAAATCTTCTTCCACGATGTAGGCACCATGCGGGGGAGAGCATGATATTCCGGTAGACGCCGCTAAAGGTCTTGGAAGCAAAGTTGAGCGGGCGGGACACATGTTCGCGTCTTGCTTCTTGGGCACCTCCTGCACGATCTTTGGGCATGTGATGGGTAATTTTTAGAACACATTGAGGGCATTTTAGACTAATTTTTCATAATAGGAGTGGTGGGTTTTTTTTTCTCCGAATAATGTGGTAATTTCTAACTCTTAAAAGCAAACTTGGTGGTTTCTTTTTGTGGCCAAATAATAAGTTAATAGATAGGTTTGCTCGAATTCTGGGCAAACTCTGGAAACATCTCACGTTGTCACCATCTGAAGCCTCCACTGAATTTCAACAATTACAACAAAGATTAAGAAAAATAGCATTGATCTTCCATTCGAGTGACTGAGTCAGAACCATGTATAACCAGCAAAAACCCAAGGGCGATCTTGATGCAGAGTAATCGGCAGCAAAAGCCAAAAGGCACTCTAATTGCCTGTAGAAATCACCAAATTCCATGGGAACGGAATACTAGGATACTCACAGCCAGGACAGGAAGGGATTGATCTGATAACTCAGAAGCATACGAAGTACGACTAATGCTCTAGAAATACTTATGGCTCGTGTGATTAAGACATCCACCGCCGTAGCTGTGTACTCCGTCGACGTACCACGTGAGGTACTGGTCCAGGTTACAGGGCCTTGCGCTGGGAGCTAGACCCCAGTCTCCGCAGCGCTCGAACTCGTGAGGCGGCTCCGCCGTCTTGTTGTTGACATGGTAGATGCTGAACCCCCGGCCTTGCTGACGGCAATGTCCCAGGTATATCGCGTCAGCAGCAATGGACGGGAACGTCTCCGTTGAGACAAGCGCGCATGTTGTTGAGCCAAGGAACGCCGCATGGCGGCCGAGGGTCTTCACCGGAAGCAGCCTCCTCCCGGCGACGTCCACCTCCAGCACCTCGACGCAGTTGGTGACGCCGGCCACCGTGAACACCTTCTCCTCCTTCACGTTGTTCTGATCGTCGCTGAAGTGCTCCATTTCTTTCCACAACCGCACCATCAGCATCTTATGATCACCAGTGCCGCCGCCACCGCCGACGAGGGACGAGGTGATGCGGTCCAAGGTGATGGCGTCTGGTCGATGGGCCACCAAGCGGCGCTCGTCGACCACTTCCACCAGCCGCGGCGTCCCCACGTCGAGCAGGTACACGGATCCCTCCGGCGAGCTGACGTAGCAGCGGCCGGCCAGGGACAGGAGGGAGCAGAAGACGACGGTGCGGCCGAGACGATTGTGATCGTACTCTGGGTAAGACGCCTGAGCCGGGCTCACCATCGTCCAGTGATTGTCCCCGGGCTTGGCGAAGATGATGTTGCACGTCCGGTTCCACAGGCAGAGCACGAGCGTGGGCGGGGACGTGGAGTCGTCGAATCCCGCGCCCTTGACGGCGTACGGATCGACGGCGCCGAAGGATTCCGGAAACGGGTGCTCCGGTCTCAAGGGCGGCGCGGCGGCGATGACGATGCTGGAGACGGCGGGGAACTCCGTGACGGCGTTGCTGAGAGGGTCGACGAGGCGGATGACCTTGGTGGCTCTGTGGAATAGCACGAGGAGGCCGTCGGCGGCGCACAGGTGGCAGTGCGTCGAGAGCGGCGGCGGAAGGTCGACGCCGATGGAGGCCGCGGTGGCCAGGTTGAGCAGGCGGCGGGGCGGCGTGGCCTCGGGGTTGAGGTGGAGCAGCGCCCAGTTGCGCGGCCGGAAGCGGCGGTCCAGGACCGCCGCGTCGCGCGGGTCGAAGGTGATGAGGTCGCGCCACGGCTTGCACGCGGCGCGGAAGCGGATGTACGCGGCCACGTCGAGAGAGAGGACGTGGCCAGAGATGTCTTCGACGAGTTCCGGAAGCAGGTTGGCCCAATCCCGCCATTGCTCTGGACCGTGGACAGGCGCCTCAGCATCTTCCTCGGGAGATTCCGCGAGGAGGAGGCGCCGCCGCCGCGCTCGTATCATCATCTCCCCTTGAGATCCGTCGGCAGCAGGGGAACCTGCAACTCCACGCAGGCGGCACAACGAACGTGGAGCCCTCATCATCTCGCCGGAGACGGCAGGTTAATTGCCGGGAGGCGGCTGAAACAGGAATGGGATTTTCGGTGAATCCGATGATTAGAAAGGCGGCGGATTATACGGGATTGATTTGTAGAGTCGCTTCACACCCACTGTCAAGTTCCGTATTACAACATGAGGAGGGATTCAAATTTCAAAATCCAAATCTCTCGCCGCATTGCAAGTCTTCCTCGCGGGCCCGGCTGTTGTGACCATCCTCTCGGGAACGCGATCGAACGGGCAAGGCCAAACTGCTCGATGCGAGTCAGCACTCATGGATATCTATGCGCCCTCAGGACGCCAAAGCTAAGCGTCCATTGCCGGACGACCGATCGAGCGACGACCTTGCCGGAGAAGCCGGCCACCGACGATGCCACGGCCGTGGAGGTCGTGCATTGCGTTGAATGCCGGCGTGGCCCCGCGCGTGGTGAGCTGTCCATCATGGAGCAGCTTGGTCGAGCTCCGTTGCAGCCCCGCCGTGCTCGCAGCGCACCACACAGTCGCGCGCGCTATCGACCTTGGCCCCCGCTCGCTCGCCCGGGCTTGGAGACGGGATACGACCAAGTCAAACTTTTATACTGCCGTATCCATGTCGTACGTTTCAAATCGGACGTCAACCAGAGACCCAGGGGTGGTCGCTATTTCGAATAGCGACCGGCCCCGACAAGGGCAGACCGAGGCGCTGCGAGATTTGCCGTCGCGGAGCTCCCGCTGCCGCACCGCCGCACTCCACGACGTAAAAAGGAGATGATGGTTCACCCACCGTGCGGAGCTCCCACACCAGTTCGAAGTGTCCCATCGCGCGAACATGCGTGCATGCTTATGCAGGGCGCGCGAACAGCCATGGTGGCCCTGGACGCCGTCGCTTACGCTGACCACGGAACATGAACGTCGGCAGTGACGAGCTGGATGCGGGCTCCCCGTCTAATGGCGAGGATTTGACTAGTGCCCGCGACGCCGCACCTCGCTTACCCACTGGCGACAGAGGCAGCGGCTGCTCGCATATCACCGACTCAAGCAACACCATGTCCGATCAAACATGCTGACAGTGTCGTGGCCTGCCGCCGTGATGGCCGGCCGTGGTGGGGGTACGTACGTCTTAATTCGACGTTGGCGAGCACGCAACGTCGTCCCGTGCGTGGCGGGCGAGCCTCCGCGACTCGATCGATTTGAGTTCCTGCAGGGGAAATGCTTTCATCTGATGTGGTTCAGCTGAGTCCCTGTTTCTCAAGCGACCTCATCCTCATGTACGTTGAGTGCAAGAACGACGCCTCTAGTCCAGCCATTTGATTCACGTCGAGTGCTGAAACGCCTGCACAGACCAAAGGGTACTCTCTTGACGTATGTAAACAGTTCTGATTTCTCAACATTTTAACAGTGTCATCAGTGTCACTACGATTCGTTTAATGTTGGAAAAAAATGCTATATTAATATTTGGGCTTAGAAAATACAAATAAGCCTACGACTAATTATTTGTATTTTAGTCTTTATTTATGGACTTTATAGTTATTAGGTAATTGTTCAGTAGCTATCGATGACATAATAAGAAAAGAACTTTAGGGTAGGGGGGCTTTCGCCCCTGTCAGCCCCTTCCCCAGTTCTGTCACTGGTTCCTCCGTACACCTAATTCGAAAATGTTGCAGGTTGTCGGCCGCATCCGCTTGTTGTATAGCCACTTGTGGGTGGGAGGGATAGGTGGTCTCGGAGGCGAGGATAGGGCCCATCTTCTTCCTGTGGTCGTCGTAAGAGGAGAGCACGACGTTTCGGTAGCCGCCACTAAAGGTCTTGGAGGCGAAGTTGATCGAGCGGCCGGGCACGAAGTTGGCATCATGCTTCTTGAGGATCTCCTGCGTGATCTTTGGGCATGTGATGGACACCAAGTGAACGCCGCCTAGCTTCACGCAAGCAGTGTCGGTGCCATATATCTCCATCATCATCAGGTGGATACATACATAGGAACATGCACCCCCTTGTTTAGCATCATCTCCCGCAGGTTGACGATGGGCCATGACACGAGCGGCCCCGGAGGGAGCAGTTGGTTTGCCAGCGGCTGCTCGCGTATTACACAACTCATATGATTCACGTCAAACAAGATAAATTTGATAAATGTGGCACTCACCAAGTAAATCTATAAAATAAGATATTAGCAATTAGCTTGGGAGAGCAACTAGCGAAGTATAAAATTCTTAAAATATATCTTTGCTAATAAGTATTTTATATCTTTTTGAAAAAAAATTTATATCTAGCATTCTCAAAGTCTACACCTTATCTCAACGTTTCAGCCGTGTGAACGGAACACAATGAGGAATCATACTACCCGTGGGGAAGGGGGGCAGATCGGATTTCAGGTGATGCTCCTGCACCAACGATTCACCCGCAAGTGCAGAGAGGAGAGCGACCAAGCCCCCCTCTTCATGGGCCGTATTATTGCTCCGTCGTTAGGGTAGTTGAGGTGACTACACTCGCCAGGGGCGGAGCCAGGGCCCCCCCCCCCCCCCCCCCCCCCCCCCCCCCAAATGCTCCATGCACATAACCTTTGCACCTTGAAAATTACCATGCAAATTGGAAAAAAATTGGATTTGGCCCCCTTATGAGTCAAATTTTGTTATTTGGCCCATCTCATGATCGATTCCTGGCTCCCCTGACACTCGCCGTGTTTCTTGCTGCTTCAGCATGTGGAGCTGTAGTGGTATAATAAGGCGAGCTCATCACTCCCACACCCATCTCATCCATAGAAAAGCAAGCATGACCGTCGTCCCACTGCTCCCCTCCCAGCTCCTTGGCGGCCTGCCGCAGCAATGGCAGCTCGGACTCCTGGCCCTCCTCCCTGTCATGCTGCTCTCCTTCGCCATCCTGACGTGGAGCTCGACGACGGCCAAGAACGGCGGCCTGCGGCTGCCGCCGGGCCCCTCGCAGGTGCCGGTCCTGGGCAACCTGCACCAGCTCGGCACGCTGCCGCACCGGAGCCTCCGGGAGCTGGCGCGGCGGCACGGCCCCGTGATGCTGCTGCGGCTGGGCACGGTGCCGGCGGTGGTGGTGTCGTCGGCGGAGGCGGCGCGGGAGGTGATGAAGGCGCACGACGCCGACTGCTGCAGCCGTCCGGTGTCGCCGGGGTCGAAGCGCCTGTCCTACGACCTCAAGGACGTGGCGTTCGCGCCCTACGACGAGTACTGGCGCGAGATGCGCAAGCTCTTCATCGTCGAGCTCCTCAGCATGCGCCGCGTCAAGGCCGCATGGTACGCGCGCGAGCAGCAGGTAATTGATTCATCCCCCTCCCCTCCCCTGATCACAGCCCCAGCAGCAACCATTCCTGATCCCACACATAATCAACCATTACGGGTAGAACATCAAGCTCAACAAGATTAGTCTTCTTTTTTTTTCTTTTTTTTTTTGCGGGTGAACAAGATTAGTCCTCCTTTTGCCAAAGAAATAAGAATCGTACTGCAGTTTGTCACGTACTCTGTTTCGTCAAAAAGAAAAAGTCACTTGTCCCTCTCTGGTTCAAGATAAGGGTCTTGATAGCCACAGCTAGTTAGCTAGCAGTGTCGTCTTGTCAAATTTTCCACCATTAGCATTTCAACTAGTTCAGTGATGAGCCACAGTCACACAAGATGACAGGCGGCATCTGAATAAGAGGAGGAGCGTCCTTATAATAATTGCGATCGACTAGATGAGAAAGCTGCAACTAAACAAGAGGAGGTGCGTTCTTGCTACTAATTGCGATTACTGGATGACAGAGCTGTGACTAAACATGGACAATCACACTATATTACAATAATTTGCAATATGAAGGTGGATAACGATGTTTCAGTAAACTACTTGCTACTACTATGTGGCATTCAATAATAATCCTGACCTGTAAAAATCATGTCAGGTGGATAAGCTGCTCGGCAACCTGCGGCTCCTGGGGCCGAAGCCAGTGGCGCTGAACGAGCACATCTTCGGCCTGGCCGACGGCATCATCGGAACGGTGGCGTTCGGCAACATCTACGGCACGGAGCAGTTCGCACACAAGAAGCAGTTCCAGCACGTGCTGGACGAGGCCATGGACATGATGGCCGGCTTCTCCGCCGAGGACTTCTTCCCCAACGCCGCGGGCCGCCTCGTGGACCGCGTCACGGGCCTCGTCGCCCGCCGCGAGCGCATCTTCAGGGAGCTAGACGGCTTTTTCGAGACGGTCATCGACCAGCACATGGACCCCGCACGTGCCAAGCCCGAGAACGGCGGCGACCTCGTCGACGTCCTCATCGACCTGTGGAAGGAGCACCGGGGCACGCTCCGGTTCACCAGGGACCACGTCAAGGGCATCATCATGGCACGTTCCCATTTACTATTTTTTTTAACACCGGTGAAAATTTAAGCATGTTTTGTACTCACTGGCCTCCGTCACGTGGCTGTAACAACTTGTGCACTAGTATATTTCAGGACACGTTCATTGGTGGGATCGACACGAGCTCGGTGACGATGCTGTGGGCGATGTCGGAGCTGATCCGGAATCCGCGGGCGCTGAAGAAGGCGCAGAACGAGGTGAGGGCCGTGGTTCGTGGCAGCAGCAGCAGCAACAAGAACAACAAGGAGCGTGTGCAGCCGGACGACGTGCCCAAGCTGACGTACCTGAAGATGGTGGTGAAGGAGACCCTGCGGCTGCACCCGCCGGCGACGCTGCTGCTGCCGCGGGAGACCATGCGTGACGTCAAGATCGCCGGCTACGACGTGCCAGCCAAGACGCGGGTCTTCGTGAACGCGTGGGCGATCGGCAGGGACCCGGCGAGCTGGACGGCGGACGCCGAGGAGTTCAACCCGGACAGGTTCGAGGCGAGCGACGTGGACTACAACGGCGCGCACTTCCAGCTGGTGCCGTTCGGGGCCGGTCGCCGCATCTGCCCGGGGCTCGCCATGGGCGCCACCAACGTGGAGTTCACGCTGGCCAACCTGCTCTACTGCTTCGACTGGGCGCTGCCGGAGGGGATGAAGCCGGAGGACGTGAGCATGGAGGAGGCCGGCGGCCTCACCTTCCATCGCAAGACGCCGCTCGTGCTCGTTCCCACCGAGTACCAGAACAAGGTGTAGTACAAGTAGGTATATCGATTGAATAAGCGCGTGAGATGCCGTGGAGGTCCTGTGTGCTGGCGAACGCGTTCGTCCTAGACAAGGCTCAGCTCGATGCGTCGATCGGTTCCATTCGATGCGCCAGCCAATCTGCTTATGTCCCTGTCAATAAAATGACCGAGCGAGCGTCTACATTTCGCGGTGTCCTCGAGCAGCGGCCGGCGTCGAGCTCCAGCAGCATCCATCCATGCCCGCGCCGTCTGCCCTTGTCCGGCTTGGTGACGGGGAAACGACCAAGTCAAACCGTTCAAAACCCGAATCCACGCCGCAAGAATCTGATCCCAAGGGCGGTCGCTGTTTAAAATAGCGACCACTAGAGCCCCCCTTCCCAGACGCCGCCGCGGCCATGGCGCAAGTCAAGACGAGGCGCAGAAAAGCGCGAGATTCGCCAGCCGCACCTGGCGGTCATGCTTCTACTCGCTCTGCGACCTGGACGATCGGACCGCGGTGGCTGGCGACCAGGAAAAGTTGGTCGTGCCTGCCTGGCATGCCGGCCGGTGCACGTGGAGGTGACCAAGGCCACGGCGCCTGGGTGGGTGCGCCGGGAAGACGGTCCTGGACCTCGGAGACCAGTTCTCGGCGTGCTACGAGGCAAGCCAGTGTTCGGACGGTCAGCCGCTCTGCCTTTACAACCGGCGTCAGCTCCGTGCTCCTTTTTTCTGGAGAAGAGGGTCTCCCCTCGGTTTTCATTAGAAAAACCGTTCAAAGTTTACATGAACCGACTCACCGAACATATCGTTTTTGGTGTGGAAACAGGAGTGACAGGTTGAAACACGTCACCCCCCCCCCCCCCCCCCCCCCCCACATCACCGCCCCTTGGGCACACGCTTACAGCACGCTTACTGGACAATAAGCCAAGCAGCGCTTAAGCGAACTCCAAATACATAACAGAACAGCAAACAAACAGAGCAAAACCATCCCAAACTACAACTAGTGCACCGCTTTTTGCTCCGGAACCAGAGTTGATCATTCACTCTCCCAGCATCAGCCTCATCGGCGCCCAGCTTTTCGATAGCTTGTAGAAGTCCTTGATCACCTCCTTAAGCCGCCTGACTCCTTGCAGAATTTGCTCCTTTTCCTCGCTTTTCTGCAAAACTAGTATGGCTGCCCGCGCATTTGCGCGCTTAGAGTTGATTGTTTTCATAACAATAACAGTATAAAATTTATAAACTTGTATGTAGGTATTTAATGATATTTTGTAATAAACTTTTATATGCTCTCTTCTACGGTCACATCCACCTCTTGCTCGTAATGATGCTCAGCTATTTGTCGCTTTGGCTTGTTGTCCGGCTCACTTGCTTCTCTAATACACTTCTGCCAACTCGTCATCTGTCCCGCGACTCCCGCCTACTTGTCGCCCACTCCAGCAAGAGCTACTACCTTTACGTGTCACCTTCCCCCCTCGCCTTCCTACTGGTAGGTTGGCCATCCTGTTGTTTACATTGCCTGCTCGTCGCCCTCTCGTTCAAGGCTCTTCCCGTCCTTATTTCAAACTTGTTTTTGGGTTCTCTCACTCATCCTTACTCTGTTATCGTCATAGTTTGTTTTTCAGCTTGCCTACTCATCACGTCAAAATTTAGCTATTTCAGTCTCATAATGGTATAGTTGGAAAATAAGAAATAAAAATTAGGGATATTTCGTTCGAGAAAAAAAGAATTAGAGATATTCTTAGCTTTCTTTTATAATCCACATTTAGTTTTTTTACTTATAATGGAATGACGTGTAATTTAGAAATAGGTGTGAAATGTATTTTTGTTATTTTTTATTATTTCAAATTTAGCTATTTTTTGACTCATAATGACATGGTGGGTAATTTAGAAATAGGTTTGTGGGGGTATTTTTGGCTATTTTTTATTATTTCGAATTTAGCTATTTTATAAATATTTATAGGGGGTTTTGTGACTATTTTTTCAGTGGTGGGAAATTTTCTCTACTTATTTTCTTGGATTAACGTGAGAATTTCTAATATTTTAGAGCGAACGTGGTGGCTCCTTTTTCTCGTCAATTATATATATAATAGATAGACCAAATTTCCAGCCACGAACATACAGTAAATAACACATCAATAGGATCAGAGGGTATCTATTTCTTAAACAACAATTATTCCTAGTTTCCAAATACTCCAACAAACTGCAGAAATCCCTACAATCATTAAGCTTCTATTGCTGGGTTTCACCCCATGGTACCATCTGGATATGACATCCTCCACACTTTTTGGTGATTCTTGCAGATCAAACGTCCAGGAAATGGTTTCCCACGGGAATTTAGCTAACGGGCATTTGAACAACAAATGCTCCACCGTTTCATTACTACCACATAAGCCACACTGTGAGTCACCTTTCCACCCCCTTCGGATTAGGTTGTCCTTGGTTAGGATTCTATCTTTAATCACTAGCCAAATGAAAACCTTAATTTTCAAGGGAATTTTTACTTTCCAGATAAAGCGGTGAGGAAACTTGACTTCTTGTGTTTTTTGTAGAAGGTACTATGAATGTACAGTAAAGCATTTACTAGCAGTTGCTTTCCATTGACACACATCCATTTCATCATTCAGGGAGATACCTTCACACATGGCCACAATTTCTTGCCACTGTGTTAGTGTTTCTCCATGAAGGGTCCTTCTAAACCTACATCTCCGAAGCCCTCTATCGAGTGCTTGTGCTACTGAAAAGTTTTTGTCCATAGCAATGTTGTACAGCTTAGGGAAACTTAAAGCTAAAGATTTGCTATCAAACCAATGATCAAGCCAGAAACTAGTCCCTTCCCTATTATTGACAACTTTCTGGCACAGATCCAAGAACTTGTCTTTGACTTCTAGCAAACCTTGCCAGAAGTGAGAGTCCCCTGCTTTGGCTTTGACATGCCTCAAGGGTTTCCCTTTCAAATATTTATTTCTCAGAATCTATTGCCACATGCCATCCTCATTCTCTAATTTCCATAACCACTTGCTAATCAAGCTCACATTCATGCAGTCTAAATCAAGCACACAAGACCACCCTGGTCAAGTGGTTTGCACACCTCAGGCCAGTTAACCAGATGGTACTTCCTGATGCCCTGATCAGATTGCCAAAGTAGCCTAGTTCTATAAAAATCAAAACGTTTCCTAACTCCAGCGGGCAGTCTGTAAAAGGAGATCATATATAGGGGGACATTTGAAAGGCTTGACTTCAGCAAACTAAGCCTCCCACCTATAGAGGCATAGTTGCGTTGCCAGCACCCAAGTTTGTTTTCCATTTTATTTTCTGCAGGTTTCCAATCAGAATTTTTTAGGCCCTGTTTGGATCCACCTCCTAAAGTTTTAGCTGGCTAATTTTAGCCAATTGGGATCCAAACATAACCTCCTAAAATCTTCTAAACTTTTAGTCCACCCCCTCCTAAACTTTTAGCCCCTAGTCACTTCAAAGCTACTAAAATCGACTAAACATATAAAAAAGGCAAGAAACACATTAAAAAGGCAAGAAAAGTCTAAAAACCAGAAACATTAGTCAAGGATCCAAACAAGTACTGATGAATCTGGCCCAAGTGGGATAGAATGAAAAGCCCGACACACCGATCCGGATTCCCCGAATCCCGCAATCTTAGCACCGACAGCCGAAAACACGACACATCGATCCGACCTCAAGAGTCCGACCTGAACCTCGGCAACCTTAGCACCGTACTCCGGCGCACCCCTCGGGGAAAGGCCCAATCACCTCAAAAGACTAGTCCTATAGGGGAAAGGTGGCTCTCCCTTTTAAGGTGGCTTCCTCCTCCCAAGCTAAGCAAGGTGGGATTATTCAGAGGCTCACACGGTCGCCGCCCGACTACAACTGGGCCATCACCCTTTGTTGCGTCTTTGCCAGCGGGTAATAGTGGAGGATGTCCTTATCATTCCCACCCCCTTAAACAAGGGCCCGGCTCTGATACCAAATGATGAATTTTGCCCAGGTGGGGTAGAATGAAAAGCTCGACACACTGATCGGATTCCCCGAATCCCGCAATCTTAGCACCGACAGCCGAAAATACGACACACCGATCCGGCCTCAAGAGTCCGACCTGAATCTCGGCAACCTTAGCACCGTACTCCGGCGCACCCCTCGGGGAAAGGCCCAATCACCCCAAAAGACTAGTCCGATAGGGGAAGGGTGGCTCTCCCTTTTAAGGTGGCTTCCTCCTCCCAAGCTAAGTAAGGTGAGATTATTCAGAGGCTCACACGGTCGCCTCCCGACTACAACTGGGCCATCACCCTTTGTTGCGTCTTTGCCAGCGGGTAATAGTGGAGGATGTCCTCATCAAGTACCTCCTAAAATTAGTTAGCTAAAAAATTAGCTGGCTAATATTCTAGTTGGCTAATTTTAGCCGGCTAGAGGATCCAAACAGGGCCTTAGCCTATTCGCATCTACCGGCAGACCTAAATACTGCAATGGAAGACTTTTGCATGTGAAGATCTCCTCTAGTAAATCTCTATTCTTTACTGCTTCCCCAATACAAAAAACCTCTGATTTGTGAAAATTTATTTTGAGGCCCGACATTTGTTCAAAAATACAAAGAATGAACTTCAAATTCCTAGCACAGGCAGGCTCATTCTGAGAGAGGAGGATAGTATCATCTGCATTAGGGATGAAAACGGTCGGAAACGATCGAAAAATACCATTATCATTTCCTAACTATATTATTTAGTCGAAAACGAAATCGAAACCGATAACCTCGGAAATGAAAACGATACCGAAAATGTCGGGATATCGAAAGCGAAACTATCGGAACGAAAATATGTCGATATCGATCGGAAGTCGATAATTGTGATCGAAAATACTGAGCTCTAATATATATGATAAACTACTCATATTGACATAAACATGCGATTCATTTTGGATAAAGACATGTGTTCATGCAAACACTCATCACGAGATTAAATAAACTGAAACTAATATGTGAATATTGGCCTAATCAAGTTCATGCGACGTGGCATAATGGAGGCAGCTGGGCTATAGTTGGATAGAAATCACGGTAATCACTACCATGCCAAAATCACAGTGCCTATTTCCATGCGAGTCTATTATTTCCACATGAGGTCGTTGGGCTCCGCTTTGGCTAGTTGGGTAAAGGAAATGTCCAATGGTGACTGCGGTATACGGAATTTTCAACGGAAATTTTCGAGGTAATACGATATTCCGTCCATTCGATCGAAAAATCTCTCTATCATTTTCATTTTCGTTTCCGTATAGATTTTCCGTTTTCATATTTCCCATAATTGTTTTTTCCATTTCTTGTTTTTCCGGAAACGATCGTCGGTAAATCGGGAATTTTCATCACCGTTTTCATCCCTAATCTGCATATTGCAGAATTGATACCCCCCCCCCCCCCTTCTCCATCTACAAGGTGTGGCACCAGGCCTTTGACATGTCCCAGTTCTTGGGCTCTTTCTACCAAAATTGTCAGAGCATCTGCAGCTCCGTGCTCCTGTCTCCTGAGAATACGGCAATTCGCGCGGATGCGTCCTGTGGTCAATGATGTCTCAAGCAGATGCCCGACGTGTGGTCATAAACCGAATTCTGAATTCTGGGCTCATACTTTTGGGTCTCCGTAAAGCAACTAACCGAGATTTTCACAATTGACAGGCGCCTCTTCCTCTGCAACAGCCTGCTCGCCGCCTACTGCCGCTGCGGAAGATGCGATGCGATGGCCAGGCGTACGTACCTACGTACACGACGGTGCCGTGGAGGTCGTGCTCAGGCCTCAGGTCAAGGCGTCGACCCGTTCCATTAATTCCATGCGCCAGCCATTTGCTTCCGCCCCTAGCCTGTCGGCGGCGAGATTTCCTCGAACAGCTAGCGGTCGCGGTCGAGCTCCATCGCTGTGCCATCCGTTGATCCATGCTCTCGTCCGGCCTCCTTGGAGACGGGGAAACGACCAAGTCAAACCGTGGGAACGCCGAATCCACGTCGCACGTACGTGATCAGAGTGCAAGAATGACACCTGCCCACGCCAGATCGAGTAACAACCTAAGTAGCTTGCGCGCACGTGGTTCGCTGGCCGCTAGCTAGCTACCGGCGTTGCAGCCCTGGAGACTGGTCGCAGGTTCGAGTTCGTGAGATGGCTGTGCTCAAAGCGGCATATATATAATATATTGATCCGCCGGCTCGACATCTACGGTGTGATTGGTTATCGTATGAGCGGAACCTGGTTCGGATTCGGCAGCCTGGCTGTGGCGGCTTAGGCTAGGCGCATACAAGGTGCGGATGATTGGTTGTAGTTTTCATCCATCCAGGCTCACGGAAGAACGGTGTTTGGACTCCTGCATCTGTGACTTTTGCTCTCACTGCCTGCTCACCTTGAGGCCCGCGCTTGCATCGCGCCAGCCAGGCTCGGGGAAAACGCCCAATTTCTCCTCTTGCACCGGCTGGGGCGGGCCCAATGGAGCCTTCAGGCATCCAAACACGAGCCACCAGCATCTGGCGGGCCTGGTTCTTCCGAATGCACCAAACCAATCAGCCCCCAACTCTCCCTTGCGCGCTCTCCATGCATGGCATGGAAGCGGCGGCGGCGACACTACTTATCCAGCGTCCTTGATCCGCACTTTCATCCATCCTGGTCATCCAAGGACTCCACGCTCGAGCTCCCGGACCAGCCGCCGGGCGTCTGTCTAATTTGTCTTGCCACCAGGGTTTGGAAAACCGGAGCGAAAACCGGTAAACCGGGCGAAAACCGGAGTTACCGGTCCGGTCCGGGTAGTAAAACCGACTGGTTTTTCGGAAGAATTTGAACTGTGTTTCGGAGGGAACCGGTAAACCGCCCGGTTTTCCCGGTTTACCGGACCGGTTTTTTCGAGATCGGTTTTGGCGGTTTTTCCGAAATTGTGAACCCTGCTTGCCACGCTCAACTGCTCCTGTACCATGCATGTGCCTCGATCGGCTCGCCAAAAGCGCCGCCCCCGCATTCCTAGGAGCAAGTATTATAAGCGTTTCTTAGCCGGCGAAGTCCTATGTGGCACAGAGAGAGCAGGAGAGAAGGAAAAACGAACGACTCGCCACACGCCGGCACAAGCGGGCGAAATGAGCAGCTAGCCACCGTTTCCCCACTCAAATCCTTCCACGTCGTGCGCAGCACATTAAATAACCGCGGGGCCCGCCACCACCGTTCGGCAGCTCGGTTGCGAGACGCCCGCGAGCTGGCGAATCTATTATCCCTGCTCTAGTGGTGGTGCACCGACCTCAGTACGTTCACGGAGCAGAGCGGAGGGACGACACGCTTGTAGTTGTAGCGCCCGCTGCCGGCGAGGCTGCAACAAGCAAAGCCTTGTAAATTCCTACCCTGATCGATGAACCGCCCTCGCGAAGGACCAAACACTTCAGCTCCTTCTCAACTCATGTTGTTGATGACCATCACTGATTTACAGTGTTTTCTTGCGCACCGATCGAGGGGTGTGGAACGCATGCATGACGCCTCTTCCGGTTCGTTTCATGATGAATGCTTGCTATTTCGTTCGTATTCGTATAGATGGAGAGATAACCAAGAATGACTGGCCGGTGTGGTCACTATGCGAACTGATATACTAGTAGTATTCACAACAAGTATACAAGGACAGGGATTGCATGGTTCGATAACTACTTTATTTAAAGAGCATAGATATGTACTTGACGCAGCGACGCACAAGATTTATTGTTGACTCGGTACAATGGTGAATATATAGTCACACTAGGTCGACCTGCAGATAGCACACACGACACAATTAAGTCGATCGGCGGCGACGAATAAGTTAGAGACGATCGATGGCCGGGTAGAGGTGTGCCGGCAGCCTGGGGTGAGCATGCAACACCAGGGGCTTGGTCATCAAGGTGCGGTGCTCGGACTCGCTGAGGTCGACGGCCGCCACACCGGCCGGCTTGCTCCAGGTGAACCCCTGCAGGAGCCTGCCGAAGAGCATGATGGTCAGTCATGGCGGTGCCGAGCAAGGCGGCGGAGCAGCCGCGGCGGCCGGTGCTGAAGGAGATGAACCGCAGGTCGTTCTCGGTGAGCGCCACCTCTGTCGCGCTGATGTGGCGGTCGGGGTTGAAGCGGAGCGGGTCGTCCCAGACGCGAGGGTTCCGGCCGAGTCCGATGCGGCTGAGGAGGACATGGCTGCCCTTGGGGACGCGGTAGCCGGCGATGGTGGTGTCGGCGAGAGCGACGTGCGGGGCGTTGAAAGCCCCGACCGGGTGCAGGCGGAAGGCCTCGCGGATGCACGCCTTCACGTAGTTGAGCCGCGGGATGTCCGACTCCTGCACCAGGCGCTCCCGCCCCACGACGCGGTCGATCTCCTCCACCCTTTGCCATCACCTTAGGGTTGTTCGCCATCTCTGCCAGAGACCACTCCACGGCGTTCGCCGTGCTGTCCACCGCCGCGAACGTCAGGTCCTTGATCATCCACCATGTCATGCACGTACGTATCAGTGAGTGAGAAATTAGAGGGACCTAGCTAGCTAGCTAGCTACTCCAGCTGGCCTGGCTAGGAGTACCTACGTACCTGCGCCTGTGCTTTGACTTCCTCGATGGTCAGCTGCGGGTTCCCCTGCGCGTCCTTGAGCGAGATGAGCACGTCCAGCAAGTCCTCGGGCTCCCGTCTCTCGCCGCTCTTCCACTGCCTCCAACGCTCGTCGATGACCGTGTCGTGCAGCCTGTTCACCGTCTCGTTGGCCTTGTTGACCATCTTCTCGTGGCCGTCGAGGTCGAGCCCCTGCAGCCATGGCAGGTAGTCCGACACGCAGAAGGCGTAGAGCAGCCCAAGATAGGTGAAGACGGCGTCTATGTGCTGCACCTCCAGCGGGCCGGGCCCGCCATCGGGCTGCGGCTCTCCAAAGTATATAGCGCTTGTTGAAGACAAGGCGGCGGATGGCGCTGCCACAGTAGTGGCGGGCAACGTGCCTGACGTCGATGATGCCCCCGCCACCGGCGAGGTTGTACACGTAGCAGGTGAGGTTGTTGGCCTCGTCGGCGCGCTTGTCATGGAGCCACCTGTGGCGGGAGGTGCAGGTGATCTCGGTGGTGACGACACGACGCATCTTCTTCCACTGGTCGCCGTGGGAAGAGCACGGCATCCTTGTAGCCACGGCTGATCGTCTTGGAGGCAAATGTGAACGGGCGGGACGCAAAGTTGGCGTCCTGTTTCTGCAGCACCTCCCGTGCTATCTCGGGGCAACGCTGGCTTGTTAAGCACATCTCCGGCAGGTTGCCGACGATGGGCCACGGCACGGGCCCTGGCGGGAGCGGACTGCAGCTCTTCGGCCGCTGCTGCCTCTGCAGGGACTGGACAAGGTACATGAGTGTCACGGCGAGCAGTAGTGACAGTGTGAGGATCGAGGCGGCTGATGCCTCTACCTCCATTGCCATCTTTGGCGAGTGCTTTGAATATTTGAGCACTTGATTGCACCTCTCTTTCTCTCTCTCTCTCTCTCGCTCGCAGCTGGCTGCCCTCGCCCTGTGCTGCTTCCCGAGGAATTAATTGTGAAGCCGAGGTGGCTATATTATGGTGGGTGTTCGACACCAACAGGATGTACGTACCAAACCGATCTGTTGGAGTCTGGACGCTGGAGCACTCTTGCAGCCGCAACGCACATGTACAACTGGATGCAAGAGATGAGTCATACTATGCGCTCCATTCGTGAGATGCTAGTAACACAAGATGCTAGCCATACACATGTGTGTCACGTTCCCCTTGTTTTTTCTAGAAAAAACAAAATCAACTAACCCGATGCTACAGTTTTTTATGTTTTAGGAATAGCAATGTAATGTCAAACGCAAGTCTCATCACGCAGCGATTTTTTAATTACGTGGGTGTCAAGTTACCCTTCTTTTTATTTTATTTTTTTGAAAATTGCAAAAACCGTCTCATTTGTCACTTAGAGTTTGAGATTCAGGCACAAATCTCGTCGTGTTACGAAAGCCACCTCAATATGCATATTCCTAACCGATTCAATATATTTGAAGTAGTTGATGAAGTTCGTATAGAAATTACAAACTTTTGAGAGTATAATCTCAGACTTTCAAATAAAAAAATTGGCAAAAAGGATGAGTTTTTTGAGCCTGAATGTTGTCGCACATAGTTTTGCTATTTACGCAATTTTTTCACAGAAACTTAGGAAATGATCTATATTCAAGCACTTGAACAAGATTAACTTCCTTAGAACATCTCCAGCAGAACACCTAAAGTGGATACTAAAACCTAAAAACCATCAAAACGCCAAAAAACTGCTCCAGCAGAGAATCTAAACGGATACCAAAACCTAAATTTTTTTAGTTTCCACCTAAATTTCTCTCTCCTGAACTCAAATTTGAGTTTCCACTTCCTGGAAACCTATATCCCTTGAGCAACGGCGGGAAGCACCAACCGCCCTGCACAGGACATTTCCCGTTGGTCCGCCGCCACTCGCCACAGCGATTCCGTGATGCGTCGTCGACCGGAGCTCGCCGCCCGTCCACCGGTTTCTTCACGGATGTAGTAGACTCTGTTTCCTGCTTCATTGCTGCCCGGTGCAGCACCACAAACGGGTCTTCAGGAGCGGCGACGTTGACATTGACGATGTGCACAGGACAGTGTACTACGACGACGGTGTCTATATTTTATCCTTTAATTGACCTAGGAGTTGTTTCAGGTGTTTGACGATATTTTGTCCCTATTTGAATTATACGCATGGGATTTTGGTCTTGGTTCTCATATTCTCATACCTCTGTTCAAGGAGAAAATAATGCAAAGTATCCGGGCTATAGCGTGAGCGATCGCACGTACAAGTGCCAAGCAAATGTGCATGCAAGTACATGTGCTCACTTATCATCCCTTCTTCCAAATACGTATATGTATACGTGTGTCAAGGAAGATCGACACCAGAATTCTCTTGGCCCACCAGTCAGCCACCAGCAGCGGCACACGGAAGATGGGATAAAATCTAGAAGCTACTGAGATTATCGATTCAGCGTACATAGCGCTCATCGACGTTACGGAGCACTGATCTGCCTCCGGGTATCTCGCAAACGGAACGGCACAGCGGCGGCGCATGCAGGGTGTGAGGCCTCCTGTCGCTTGACCTAGCCTTCTGCCTATAAAAGGCTAGCAGCTCAACAGCACAGGGGAGGGAAGAGGAAGAGCGCGCCGTCAGGCTGTCAACATGAGACCGACGCCCCGGCGGCCACAACGCAGTGGCGCCGGCTTCTGTCCCGAAGGCCGTCCCGGCTGCCATGGAGAACTTGCTCCCTTCTCCTCCGCTCGCAGTCCATAGGTGAAGATGCGAGGCCATTGATGAGCCGATCTCAAGGGCGGCAGCGTTTCGCTGCGCCATGTCCAGGCACCGACGTCCGGCCTGACGTCGGGTTGGCAACCAGAGAGAGACGGGGAGACTCGGCCGCGATTCCTCACGAACGCACAGAGAGTCTCTGCCCATTTCTCTTCATCATTTCCACGCCGCGCACTGGCTCTTGAGTTCGTCAAGCCTGCAACTCGTCGGGTCCAGTCCGGAGCACCTCCGCGGCCGGCCGGCAGGCTCGCCGATCGCCTGCGTCGTCATCGGCCGGCAGCCTCGCCGATTACCCGTGCCGTCGCCGTCCAAGACTGCATCGACGCCATGGCCTCCTGGGAATATGGTGAGACGATCTAGTTTTATTTATATAATCATTTGCATGGACAAGCTGCAGGTTCTCTCGCACAGGCATGCATGCATCAACGCCATGGTTGCAGTGCCATGTACACGTATTCGTACATCTTTATCCACTACATCAGGGCGGCCTTGTTGATGAACTCGACGGCTTCGGCGGTGCGTGCCACGTCAAGCCTGCCCGGCGAGCGTCCGGCCGGAGATGAAGGCGACCCCGTGGTTGCGGCGCCCGGCTTTACGGCCTCGACGGCGAGCGCGCGATCCGGCGGCGGTGAAAGTGTTCCTGCGGACGCGGCGCTCGGCCTTACGGCCTCGACGGCGAACGCGCGGCCCGCGGCGAGGTGAAGTCCGTGGAGCGGTCGACTCCGACGTGTTAGAGATCAGCCGTGAGCTGTCTGAGACGTCGTCGTAGTTGCACTACCCGCGACATCGCCCACTGGAGTGCACGGTGCTTCGGAAGCCCAGAAATGTTCAAGTGTCACATCGGCGTTCATGAACATTCGAACGTCCGTATATCCATTTGAATATGTGTATTTGCAGTGTTCGATTATCACGAGGCCTTATGCTAACAAGGCCGCGCACTCGTTATTTACCTTTGTGGTGTTAATCTCTCACTCTCCGCTACGACTACGCTGCCGTGTCGTCGACTCAACTACGCCGAGCACAACCATGCATGCGCCAGTTCTACTACAACCACGTACATGTCACCCGTGACCGACGAGGCCGGACGACGGGGCGGGCGCAGCCGACGTGAAGGCTACGCTATCACCGGCACATGGACCGATGAGGCCATGGACATGCCGACGCCCTATCTACATCACCATCACTTCATGCATGGAGAACGCGAAGCGAAGACTAAAGACGAAGACCACTAGCAGCTTAATCGGAGGTTCCTGAGCGAGCTCGACTCGCCGGGGTAATTAACTAGGAGTCTTCCAAGACCCTAGGAACCAAGAGACCACATCGCCCAAGTCAAATCTGCCCAACGGCATGGCAGGCTATGGAGCGCACATGGGAACCTTGTATTTGTATTTCGATAAATATAAATGATATATGTGTTCCCTCTCTTTTTCTTTTGTTCTTTACTTTGTGTACTTTGGTGCACTGGCACGCCTGCTCTCTCTCTTTTCACTCTCACTAAGGGCCGTGTAGAGAAATCCCTCCGCGTGATTTTTCTCCCCAAACATCAGGCATACTTTAAAAAAAAGTTATTATACACCCCAATCCCATTCCTTGGAAAGAAGGCTAGGGGAAATGCGCCCCCCCCCCCCCCCCCCCCCCCCCCCCCCTCCTTCAAACTTTGAGAAAATTTGAGAAATATATCATGCCGTACACCGTGTACGTCACCTTTGTGCTTCTGTCTCTGCTGCAGTTCGCGCGGATAAGTCCTGATGCCACTTCCTCATGTAGATGCCAATGTGTGGTCATAAACTAGATTCTGGGTAACTTGATCATGCGCTCATATTTTTGTTCTCTGTAAAGTAGCTGTTGTTGTAAATTGCAGCCAAGACTATAACGGTAACTAGCCAAGTTTTTCACAATTTGTGGTTCGATTGGAGGGTCTAGAGAATACTCCAAAATTAGTGCTTGTAGTTTTCACCAGTCCACCACACAACACATGCCCATCGATCAACCTCACGATGGTTTCTTGAGATGAACCTCTCACGAGTCACCATGGTTTCTAGTAGCACAGATCACTACATAACCAAATCCGTGAAAAACAGAGCATCATTTGCTCATCTGGCACGATTCCTGTTGTTTCTTTTTTTACAAGTAAAGGTTAGTGACCTTAAAAAAAGAAGAGTAAAGGTTATAGTAGGATAGTGACCGTGGCATGACGGCATGAGCGCCGCCGCGGCGCCGCGCTCGTTGCTCGCCGACAGCCACGACCTCCGTCTCCCCAAACGTCGCCCAAAACCCAACCGAATCGTGCCCTCGAAGGCGCCTGATCCTCCTCCTCCTCCTCCTCCTCCTCCAGGGCGAGCCCCACCCCGCCGTTGGCGGCCCCCACCCTTGGCGCCATCAGCGTACGGCCGCCTCCTCCGGTGCGCGTTGCGGGGCCCGTCGCTGGCGCTGGCCAGGATCGCGCACTCCCACATGCTCCGCACCGGCTACCGCCCGGGCCTCTTCCTCTGCAACAGCCTGCTCGCGGCATACTGCCGGTGCGGCGACATGCGGCACGGCCGCCTTCTGTTCGACGGAATGCCGCGCCGGGACGTGGTCTCCTGGAACACGCTCATCTCCGGGTACTCCAGCGTGGGATCCGCGGGCCTGGCTCTCGACACGTTCCGGGACGCGCGGGGAAGCGGCGTCCGCGCGGACCGGTTCACCTACGCCGCGGTGCTGGGTGCGTGTGCCGGCGCGAGGGACGGGAGGAGAGGACGGGCCGCGCACGGGCTGGCCGTGGTGAGCGGGCACGCGCGCACCGCGTTCGTGACCAACTCGGTGATCGACATGTATGCGAAATGCGGGATGATTGATGAGGTCCGGCTGGTGTTCGACCGGGCCGAGGAGCGGGATGAGGTCTCGTGGAACCTGCTGTTGTCTGCGTATGTACGGATGGGGTGGCCGGAGGTGGCGGTGAACGTGCTTGTCTGGATGCACCGATCAGGGGCAAAGCTGGATGCTTTTTCTCTGGGTGGGATCGTCAAGGCTTGCACAGAGCTTGAGGACTCGGAGGATGTTCGAAAGATGCTGCACGGTTGTGTGGTCAAGGTTGGTTTGGACCTGAATGTGTTTGTTGGGAGTGCCATGGTGGACATGTATGCAAAGAACGGCGGGCTAGAGGAGGCCGTCAAGGTGTTTGATTGCATTCCAGATCAGAATGTGGTGGTTTACAATGCCATGATAGCGGGGTTCGCTCGGTTAGGTAACGATCCATGCCCTGAGATCAGAATTGAAGCAGTCAGGCTTTATTCAAACTTACTCCAGAGGAGGATTAGACCGTCCAAGTTTACGTTCAAGAGTTTGCTTGAAGTGTGCAATTTGACCAGTGCGGTGAGATGTGGGAGGCAGATACATGCCCATGTTATATGCAGTGGGTTTGAGGGCGACGAGTACATTGCAAATGCATTGATTAATTTGTATTCAAAAGCACGGTCACTTGATGATAGTGTCAGATGCTTTCATAGGACTCCCAAGCAAGAGACTTTTACATGGACATCTATGATTACAATATTTGTGCAGGACGAGCAGTTCGAGAAGGCCCTAGACCTGTTCAGAGAGCTTTGCTACACCGAAAAAGAGCCGGATCAGTTCACCATTTCCAGTGTGATGAATGCCTGTGCTTGTTTGAGTGTGCCAACGACCTGTGAGCAGATACACTGTTATGCAGTTAAGTCTGGATTCGATCAGTTTACTGTTTGTGGCAATTCTCAGATTGCGATGTACAGGAATATAGGTGATCTTAAGGCTGCAAAGAAGACATTTGACAAAATAACATGTCTGGATACATTCTCGTGGTCTCAAATGGTATTGAGCTACGCGGTGCATGGCCATGGAAAAGAGGCTCTACTGCTCTTTCAGACAATGGAGGATCGTGGTGTTATGATGAATGAGTTTGCGTTTCTTGCTAGCCTTGTTGCTTGCAGCCATCAGGGACTGATAGACGAAGGTTTCAGGTATCCCTTCTTTCAACTAAACTTACCTTTTCATTTTGTTGCTTATCACATTAGCTGTTTCCTTCCTTCTGCCTATTCATCGTAACATGCTGGCAGCAACCATTTTTAGTGATTTATGTTTTACAGTAAGTGTGAAACATTCAAATTGTCCTGTATACAAAACTTTATGCAAAAACATTAGATAGATGACACTCTGGGAATTGTTAAAGCCTTAAAGGCTATTCCAACACACACGACAGAATTAAGTCATCCTTAAATATTAGTTGCTACTCTAGTTTAAACCCATGCATTTTGCTCCTGTACTGACCTGTAAAACAAAATGAATCAGCTGATGTGCACAATGTAAGATGCTCCCTAGGGTAATCTAGTGTCGTATTTAACTAAGGGGACTGAATTCAAATTCTCATGAAATTCTGATTACAGCCTTTTAATTACCAACCACAAAGAACTTTTAAGTTTGTCGGACTTGAAGTAACACCGCCAATGCCGGTCCCAAGCCCGGATGTAAAAGGTGGAGGGTTTGAGTCTGACAAAACTTTTTTTTTTAACAAAACCATGTGGTAGGCTTGAAGAATATATTTTTAGAACTTATCATAGAATGCTAATCGTTGAATGTACTACAGAGCCACACTGGGTTATACATAATAGGGTACTTTGCTCCATTTCTGTGCATGATTGGTCACATATTCCTTACAATCCTACTTCTGATCACCGTTCATAATTAATCACATATGTTTTTTCATTGTAATGCAGGCGTTATGAGAGCATGAAATCAGATTATAGCTTTGACCTGAATGTGAACCATATAGCTTGCATGGTTGACCTCCTTGGCCATGCTGGAAAGTTATCTGATGCTGAAGATTTCATAATGAAGTCTGGATTGGAAAATGACCCAACACTTTGGCGTGCACTATTACGTGCCTGCAGATTTCTTGGGGACAAAGAGAGAGGTATAAAGATCGGAGAGAAACTAATGGCAATTGAACCTTTTGCTGCTAATTCATATGTCATGCTGTACAACTTGTACATGGATGCTGGGAAGATCTCTTTTGCTATGAGGACAAGAGGCCTAATGAGAGAGCGAGGAATGACTAAGGAAACTGGAATTAGTTGGATCGAGTTTGGAGGATCCATCCATCATTTTTCTGATGGAGATAACTCTTGCTCACAGAAAAATGCAATTTCCGCAAGATTGGAAGAGCTGTTAGTAAGGGTGAAACAGAAGACTGAGCATGCTGGAATGAATGTTTGGGAGTTAGGATTCCAAAGCAAAAAGGTTGGCGATAGTTCAATCATCCGACATGGTGAATTGTTAGCAGTGGCCAATGGACTGTCCACTTTGCCGAACACTGCTCCTGTCAAAGTTATGAAGAACCAGAGGATCTCCTGGGAAAGCCATGAGACTCTAAAGTTGTTATCCGAAGATGAAAACAGGGAGATAATTATCAGAGATCCAACTCACTTTCATCATTTCAGTCAAGGCTCATGTTCTTGCCAAGACTACTGGTAGCCAGATATGATTTTTCATCTTTGAAGAACGGACCTTTCAAGGATCGGAACAATTTCTCCAATTTTACAAACCAAGTCACAACTTGCATCTGGCAGATACCATAACTGTTCATGCAAGTCAACCAAGTCTGACTCAGTCGGGATGGCGATAAAAGAGGGTTATGATACCAACCGACTTGTGGTCATGATGAACAGAACTGACTGATAAAGAATAGGATGGTGTCATTGTTAACCACACAGGGACACAGCTTGAGCTCTGTACTTCGATTTCTAACCACGCATGAATACGAGGGTATAATATTAGCAGCTACTGATATTGGAGTTGCGAAACCAGACTGCATTTTTGTATTCAGCTACATGGACACTTACCGAATTTGGGCATTTAAGAGCGCTGGATGTGATGAGCAAGTTGCTACTGCTACTGCGCCATGTTGAGCAGCACAGATAACTGTATGAGCGGCCCTCTTGTGCTGTTGAAGTTATGCCCCGGAAGTGTTGACCTGACTTCTTACATTTTGAAGCTGAAGATATTGCTGATATTTTTGTCCCTTCTTTTTCTTTATTTTTTGCACAGCCTGGCAGTAGGGTCCTTCATTAAGGCCTCATTGATCACTGCCGTAGAAGTAGGCATAGTTATACATGTATATAGGTATGTCTGAACTGTTCTAGTTTTGAAGTGTATATAATTTAGAAAAAAAAAAACTCCTGGTTATTTGCAGAAAAAAGGACAGGAAAGATTCTGTTATTGTGTGTCATGAAACTTTTGGGCACAGGTTGAAATATCACTGGCGTGTTTGATTATTGTAGTCCTCTTTTTGTCTCTGGAGATCGAATTATACATACGTTTTAACTGGCTAAGCATCAAGGTGTCGTGGTGTAGTTGGTTATCACGTCAGTCTAACACACTGAAGGTCTCCGGTTCGAGTCCGGGCGACGCCATTACTCTTTTTTGTTTTTTTGGGTTCTCCAGTAAGCTGATCTGTTTGGCTACATAGTGTGTTTCTTGCCTATGCCGTTAATTAATCCCACCGGTGTTGTCGGGTACTCCACCAGCACTGCTCCATGTCGAACTCGTGCGGTGTTCCAGCTCGAACAATGGAAACAAGCAGCCAAAGCCTGGATCTAATAAAATTTCCTGTTCTTTGGCTTCGTAACCAGGGCCTCTCACTGAAACCGCGAGCCCCATGGTTAGTAAATCACTTGTCTACAGTACTCCATGCAAGTGGTGCCAACTTATGGTTGCCTGTCTTCGCTCTTTTGGGATGCAATCAGCCATCCGGCAGCATGGATGAATAGCGGGGCACTGCAATGCTGTTGCCCGGCTCCGGCATGGGATGGGTTCGTGCCCAGTGCATTGATCGTAACGTAGGCTGACAATTGCGGCTCTTTCAATTCATGATCACTCATGAGTATATTGTCTTTGATGAATCCATTCTTTGTCATTGCAATTATCCTTTTTTTTTCAAGATAAGGAAATAAACGTCGCGTGTGATTCTTGTAGTTCGGACATGTCAGTGTAGCTTAACTTTCTTTTGTCTTGTCGGGAACGACAAGATTTTGCGAACGGAGGTATGTCATCGTCATCTTTTGCTAGATGTCTCCATGCAAAATAACAACAGTAACGCCGTAGGTCTCACAAAACTTTGCAAGTACCTATATCATGCTTTGGATTAGGACAGCTGATGCGAGCACTCTACCGCAACGTGCAACAACGTTCAGCGTAGCATTTCCCTGACTGATGATCATCATACAGTAGAAGTGCGAGACCCGCCTGGGAGGCGGGTGGCCAGCACCGGTAGCTTCCGGGCAGCCCACCAGAGCTCGAGCCCCCGGGCGAGCATCTGGTGCTCCGGGTGTGTGTGGCGTGCGTGAGTTTATCCCGGGGGGCCCGGCCTATCTACTGTAGACCGAAGGTGACCCACAGCCCCATGTAAAAAAAAAATACAGTAGAAGTACGGACATGCCGTACGGATTACGGACACAACTGCAGCTGCCTACAATTATTAAAAAAAAAAAACTGCAGCTGCCTACTGCCCGTTCCACGGATCTCACTCTCTCACCACCACCGTACCCGACAAAAAGTGCCAACCACTCTCGGATCGCCACGTGTCACAGTGTAAATAGCCGGTGTGTGACTGGCCCACAGACGGTGACCGCAGAAGATCCCAAACTGTTCCCACCCTCTAGGACGGGTATCCGATGCGGCTCCTCCCACACGCACGCACCGTACCAACACTTCTCTCGCCGACAGATGGGGCACATCTAAACCGAGGCCCCACTCAACTTTGGTCCACGTAGGCCCGCGGCTCACTCCACGCCGCGGCAATTATTTCCCCCGCTTCGCCGCAGCAGCGGCGGCAGCAGCTGAGCTCACGCACCACACCAAGCTCCAACGAAATCTCCCATGGCCGCGAGTGGGTCCGCGACCACCTCCTTGTCCGCCTCCGCCGCGTCCAAACCCTAGCTGCTCGGCGCCGGCAACCCGCACCCCCAGATCCCCGCTTCGTGCGGCGTTAATTAGCGTCGGCGCCGCCTCTTCCCCCGCGTCCGTCCCATGGCGGAGTCGACGCACCACACCATCCGCCGCGCCGCCGCGCGGCCCCGTGGCTGGTGCTGCTCCTTCGCTGGCGTCCCGCAGAGCCCCGAGCACCGGGCGCTGCCGTCACCCGCCGGAGGAGGCGGCGGCATCCAGAAGCTCCCGCCCAAGTCCCCGCTGGCGCCGGCGTTCCACAGCTCGCCGTCGTCCAAGCTCGCGGGACTCATCGACCCGCGCAGGATCCTCTCCCCGGGACGCGTGTCCCCCATCGACCACGAAGCCTCGCCGGCCGTGACTGTCGCGGCGGCCGTGGAGGAGGAGGCGGCGCCGAGGGAGCAGGCGGCGCTGGCGCCGTTTGTGGCGGTGCGGGAGGAGGAGGAGGAGGGCAGGGGGCTGGATCTGAGGCTGTGCCTGCGCGGGAGGGACGGGAGGTGCGTGGTCATGGAGCTGGACTCCACCGTGCTTTGCGAAAGCAGCGCCTTCTTCGCCGACATGGTACCGGACGCCTCCGGAGGGGCCGCCGGGGGCAAGAGGATCGATGTGGATGGTGTGGACAACCTGGAGTCGTTCAAGGAGGCGGTGGAGCTCATGTTCGAGCCTGACGCCATGCGGTGGCTCGCCAGGGCCGGCGTTTCACGGGCCATACGTGTACTCGAGGTGAGATGATTCCCTTTCATTTCCGTCTCTTTGTTGTGTGGCTTAATGTCGTGATGTGACCATCATTTCTGTGTGTCTGGGTAATAGTGTTTGTACTAGTCACATTACAGGATTAATGGTTGAATTTGACTGGTCAGTTGATTAAACTGAGCAAAAATTCAATGTACATTTGTAACCTTGATGTTCATGTTCAAGTACAGTATTTAGTTATCACGTAGACATCAATAAGATGTAGATGTTCTTGGTTTCAAATTATTGTAGCAAGCAAAAGCAGATCTACATTTATTCATAATGTGTGGTCTTTTTATTCATCAGTTCATGGATTTGTCACTTCGGTGTATCAAAACCTTTGGTCTGGTGCTAAAAATGAAAGTTCTGCAGTTGCTAGAGTAGAACCTCAGCAGCTCAGTTCATTTAATAATTCGTCAACATTAAGTCATAGAAACTTTGAGAGTTTAGAATAGCATGTTATCAGGCTCATGGCAAAGATTCTTCTAACTTTTTGTGATTGAAAATTTATTTGTTAAAGTACAATGTAAAGATATTTTGGCTACTCTGTTGTACTTGGGAATAAATAGATTTATTTGGCCTCACATGGTTGGTCTATTGAAGCAATGACATGTCAATCGATGAGTACCTGATCATTTCTTCATCACTAAGACACATATGCTGTTTCTATAATTTTTTCGTTCCTACTTTATATGTGTTCTCCTCCTGATTCGAGCTGAATTTTATCTGTTATAGTTTGATGAATGTTATTCTGTTTTGTCTTTTGAATATAGGTGTCGTCCTCTATTACGTTCAAAAGAGGAATTGAATCATGTTTGAAGTACATTGAAGCAGTTCCATGGAGTGAGAATGAGGAAGAGAAACTGAAGAATATCTTTTCTAGATGCACTTTCGATGAAGCAATGTCCAAAGATGTGCTTGCAAGATTACAACCACCATGCAGGAGCAACTCAGAAGACTTGACGGTGCATCTTGTTGAATCTGTCACCAGCGGAACCAACAATGGTGCAAGAAAAGAGATGCAGTCTTTGGTGAGCGGTCTCCTAAGCAAGAGCTCGGTCTATCAAAAGGATTTGTCCGGGCTAAAAGAAGGAAGCCTTTACGAAATATGTCGTTCCTGTTTCAGCTCACTGGTTGAAATTTTCGCGGAAGACTCAGAGCCACTCAAGCATGAGAATGAGTCGATGATAGTTTGGAATAGTAAACCAATGATTGAAAGGGTTAATAAGCAAACTGAGAATCTCAATTGGCTCTTTGACATATTGCTAAATAATGATATGGCAGAAGAATTTGTCGAGTTGTGGGCTAAGCAAGATGAACTCATCAGAATGCATGAACAAGCATCACCAATGTTCAGATACGAGCTTAGCCGGATATCAGCAAGCGTGTTTGTAGCTTTGGGGAAAGGAAGAATCCAGTGCCCAAGTGATACGAGGAGCCAGTTGTTCCATGGATGGTTCAGACCAATGTTGATGGACTTTGGCTGGCTCCAAAGGTGCCCCAAAGGACTCGATGTGAGAATACTGGAGGAGAACCTGGGACAAGCCCTACTCACCCTCCCACTTCACCAGCAGCAGAACTTGTTTGAAGAATGGTTTAGGAACTTTGCATCCAGAGGCACAGAATGCCCAAACCTTAGTAGAGCTTTCCAGGTATGGTGGAGACGGTCATTTGTTAGATCGTCTGTAGAGGTGCGTCGGTGAGACATTTCAAATATCTGTAAGGTATATGTGTTGTGGGTATCAGTGTAAAATTAGAGTTCTTCAGTATCTAATAGATTCAATTTTTGTTTCTTAATCTTGTTCTTCCCCCGTTCTAGACACGAGCAAGTACTTGTTGTCGAATTACAAAACCATGGCGAGTTAACAACTATAGTACACTGAATTGACCATATAACTAGCCATAGTGCTTCATCAGACATAATCTGACTCTGTTATTTTTGCTATACACATGGCGTTCCTAGACCTTATTCCTGGCAACAGTAGATAGGAAGCAGTGCATCACTGTACTCGCTAGTTGCTATATAGACATGAACTCCTGAATTAGACAAACCATCACAGATACTAAAGCTCAGCCGTGCTTGCCACACATGAAGTTATCTGGCTTGGCCTTGATGTTGAGCCAGTGGCAGTCCTCGAACGCGCACATTCCGGAGGCTTGCAGCGTCTCGCCAACATCCTTCGGCTTCAGGTAGTACTGCGTCCACGACGGCGTCCCGTCCTCGAACGAGTTATGCGTGAGCCGCCTGATGTCCGACCCGTCGATGTTCACAGTGAAGATCTCCCCGTACGGCTGGTAATGGTGAGAGTTCGAGATGGGCTCCGCGGACACGGCGGCGTAGTCAGAGGTGAACACCAGCGTCTTGGAGTCCGGGCTGAACCACGGGTGGTTCGTCCGGCCGCCGTCGCCGCTGTGCACCACCCTCCGCAGCCCGGTGCCGTTAGGGTGGACCATGTAGATGGCGAAGCTGCCGCTGCCCGGGGCGTGCCGGTCGGAGGCGAAGGCGATCCACTCGCCGTCGGGTGACCAGTTGCACATGGTGTCGGACCAGGGCCCCTCGGTCAGGCGCCGGATGCCCCCGGCCTCGCCGTCCTCGGCGTCCATGATGTAGAGGTTCTTGTGCCCGGACCTCCCCGACCGGAACACCACCCACTTGCCGTCCGGCGAGGGGGACGGGAACGCGTTGTTCTCGCCGCCCACGGTGAGCCTCCTGATCGAGACTTGGGAGTCGTCGTCTTCGCCGAGCGACACGGCCACCACGTCCACCTTGGTGCTCTCGCTCGAGAACTGCGGCCCGACGCTGGTGTAGATGACCCCTTTCCTCTTCCAGTCCCACGCCGTGGGGAACGCGTTGCCCGAGAAGACTTGCCGGCGGCCACCGGAGCCGTCGGAGTTGACCACGTACAGCCCCGGCAGGCCGACGAAGGCGATCTTCTTGCCGTCGTGCGAGAAGGACGGGAACGAGCCGTCGATCCTGAAGAGCGAGAACGTGTCCGGCGCCGGGCTCTTGATGTTCTCCAGCAGCAGCGGCGCGTCCCCGTTCCCGCTCCCTCGGCACCGGTGGTACCCGACGCGCGCGCCGTCCGGCGAGATGAACGGGTTGAAGTGGTGCGACCGCGGCGCCACGGGCCTGGTCACCTCGAAGTAGGCGTTCTGGCTGCTGGTGCTGGTCAAGTCGATGACCTCGATGTGGCGGTAGTCGGAGCCCGGGCGCCTGGTCGCCACAGCCACGAGCCCCGGCGCGCCCGGCGAAGCGGCCGGGGTGAACGCGTGGAAGCCCGGCGGGGTGATCCGCTCGACGGAGGCCGCCGACACCCCGGTGTCCGTGACGGAGATCTTGGCCCGATACACGCCGTACCAGCCGTCGCTGTCCCGGCGGTGGAAGAAGACGGTGCTCTCGTCGGCCCAGCACGGCCAGCCGCCGTCGCGGATGGCCAGCGTCCGCCGCGAGCCGTCGGAGGTCCGGAAGACGTAGATGTCGGTGTTGAGATCCTCCACCTCGCCGGCCCACCCGTCCGGGCCGGGCGACGCGGCGGCTGTCCACTCCCCGGACGGCGACACGGCGGGGCTGAAATCGGCGACGCCGGGCGGGGTGAGCCGGCGCGTGGTTCCGGAGGGGAGGTGGGTGGAGTACACGGCCGCCCAGCTCCGGCGCGGGGACTCGGCGGGCACGGCGGTGGAGACGTAGACGAGGCGCGTGCCGTCGGGGGTCAACGACGGGCGGTCCCTGAGCGCGATGGGGTCCCACGGGAGCAGCGGCTTGAGCGGCGACGCTGCTGCCTCCACCTCGAGCGCCTCGCGGCGGGAGGCGCCGTCGGTGGCGGGGACCGGGGACATGTAGAGGTTGAGGGTGCCGTTGCGCTCGGAGACGAAGAGGAGCGAGTCGGCGGAGGGCGCGAACTGGCCGTTGTAGTTGACGGAGGCGCCGTCGGTGAGGCGGACCTCGGCGGAGGGGCTGGCGGCGGCGGCGAGGGGCGCGAGCGGGAGCGCGAAGATGTCGAAGGCGTAGCGGCTGCGGCCGAGGGTGGTGAAGACGATGGTGCCGGAGGTGGAGAGCGCCGGCGCGGCGAGGAGGAGTGGCCCCACGAGGAGGACGAAGAGCAGGAGGGCGGCGCGGCGAGCCATGGCTGGTGAGCCTGACTGACTGAGGTGCGCCGGCCACTAGCCACTGGAGCGAGCGAGCGGAATCGGATAAGAGCGAGCGAGCGGAATCAGACCTCTGATGAAGATGCCCACTAGATTTGTTTGGGATTTTTGCGGTCGAATTGGTGGAGGAATCGTGTGCTCGGGACACAGCGACAGAGGCGATCCGATGTCGGTGTCACCGTGACAACACCATTCGCGGACACTGGAAATAGAACGAGGTTGGATTCAGAAGCTGCGAGGCTTTGGATGACGTGTAACCTTTGATCGATAATCAGGTGCTTGATGGTATTGACCGACAAGCTTAATTATTGATGAAGCCGCCACAACCATTTCTAGTAGCTAGCTAATCAAAGCTAGCGACCAGGGTGATTTCGGCAGAACCACGGCCGGACTGATGGTGGGAGCCAGATGGCAGGCGGAGCAGCGCGATTGCAAGGGTGCTGCAGAGTGCAGGCCACGTCCGCGGAAGCTGCAGCGGTGCACGGGAAGGCGCCGGAGTCTGAATAAGCTGTGGGCTGGTCGGGATGTGGACAGGGGTGTGTGGTCGCTAGCTCCCGCTAACCAGCGACCAGTAGCTGGTTAGTTGGGTCCTTCTGCTAATGGCTGTTTTTTCTAACGCATGAACCGGTCGATAATCAGAGTTTACCTCAGTTGGAGTAAAATCCCAAAAAAATGCGATTTTAACCTCAGTAGGGATAAACATTGGCTTCAGATTGAAAAAAACAGAGCTAAAATCACAATTATAGTTTAGAGGATGGTAAAAACAAAATTTTATTTTTTAGTATATGAATAATAACCTTCTGAGAGGACCTTTTGTTATGTAGTATTTATAGGCAAGATTTTTCTTTTTGACATATTAATGTGTCGATTGCTATCTTTTCTTTTTCAAAATTTATTAGTAAGAGAAGATATTTTTATTAAGGTAACATAAGAACTTAGTGAAAATATAAAGAAGTAACCATCATATAACTTCATGACGTCACACCCAATGCCCACTTCGAAATGCACTCCTAGAATCTACAACTTCACATGCAATGCACGTAGAAGGTGGAGAATCTTTAATCACACTGTAATTATCAGTACTAATATATACTCCCAGACTATAGTCAAATTTTTTTATAATACCAATACTGTAATACGAGGAAGCAATTGATGACGCATGTATCAAACTAATCACCAAGTAAAATAAGACAAAAAAAACAGCCATCATTCATGATGACAGCAGGGACATGATATTTGCAAAGATGCTAGCAATATGATACTAAACAAATGACATCATGTAATTCTCAGAGAGTTTGCTTGCTCACTTCAATATTTAGCAAAATCCATTAGGCGCGCACCCAGGGCGAGGACGCTCACCAGTTTCGATGGCACGACGTAGATCATGCGGAGCGTAGTGAAGCGGCAGGCAGCGTCAGTCGGTATCCGCAGGACTACAGGTGGAAACAAAAGAGGAGGATGAGGAGGAAGAGGAGAGGGTTTGCACGAGGGGCGATTTAAGAGGGCGAGAGGTTTCGGTTGCCGTTGTGGTTGCTTTTATAGATGGTCTTCGTATGCTATCTCCAGACGTCGTCGATCAAGTGTGCTTGCACAGCTGTTCGCATAACAGATGGTTTGACACAAGCGTATTTGCATTTGGTAGCTGCCATTACAATGTGAACTTACTCTCTTGTTTACAGAGGTTGAACATACGGGTCCTCAATTACAATGTGTATAAGGCCTTACATATAGATTTACAAAATATTTGTTTTTGATTTACTGCATATTGCAAGCTCTTAACAAAGTTTTCTGAATATATCATTTGATTTGTCACACTTACAACATGTCGAGAGGAAGATTCATTCATGTCTTTGAAATTCTTAAGATTTATGAATAAAGTCTGTCATTTACAAAGGTGAGTATCTATGTTTGTAATTTGTTTAGCAAACTAGTTATAAAATTTTAATTAACAAATTGCGAATGATATCCTTTTCTCGAGAGGTACCTTTGTTGTGCCTAGTATTAATAGGCAATATTCTTTTTGAGATATTAGTGTTTGGGTTGCTTTTTTTTTTCAAATTTAATAGTAAGGGAAGATATTTTTTGTTCAAGCTAACATAAGAATTTTGTGAAAAATATAAAGAAGCAACCATCATATAATATATCATTGTGATTTTTTAGGCATTATAGTAAGCATTACTTGTGCAAGCACGTGTGGCACTACCAGCTAGGTGGTAGAGGTCATTGGTAGTGCACCCCTAACCACTTAGGTTTAAGTCTTAATACTTTTGAATTTTAAGTGTTTATTTATTTGATTGCTTTCTTTTTCTTAATGAAAAACCGCTTTGCACCTTCTAAGTTGGATATCTCTTTAGATCGTCAGCAGCAATATGTTCGATTAGTTTCTTTTTTTTTTTGTTTGCGAACTATGTTCGATTAGTATTTGATTAGCATATATTTCAATTAGTATACTTCGATTAATACTGGAGCACGACTGCACGAGACGGTTGCACCGTTTGCCCTGCCCCACCCTACCTGATGTAAACATGCTCTAGCATTAACATATGGATGACACACCTTCACAATAGGAAGAGTAGCGATTATATAATCGTCAGTATCAGCAGCCATCAGTGCTAATGCCAGTGATTAGTGAACGTTGCCTTCTGCAACTTTCCGGACGATTTCGTTTTCCTCCGTGCCGCCGTGACCACCTGAAGTTTCTCATTTCGATGGCGCTCGACATTTCGACAAGCTAGGCAACTTTTCGCCGTTGCATTCGATGGCGCCGTCGGAGGGACCGTCACCTAACGACGCTGTCCGGCCGGCGTGCCATTACCGCCTTCGTCAGGAACATGCGGCAGGGAACGGCCGTCGCGAACATGCAGAACTAACTGTTGTTCTCTGTCAGCCACCGAACAAGTACCGAGTGGGCAGGACATGCTTTCCTACGGCTCACTGCTGGAGCTGTACTGTAACTGTACGTGGTGACATGGGCGTACAATGGCATCTTTGCCAATTGCCACTGACGGGGTCAGGTTACATACAACATCACAACTGTACTGAAACTCCCACGCACGCGCGCATGGTGGCTGAAGTCACGAGCACTACTACAGAACCCTAAATCACAGACGGGGTAAATTACATATCTCAGACGGGAACACGCCCCGTCTGTGCGTCGGCGTCTGTGATGTGGACAGATCACAGACGGGGTATTTCCCCGTCTGAGAACTCACCTATCACAGACGGGGTATCTCCCGTCAGTGAACTAGTCTTATAACCCGTCTGAGATAAGTCGTTACAGACGGGCCCATTACCCCGTCTGAGATAGTTCTTCTTATCTCAGACAGTAGACTAGTCCCCGTCTGAGGTTTACTAACGTATCTCAGACGGGAGTTTGTGTCCCCGTCTGACCTTGACTGGTTATCTCAGACGGCGGTTAAGCCTTCCTGCTGCTCTCATCCACATCAGAGCTCAACCAGATCATCCAGAGAGTCACAGCCACACATCACAGAAGCTGAATCATCGACATAAATTCCAACCCAACAAGTGGCCATCACACATGAATTAACACAAACATTGTTCAGATCACAGAAACATTAGTTTTGACGTTGGTTCACTAACAATAGTTCACACACCAGCACATGACTGAGATCAGTTCACACATCAACCTTGCAGAGTCACCAGAACAACACCACACCAGAATATTAACCAAGCATTCAAGGTGCCGACCTATTCGGGTAGTGGAACTCGCCTTTCTTGTTTAAAACTTGGGTGACCAGGAATGACGCAGCTTTTGCTCGAATGTTGCAGAGTTCATCATCAGAGAGGGCTGCAGTGGGCACTTTGAAGTCCTGAACATCAGTTAACAATGTAAATAAGTATCAAAACTAGATATCAATGAAGGTTGCACTAACAGTGACCAGTTTGAATAATATTCAAATAGCATTCAGCATTGATTATATAGGAGCACAAAAAAAATTCCTGGTGCTGTACTCACCTCAGGCCTTGTCAAACCCACTTTAGTGGCTGTCAGGACCATGTGATACGCGGTATAGAAGCCACATATATGGCCGCCGGGTTGCTGGTGGCACTGCAAAAACAGACAACAAAGGTTATCAAATATGTCACAGGCAAGTCTGATTGAAATGAACAATTACTGTGGTAGATTATACCGGGAACTTGAAACTATGGTACAATTTGGCTTTCCCTTTCTTGTTTGTCTTAGTGATGTTCAGGTATAGTGTCCAAGCACTGCATGCATGCATATGTCAATCGGAATGGGGCAAAAGATACGAGGAATAAAGGTCAAGAAATCAGGAAACAACTCACTCATCAATTGCTTCTTTCAAAGGATCTAAGTCACATGATGTTGTTGAAGAGGTAGAGTCCATGTACCAGACCTTGTTCCACTTCGGGACAATCACCACCAGGACCCAATGTCCACCAGGGTTGAAGGCAAACATCACATACTCCTTTGACTTGGCAAATCGGGACAATCCCTTTGCCAAGTAATCAACCACAAAGTCTTTATCCACTTCAAGGCAGGACAAAGAAACGCACTGAGGGTCAAGGAATCCAACAGGCACATTGTTTTGTCTGGTTTCATATATCATTTTCCTACAAAATGAGGCTTGCATGAATAAAAAGGACCAGCATGCAGAACTGAAGCTAAGTATTAAATTTTTCAACTATCTAATTTTTCATAAATTGCAGAAATGAGGCATGTCATATAATCTGAAAAAGATTAGAGGAAGAGGTTATAAGAACTTACAATGTGATGCATCGCATAATTGATATGTCCAGCGCTCCGAAGCAAAAGAGATCATACAGGTCATTGAAACCAACAAAGAAGCAACCATTTTTCTCGCTTAAGAAATGCGACCGTTTGAAGAAAACTCTTATTTGCTGCTCACCGTCTCTCCACATGTCCATATAGAATTTATGGAGGGCAACACAAGAAGGTCCAGCCACCTCCAGTTCTTTTGCAGACATCATTGGCTGCCCTTGCTTGTACTTTGGGTTTGGCTTTGTCCAAATTGAACCAGAAGGCAAACCGTTCTTCTTGTCGGGCTCCTTGCTGGATTGGCCTTTTCCTTCCTTGGAGGTTTTGCTGGTCATCTTGTCAACCTCAGCTTTTTTGGCCTTGTCCTGTGTAGCCTTCTCTTGCTGAGCCTTGTCCTTGTCCTGTGTCATCTTCTGAACCTCAGCTTTTTTGGCCTTGTCCTGTGTAGCCTTCTCTTGCTGAGCCTTCTTGGCCTTCTCCTGCATAGGCTTCTCTTGCTGACCCTTCTTGGCATTCTCCTGCATAGCCTTGCTATCATTGTCCTGCTCAGCCCTTTTTCCCTCCAGATCCCCATGACTCTTGGACCTGTTGAGTTGCCCGGCCCTCTTGTTCTCCTCTGACTGCAGTACTAACCCATCACTGGCACACTGCTTTTGCTGCATGGCAGCCCCGATAGACTTGTCCTTCTCTTGATGCGTAGTTACATCAATTCTCTTTGTGTTGTGTTGCTGGACTGGGTGGCGGCCGGCATTGTTGTCAGGCCGTCTATCAGATCCGGAGGGTGCAGATCTTGAATATGAGGGATGATCAAAAGGCAAAGGACTAAGCACAATGCTGACCCTCCTCCACTGGATCCTCTGCTGCAACGCTTCACCCAATGTTGTGATTTCATCATTAGGTGGCACCTCTAGCAACACCTCGAGAAAGTCAGCATGTACAAAGTCCACACGGACCACTACATATCCCTCGCGTACGGCGACACAATGCAGCACATTCTGTTTTGGAAGCACCTGGCCCCTACCAACCTCTATTTGATGACCTGCAACTTTCATCATAAGTGAGCATGGCGTCGCACCAGTCAGGCGGTCAATGGAATCTGCATCTTGATTTGGTGCAGGGTTGTCTTCAGTTGACACATCCATCATGATCTCATTGTCTTCAATTGGCGCACCCCCATTTTGGGATGCACAGCTACTCTTTCGTGCAGCTAAGGGGCTTGGGCCCGGAGATATCGGCACAATTTGCAATCCCTGCGCCGCAAGGATCTCTGAAAAATGAGCTATGACATCACGTGTGACTTCACTCTTCAACTCTTCCCTCAAGTCGTCTTTCAACTGGTCCACATCTATATCAGCTGCCCTTTTGGAAGTCCTTTGTCTTGGATAAACTCCCTTCCAGCCATTGTAACTGTTGCAAGCTCGCAAACGACCTCCGTGCTCTTTGTTGCCCAAAACTTCAGTGAGCAAACCATTTACCCCTTCGTAGGACCCTTCACCTTCAGCGGCTTCGTTGTGCTTCTCCACAATCTGTTGTGACACTTGCTCAGTTTGAGGTGACTTGAAGGTGATCTCACCACTGTCGCTGGTCTTACTCCTTCCTCGCAACCAATACTGGGGCCGCCCCGGTGGGTATCGGTTCCAAGGATTCGGGCGACCTTCCTTAGCCCATTTTGCATCCTGAGCTTCCCATTGAGGGATCTTCCCATCATATCCAGCCGTGCCAAGATTGTGGTTGTGCACATTCTGCCCCCGCAAAATCCTGAACTTCTCGCTTTCCAACTGAAATTCTTCAGAGCTCTTCAGCTGCACAAACTCTGCCCAAATTTCCGGTTTAATATACTTGTGTTTACTGAATGGTTCAATCCCTTTTAACATGAAATTATTCACAAGGTTGCTCTTGTGGGTTCTCAACGCATGGGCAATGACCTTCATGATCTCCTTGAATGCCAGAGGCTTCATGTGGTCCTGGAACTCCAAAGTGGGCATGACATAGTCATCAAAAAGTTCCCATTTCTCATCTTCGCTGAGGCAGCCGAAATTTGGTAGTAGCAGTGACACTTGCTGCCGAGCAATAAGGCCTGCAAGTGTACGCATTCTCTGCTTGGCTGCATATTCCACAGGCCAGCCATTAGCGTCAACAGCATTCACCACTATCTTGTCTTCTGGCCACTTTGTTGCTGTCCTTGGCGCTCGGGGAACCCTTCTAGGTGGTCCAGAATAATTCTCAGTGGCAATATCTTCATCTTCATATCCATCTCTTTGGCCAGGGTCTGAATGTCCGTTTGACACCATCTATGAATCAGATTTCATAAATATTAGCAATGTACTCAGAAAGGTGAACTAAACAGAGTATTACAAGTACATCAGACAAAATAGATTCAGCAAAAATTCATTTATAAAAACTAGATTCAACAAAAATTCATTCCACCTAACTACAGAAACAACATGGTTCGCACTAATCACCATCATGTCCATAACGAAAATAAATTGCACAATCCACATGGATAGTCGAGCAATCCAAACACAGGAGCATTCATATGTAATCACGCTTATTAGAGCTTATATCTAATCATTTGTAAAACTATAGAATCACTAAATCTCCAGCTCCCAATCCAGTGAAACAAGAATGCAGGAAATTATTAGAAAAAACTTGCCTTCGTCGTTCGCGTTTGCTGGCGGTGCTCCCCGGCTCAGATTCCTCAGGCTGTCGGAGCCGGGGTCGAGGGTGAGGGCGTCGGGGTCGGAGTCGAGGGGGACGGCGGTCGGCGTCGGAGTCGACGGGGACGGTGGTCGGTGGCGGACGGCTAGGGTTCGGATGAGTCGAGGAGGAGAATGAATGGCGCCGGGGTCGACGAGGAGGACGGCATTGCGGTGGAGCTGGAGATGGACGGAGTCCGGATCTAGAGGAGGCGGCGTACCGCGTCGGGGTCGGAGTCGAGGGGCATGGCGGTCGGGGTCGGAGTCGAGGGGGAGGAGCAAATGGCGGCTAGGATTTGGAATGGGAGCCGCGCGCGGAAATGATAAGTCACTCGGCCTCACCGCGCGGAAAAAAAAAAAACAACAAAGAACGTCTGTGCCTCACCGGTGTGTCGAACTTGGGACCTCCAAGTCAGATCGTGCAAAACCTCCTCCACCCATAAACCACTCGGCCTTGCTTTTGGTTCTGAACTCAAAAGACAAATATAATTTTTATACGTAGCATTTGTATGGTATATTAAACGGCCGAACCCGACCCTCAGTGAAACCCTACCTCGCCCGTGTCATTTCTCAATCGCCGCCGCACGGGCAAACCCTAGATCTCGGCCTTCTCCCTAACTCGCCGCCGCTCCCTCACCAGATCCGGTAGAGCGGGATGGCTCCGGTGACAGGAGATGGCTCCGGCGACGGCGGCGTCGGTGCCGTCGGTGGGGACGGCTCCGACGTTAGCAGGTCGGAAGCATCTTGCTTGGAGGCCTTCATCGGCAGCCTCGTATCATTTCCCAGCGGCGCGGATGCGGACGAGGACGCCGACGAGGCGGAGGATGCGGACGAGGACGCCGACGAGGCCGAGGATGCGGACGAGGACGCCGACGAGGCCGAGGATGCGGACGAGGACGACGACGAGGCCGAGGATGAGGACGACGACGACGACGACGCGGACACCGGTTCTGGGGGAGGAACGTCGTCATCAGTCTCCAGCCCGCAGGTGAGTTATCGGCACTGCCTCCCCCCACCCGGCCACCCCCCACCCAGATGATCTTGTCTGATTACCAGTGCTGCTCCTGCTAACATATGATAGTTTTTCTTTTACGATTCCTATTCTTGTCTTATTACGACTGAACTGGTTGCTTGCAATTGTGGTGCACTTGGACTTGACGCCATATTTTAGGCATGCATATGAAATTGAAAAAATAAGTTAAATGCTTGCCTGCAACAAATCATTTAAGCTTCACAGTGATAATTGTTAAGCAGTTAGGCTTGCTTTCTTGTTCATGTTTTCTGGGCTAATTTGGTGCATAATTTTCTGAATTGTCTTAGCTTCCACCGGAGATTGAAGAAGAAGGGTGGGCCGGCGTGGATACAACAACACATTTGCGCTGTTTCTGTGGATTGCAGCCACGAAAGAAGGTCTGCTACGCAGGAAAGGATACAGGTCGCCGTTTCTACGGCTGTCCTCTTGAGGTAAAAGCCTTGATGTTGTCCTGCATCTTACACATTATTACAAGAATTGTGAAGATGGATCAGGGCAGTTATTCATTGATGTGTTATTCGTGATCTGCAGGAAGATGAAGAGCAGTGCAAATTTGTCACATGGGTGGATTTGGAATGGCCAGAAAGGGCGCAAAAATCTTTTGTGAATGTGTGGAAAACTGCTCGTTTGTTTCGGAAAGATGGAGACAGAACCCGGGCTGAGCTCAATGTTGCCACTGCACTCAGGAATGAAGCACTTGAAGAGAAGGAGGCAATGAAACGGCAGAAGGAGCTGGAGATAGCAAGGACCAAAACACTAGCTGCATGTATCTGCCGCCTGTACCAGGGAAAGATGCGGCGTGAAGCTTCAGAAAAGGAGAAGGCAGTTGCAGAAAAGAACAAGGCAGTTGCAGAAAAGGAGAGGGCATGGACGATCATTATCGCACTTATTGCGATACTGCTTCTGCTAGCTTATGTGCTGTTCTACCTCATGATGATGAAGTGATGTTGCTGGTGGTCATGCAAGGGGAAGTCCGCGATTATGTGGTGGCTCATTTTGTAAACTGATGTTGGTTCATTTTGCTGCGACATCAGTACTATGTTCATATTCATGTCATGTTAGGTTCGTCTAATCTGTTAGGACTGATGATATTTATGTACTGAAGACATGTATTAAGGTGTTAAGTTTCTAATGGTGTTAAGTTCTAATGGTGATAGACATGTACTGAAGACACTGGTTAAGTTTCTAATGGTACCATGTTCTGTGTTCATAAGTTCTTGTCGTATGAAGTGATTTTTTCTGTGTTAAACTGGTGACATGTATTAAATCTGTTGTCTTGTTAGTTATCAGTGCTTTGTAATTTTGTTATCATCCATGGACCATCCCAGACGGGACTATAGTTTGAGCCGTCTGAGAAAACATATCACAGACGGGGTAAACCTAAATCCCGTCTGTCATAAAGGATTTTGCCCCACATTCACAGCACTTCCAGAATCTGCAGACTTTGTTCCATCTTCTCCAGAAAATGGTACATATCCAGTAAGAAAATGTTACACATACAGCAAGCAAATGTATTATCATTGTAACCTTTCATGAAAATAACATTGCAAATCTTCCATGGTACCACCAATTCTTAATTAATGATATTACAACAAATATCATGAGGCAAAGTGTACTGAATTGATATTACAACAAATCTGATACATATTTTCTTAAATTTAAAACATGGTACAACATATTCTCTAAGGAGTGTTATCATTCTCATTCTCTACTTGCTTCTTCCGTCGACGACGCCTTTTCCTAGGGACCCCTTCTTTATGATCAGTACGAATATAAGGAGTGTTATCATTCTCATTAAGCTCTGGTATGATGGATCCAGCAAATGGAGGGATTTCATCAAATTGATTGTACTCGTCTTCATCCACTACATTTTCCACTCCTAGGATTCGTCTTTTTCCGGGGAGGACCACCTGCCGTTTCTTATGTACCGTGTCAGGCACATAGAATACTTGGAACACTTGGTTTGCGAGTACAAATGGCTCTTGTTTGTATCCAACTCTTTCAAAGTCAACAGAAGTGAAACCGTACTTGTCTTTTCGAACACCTTGTCCCTGTACCCAACGGCACTTAAACAGGGGCACCCTAAAGCCTACATATCTGAGCTCCCATATCTCCTCTATTTGTCCATAGTAGGCAGCCTTCTGCATATTGTTGTCATAAGCATCTACACGAACACCACTATTCTGGTTTGTGCTTTTGTCATCCTGAAATCTCGTGTAGAATGTGTAACCATTTATCTCATATGCTTGGTAAGTCCAGATTGTGTGTAGAGGTCCTTTTGCAAGTTTTCGAAGTAATGCATGGTTCTTCGATGTTGAACTTGACTTACCAATTCGATCTCTAAACCAATCACTAAACTTTTTCATATGTGTCTTCGCTATCCATGCTTCAGACCGATCTGGATTTTCTTTAGCTAGCAACTGTTTGTGCTCTTCGATATATGAGTTGACATCCTCAGTTTGCTGTAGCACAAGAAAGTGAGCTTTTTCATATACCTCCAATTCTGGACTTATTGCCTTCTTCCCAAGCGTTCCTTTTCCTGTCAGCCTTCCCTCGTAGCGAGACTTTGGCAAACCGATGGAATTTTGTGGATCAAGATAACCAATACACCACTCAACTACCTCCTCGGTGGAATAACCCTGAACAATGCATCCCTCAGGAGATGATTGATTCCTGACATATGCTTTTAGAATGGCCATGTATCTCTCATATGGAAACATTTGGTGCAGGAACACTGGTCCGAGGAACCTTATCTCCTTAACAATGTGAGCAATGAGATGGACATTCACATCAAAAAAAGATGGTGGGAAGTACACCTCAAGAAGACATAGAGTTTTGTACAGGTTTTTCTCAAGGTTGTCCAATGTGTCCTCATCTATGATCCTCTGAGAAATTGCATTAAAGAAGAAGCACAAGCTCATGATAGCCTCTCGGACATTGGAAGGTAAGATATTCCTAATTCCAGCAGCAAGCAATACAGTCAACAATATATAACAATCATGAGACTTCGTGCCAATCAATTTCATCTCATCCATGGAGACTTTTTTCCCAATGTTCGATGAGAAACCAGTTGGCAGTTTGACACTTTTAATGAACTCCAATAGTTCCTTTTTCTCATGCTTTGATAAAGTCACAGAACTAGTGGGTAGTTTTGTATCTCCTTCCTTGGGACAAAGCTCAGGCCTTATTTCCATCTCCTCCAAGTCAGCTCGTGCATTCTCATGATCTTTAGATTTTCCTTTGACATTTAGAAGAGTACCAAGGATACTATCACATACATTTTTCATTATATGCATGAGATCGATAGAATGACGAACATCCAGGTCCTTCCAATAGGGTAACTCCCACAAAATAGATTTTTTTTTTCCACATGTCATCCTTACCAACTTTACGCTTTGCCTTCCCCAGCCCACCATCCATATCCTTCACTTGGTTATAAATGTGCTCCCCACGGAAATGCCTTGGAGCTTTGCCTTTCTCCCTTGTGCCATCAAATTGATCCGTCATATTATGATAAGGATGATACTTGGGAAGAAAACGCCGATGTCTCAAGTACACCCTTTTCTTCGAGTTGTACAGCCACAAACTCGCTGTGTCATCTAGGCATTGTGGGCAATCTTTCTCTCCTTTACGTTGCCCAGACAGGTTACGATGTGCGGGAAGATCTTGGATGGTGCAGAAAATCATGGCATGAAGAGTGAAATACTCTCGCTTGTATTGGTCCCAAACCCTGACTCCATCATTCCATAGCATTTTTAAATCATCCACCAAGGGTCTCAAATACAAATCGATGTCATTGCCAGCTTGCTTAGGACCAGATATTAGAACTGTCAACATCATATACTTTTTCTTATGACAAAGCCAGGGAGGAAGGTTGAAGATAGTGAGAATAACAGGCCAAGTGCTGTGCGAGGTGCTCATGTGAGTAAATGGGTTCATTCCATCTGTGCTCAAAGCAAACCTAATATTCCTTATTTCTTCAGCAAACTTTCCAAAGTTGGTATCAATGTTACGCCACTGAGTTGAATCAGCAGGGTGACGTAGGTATATATCATCATTACGTCCCTCTTTGTGCCAACGCATCAGTTCGGCTTGCTGTCTGCTTGCAAACAAACGCTTCAAGCGGGGAATTATCGGAAAATACCACATGACCTTACTAGGAGGCCCTTTCCTTTTATTGTCACCCCCATCATTTCGACGCTTGTAGCGTGAGGCTCCACACACAGGACATACATTCATTTCTGCAAATTCACCTCGAAACAGGACACAATTATTCTCACAAGCATGTATTCTAACTACCTCCAAGCCCAAAGGACAAATTATCTTCTTCGCTTCATAGGTAGATTTGGGCAACACATTCCCCTCCGGAAGCATGTCCCCTAGCAATTCCAACAACCTATTGAAACTAGCATCAGACCAATGGTAGGTTGCCTTTACTTGCAACAGTTTGAGCACCGAATACAACTTCTTGTACTTTTCCTTCGCACAACTTGGATACAAAGGAGTCTTAGAGTCTCGAACCATATCCTGGAACTTGCCAAACTCACCATCACTGTATTCCTCACTACCGTCAATGCCATCCATCATCATCCGATCCAAATTATCAGCAATATCAGCAGAATCATCACTGATACCTAAGATGCAATCGTCGCTGATGGGATGTTGACAATTATCGTCACTTCCTGGTTGCTCATCCACACTAGCAGCCTTGCTGCCTTCATCGACATTCTGATCCGGGAGCCCGTCACCCATTTCACTAGCATTCAATCCTTCCTCCCCATGTTTGTTCCAAATTGTATAATTCTTTTTGAATCCCCGCATGATCAAGTGTGCATGGACAAACTTTGAATCCGCATAATTCTTGTCGTTGTTGCAATCGATGCATGGGCAGCACACCACCGTTTTCTCCTTATCCAATTTATCCTTATCCGCTGCAGCAAGGAAACTTAAGACACCGCTTAGGTACTCATCACACGCACGGTTCTCAAGATACATCCAGCTCCTGTCCATCTGAAAATTGTGAAGCCAAATCTTAGAACCAATATATGCTGCTCCCTACTCATTTCCCACCTCTGTCATGCTTAAAAAAAATATACTAAGGGAACAACTAACAGAGACAACTACAAATTCGATGGGTGAACTCAATGCAACAAAAGAAAGCTAATTTTCTTTCACTTAACTTGCAGCTAGCTAGTTGTTCACTTACCTTAATTTTTTTATGGCGCCCCCTCCTTCACAGTCGTTGCCGCCGCATCCTACACCTCGTGCTCAGGGCAGGGGGTAACGGCAGCAGCCACCATCATCCTCGTCGCCTCATCCACCACCATCCAGGTCGCACCTAGCTCCTCCCTCCCTAGCTAGCTAGCAACCTCCATCCAGATCTGCACGCGCGCGGGCCGGGCGAGTTGAGGGGAACTACCAGAGTTGAGTCGAGCTCGAGGGCGCGGTTGGCCGGTAGGCGACAGAGCGGCGGCGTCGGCGTGTAGGGATCGAGGACCAACGACGGCGCTCGACGGGAGGGTGTTCGCCGGCCGGCGCTCTAGCTTTGTGTGGGAGGGATGTGAAGAATGAGCGGGACTGAAAATGTGTCCAGAGCAGGGGACTTTGAGAGCGATCAAGCTATCTCAGACGGGAGTACGTCACGACGTCTCAGGTTGAGCCATAGCTCAGACGGGAACTACACACCGTCTGTGATCCACGGAAAGCCCGTCTGTGACCTAATCAATATCACAGACGGGCTTCTAGAAACCCGTCTCGGTCTTATCACAGACGGCATTTATATTAACCCGTCTGTGATGTGTTCCTAGGTTGTGGCCTACAGACTTATGGATGACGAGGTACTCTATGGCCCGTCTGTGATACGTTTTCACAGACGGGGTCTTCTTTCCCGTCTGAGATGTAGTGTCACCTATTTGAGGTTCTGTAGTAGTGGAGATACCACTACATAGAGTAAATTCTCTGCTTCATTTGATACTTAGGCAACTGAATGCGTGGTGATCGCCTTGAGTTACCACCAGAGAGATGGACCTTCATTTTTGTACTAACAGTAAACACAGGATAAGCTAATGTTGTGTTTTTTTTGCAGCTTGGCGTCGTCGGTAACGAACACAACAACGATGTTACTTACGGGCCATGTGCAAGTGCGCCCATCCACTGAGGCCTTACGGGCCGTCCAAGAGAAAGGAAGACAAAGGCCTGCCAGACCATCCATAATCGTAAGCCCGTGGCTGTACAGGCCGAGAAAACTCACGGGTTGGTTGCCAGTGCCGCGTGCGTCTATGTGCAGGCAGTGTGCTCTTCTTGGGGAAGGTGGGGAGGGTGCACGCATGGCATGTGGATTATTATCGTCACGCACAGTGCGCACGCATGTCCGCTTCTGCTGTGCTGACTAACATGTGTGCATGCATGTGACCGGACCGGAGAACTGCCCTGACCACGCCTCGCGGCGAGAGGCGCCGCCGGAGCCGGGGACGTAGTGTAGAGGTTGAGGGTGCCGTTGCGCTCGGAGACGAAGAGGAGGGAGTCCGATGATGGCGCGAATTGGCCGTTGTAGTTGACGGATGCGCCATCGGTGAGGCGGACCTCGGCGAAGGGGCTGGCGGCGGCGGCGAGGGGCGCGAGCGGGAGCGCGAAGATGTCGAAGGCGTAGCGGCTGCGGCCGAGGGTGGTGAAGACGATGGTGCCGGAGGTGGAGAGCGCCGGCGCGGCGAGGAGGACGAAGAGCAGGGGGCCGGCGCGGCGAGCCATGGCTGGTGAGCCTGACTGACTGAGGTGCGCGGTGCAACGGCCACTGGCCACTGGAGCGGGAGGTGAGCGAGCGGAATCGGATAAAGGGGTGCGGCGATTTCTTTTCTCTGATGAAGATGCTCTAGATTTGTTGGGGATTTTTGCGGTCGGATTTGGTGGTGGAATCGTGTGCTCGGGACAAAGCGACAGAGGCGATCCGATGTCAGTGTCACCGTGGCAACCATACGCAGACAAATATCTGGCGCATGATGGTATTGACCGACAAGCTTAATTATTGACCAAGTCGCCACAAACATCTGTGCTAATCGCTCTTTGTTCTAGCACTCGTAGCTAAAGAATTCTCTCTGATGATGAAGACGTGTTTGTTATTGTTAATTCCTACTATGGTCAAGATGCTGCAAAGCACTTAAGTGGAACACGGTTGGTTACCATTCGCTCAACATAAAGCGATCAATTGTGAAAGGGAAGATGCCCTGTTGAAGCCATGGTGACGATGAGCTGCTTATTGTTTTCGTCTACTGGCCGCGTGGCTCTCTTAAATTGAATGTTAAACTGTCTAGTAACCCACCGCGTGGCTCTAGGTATTTAGCAAAACACATAAGAATTCGTATATCGTCAAAATCACAAGAAAAATACAGTGTTGAGATTTGGCTATTTCCCCCTAACTAATTACATGTTACACCTTTATGACGCTAACTTCCACCTCTTGACTCCAACCATCAGTGTTTGCATTTGCCCTGTTAAGAACGTTGTATATTAGCTCCGTGGTCATGGCAGGGCAGCTTCGAGCTAGCTGCTCGTACTCTTTTGTTTCAATCACTGCAAATAGAACTGTCTTGAAGCCAAGGAAGTCGAAGCATGCCTCTTTCAGAGCAGGGCAGCTGTGTTTCTCGGCTAGCGCCAAGAGAGTTGACACGGAGGCGGTGTTGATGTAGCTGCGCAACAACCTATCTTCGAATATGAGCTTTAGTCTTTGTATTCTGTACTTGTCTGCAGCTACAAGCAAACTTTGAGCCATCGCAAACTCATCATCGCTCGCCGGACATGCGTCAGTGTATATGAAGTGGAGAAGAGACTTGAAGACCTGCGGCTCCATGTCTTCTATTTCCACGACGTTGGTGGTCAAGAGTTGTTCCTTGAAGACTGGCGATCTTGCCCCGAGCAAGAGCCGGTGCGCAACGAAATTCACTCCGCGAACTCGAAATTCAACATCGGCGCCTGTACCCTTGGATAGGAGATCACCGAGATGGCGATGAATGTCAGACTCTGGAACCATCGTCATCGGTGGTGCTTCCTTGAAGACACGCACATCCACCCTAACAGCAATGCAATCATCCTTGATAAGAAGCTTTGACGACGACTGTTCCAAATCTTTCCTTTTTATGAAGTCGTGCAAGATAACACCCCTTGGCCCTGATTTTGATGAGAGGCTCCACTTGTTCGTGGTACGGCTATAGCTATGCACCAGCTTTCCGTCTTGGTCGAGCAAACTGAAGGTGGCCTGCGTAATCACGGCCTCATCATGGACGGCGGCGGTGTCACGGAGGATGAGAGAAACAGCGAGGAAATCTCGGTCCCCAGAACCGTTTGCTCCCATGGGATAGCAGCGGATTTGCCAGGTATGGCCTCCCGCAGGAAACACGCACGAGCGGATGAACGCCATATCGTCCTTGGTGTCCACGGCTCTTGAATAGCCATCAATCTTGAGGATGTGGTAGGCTTCCTCTTCCTCGGTGTTGTTGGATGCGTCGTCTTTGGAGGACGACATATGCATGGCCGCCGATTGCAGACGATTGCAGGGGATCGATCGGTTTCGCTCGCCGCCGGCCGGGCTGTTTTGTAACTTCACAAGGCTTCGTGTACATATCCGACTCGGAATGGAGGAAGCCCATGTAACGCACTAACGCCTCGCCAAACTGATCCGGTTCAGGCACACGTGCAAAAATGTGAAAGGCCTAAAAGGGAGAAAGGCCTCGCGGGCTCCACATACAGCGGCCCATGATCATCAGCCCGTGCTGGGGGCAAAATGCGTACCCTGATACGACGGGTTGAAACGGTTTTGAATTATGGATGTTCCACTCACGCTCACACATATTTCTGCTTGGAGGAACAAGCTAAAGGGACGGATAAATAGTCAAAGAGTAAGAGCACCACTGTTTTTTGTTGCCTAAAGATGAAAGTAAAACAAAAGGGGAGAAAATAATTTTTTGACATAAATCTCAGAAGACATCTGATGCATGCTTCCTTGTACCATGTAATTAGTATAATCACTGTGTGTAATTAATTCAATTGTAGGACACGGAAACAGAGCAGGTTACAAGAAACAATGGAGCACTACAAAATGTAAACAAGTCATGGCTGGTGCCATGACCTTGAGAATCTGCCTAAGGATACACTTGAGCACATGAGTCAGGAATACATCAATACGTAATTACTCATTTCTTGCAAGCCAAATCAGAGTTGTTCATTGTCGAACACAATCAAGTGCAGCTGGTGCTGCTTCTCTGCAGTGCTTTTTTACCCTTTTCAACCCCTAGCCATATATCCGCCAAATTGGTGACCCAAACCATGAATGAGACCAAATTGATCACAATCATACCTGCTAAACTTGCCAGAGGATCCATTTTGGCGGTCCCCGACATCCATGTGGCCAGGCATCGTCGCCGGCAATCAGTCTCCCTAAGGGCGGTTCATGCTGATGATGGAGTCCAAACAGAATGGCCTTCTTGCACATTTGCTTTGATAAAGCGTACTTCAAGCTTTACGCTTGCTCCTCAGGCATATTTCATCAACCAAACAGCCAGGTGCGAACCATGCCTGACCAGATAGCACTTTTCATCAGGCATGGTGCTGAGGGCATCAACCAAACTAGTCCTAGGGGCAGCCACTTTATAAACTTCTGAATTGGCAGGACAAAACAACTTGATCCCAGAATGAAACAATTTCCGTCCTTTCAAAAGCAAAACAAAAGGATGCATCCCCTCTGTTGAGAGAACTTGGTTGTCGCTGGTGCAAAATCGCAGTCCTGTTGAGTCTGAGAATCTGGAAATCAGATGACACCTGACACCTACAGAAAATAAGAGGCCAAGAGTATAGCTATAGTTGAAAAGCAAATGGGCATGCATTTACACGAAGATATGTAAAGAGTCATGCATGTGAATTGAAACATTTTATCAAACTTGATCCTTGCATGCTATCCCTTAGGTGCACAAAGGGCCTCACAAAATAATTTGACCTCTGGGACAAGAAAAATACCAACTTCACTTGACAACTAAGAAACAGATCTAGTAAAACCAAAATTCGAGGCAATTAATGTCGTTTCAGTTCAAATAGTAAACTGATCGGGTGTATTTTTCTGTAAAAGCAGGAAGACAGCTTACTTGATTCAGACGCAAATAGTTCGACAGGACTCTTCTGTATTCATCCTATTCATCCTAACCTAAGCCGTTGAAACAATCGAACGAAACGTTGAACCAGTTGACCTTCACGATCGTCTAGTCGTCGTCGGTACTGTCCCCACTCACCAGAGCCTCCTTCCCCTTGGTACAGTTCGCCGCAGCCCGGGTGTGCGCGGCGACGTCCTTCTCCCCGGGACCCGCCGCAGCCGACGCCGTGCGCGCGTCGACGTCGTCTCCCCGGGACCCGCAGCAACCGTCGTCGGCGTGGCTGGCAGGAAGCTGGCCTCGACGGCCGCCCACCACTTGCCGTGCCAAGTGGCAGGGTCCTCCTGCCCCTCCACTGGCGACTGCAAGTGGGCGTCGTCCTCCTCCCCCTCGACGATGTCCTCCTCGCCGAGCACGAGCTGCGCGGCGGCGATGCCCTTCTCCTCCTCCCCCTCGACGATGTCCTCCCCTCCTCCTCCTCCCCCTCGACAATGCCCTCCTCCCCCACGACGATGTCCTCCTCCTCCTCCCCCTAGACAATGCCCTCCTCCCCCTCGACGATGTCCTCCTCCTCCTCCCCCTCGACGAGGTCGTCCCACCACGCGCCCAGGGCGAGCGCGCCCAACGGCCCTGGTGGGGGGACGTCGAGCGGCGCGGCGAAGTCGTCGCCTCCCATCCCGCCGCGGTGAGCGCCAAGTGCGAGCGCGCTCACCACAGGCTCCGGTGGCGCGAGGAAGGTGGCGCGGAGAGGCAGGGCGGGCGGCCGCGGCGGCATCCCAAGGACTGTCCTCGTCGGCCGAGAGGAAGCCGTGCGGGGTGTGGGGATCATAGCGGGCGGTTGCTTGCTGGAAACCGTTGGCAGGGGAGGAAGAACGACGGGGGGTGGAGGAGGAAGGGGTTTGCACGGGGGCGATCGACGCCAGCGCGAGGGCTTTCGGTTGCTTTTATAGGGAGGGGCCTAGGGGGAGGGGAGCATTGCGCGACGGCGTCCGCGGAGGAGCACACGTGAGACGTCGTGCCAGCTAGCGTGTCGCACACGTCCCGTCCGGAGCCGCAGCGGCCGATCTTGGCGATGACCAGAGCGCTACGCTCGCGGCGGCGCATGGAGCAAGGACACGACCCGCGGCGCCCGTGCTCGGCTCTCCGGCGATTGGCTGCCGGGGCAGGCAAGCCGTGCCAGCGCGCCTCGATGCTCGTGCGCTTCTCACGTAATCTGGGGTTTAATTTGTTGGGCCTGTTCTCAGGCCACTATTAGCAGATAGATTTTCCGATTCGGAACCGTAGGTTGTACTGTGTTGCATGCACAAGAATGCAGTCGTAATCGTACTCGGACACGTATCCGTACAGGAACGCGTATCGACCTCCCTTGTCTTTGCAGACGAGTCAGCCGCCTTACAAAAAGGTTCTGCTACGAAAGAAGAAACCGGCCCCCTGGAATCGTCGACCGGCGCTCACAACACCAGCGTCTCTTCTCTGAAACGATAAAGATTAGGCATGCCGGTCGAGCCGTCGCGCTCCGCCGCCACCATCGCCAAGGTGAGATGCTACCACGTGATGAAGATCGACGGGTACTCCAGGACCTTGAACACCCACGGCGATCGCCCGGCCTTCAGTTCAAGCCCGTTCCGTGCCGGAGGCCACACATGGCATGTCAGTTACCGACCCATGGGGAGCCCGCACCGCCCGGACAACACCGAGTTCATCTCCTTCTATCTCCTTCTGGATGATATTGTGAACGAGCCCGTCATGGCAGAGGCGTCGTTCACTCTGCTCAACCAAGACGGGACACCGGCGAGGGAGACATGGACAACCAACGTCAACAACTTCTCCGTGAAGGCCTTCGTCGGATACGAGAAGTTCATCAAAAGGGAGGAGCTGGAGAAGTCCTAATTTCTAAAGGACGACTGCTTCGCCGTCAGAGTGCATGTGCATATCATCAGGGAAGCGCCATATGTCATGGTGCCGCCACCTGATCTGCGCCAGCATCTTGGCCACCTCCTGAGGAGCAAGGAGGACGCCGACGTTGAGATTGAAGTAGGGGGCGAGAGGTTTCCGGCCCACCGGCTGGTGCTCGCCTCGCGGTCGCCGGTATTCATGGCGCAACTCTTCGGCCCGTTGAAGGTGCCGGACGCCACAAACGTGATACGAGTCCACGACATGGAGGCGCTTGTGTTCGACGCTCTGCTTACCTTCATGTACACGGACGCGTGGCCGGAGCATTTGCAGGAGGAAGATGATGATGACCCAGCGATGGCTCAACATTTGCTTGTTGCGGCGGACAGGTACGGACTGCAACGGCTGAAACTGATGTGCGAAGACAGGCTATGCAGTCGTGTGAGCACGGCGTCCGTAACAACTGTTCTGGCGCTAGCACGGCTGCATTGTTGTGATAGGCTTAAGCAGGCGTGCTTTCAGTTCCTCCTCCGCTCTTCGACGACGACGACGGTGCTAATTGGTAGCCAGGAGCTGGAGTTCTTAGCCCAGAGCTGTCCGGCCGTCCTGAAAGAGCTAGCTCGCATTCTGAAACTGAAACTGCGATTCAGCTGTGGCTCCAACTCCGGCGCCGTCGTCCCATCACTCGTCGGCCCACGCACCCTCGCCCGCCTCTCGCGCGACCGGCTGCGCCTTCCTCGTCACCTTCATCGCCGGCCCATTCCCGGCCATTTTCGCCAGCCTCACCGGAGCCGGATGACTGCCCAGATCCTGCTCAAAGGTTCGTCTGTGTTGTCGGATGGGAATCATCAGTTCGACGCGCCAGGCTCTGCTGCTGCCTCTTTGGCCTCAGGCTCTGCTGGAGATGCATCGTCCAAGCTTGCCAAGCCAGTGAATGCACTAATACTCGCTGGAATTCTTGTAGCCTCCTGCTTGTTTTCTAGATGACCAAGGGGAATCAATTACCTGAGCGTGACAACAGTGTTAGTTTTCCTTTTGTATTGACCTGCGGGACAACAATTCTGTTTTTAGAGAGATAAACATAGAAAGAAATAAAACAGAATAAGAGATAAAAGGGAAGCAAATATTCAGTTCGTTTTCTGCCTTGATCGGGAGGCAAACCGATATGTTTCCATATGGGACTCGGCCCCGGGCCTACAGAGTGACCCTATAAGTAGAGGGGTACCCCCCAGGGTTCCCTCACGTCATCTTTTTCACCCTACCGATCACCTAAGCACTCTGGAAGGTCTGGAAGCCCGAGTTCGTTTTCCCCGTGGGCAGTCCCGCTACCGCCCAGAGGGGAATCGCCAGAAGACGCTCAAGGAGAAGCTGCGCTACATCCCTGAGCGTGATCAAGCCCTCGCAGTCACCTCTGCGCTACCAGCCGCCATGGACACTACAGCTGCTGGTAATTAACCGAACCTAACCCTAATTCCGCATTAGATTAGTTGCTGGTTATGATCTGTTTTGACTAGATGATCCTGTTAGCACTAAGTACTATTTTCGATCTAGATTAATTAGATCCAACAGTTGGTATCAGTTAGCCTAATCTAGTCGATTAGATCCTATAGCTTTTCAGTTAGTGGTTCGGTTCTGTGCTAGATCAGTTCATGTTTTAAGTTAAGTAAGTCCTAAATTGCATGATCTAGCCCTAACAGAGGTGCTTTAGTTCTTCTTTAAGCTCTGTTTAGATCTGCGCCTTCAGTTTTAATTCATGATTAAGTTTCGATTAAATTAATGTTTGCGCAGATTAAATTAAGTCACGTTTTAGTTTCAATTAGATTAAGATTAATCATGTTTTAGTCATGTTTCAGTAAGATAATTCAGTTAGATTAATTCAAGTTTTAAGATAATCATGTTAGGGTTTCGGGTAATTTAAGTTTTTTGCTAATCCTGCCATGTCACGCAATTAAGTTAACCTAAGCGGGGCTCTAGGGTTTCGATCACACACGCACTCCCTAACCCTAACCCTAACCCTAAGAGAGCGGAGACTTACCTCTCTGCTCGCCGCCGTCCACGCTCGCGCATCAGATCAGGCGCGCGCGACGGCGGCAACCCCTTCTCGCCCCGGTCGCCGACGAGGTCCCACCTCGCCGACATCAGGACCGGCCCGCGCGGCATAAGATCCGCCACGCGGGGGAGCTGGCACAGACATGGCCTCCGGGTCGTCGTCGTGCTCGTCTCCATCTCCTCCAGCTCGTCGTGGTCGTCGTGACGTCGTCACCGCCACTCAGATCTGGATCGCGCGGCATCAGATCCGCCGCGCGAGCTCTTGGCACGTGCGCCTCGGCCTCCGGGTCGTCGCCGTCGCCGTATCTCCTCGCCGTCGTGCTGCTTCCGAGCGCCGATGTGCTCCCGCTTTAGATCCACGCCACCGGCTGCCATTTCGCACCGCGGCGGAGGGACTCGACGGCGCCGCGCGCGATCTCTCGCACGCGCGCGTCGGCGAGCCTCTCCCCGTGGCGCTGCGGCGGCCGGCCGAGGCGGGACGGCGTGCTTCGACGCGTCGTTGCGGTGAGCAATGCTGGAGAAGGAGCGGAGTGAGGCGCGAGAGAGAGAGCGGAAGTGAGGAGAGAGTGAGAATGAGGGCTAGGGTTTCGCCGGCGTTTTTATGCCGAGTTCATCGAATCCTGGCCGCTCGATCTCCTCTCCCCTCGATCCGACGGCGCGCGCCTCGCCTTCAGCTGGGCTGGGCCAGATGCGCGGTGCGCGCGCGCGCGCGTCGGGCCGCTTCGGCGGCCCGCTCGCTGGTTTTCGGGCTTTAGCCCTCCCAGCGGTTTAAGTCGGCCCGCGCTGGCACTAAGTTTAACTGGGCCGCGCCAAAATTCGTGCGCGCGCAGTGCGCGCGCTGGATTGGGCCGCGCGCGACGTTTGGGCTGGAATTTTCATTTTTCGGCCCACGCGCGCGAATTAAGCTTTTCTTTTAATTTCCCCTTAAGTTTTAAGCATTATGGTTAAGCATTTTGCCTGTTAAATTAATGTTTTAAGCTAAGTTTCAGTAAGTAAATTTCAGATGTTGGTGTTTCATGTTAATTTTCAGTATTAAATCCACCAATATACTTTGAGATGCCTCTATTTAAATGGATCCACCGTGAAGTTTATTTAGAGTAAACTTGTGATTATTTCTGACCACCGTTGATTGATCATGAGTATTTTAAGATGAATTTCGTTTGTTTTCCCCACCGGTGATGCAAATTGAAATTTATATGTGTGATTTTAATCTGACCACCGTAGGGTTATTATCATGCACTTAATTTGCATTTCATTGTATATTTTACTAAGCTCAGTTTTATCTTATTTATTTTTCAGTGACGAACGTCAATGCTGCTGCTTCCTACCTTAGCAACATTGAGAACCTCAATGGAGCAAACTTCCCGGACTGGAAGGGAAAGGTCACCACATGCTTGGCATGGAATGATCTGGATGTGGCACTAAGGGAGGAGAGGCCTGCTGCTCCTGCTGCTGATCAGGCTGCTTCTCCTGCTTTTGAGAAGTGGGAAAAGTCCAACCGCATGGCTCTCATGGTTATGAGTGGCACTATCAGCCCCGGCATCAAGGGTGCCATCCCTACTAAGAATTCGGAGGGGGTTGACTACAATGCCAAGGAGTTCCTCGCTAAGATTGAGGAGAACTTTAAGAGCTCCTCTAAGACCTATGCTAGTACACTCATCATGAAATTAGTGTCCTCTCAGTATACTGGACAGACTGGCATAAGGGAGCACATCCTTGGTATGTGTGACATGGCTCACAGGCTTAAGGAGATGAAGATGGAGATCTCTGACGGTTTCCTTGTTCATTTCATCATGACGTCCTTGCCATCTACATTCAATGCCTTCAAAATCAACTACAACACCAACAAGACCGTGTGGTCTATCAGTGAATTAATCAGCTATTGTGTTGAAGAAGAAGAGCGCATTAAGACTGAGAAGATGAAGGATGTTGTGAACATGGTTGGCAACCTTAGTCTTAACTCCACTCCTAAGAATCAGAATGAGGCTAGCAGCAGCAAGCAAGGCCAGAAGAAGCATAAGAACAAAGGGAACAAGAACTTTGCTCCCAAGAAGAACAACAACAAGTTCAAGAGCCACCAGTCTCAGTCTAAGGGTGGCAAGTCCTGCTCCTTCTGCGCCTCGCCTAACCACCTTCAGAAAGCTTGTCCAGGCTTTAAGGAATGGTTGAAACAACAAGGTAATATTAAGTTTGATGTTGTTTCTTTCATTGATGAGTTATTCTTAGCAGATTTTTCCCCTAATACTTGGTGGATTGACTCAGGTGCCACCGTGCACATCTCTAATTCATTACAGGTATTCCGTTCGATCCGAACTATAAGAAGGGGGGAGCGAAACCTAAGAGTGGCTAATGGGACGGCCGTTGAAGTTGAAGGCGTTGGAAGCTTCGACTTAGAGTTGCCAGGAGGCTTCCAGCTTCGTTTAGATGATGTCCTTTATGTCCCTAGTTTAAAGAGAAATTTAATTTCAGTTTCAGCATTAGATGATTCAGGACATGTGTGTGAGTTTGGCAACAAACAATGTGTGATCAAGTATAATGAGATTAATGTCGGTCTTGCTACTCGGGAAGGCATGCTTTATATGCTCTCTCTCAATGATTCTGTGATGAATGTTACTTCACTTAAGCGTAAGCGTGATAATGAGACCTCTTCGAATTTGTGGCATTGTCGCCTTGGCCACATTTCGAGGGGGAGAATTGAGCGTCTCATTAAGGACGAAATAATTGAGAAATTAGACTTCTCCAATTTAGAGCAGTGCATCGACTGCATTAAGGGAAAATATGCTAAGACAATTAAGAAAGGAGCTACTCGGAGTACGGGCGTGTTAGAAATAATTCACACAGACATCTGTGGCCCTCTCTCGGTGACCTCGGTTGATGGCTATGATTCTTTTATCACCTTCACCGATGATTATTCCCGCTATGGACATATCTACCCCATAAGAAAGCGTTCCGATGCGCTAGAGATATTTAAGATATATAGACAGGAAGTTGAGAAACAGCACAACACCTCCATTAAGATTGTGCGGTCAGACAGGGGTGGAGAGTATTATGGGAAACATGCTCAATATGGTCAAATTAAGGGACCGTTTGCTAAGAATTTAGAAGAAAATGGCATTAGAGCGCAATACTCCATGCCAGGGGAACCACAGCAAAATGGAGTGGCTAAGCGGCGTAATCGCACATTAATGGATATGGTAAGAAGCATGCTCAGTCATTCTAGTTTACCTGTTGAGCTTTGGATGGAAGCATTAAAGACAGCTGCCCACATACTTAATCGGGTTCCATCTAAGTCAGTTCCCAAGACACCTTTCGAGCTGTGGAATGGGAGGAAACCGTCACTTAATTATTTAAGAGTATGGGGCTGTCCCGCTGAGGCTAAGCTTTTTGATCCTCAGCAAAAGAAATTAGATTCTAAGACAGTGAGTTGTCACTTTATTGGATATCCTGATAAGTCAAAAGGATACCGTTTCTACTGTCCCGGTCGCTACGCTAAGTTCGTTGAGACCAGACATGCGGTGTTTCTTGAAAACTCAGATATTGGTGGTAATTTCCCGAAAAGGGACATAAGTTTAGAAGAACTGCGGGTTGAGCTTCCCGATCCGGATTTTCAATCACCTACGCCGGTGTTTCAGTTCGGACCGCCAGTTACTCCCCAGATAAGCAACACAGTGGCACCCACTGTAACTCAGGCGCCAGCAGTTCAGGCGCCAGAGATGCAGGCGCCAGAAGTTGAGGCCCCGGCGCCAGATGTTGGGCACCAGGCGCCAGCAATAGAGGTACAGGCGCAAGCTGCGCCTTTAGTACAACCTCAACCTGTCCCTGAACCTGCTGTGAATGAACCAGAAGTAAGAAGGTCAAGCAGGCAAAGGAGACCGGCTATTCCTGACATTTATGAGACATACTTGAGTGAAGACTTGTATGATGTCGGAAAGATTAATGACCCTGCCAACTTTAAGGAGGCAGTTCAGAATGAGAATTCCACTAAATGGATCGAAGCCATGGAAGAAGAGCTTAAGTCCATGAGTTCTAATCAAGTATGGGACTTAGTAGAAATTCCTGATGGAGTCAAACCAGTAGGCTGTAAATGGGTCTACAAGACGAAACGTGACTCTAAAGGGAAGGTCGAAAGGTTCAAAGCAAGGCTCGTTGCTAAAGGGTTTACACAGAAGGAAGGGTCGATTATAATGAAACCTTCTCTCCTGTGTCTACTAAAGATTCTCTCAGAATAATCATGGCAATTGTGGCTCATTTTGATATGGAGCTGCACCAGATGGATGTTAAGACTGCGTTCCTCAATGGAAATTTAGATGAGACTATTTACATGGTTCAGCCGGAAGGCTTTACCATTAAGGGTAAGGACATATGGGATGCAGATTAAGGAAATCCATTTATGGCCTTAAGCAAGCGGCCAGGATGTGGAACTTTAAGTTTGATGAAGTAATTAAGAGATTTGGATTTAAAAGCAATGATGTGGATCCTTGTATCTATATTAAATCCAAGGGTGGAAAATTAATAATCCTAGTGTTGTATGTTGATGACATACTATTAGCCTGCAACGATAAGAACATGTTGCATGAGACTAAGAACTTCCTGTCATCTCATTTTGACATGAAGGATCTAGGTGAAGCCTCGTATATACTTGGCATTGAGATACACCGAGATAGAGCCAAAGGAATACTAGGGTTATCTCAGAAAGCATATATTGAGAAAATGCTTAAGAGATATAAGATAGATAAGTGTAATACATCTCCTGTCCCATTTCAAAAGGGCGATAAGCTTCATAAAGGTCAGTGCCCTAAGAATAATTTAGAAAGGAAAAGAATGGAGAGCGTTCCCTATGCATCAGCTATTGGTAGCTTGATGTATGCTCAGGTCTGTACGCGTCCAGACTTGGCATTTGCAACTGGAGTTTTTAGTAGATATCAGTCTAACCCAGGATGGGCTCACTGGGTGGCTGTTAAGAAGGCATTAAGATATTGCCAAGGCACTAAGGATTACATGCTCACATACAAGAGGACAGACGACCTTCAGGTCGAATGTTACACGGATGCCGACTTCGCTGGTGATAAAGATGAGTTAAGATCCACTTCTGGATACATTTATATGCTAGCGGAGGGAGCTATCTCATGGAAGAGTGCTAAGCAAACTGTAACTGCTGCATCCACGATGCAAGCTGAGTTCGTGTCATGTTATGATGCCTCGGGACAGGCAAATTGGCTTAAGAATTTTATTCCGGGATTAAAGATTGTTGATAGTATCTCGAGACCTATCACAATGCACTGCGACAATCAAGCCGCAGTTTTCTTTTGCGCTAACGAGAAATTGAGTAGTGCTTCTAAGCACATCGATCTCAAGTATCTTATCGTGAAAGAAAGAAACCGGGACCGCGTAATTGATATTAAGCATATAAGTACTGAGTTAAATATTGCGGATCCGCTTACGAAAGGTTTACCACCACACCTCTTTGAGAGACATGTCCTTTATATGGGTCTGGTGGATACCTTTGATAAGGTCCTGGTTTAAGGGCCGTTAATCTTCCCCAAATAAGAGTAAGAGTCCTGACCAGGTTTTCTAGTGGAGGCTATGGGTAATGCTGTCCCAGTGCGCCGTGGGCTGCTGTCGACGCATTGGTCTAGTACTTGCTGGTTTACTAAGGAGGGATTTAAGTTTAAGTTAAGAGTAAGTTTTAAGTTTAGTTGTTGACCCTTTGGTCAAGGGGGAGAATGTTAGTTTTCCTTTTGTATTGACCTGCGGGACAACAATTCTGTTTTTAGAGAGATAAACATAGAAAGAAATAAAACAGAATAAGAGATAAAAGGGAAGCAAATATTCAGTTCGTTTTCTGCCTTGATCGGGAGGCAAACCGATATGTTTCCATATGGGACTCGGCCCCGGGCCTACAGAGTGACCCTATAAGTAGAGGGGTACCCCCCAGGGTTCCCTCACGTCATCGTTTTCACCCTACCGATCACCTAAGCACTCTGGAAGGTCTGGAAGCCCGAGTTCGTTTACCCCGTGGGCAGTCCCGCTACCGCCCAGAGGGGAATCGCCAGAAGACGCTCAAGGAGAAGCTGCGCTACATCCCTGAGCGTGATCAAGCCCTCGCAGTCACCTCTGCGCTACCAGCCGCCATGGACACTACAGCTGCTGGTAATTAACCGAACCTAACCCTAATTCCGCGTTAGATTAGTTGCTGGTTATGATCTGTTTTGACTAGATGATCCTGTTAGCACTAAGTACTGTTTTCGATCTAGATTAATTAGATCCAACAAACAGAGGCTAGCCACGAGAGAGATATGGACCTTGTTTTGTACTAATATTTTTTAGCACCCTTGTTTTGTAATAATAACAGGATTAACATTGATTGTCAGGGTGGCTTAGGACACGCTAAAATTTGCTCGCTCCCGCGCGCGGCGATGGTGCGTTCTTAGATGGGCTGCATTTTGTTCGTTCGGCCCATGCTATTGACTGTTTCATCAACTTTCGGCCTTTTACTGGCCTGTTTATTTCGTGTCCTTTTCCGTTCCTCTCTCCTTTTCCGTTTATAAAACTGCTCTTAATATGTTAGACCGACTCCAACAAGGGAGGGCAAACGCATATATGGCTCCCCGCGCGGTACTGTGCACAACGCAACTGTCTCCAACAGGCGACGCAAGAGGACCACGCAATTTGCCATCCAGGAGAGAGAAGGTGCAAAGATAGCTCTCCTCTCTCCTCGAACGCATATCTGCAAGGCCACGTGCGCTCGTCCGCAACCAGTCCCCGTCCCCCCGAGCACCGCCCCCGTCCGCCCGCTCGTCCGCAGCCCGCCGCCGAGCCCGCTTGCGCCACCCGCCACCCGCCACCCGCAGGCAGAGGCAAGAAACGGCGGCCTCCTGGCAGCAGTCGGCGTCGTTCGACGGGTGCGGGGCGGAGGAGCAGATGCTGCTGCCGAAGCAGAGGCCCGAGACGCAGCCGAACCTGCTCGCCGGCATGAGGCTGGGCGCGAGCTCCCGCTGCGGCTCCGGCTAACCGGACGGCGGCGAGATGGGGAGGCGGAGTCCATGGTGGTGGTGCCGAGACGAGCCACGGCGGCGCGCGCGGAGAACGCGGAGGAGGCGATGGTGGGCGGCTCCACGTGCGGGGCGCGCGCAGGCGAGCGGCGGCGCGGACGGGCGACCGACGGGGACGGAGCCGGCGAGGGCGTGCGGCGGCGTGCGGACGGCGACTGCAGGAGCTTCACCATCGTCCTCGAGCCGCACCATCGCGACCTGCACGGCGTCGGAGTCGGACCCCGCCGCCGTCGAATAGCATCGGCTCGTTCGCCGGCGAGGCCGACTTGGAGCAGCGGCGGCGGCGCGGGGAGCAGTGAACTCGGGGCGGGGCGACGAGGATGGTGCTTTGGAAGTCTATTTGCCTCTGAGAAATGCTATCGGTTGTTGAAGATGCCGGCAATGCCTGTTACTGTGCACATGACATGACGCAAAGATCTGTTTGCCTCTCAAAGATGCACATCATTGTTGGAGTTAGTTGGCGAAGAACATCAGTTTTCTTAGCTCAGTTAGTTAGATCCTAAAATAATGATTTGACCAATTCCGTACAGGCCCACAGTACTCTAACATCCCATCATCGCCTCTCATCGGCCTACCCCCCGCGGCACCGATGTGCATGCCCATCCCGATGGCGAGACCGAGCAGACACGGCAAGGGTGTTGCAGCTAGCTAGCTAGTAGATTGGTGCCCGTACGTGCAACAGAGGCGCGACGCGACGATGCCCGCGGCCTTCTCTCGGCAACTACTTACGTCGACGGTGCACCGCGGCACAAGGGCGGTGCGGCTAATCAACATCCAGCACCTTGCAACACCCAACAAGCTAGTTTCGTACGTCGCGGAAGCAGAAACCAGCCAAGGAGAGGTGATGCTCGCCATACTGTAGCATATCCTGTAATTCGTTTCCAAATGATCAAGTGCTTCGTTGCATACTACTGCTAGAGCAAATTTCCACGTAAGCATCCCTTAATTATAAATTTCCACGTAAGCATCCCTTAATTATTTCAGTTGTGTTCTCTGTCACCCGCCGGCGCGAGCATGCAGAATTATTGGCGGTTGTGATTCTCTGTCTCACCCGCCTAACAAGTCTCGAGTCGGCAGGACGTGCTTCCCTACGGCTCACTGCTGGAGCTGTATGGTATTCTACTCACGAGATACTTCTCTGTTTCATTTGGTACCTAGGCTATTCAACGCGTGACCTGTAGGGAGGCGATCGCATTGAGTTACCACTATATAGAGATGGATCTTGATTTTTTGTACTGACAGGATAAGCTAACGTTGTGTTTTTTGCAGCTTGGGGTGTGGGGCTGCAAATCCCTGCAGCACGGGTAATGTCACACACACTGCTCCGTTTCCGGCCCATGTGAAAGTGAAATGGCAACAAGCAAAATACAGTAATGAGATTTGGCTATTTTCCCCTAACTAAATTACATGTTACACCTTTATGACGCTAACTTGCACCTCTTGACTCCAACCATCAGTGTTTGCCTTTGCCCTGTTAAGAACGTTGTATATTAGCTCCGTGGTCATGGCAGGGCAGCTTCGAGCTAGCTGCTCGTACTCTTTTGTTTCAATCACTGCAAATAGAACTGTCTTGAAGCCAAGGAAGTCGAAGCATGCCTCTTTCAGAGCAGGGCAGCTGTGTTTCTCGGATAGCGCCAAGAGAGTTGATACAGAGGCGGTGTCGATGTAGCTGCGCAACAACCTATATTCGCAAATGAGCTTTAGCCTTTGTATTCTATACTTGTCTGCAGCTACAAGCAAGCTTTGAGCCATCGAAAACTCATCTATCTGATCTGGACATGCGTCTGTGTATATGAACTCAAGGAGAGACTTGAAGACCTGCGGCTCCATATCTTCTATTTCCACAACAACATTATTATTTGTGCAATCATCCTTCACCGCGGTCAAGAGTTGTTCCTTGAAGACCGACGATCTCGCCCTGAGCACTAGCCGGTGCGCAACGAATGTCTCTCCTCGAACTCGAAACTCAACATTGGCGCCTGTACCTTTGGATAGAAGATCACCGAGATGGCGATGCAAGTCAGACGGGGGAACCAACGTCATCGGTGGTGCTTCTTTGAAGACACGCACATCCACCCTAACAGCAATGCAATCATCCTTGATAAGAAGCTTTGACGACGACAGTTCTAAATCTTCTCTTTTTATGAAGTCATAGTACCCAAAACCGTGACCATTTAAGAAGTTCTTCTTGATCGTGGTACGGCTATAGGTGGGCACGGGCTTCCCGTCTCGGTCGAGCAAACTGAAGGTGGCCTCCGCAACCACGGCATCATCATCGACGGCGTCGGCGTCATGGCGAAAGACGAAAAGCGCGATGAAATCCATGTTTTCAGAACCTTGTGCTCCCATGGGGTAGCAGTTGATTTGCCAGTTATGGCCTCCCGCAGGAAACAGGCGTGAGACGATGCATAGCTTATCGTCCTTGGTGTCCATGGCGCTTGAATACCCATCAATCTTGAGGACGTGGTAGGCTTCCTCAGAGACGGAGGAGTTGGATGCATCGTCTTTGGAGGACGACATATGCATGTCCATGGCGTGCGTGGGTGGGGCAGACGATTCCAGGGGAGATCATCGATCGGTTTCGCTCGCCGCCGGCCGGGCTGTTTTGTAGCACAAGGCTTTAGGATCCTGTCCGTGCATACATATCCGACTCGGCTTGCCAATCCGTGAGAGACGAGGAAGCCTCTGTAACGCGTCGCCGCAAAACTGATCTGCTTCAGGCACACGTGCGAACACGTGAGGCCTAAAAGGGAGAAAGGCCTCGCGGGCTAGTGACTAAAGCCCAAGCCACATACGCCGGCCCATAATAATCAGCGCGTGCGCTTTTTTTTTTTTTTTTTTTTTGAACTTAGCCCGTGCGCGGTTGGAACGGTTTGATTTACGGATTGTTAACTACCTAGATCGGTAGCTATACAGCAGAAGGGTAGAGGTAGGAGGAAGAAGGCAAATGGGGATTGAGTTCAGATATCAGCTTGAGGAAGAAGATAGAATTCTGTTACAAGGTTCATGTATTCGATGCCTTCCCTCTCAGCTCGCCTCGCCTTATATTACAAGTCACGCACACCTACTTCCACTCTGGGCCAGAGACACGGACGTTGGGCCGCCGGATGCGATGAGGTCGTGGAGGCCCATGAGCTGGAACATTGTCTTGCCTTGCCGGGTCGGTAACAGTAGTGCTAACATCCCTCCCTTCTTTGGGACCTGCTTGACCCCAAGCAGGAGCTCGAGGAAAACGTTGATGAAGATGGACCAAGTCTTCCCAAGTAGCTAGATCTGAAGGCATACCAGACCATTGGATAAGGCCTTGTTCCACTGACTCTGCTCCTCGAGTTACAACACGACGCTGAACAATCTTCAGAGGTACTTGCAATGGAACTGTCATATCAGGCAGAGCAGAACCCACTGAAACCTTGGAACTAACTGCTTGCTTAAGCTGAGATACATGGAAGACAGGATGGACAGAACTTCCATCAGGCAGGTCCAACTTATATGCCACTGATCCAATTCTTGAGAGAACAGTGAAAGGGCCAAAGAACTTGAATGACAACTTTTGATTTGCACGAGGAGCAACGGAAGATTGCACATAAGGCTGCAACTTCAAATAAACTTTGTCTCCAACTTGAAACTGACGTTCAGAGCGAGATTTGTCAGCTTGTCGCTTCATTCTATCCTTGGCACGAGCCATATGCTGCTTGATAACAGCTGTCATCAAAGAGCGCTCTTGAAGCCACTGAGACAGATCAGGATGAGATATAGTAGCTTTGGAATCAATACCAAAGTGAGAAGGGGAATGTCCATAGAGTGCTTCAAAAGGAGAGCAATTGATAGCAGAGTGATAGCTTGAATTATACCAGAATTCAGCTAATGACAACCATTTACTCCACTTCTGGGGACAAGAATGAACAAAACAACGCAGAAATGTCTCCATACACTGGTTGACACGTTCGGTTTGACCATCGGTTTGAGGATGGTATGAAGAACTCATCCGAAGCTCAATATCAGCCAATGAGAACAATTCAGTCCAGAATTTGCTGGTAAATATACGATCTCTATCAGAGATAATAGCTTTGGGCATGCCATGTAACTTATAGACATTGTCTAGGAACAACTTGGCAATTGACTCAGCAGTAAATGGATGTTTGAGAGGAATGAAATGTGAGTACCGAGTGAACTTGTCCACCACAACCAAGATACAATTGGCAGAACCTGAGGTTGGGAGACCTTCAACAAAGTCCATTGAAACAATTTGCCATGCAGCTGATGGTGTCTCGAGTGGCTGAAGGAGACCAGGACTACGGGCACGGTCAGGTTTGGCCTGCTGACAAACAGAACAGGATTTGACAAAATCAGCAACAGAAGATTTAAGTCCAGTCCAAGCAAAATATTGCTTAACTCTTCGAGTTGTAACTGGTATGCCAGAATGACCTCCGATTGCACTTGAATGCAGAGAAGTAATAATTTGGTTCTGTAACGCAGGATCACCGCCAACCCAGATTCTATCTTTGTAACGTAGGATGCCATTGACCAAGGTAAAGTTTGGTACAGCAGTCTTACTAACTGATAATGCAGCAATTCTATCAATGCACTTAGTATCAGAAGAATAAGATGCTGCCACCAATTCAAGCCACTGTGGAACATTAGAAGAAATAGCTAGTAACTGAGCATCAGGATGAGGCCTTCTTGATAATGCATCAGCTACTCTATTTTCAGAACCTTTTTATACTGCACTTTGTACTGTAAACCCAGCAATTTGGTAAAAACCTTTTGCTGCCAAGGAGTATTTAATCTTTGTTCAGTAATATGGGCTAAGCTCCTTTGATCAGTCAGGATAACAAACTCTCCATACTGTAAATAATGCCTCCACTGTTCAACAGCCAGAAGAATAGCTAGATACTCCTTTTCATATGTTGAAAGACCCATTGTCTTTGCTCCCAGAGGCTTGCTAACATAAGCAATGGGATGACCAGCCTGTTGTAGTACAGCTCCAATCCCTGTAGCACAAGCATCTGTCTCAATGCAGAAGGGCTTAGAAAAATCAGGGAGAGCAAGAACAGGTGCAGAGCTCAAAGCATGCTGTAGAGCTTGAAAGGATTGATCATGAACTGAAGTCCACACAAATAAAGTGTTCTTCTTGAGAAGTGTAGTTAGGGGCTTAGCAAGAACTCCAAAATTCCTCACAAATCTCCTATAGTAACCAGCCATACCCAGAAAGCTTCTGAGTTCCTTGACATTTGTTGGCACAGGCCATTGCTGGATAGTGCTGATCTTAGAAGGATCAGTTGACACACCTTGTTGGCTAATAATATGGCCCAAATATGAAATCTGTCTTTTAGCAAAAGTGCACTTAGAAAGTTTAACTTTCCAACCATCCTTGGCCAAAAGTTCCAGTACTTGTTGCAAATGGACAACATGTTCTTCATAGGTTTTGCTGAACACTAAAATGTCATCAAAGAATACCATCACACATTTACGAAGCAAGGGGTGTAAGGTTGCTTTCATGGCTCCTTGGAAGGTTGCTGGAGCTCCAGTGAGGCCAAATGCCAGAACCCTGAACTCAAAATGACCATCATGAGTTGAAAAGGCTGTTTTATACTCTTCACCAGGATGAAGTCTAATCTGATGGAAACCAGCACTGAGATCTAGACAAGAAAACCAGCTTGCATTAAAGAGTTCATTGAAGATGTCTTCCATTATAGGAATTGGGAACTGGCTTTTAATAGTCAGGGCATTAAGATGTCTGAAGTCAACACAGAACCTCCATGAACCATCTTTTTTCTTCACAAGAAGTACTGGAGAAGAAAATGGACTAGTACTAACTTGGATAATACCATTTGCCAACATATCTTGCACTTGCTTCTCAATTTCAGACTTAAGTGTTGGAGGATATCTATAAGACCTGATGTTGAAAGGAGTTGCACCAGGTACCAGAGGGATAACATGATCACAACTACGTTTTGGAGGAAGACCAGCAGGCTTCTGGAACACTGCAGAATAATGCTGGATCACCTGTTGTATCTCAGTGGGAAGGTCCTGCAGTGCAACTTCCACAGAAGAGTCATCTGAAATACTCTGCAACTGAATTACTGTATCAGGAGGTACTTCAGAGATAATGCCTTGGAGAACCACAGTAGTGCCATGATAAGGAATAGACATCCATTTGTTCTTCCAATGAACTTGCATTGGGCTAAATGATTCCAACCAATCCATGCCAAGTATCAGGTCAAAACAGTGAAGAGGTAAAAGTTTCAGATCAGCACAGAATTCATAGCCACCCATGGTCCAAACAGCATTTGGAATATATGACTGACAGCATAATCCTTCACCATTAGCTACAACAACCTTTAGGGACTTGGTGAGAGGAATAGCAGCAGATACACATGCAGCAAGACTGGAGCTGAGAAAAGAATGGGAGCTACCAGAATCAATAAGTATAGAGATATTTGTATTCTGAATCTCCCCCATCATTCTCATAGTTTTTGGGACTAACTTGCCAGACACAGCTGCTTCAGATAAGGCCATAAACAGTTGATCAGACTGTTGGTCTTCAGAGTCATGCATTTCACAATTTTCAGGAGAACCTAAGAAATCCCACATTTCTTGCACCACATGAAGTTGTACTGATGGAGCACATTTATGACCTCGCACCCACTTTTCTGCACAAATCTTGCACAGCCCTTTAGCCATTCTGTAAGCTCGCAGCGCTGCAATTTTGTCAGAAGGAGGAGAAGCACGTCTAGCTTCAGTCTGAACTTCTGGCTTAGTTTGAGTAGGAGGGGGTAGCAAAGGAAAAGGACCCTTGGGTGATGGCCTGGGTGCAAACACATCCGGCTTGTGGAAATAACCAGTGTCAGGCTTCTTATGTTCATATGCTGGAACTGGAGCTTCGACTTCTTCCTGCAAGGCAGCGAGCACACAAGCAGTATCGAAGTCTCGTGGTCTTTGTATAGTAACAGCAGAGCGTATATCATCTTTCAAGCCATCAACAAAACGCATAACATAATACAGAGGTTCATGGATTGAATCATAAGCATGCAATTGGTCTACCAACCCAGAAAATCTCTCAATATAGTCAGCTACAGACCCAGTTTGCCTAATATGGAAGAGTTGGCGAATCAAAAGCTCATGCTGATCTTTGCCAAAACGATCTCGGACCATAGTGCAGAACTGGTCCCAAGACAGAGCATGCAGTTGCTTCACTACTGACTGTAACCATCTAGCAGCAGTGCCCGTAAAATGCATAGATGAAACCTTAACCCACATACTTTTTTCTACATGATACATGTCAAAGTAGTTTTCACTACGGGACTGCCATAGACGAGGATTGTCACCATCGAATTGGGGAAAATGTAATTTAGGCAGTTTGCTAGATGATGAGTAACCCGATTCATGGTGAGGCATGTGAGATTTGTTGGATGAACCAAATTTGGGCAAGGATTCAGTACTGCTAGAACGTGGAAACTGGGGTGAGTGCGTACCCTTGTCCGGGAGATGAGTGTGGGTGTATACCGACCCGAACTCATGCTCCCGGGGTTGATGCTCAAAGCGGTGCCCATGAGGGCCGTCGGCGTGTTCTCCGGCAGGTGGGCGCGCGGACGCCGACTCCGGTTCGCCGAGGATGCTGGGCTTGGAGGAGTTGAGCCCTCGCGCCTCGCGTTCCGGCCTGGGAAGGGGTTTGAAGAGCTCGGCGCGGATGACGTCGACGGAGGATTTGATGTTGTCGACGGTCGATTCGATGCGCGGTCTCCAGGACTCGAAGGCGGCCGCCGCCGATTCGAGAGCAGCAACACGCGTCGTAGCCGCCGCCTCGTACTGGTCCAAGCGGGTGGCCACCGTAGCTTCCAGAGTCGCCATGTGAGCCGCCACCTCGGAGTCGATCTCGGCCTTCACCGCGTCGGCGTCGAGTGGCGATGCGGACGGAGTCGAAGCAGAGGAAGGCGACGCCTCCGTGGACTCGAGGGCCTTGAAGCGCTTCTCCCACTTCTCGTCGCGGATCTCGAACCGCTTGTCCAGCTCGGCGAAGATGATCTTCGTCTGCGCCTCCAGCGCGAGCTTAAGGTTGGGCTCAATGACGCCGGCCATTTTTGCTTTGCGAGTGTAGTGGTGGTGGTAGGTGTCCTCCAGATCCAAGGAATCGGAGTCTCTGATACCAGATTGTTAACTACCTAGATCGGTAGCTATACAGCAGAAGGGTAGAGGTAGGAGGAAGAAGGCAAATGGGGATTGAGTTCAGATATCAGCTTGAGGAAGAAGATAGAATTCTGTTACAAGGTTCATGTATTCGATGCCTTCCCTCTCAGCTCGCCTCGCCTTATATTACAAGTCACGCACACCTACTTTCACTCTGGGCCAGAGACACGGACGTTGGGCCGCCGGATGCGATGAGGTCGTGGAGGCCCATGAGCTGGAACATTGTCTTGCCTTGCCGGGTCGGTAACAGTAGTGCTAACACGGATGTGCCGTGCCACTCACGCAGTCACGCTGACGCAGATTTCTGCTTGGAGGAACAGGAGACACGAAAGAACAGCCTGACGGCTGCTGGTAGCATCATGCCGAAGGCAGTTAGTGGCAGCCGCTTTACCCACTTGCGAATTGGAAACAACTTCATCCCATAATGAAACTATCTCCTTCGTTTGGAAAGCAAAGCACCACATGCCTACGGACAGCTTCCGACAGCACCACATGCCCACCTACTTTCCCCAATTAGTGCAACTCCAAAAGACTAGGTAAAATATATTCTAAATTCTTTAGTTTTAGCTAGCCTTTAAAATAAAACACATCTAAAAATGTTAAAGTAAACCAACAGACTCTCTAAACCACCAAAGGCCCGCGGGAAGGGAATAGAGAGTGAAGGTCCCTAGCTAAATATTGCTAGCGCCTAGACATAAAAAACGCTCGCACGTAGCGGAGACTCAGGCGGCGACTACAGAAAAAAATTGCCGGACCCCTCGCCTCCGGCGGCCTCGCCGTCGGCGGAGGAGGGAGGCCGGGCATCTGGGTGTTCATCCAGTTCTCTTCTAGGTTTAGATAATTAGGTCTTCCCGCGATGGTTGCTTTTGGCGGCGGCTGCGGTTGTTGTTAGGGTTAGGGTTTCTCTTTTTGGTCCAGTCAAAGACGGTGACGACAGCGGTGCGACGTCGTCAAGTTCGTCGGCACGGGACAATGGAGGATGAGGTGTCTCAGCGGTGGTGGTGAGTCGAAGGAGCCATCATCGATGAAGAATAAGGTACTCCGGCTCCTTCTTTGTCTTCTCATGGTTCTTCCTGACCATGGTTGTGGGCTAGTTAGAGTTTGGTTTCCGGTGACATCTATCTGGATGTTGCTCGAATTTGTGTTTTTCCATGACAATCTGATGAAGGAAGCGGTGGTGGGCTAGGCGATGGGCTCGACAGCGACAAGTTCATCTTATTTGCGTGTGAAAGAATGTACTCCTCTTTTGCGAAAGGGTTGGGTTTCAGTTTTCCCCCGTCGGAGGTGAGGATGACGGTTGTGGATGGTGAGATGGCCGTATTCGTTCATATCGGAGTTTTCGTCCGTGACATATCCGTCTGGGACGGTGGTCCTAGATGGTGGAATTTGCGTCACTTTCAAAGTTTCTTGTCTCCCATCAATGGAGTTGGCATTGTTTGGGTTGATTATGTAATTCGGGGATGTACTATGTTATGATATCAATGAAATTCCCTTTTCGCAAAAAAAAATATTGCTAGCTAGAAAAGTGGAATCAAGAGTTAGCTATTTTAGATATGAATTTAGAGAGACTGTTGGACAGTTATTTTCAATATCACTAGCTATATTTAGAGAAAAAACATGTTTTAGCTAGGCTGTTAGAGTTGCTCTTAGGTCGACCATTAGAAAGGCTAATTGCGGTTGACCGCAGAGAAGTCTTTCCGGACCGCGATCCCTAGCAAAGAGGACGAGCAGGGCAAGATGGGGAAAGGAACTGACGGGATTGAAACAGAGGCCAGGCTCACATGTCAGGCGAAGATAAATGGACGTACAAACCGGTGGAGTCCGGTATCACATGTCGGATTGGGATTGCAATCCTTGCATACAGAAAAACACACCAAAAGCATCCGACGACAGAAAAATCGAGTGCTGGGTGCGTTAAAAACATGAGTGATTTGCTTTTCCGAAAATAAAACTAACAAGATTCTGTTCATCTAAACATTCATCCTTCCGAGTTCTGAACAAAAAAGAAAATACGATTCTGTTCATCTCAACATTCATCCTTCTAAGAGTCTGAGCATGCCGTCGTCGCACTGATCGACAATGAGGGCACTGACATGTGAACTCAAAGGTCACAGGTAGGAAAAGCTCAGAGTAGATAAACTAAAAAAGATTTTTTTAGAGCATCTCCAACATACTACTTAAATGAGTACCAATACCTAAAAATAGACTTTTAGGTAGCCAAACTTGCTCTAACAGAGTACCTATATGGATACTCATACCCAAAATTTTCGCATAGCTACCCAATTCTTGTTCCTGCCTATCCAAAGAAGGGACCTGACTACATATTACAATCTCTTAATAAATTTTTCATAATCTACTGTTTGATCTCTAGTGTACATCTCAATATGTGGCCACCTTTACAACCCATCCAGAGGAAGGTGCATTCATGTCTTTAAAATTCTCAAGATTTATGAACCCAATATGTCGGTTACAAAGGTTGAGTATGTGCGCATGTAGCTTGTGAGTATCTAAGTTTGTAGTTTGTTTAACAAACTAGTTGCTTTGAGCTTCCATCAAGCCACAACTACATCAATTTCTTTTGGAACGAGGACAGCCCATGCACAACGACGCAATATTAAGGTATGATCTACGCTGAGCTAATAGCTCTCTCGCACGTCGCACGGGCCTCCCAAAGGGAGGCTTGCTATGCCAAAAGCGATAAATTTTAGTAAAAATGATACGATTGATATCCTTTTCCCGAGAGGTACCTCTGTTATGTGTAGTATTAATAGGCAAGATCTTTCTTTTGTGAAGATATTAGCGTGTGGATTGCTATATCTTTTTTTCCAAAATTTAATAGTAAGAGAAGATATTTTTGTTCAAGGTGACATAAGAATTATGTGAAAATATAAAGAAGCAACCATCATATAATAATGTATCATTTTCTTTTTGTGAGACACTATAATAAGCATTACTTATCCGAGCACAAGTGGTACTACCGGAGTAATCTAGTTGCGTGCGACAGTTATTAATAACTAGCCTACGCCTAGCAAAAGCCAATTATTCAATTACTACGCCTACGGTACAAACGGTTAGCCTCGCATTAGAAGGTACTTCCTCCCTCAGTTTCAAATTACATGTCATTCTAAACTTCTTCAGTTTTTTCAAATTACATGTCATTCTCACTTTGAATGCTCTCTTCCCAATACATCTCTATCTCTATCTCTATATCTCTCCTCATTTCTATGCACCCACATTTTCCATTTTTCCTTAATTCATGTGGTCAGAGCTAGAATGACATATAGTATTTTGGAACACAGGGAGTAAGAGCGTGCCCAAAAGTTTGGTACTAAAGCCAACCATTTTTTCTGCCACATCTAGTAAGAGATATAGCCACTCTCCTTTAGACTCTTGACACATTGTTCAAGAAATGAATGACCCCAGCCTCTACATAACCGGAGCATGCATACCATGAGAAAGCGGTGCCTTGTTTAATGCCAAGGAAACTGAGCAAGATTATCTCTTAAAGAGTCAGCTGAAATGGCACCGTTGGGCACGCTCTAATGCGTGCTTCAGATCGTTACCAATATGTTCGCGATTAATATTTGATTAGCATATATTTCAATTGGTATACTTCAATAAATACTGGAGCACGAGACGGTTGCACCGTTTGCCCTGCCCCAGCCGGCCTGATGTATAAACACTAAACATGCTATAGCATTAACATATGGATAACACACCTTCACACTAGAAAGAGTAGCAATTAATCGACACTATTAGTAGTCACCACTCACCAGTGCTAATGTCAGTGAATTGTTGCTTGCAACTTTCAGGTGCTCGATCTATTACGTGGGGCATTTGTTGGATCAACCTATGCACGTCGTACGAATTCGTCTTCCTCCGTGCAGCCCTGAGACACCTGAAGCTTCTCATTTCGATGGTGCTCGACAAGGCAACCGCGAGAGACCCGGTCGTCGTTGCATTCGACGGCGACGTCGGAGGGACCGTCACTAACACCGATGCCGTCCGGCGTGCCAATTACCGTCTCGGTCAGGAACAGGCGGCAGCGAACGGCCGGCGCGAACATGCAGAATTGGCGGTTGTGGTAAGTACCGAGTCGGCATTTAGCCATGCACTTTTTTCCGATTCCGATTCCCAAGCCCATTAGCACATTGATTAACGGACACAATGTTACGCACTTTTCACATTTCTACTGTGTCGAATACACAAGAATGTAGGTTCAAAAAAAAAAAGAATACACAAGAATGCAGTCGCAATCGGAGTCGGAGACGCACGCGTCCTGCGAATCCGAAAACCAAACGCGCCGGCCGCCCGGTACTATATATATTCTGAAGAAAAGCAGACCGACTTGCCTGAATCTTTCAAGATTAGCCACCACGCTCCAACACCAGCACGGCGATGGAGCCGTCGCTCTCGGCCACCTCCATCGCCAAGGTGAGATGCTACCACGTGATCAAGATCGACGGGTACTCCAGGACCTTGAACTCCCATGGCGATCGCCCGGCCTTCAGTTCAAGCCCGTTCCGTGCCGGAGGCCACACATGGCATGTCAGTTACCGACCCATGGGTAGCCCGCATCACCCGGAGAACACCGAGTTCATCTCCTTGTATCTCCTTCTCGATGATATCGTGAACGAGCCCGTCATGGCGGAGGTGTCCTTCACTCTGCTCAACCGAGACGGGACACCGGCGAAGGAGACATGCACGATCAACGTGAACGACTTCTCCGATCAGTCCTTCGTCGGATACGAGGAGTTCATCAAAAGGGAGGAGCTGGAGACGTCCGAGTTCCTAAAGGACGACTGCTTCGCCGTCAGAGTCCACGTGCATATGATCATGGAAGCGCCGTATGTGGTGGTGCCGCCGTCTGATCTGCACCGGCATCTCGGCCATCTCCTGACGAGCAAGGACGATGCCGATGTTGAGATTGAAGTCGGCAGCGAGAGGTTTCCGGCCCACCGGCTGGTGCTCGCCGCGCGGTCGCCGGTCTTCATGGCGCAACTCTTCGGCCCGATGAAGGTGCCGGACACCGCAAACGTGATACGAATCCACGACATGGAGGCGCGGGTGTTCCATGCTCTGCTTACCTTCATGTACACGGACGCGTGGTCGGAGCATTTGAAGGAGGAAGAAGATGAGGCAGCGATGACTCAACATTTGCTTGTTGCGGCGGACAGGTACGGACTGCAAAGGCTCAAACTGATGTGCGAAGACAGGCTGTGCAACCGTCTGAGTGCGGCGTCTGTAACAACTGTTTTGGCGCTGGCAGAGCAACATTGTTGTGATAGGCTTAAGAAGGCATGCTTTGAGTTACTCCTCAGCCCTTCAACGGCGACGCTGCTAATTGGTAGCCAAGAGTTGGAGTTCTTAGCCCAGAGCTGTCCGACCTCCCTGAAACAGCTAGCTCACACTCTGAAACTGCGTTTCAGTTGCGGCTCCAACTCCGGCGCCGTCGTCCCATCACTCGTCGGCCCGCGCACCCTCGCCCGCCTCTCCCGCGACCGGCTGCGCCTTCCTCGTCACCTTCATCGCCGGCCCATTCCCGGCCATTTTCGCCAGCCTCACCGGAGCCGGACGACTGCTCAGGTCCTGCTCAAAGGTTCCTGTGTGTCGTCGGATGGGAATCGGTTCGACGCGCCAGGCTCTGCTGCTGATGCATCGTCCAAGTTTGCCAAGCCGGTGAATGCAGTAATACTCGCTGGAATTCTCGTAGCCTCGTGCTTGCTTTCTAGATGACCAAGGGGATCGAATCAATTGCCTTATTTTGCACTATCAGGATTAACATTGTCGGTGTGGGTGTGGCTATGCACACGCCAAATTTGTTCCCTGCCGCGCGCAGCGACAGTGCGTTCTTAGTTGGGTTCTTAGTTGGGCTGCATTTTGTGATTCACTCTGAAATAGACCTGACGCGTCGGCTGTGCAGCCCTCATCGTCGCCTGTACCATTTCATTACTGGCACTAGTCGTCAAGCCTGAGCTCTGAAGGAAAGTTTTAGTTCGTCGGCTATATGATCACACTGATGATGAGTACTGAACTCAGGTTTCAGACGAAGTCAGTGAGTGACTGGACTCCGAACCACCTGAAGAAGTGTGGCGACGACCCTGCCCACTGCAGTGTTACACCCGTGCTGGCTGCTTCCCGTCTTCATTGAGTAACCAGGTTACAGGATATCGAGGGTGCTCGTTGCTTCCTGAACAGAAACAGTGGGGAAACTTGAGAATTTCCCTGTCTCTGTCCAATTAATAACATTGCTAAACTGAAAGAAACTTGGTTTTCCTGTTTCTCTGTGTGGTTGTTTCAGTCTTTCTTCTCTTTTCCTTTCTCTTGTGTTATATATGTAATCATAGGTTCTAATTCCTCCTTACCATCTTGAATGGCGGGGCTCCTACTTAGAGTTGCAAAGAAATGTTACTAAACTAAAACAAAAATAAAAGGCTCTGAATTTGCAGCATTAAAGTCGACCCAAGTTCGTTACCAATGTAATTCGGCCACACTAAATCAGCCTACCCATTCATTTAGAGAACCCTTTCTGACTTCAATAATCAGAACTTTAGGAAGGAGTCTCAATACGTCCTGACAGTACAGCCGTCCCCGGCCTATGGTTTCTGCAGGCGTTTAGCACTCGACGTGAAGCAAATGGCTGCATGCAGGCGTTCTTGCACTCGGCATGAGGTCACTTGACGTAACAGAAGCAGGAAGCAAGCAGGGTCTCTGAACCGCAGCTGATGAAGCGGTTTGTCCTACAGGAACTCAATCGACGTCACAGGGGACGATGCACAGTCACCAACAACGTCGGCCCCAGGTCGATCGGGCAGTGTTCGCGACGATGTGCTCCCTCGATGACCGTCACTGCGGTAAGCTACGACATTATCAGCATTTTCGATCGGACATGCATGGTGTTGCATGAGTCGGTGATCCGCGAGCAGCCGCTGGCTCTGTTGCCCTGCCTGCGGGGAATCCAACCCCACGCGATGGCCGTATCAGTGGGTAAGCTAAGCGTGGTGCTGCGTCGCGGGCACTAGTCAAAGACTCTGCACTAGAAGGCGCGCCCGAATACTCGTCGCTGCCCAGAGGCACCGTTCTGTGGTGTGTATTGTCGTCTTGTTCCGTGGTCAGCGTAAGCGACGGCGGCGTCCAGAGGCAGGCACCGTACCATGGCTAGCGCGCCGTGCACATGCCAGCGTGTTCGCGGGACGGGAAGCTTCGAACGGCGACGAGTCCTTCGGTGAACATGGTTGGGGAGCTCCGCACCGTGAAACATCTCGGTTTATGTCGTGGAGCGCGGCGGTGCGGCCGCAGGAGCCCCGCGACGGCAAATCTCGCAGCGCCTCCCCCCATGCCGGGGGTGGTCGCTATTTCAAATGGCGACCGCCCCTGAGTCTCTTACTGACGTCCGATCTGATACGAGCGGCGTGGATTCGGCAGGATAACGCTTTGACTCGGTCGTATCCCCGTCTCCGGCCCGGACGAGCGGGGGCCAGGGTGAATGCGCGGTGCTGTTGCGAGCTCGGACACGGTGGGGCGCCGTGGCAACGGAGCGGAGTTCGACGGAGGCCGCTGCTCGATGATGGCCGGCACATGGCGGCCGGGGCACCCAGGCGTTCAACAGAACACACGACCTCGACGGCTGTGAAGTCAACGCATCGCCGGCGACCTTGCACTTGCGCAATGGATCGTAGCTCCGGATCCGGAGTCCTGAGGGATCCATGGCCGATCGGCACAAAGGGGCCCATGACTTGCTTCGAGGATGGTCTCCACAGCGGCAACATCAGCAGGCGGTGAACCCGCCCGGTCGAAGCTCTGTGCCGTGTGAACGGGGGATGATGACACGAGCGCGGCGGCGGCGGCGTCTCCTCCCCCTCGCGGAATCTCCCGACGAGCAGGTGCAGAGCGACAAGCTTGTTCTTCTCGAGCCCGTTCAACGAACCGGCGCCAATCATCATCAACGACAGGACAGAAGATGATGACATTGGCGCGCCTGCCTGTTCACGGTCCAGAGGAATGGCGGGACTGGGCGAACCGGGTTCCCGACCTCATCGACGACACCTCCGGCCGCTTCCTCTCCTTGGACGTGGGCCGAGTACCTCCGCTTCCGCGCCGCGACCTCACCGCGCGACGCGGGGGTCCTGGACATCCGCTTCCGTCCGGCCGCGGAACTGGGCCCTGCTCCACCTCAACGCCGAGGCGAATATCGAGGCCGTCGCGCCGCCTACGTACGTACTCAACCTGGCCATCGGCGTCGACCTCCCAGCGCTGTCCACCCACTGCAACCTGGGCGCCGCCGACGGCCTCCTCGTCCTCGTGCACAGGGCCACCAAGACCGTCCGCCTCCTCGACCCTCTCCGTACGTAGCGCCGTCGTCGAGTTCCCTACCAACGCGTCGCCGTAAGTCGACGCCAAGACGGCCATGCTTAATTCCGTCAGGCCCCATCACCGTCTCTCCCTCGCTTCCTCGTGCGCGGATCGTGCAACCTTCGCTTCGAGGCTGTTGTGCCGCGGCGCACTTGCCACGTCGTCGCCCTAAGCGCGTGCCAAGACGGCCATGGACGCGTCCGTCCACGGTCCACCTCGTGCTCCCCAACTCCGCGGCACAGGTGTGCCGTGTGCATGTCCATCCCGGTGGCGAGACCGAGCTAGACACGGCAACCGTGCTGCAGCTATATATGTGCCCGCGCACTTTTGCCACCTTGAAACCGCGACGACCGGCGGCCTTCTTTCGGCAAGTACGTCCGTGCATATGTTTTTGTTTCCTCATGGGGAAGGCAGCACACATTGGCGGTGCGGCTAAACAACATTGAGCACCCAACACGCTAGTTTCGTCGCGGAAGCAGAACCAGCCAAGGAGAGAGGTGATGCTCACCATACTAGCATATCGGTTCATTTCCAAATGATCAAGTGCTTCGTTGCATGCTATGTGCTAGAGAAAATTTCCACTTAAGCATCCCTTATACCATTTTTTTTAAAATAAAAATCCCAAGGGTCCGACGTTCTCCTGATTTTTCTTTGATAAGAAGAAGCCCCTGCTGGACCGGGCCTCACCGGAGTGCGCATAGGCAGCTCAGGAGCCACAGACCGCAGCTATGTGAGTCAGAAATGACCTTGCCACACTTATCGTTCGGTGGAGCTCGAACCCAGGTGGAGCAGGTAGCCGCCCCAGCCAAGCTTGCTACGCCCCGTATACCATTTTGCAATCGTGTTCTTTATCAGCAAGAATAGCCATGGTATTTACTCTTATATCAGGGGAAAAAAAAGAGAGATGAATACAGCCTACAGAACCTATGTCGTGAAGAGCAAAAAAAAAAAAGAAGAAGCAAGTACCACTCGATATCATTATTATAACAAAGACATGCACACATAATAGCCGAGTGTAATATGTGAATAACCTACTGTAGTCTGAATAAAAACTGAAGCGATCAATTTCCAGGCTCCTTTGATTTCAATTCTCATGTGATCCGATCCAATACATGTATCCTGACAGAAGAAATAACAAGTATAGAAAAACATCATTACGAATGTTGAAGTAATAAACATGTAACCACTCCTAAATTATCCTTCTTTTAAGTTTGAAAAGAGCGCAAGTTCTAGCTTTTGCATCTATTACACACTACCGACAATTACTAAACTTGAAGGTCCAATTGTTACTAATATTGTTAGTTTAAGATTCTGGTGTTACCTTACCAATGGCCACCCGCTTACATAATGTTGTTCGTATTAAAGCCAACAGAGTGATCTGAATACAATGTTAGTGCAGAAAGAGGAAGATACAGAAATGTATTCATATTCATCTCACTCATATATCAAGATATGTTTGCAGTGAAGAAAAAAAGTTATGTGCAATATGGTTATTGATGTTCTATATGGCTCGAAGCCTTAGAAAAAGGGTACATTGTCTAGCACAACAAAGATGCACATAAACCAATGATTCCATTTATGTTACATATATATAAGATAAAAGTGTTGATACTACATTTGCAACTACCAATTAGATCGCAATGTGCATTAGTACATCAAAATTCAATTACAACGCGCATAAGGCTCTTGATTTAGATACACAGAATATTTTGTGATGGTGAATTTAAGCTACTAGACTTCTGATTTCGACATTTGCTTGCATATATTTATAACATATCGAGAGCAAGAAACCTACAATTTTTCTTTAAAATGCTTAAGATTTGTGAACTTGGTCTCTCATTTACAAAGGTTGATTATGTTAATATGTGTCCTCAATTACAATGTGCATAAAGATTTAGATATCGAATTACAAAATATTTTCTTTATTTACTGCATATTACAAGCTCTTAACAATTTTTTCTTAATCTACACCTGTTTGATCTCCAGTGTACATCTCAACACGCGCTCATTTACAACCCATCGAGAGGAAGGTGCATTCATATATTTAAAACTCTATAGATTTATGATACCAGTTTGTTGTTTACAAAGTTGAGTATGTGCGTATGTGTCCTGTGAGTATCTACATTTGTAATTTGTTTAACAAAGAGAATTGCTTCAAGGCCGACTGGCTTCCGACCGCTATTGATTTATGAAGTGAATCTCTCTCTCGACATGCTTTTTTTCTGCTGATATGAACCGTTTGATTGGTGTGGTCGTACTCCAGTCTACCAATGGAGTCAGATGTATAGCAAAGTTCTTTAACAAACTAGTTACAAAATTGTACTGAAATAATTACGCACGTGAGGTACCTTTGTTGTGTGTAGTATTAATAAGCAACATCTTTTCATTTTGAGATACTAGTGTGTGGGTTGCTACCTTTTTTTTTTTCTTCAAAACTGAATAGTAAGAGAGGATATTTTTGTTCAGGCTAGCATAAGAATTTTGTGAAAACATAAAGAAGCAAACAACATATAATCATATATCATTGTGTTTTTTTGTGAGACATTATAGTAAGCATTGCTTGTGCAAGCACATGTGGTACTACCGGAGTAATCTACTTACGTGCATTGTTACCAATATTCTCGATTAGTATTTGATTTAGCATATAGTATTCCAATTAGCATATTTCGATTAATACTGGAGCACGAGACGGTTGCACCGTTTGCCCTGCCCCATCCGGCCTGATGCAAACATGCTCTAGCATTAACGTATGGATGACACCTTCGTCACAGTAGGAAGAGTAGCGATTAATCGATAGTATCAGCAGCCACCAGTGCTGATGCAAGTGAACACCGTTGCCTGCAACTTTCCGGTGCTCTGTTATGCGGGGCATTTGTTGGAAATGGAATAAACCGTGCACGCCGGACGATTTCGTTTTCCTTCGTGCAGCCGTGATCACCTGAAGTTTCTCATTTCGATATGGTGCTCGACAAGGCAACGTAACCGCGAGAGACCCCCTCGTCGTTGCATTCGATGGCGCCGTCGGAGGGACCGTCACTAAGACGACGCCGTCCGGCGTGCCATTACCGCCTTCGTAAGGAAGAACAGGCGGCAGCGAACGGCCGTCGCGAACATGCAGAATATATTGGCGGCTGACGGCTGTTGTTCTCTGTGACTCTGTCACCCGCCGAAAAAGTACCGAGTCGGCAGGACATGCTTGATTCGTCCCTACGGCTCACTGCTGCGGGAGCTGTACTGTACGTGGTGGTGACCAGTACCGAGTCGGGTTACATACAAAGTGATACAACATCACAACTGTACTGAAAACTCCCGCGCACGCACTGCTGCTTCGTTTCCGGCCCATGTGCAAGTGCATCCATCACTGAGGCTTTGCGGGCCATCCAAGAGAAAGGAAGACAAAGGCCCATCCACAATCGTAAGCCCGTGGTTGCCGGGCTGCGTCTCTGCAGTGTGCTCTTGGTCTTGAAGCACAGGCGCGCCCGCATGCCCGCTTCTGCTGTATTTAGCATGTGTGCATGTGACCGGAGAACTGCCCTGACCACGCCGAATCGTTTCACACTTGATTTTCTCCCCCCTTTTCCCATCAGGCCATCAGAAATGCTTGCAGCTCCTACGAGCAACGACTAGCTGGAGTGGCAGTGGCCACTGCAGCAACGACGAGCGAGAGTGGTTGAATCCCATAGGCTGGCGCTGGCGATCCTTTCCTGATGTATTTATGCTTCCAGCTGCGGCATAGCAGCTGTAGTAGTATCTTAAATCTGAGTAGAAACTCATTCTGCCGCTAAGCTACAAATATGGGCGGAAATCCTAAAAAATTAAAGATGGCTATGGAGTATGGCGACGCGGCGTATTTGTGATTTTTTTTTCCATGTACGATTTAACTAACTATTGCTGCCATGCACATGATGAATAGTGTTATATGGCCAAACACGACTGAAAGTCTGAAAGACAGATCCTTAAAAGCATTTAGCGGCTGCCAGACGCCCAAACAGGTTGCTTAACCTGCATCTTTGGCCGGGCCTTCCTTGTACTGATGCGGCACCTAACAGATAGCTTGGATCTCACCATTAATTCTTTCCAAGCTATAATTTGTGATGCTAGCAGCAGCATTAGACCACAAGCAGACTGGGATCTATGTTCAGCACGTATACGGCATCCAACCCGTCACCAACTGCGTACGTGGTATATATATACTTGAGGTGGATGGAAACTTGGGTAAAGAAGAAAGCACGTGAACTCGAGCGACCGTGAACTCCAGCGACCAGCGAGTCAAAGACACACCGGTCTTCTGTCTGCTCACAGCCTCACACATAGTAATAAATGTGTCGTCGAGCAGCAGGTGGCGGACGGCCACGTACAAACTAACAAGCTGTGCCGCAGTAGCAGTCCCGCGTACGTACGTGTGTCGGAAAGTATATTGCCGATGACGACCATGTGCGTACAAAGCTATAGCTGCTACCATAGTGTACCATGTACCTCACCTAGTTCAGTAGTACTAGTATAGTAAACACTTGTGCTCGATCTGTATAGACAAAACCAAACTCCGTGGCACACAAGGACGTCAGCCCCCATGCACGGCCCCACCATGCCATAGAGAGCATATATATGACCGGTGGCACGCCACGATCTTTGAGTAATTTTTGTGTCCCGCGACGAGCTCTGCTTGTCATATCTTAACACCATTTGTAAGGGTACTGTACTACTACCTCCGTTCTTAAATTGATGTTGCCGTTGACTTTTTAAGTTACGTTTGACCGTTCGTCTTATTCAAAATTTTAGTTCGACTTTGCAAATTTATAAGTTATGCTTCAACTTCCTTTAGTGATAAAACAAACTATAACAAGATATATGATAATTTTTGAAATTTTTTGAATAAGACAAATAGTCAAACATAACTCAAAAAGTCAACAGCGACATCAATTAAAAAACGGAGGGAGTATTACGATGTCGTCGTCGTCGTTTCTTAATTTCATTTCGTCGACCTACGCGGTAGGACGGTGCTTTGCAACAGCCCATAAATATTGGAGTTGGTGCAAATCGACTACGACTGACGGTAGATCGATCGGTAGTGAACCAAAATGGTCGTCGTATCTCTTTGTTTTTTTCCTGATGGTCCAGAACTCGTACAAAAGTAGTAGGTTTTCTCAGTACGTTCTTGGTGATCTTTCTAATTTTTTTTTGAGATTACACAGTACAACTCAGACACTACAACGCACGCACACTCACCCCTATGAACACACGTACGTAAACCCTACCCCTATGAGCATCTTCGAAGACTGAGCCGACAAATCTAGAGATACGAAGTCACCACTGGCGCCTCGCTGTCGACGGGAGCGTCGCCTACCACTGAAAGCACAAATGCCGTTAAATCCTTGAAAATTCGCTCCCACGGGGAGTCGAACCCAGGACCTGAGAGGTGTTACTCAGATGTCTTAACCACTAGGCCAAGACCCCTTTCACTGGTGATCTTTCTAATGACCAGATTCATTCTCGGTCTCCGCTGAAACGAAAGCGACTTTCGTTCAATATATATGCAGGCGTTATTGTAGCAATTTGCAACACGCAAGCTAAGGTTTCCAGAACCCATTCGATGACAATTCTACTGCAACTTGTGTAAGTATGACTCTGCAGCAGCCTCTGACGTTTCCTAGCTTTAATTCTTGCTACCCAATACCCATCTGAAAGGGAAGTTCGAACTGGGATCATGTACGTCATTATTGGATAATATAAACGGATGCATCTATTGGATGCTTAAATATATACTACCCATCTAAGCTAGTACAAAATCTTCATTTATGCGTGCAGGTTTAATGGCGATGCATGACTGCAATATCATCCATCACCATCGTTTGAGGACGCTGAAACTTCATTTGGATGCTTTCGCTTGGGTTCCCCGTCGTATCCACAATGGCGTGACATGGACAGGTTTTATTTCATCCATATGCTTGCTACCAGCTATGTGGAAGCTTCGCAAAAAGAGCAGGAATAAAGAGGCCTCATATAGCTAGAAAGACAAAAGGATAAAAAGGGAGGGATCGAATGTGCCATCCGTTCACATCTCTCTCTCTCTCTCCCTGAAGGAGGAAAAAAAGGAGAGGATGTAGTTTACTCTTTAGATGGCTGGCAATTTGGTGGATCATGAAAGGTGGAGATATATGTTCATGTCGTAGTTTAGTGGATGGATGTTCCGAAACTGAGTGGGCTTGCAGAGCTGCAGCTTCATTTTTTTTCCATTTTAAGCAGCGATTCCGTACGGCAAATGTATTGCACTGCTTTTGTGACCCTGATTACGACGCTCCATCGTCCGTTCGTTAATCCGTGCCAAACTTCGTACCAAACAGTAGATCTTCATCACGGCAGGCAGCAGATTCGCATGTCATGCAGTTTTGACAGGTGCTGTTGTATACGTGCACTTGCGCGGACTGACGTAAGGATGGAACGGCAGCAGTTTTCAAGAGTGCCATATTAGGGTGTGTTCGGCAACCCCTATAAATTTTAGCACCCATCACATTAAAGAGAATCTTGATATTTAAGAATATTTTATTAATTTAATGACAAAACCTATGTCACGACCCCCCTCTAAATCGCGAGACGAATCTAATGAGCCTAATTAATCATTGTTTTGCTACAGTGATGCTACAGTAACCATCGTCTAATGACGTCTTAATTACCCTTATTAGATTCGTCTCGCAAATTCGAGCGAAGTCCTGAAATTAGTTTCGTAATTAAACTTTATTTGTAATCACAATATTCGTTGGAAAAACCCTCTAAAATTTAGCACAGGGAAACGAACACACCCTTAGTTTCGTGATCTTGAAAGTTCAAATGTTGCATGATGCCTGCATTACTGGCATTTATTTAGAAAAAAATCGGCAGGCACGAACAACTGCCTTGTACCAAATCTGAGCCAATAATTCTGTCATCGCACTTGTTTGTGCAAGAATCACTTTGGTCACATGATAAGTGCATGGAGAGCTGGCCATGTTACCACACTGTCTGCACATGCTCGCGTGCCTGCATTAGTTTCAGATTCAGACGACGGATGAACTATAATAATATATGAGCTATGTCGCTCAACTAATTACATTACTCTTAATCGCAAAAGCACACGTACGGAGCGTCACCAGTACCACTAATCGTAGCTCCTTGAATATATTTTTTTTGTCAAAAGAAATGGGAGAGGAGGAAGAATCTGTCAGACAAGTTGAGTCGTGCATGTCTGTCTGTGCCTCTGCTGCTTCTACTTCCCCATATCACACCGGACTGTCAGATGCATGCTTGGTCTGTAATAGTATACCGTATGGACTTATAAAATGGATTAGAGGAAGCAGTAATCTATAGATTGGTCAGAACGTGGTGAACGAGGAGAAGTCGTCGTCCCTGGGCATGCGTTTGCATATAGAAAAGAAAAACTCGTAGAAATGCATGCTGATAAAATGATTAAACTGTAGTAGCTGGTAATTATATCTGTGCCTGGCTACATGCAATTTCAGGCTCAATCCAGCTCTCTCGTACTCTCGATCTATCCCCAGCTTAATTGAGCTGATGTTTTATACCACTCCAGTGCAGAGAGCAGTCGAGCACAAGATCTGAAGAAGGTCGATGAGTTTTAGGTTTGCGCGCTGCTGTAAAGAGCCGAGGAAAGTACTCAACTTTAGCTTTATGGCATGCCTGATCTACTACGATTCTGCCTTAAACTAGTACCCGTAGCTGACAGCATCTTTACATTAGTTTAATTCGCGTCTAGTTTTTGTTACTGTCATAGTGACCAAGCGAGGTAACAACAGCATGCATGTACTATATCCGTTCGGAAAGAGAGGGGAAAGCAGGATCAGGACAACCAGCACGCGTGACGCTCCTCTGAGAAGAGCACGCCCGGCAGTTTACACATTGCAAGCGAAAGCAGTAGATAGTCCAAATTCTCACAGGAAACAAGTCAATCGTTCCAAACGATCCTGAGTTATATATTCATGGCCTGAATCTGCCGTCCAAATTGAGGTGAGAAAACAAAGCGTTAGCTGCGGCGACGGCAGGCACCTCGATGTGAACGAAATGCGATAGAGTGAAAATCTTTTCGTGCCAAAGTGTGAACAGAGGAGGATGTTCTGTACAAAGGGGGAAAAAAAAAGAAGTTCAGAGGTGGCTCGTGTTCACGTGCGGCAACAAAAGCCCAGAAGAAAATTTCTGGGCACAATAGCCGCATCAGCAGCTTACTGCTCGCGATGTGGATGGGCCCACCGCGCAGTCGCTGTCCCGAACTCGAGCTTGGCGAGCTGCTGGCCTCACGAAGGATTATTTAGGCAAAAAGGGCAGTGGTGGTCGATCTGGTCACTATTTTATGGTTGATGACATGGACGGGTGCAACCGTGCAGTGTAGTGGATTTACACGTTTCTGCAAATTGTTTTCAGGTAGCAAGTTCGGCGTGTTCGGCTGCTCACTTTTGCAGCCGGCTGCTGCTGCTTCCTCCTCACATGGATACAGTGCTGCTTTCAGCAGCTACAGTATTCTCTCTCAGAAAAACAGCTCAGCGGTTACAGTAAAACTGCCTGCCGAACAGACTGAAAATTGACCAGACGACCGGTACTGCATCCACACGTACGTTCAAACCTCAATAGGTACAGTGGTATACAAATATCTTTTGTCCGTAACATTATACCGGTGAAAGTGAAATGTAAATATCTGATAATAACATTAGTCAATGGCAACACCCTGTTAATTAAGGCCCTGTTCCAAACCTCTAGAGATAACAATTAGCAGCTAAAATTAACGGTAGAGATTTGAAACGGTACAGCTAATGTCTCAGCTAACAATTAGTCGATTCTCAGCTAACATTTAGTTCACAAGCTGCCTAACCCCTGCTAAACTCAGCTAATTCTTGCCATTTAACCCTTTTGCCCTCGCTCTTCAACCCTATCTCGCCCCAACCCAGCAGCGCTCGATCGAAACACATCGCTCCATCGAAACAATTAGCTACTTTGTGAAAAGACAAGGGTATGAGAGACAAAGTAACAATTAGCTACCTTATTAGTTATAGGTTTGAAACACTCTTCAGCTAACAATTAGCCAGCTAATAGATAGCTATTGGTTTTTAGCTAGCTAACTATTAGCTCTAGAGGTTTGGAACAGAGCCTAAGTAGGCCATTATCATAATCTGATGGATTGTACATCGTACAAGCCTACGAGACTTGTTTGCTCAATTTGCCTACTGTTAGTACATGTATAACATTTACTGCAAATCGCTTCTCAAACAGGAACGTCACTGGCTGTGGCGTCACTTAACAGTACATGCCTATGGTCCGTCGAAATCACTGGTACTGCTTGACTTTGGATAGCAGGGGACCCGAGAGCAACTCTGGTGCTCCCGTCTCTTGTGGTGCTACCGTGCTCCCACGCACTGTAGCACCTAAAACATGCAACCAAAAATTGCAACAAAAATATGAATGGATAGCTCATGCAACGATCTACAATTCATATTTTTGGTTGAGGTGCAACCGAAGCTCGTGCAAGAAAATACAAAAAAGAGAAATCAGACTGTGAATAGTCTTTTTTCTGAAAATCCAAGTCATAAACTTTGATGTCCCAAATCAACGAGTTTGAGCTGACAGATCAAATTTCCAGCTGACCTTTTGGTCCGGACGTTGTTGCACCTTGTCGTGTCAAAGGAGGGGAAAACTTGTCGTGCTTACCAATCTTAAGAGGCGAATTATGAGCAAAAGACAGGGCCTATTTGGTTGATAATCACACCTTGCCACACCTCTTGCTAATTTTTGCCTAAAGGGTGGTGAAGAATTTGCTCGTCACACATTCTGCAAAGTTTGACAAAGAAATGAATGTATGACATGTGAGCTCATATGCTAAAAGAAAATATGGTGTGTCGAAATTGTGGTGCTAAAACAAACAATATTTTTTTTGCGAAAGAAACAAACAATTAATAATTGCCACAAAAAGTGTGGCAAACTATAGCTACAAACCAAACAGGCCTATAATATACTTTTGCAGTGATGAAAGGAAAATAACTTATAACGTTGCTCTTTTTCTTTCTCTTTTTTTAGGGATCCTGCTCCCGCCTTCTTCTTGGTTTGAGGTTGTCTTGTCTTCTCTTCGGTTTGTAAGGGTCTAATTTGTTTTGTAACTCACCGTGGCTTTGTGGTTGGCTTTTTGCAGTTCTGACCATGTTGTGCACAACTTCTCTTCTTTTTAATAAAATACGTGCTCCGCACGTTCTCCAAAAAAAACTTATAAAGTTGCTCAAGGTTTGGTACTCATTTTTGGTTGGCGTCGTTATTTGAAGCAGATAAGCAGTACTGACTGTAATGCATCAGTACCACACCATTTTGCTACATATAAAATGTGTTCCATGTACAAGTGTGGAGGATATGCGTAAGATCAATTAAGCGTAAGCTTGCACGGCATCAGTTGAGCATCCTTCTCCCCAAGGTCTAACTTGTGCTAATCATAAGCTCATACATTTGTACGTAATGCAATATATTCGCGCGCTAAACAAACTATGGGGATACTTTTTTTTTTTGCGAGAACTATAGGGATACTTAGGGTGCGTTCGTTTCATTTTAGAGGGTGCTGTAGCAGTCACATCAAAGATGCCGGCACGATTTATGTGTACTAAACAAAGTCAAATTACAAAACTAAGTCCACCCCCCCTCTATTTTACGAGACGAACGTAATGAGGGTAATTAAGCGGCGATTAGACGATGGTTACTGTAGCATCACTGTGTCAAAACATTGATTAATTAGGCTCGTTAGATTCGTCTCGAAAAATAACGCCCGTCTGCAAAAAGGTTTTGTAATTAAATTTTATTTAGTACTCCTAAATAGTAAGATTCTTTTTACTTTAGAGGGGTATAAAGTTTAGAGGGCACTTTAGAGGGGGATCCGAACGGCACCTTAATCTAAACCAAATATTTTTTTTGGGTCGTTAAGGGGACGAGTTTGGTGACTGGGGTCTTTCACAATACCCGTCACGTCGCATGCTCTCCTTAAAAATAAATACAAATGGTTATGTCTTCCTAAACAGGCACATCGACGTGATTGTGCATGCACCCCATGCTGCAGGTACTAGTATGAAATTGGAACGAGACCAGCCGTATGAATTTGCAAGTCCACAGGGGAACATGAATTTGTGATCTTCCCCTGTGCATTGCCAGATAAGCACCGGCAAGAACCATTTATCAGAGCATGGGCCACTGTCAGAAACAGTTCGTCCTTAAACATCTTCTGGTTTGTCTCTTGCGTGGTCCATGACGATTTTGTTGGTACCTATGGCTGCTTAATGATATGAATTCGATTCCAACGTTTAAGGTCAGGCTGAGCCTTGTAAGTCACTGTCTCTAGAAGGTCATTGTTTTGTTTTGTTTCGTTTAGTTTCCCTTTGATGCTTCTTGACACAAGAATTTTGCCCTTGCTGTCAAGGCAAGGTTCGAATGATGCGAAATGGACGGAATCCATTAAAGATAATCGCCGGAGGGTCCATGCATTGAAAATTGGCTTGACCATTTCTATCTTTTGCTAGTTTTAATTGAGCGGCCAAGCAGAGTGACTTAGCAGACAAAGTTTCTTTCTTTCTATTCTTTTGTGTTGGGTATGGTGCAAATATTCTTTTTAAAGGACGAATTTTGGGTCTAGAAGTACTAGGACGCCTTCAGTAAATTTTTTTGTCCATTTAAACAACTTTTTAGCAGTAAAAGTGCACGATTAATGTACTAGTACTTTTCATAAGCCTTCAGTTGCCTGGAAACCAGAAACATTAACAGGATGCTCTTCTGAAACTCCGTTTCAAGCAGAGTCAGCATGCGTTGACCAACGAGTGTGACCTTCCTGCTCAGTTCCCAACAAACGCCGTCGCCAACTGAAGGCTGAGCTTAGACCAGCCACGACCTTTTCGTCGCCATTTGCTTCGGATTGAAGACGCCTCCACCCATCAGACTTGACCAGAATTTTGTTTGATTTTCTCAACAAAAATATTACAAGCCTGCTAGTACAATATGTTGTCTTCCTTCTTATCTCTTGAGATGAACAGAGGGGATTATGATTGCGATTATGAGTCATCAGAGTTTTGATGCGGCGAGAGCGAGAGGAGAGGCGGCAGTAATAATTGCCCGGCAGTGTCACAGACCAAGTCATTGAAGATTAATGATAAAGCGCAGCCAAAGCTGAATCTTTTACCGGTGTCGGAATCTTCCGCTTTGATCTAATCCCTCGCGCCTTTTCCACCACGTGTACCTGTCAGTGACACAACTGGCGGGCAAAAAGAAAAAGGATTTTTAAAAATTCGGATACCCGTAAAAGATAGGAGGGAAAAAAGAGCGGCAGGCGAAATGCGCAACGGAACGGGTGTCACAGCGGTTGCTGGCCGCCTATATCGTGGACGAAACTACCCCCCGGATGGTGGGAGAGAGAAGCCAAGAGAAGAGGAGGAAGGGAGAGAAACCGCTGCAGAAGCAGAGGGAGCAACGCCGCAACGGGCACGAACCAACACGACCTCCCAGGCGGAGAGAGAGGAGAGAGAAACCACCCCAGAGAGAGAGAGAGAGAGCAACGACGAGCAACGGAACAAGGGAGCGCGCGGGGCGAGGGGGACGAGGAGGCCGGCAGGACGCGACCGTTCGCCGCAAGGGTCCAACGGAACAGCCGCGGCGCCCGAGGCACAAAGAGCACGCGCCCGCCCGCCCGTGGCGTCCCATGGTGGCGCGCGCCGCGGCATCCCTGTGAGTCGCGAGGGGACGCGGGGCGCAGATGAAGATGTCCAGGAAGCAGCCGCCGCAGGAGGGAGGGTCGACGGCGGCGGCGGAGGAGGCGGAGGGGTGCTCGGGGAAGGGCCCGACGGAGGCGGAGGCGGAAGGGAGGACGGTGGTGGTCGGCGTGCGCGCGGACTCCGAGAGCCGGGCGCTGCTGACGTGGGCGCTCGTCAATGTGGCGGCGGCCGGGGACCGCGTCGTGGCCGTCCACGTCGTGCTCGCATCCACGGCGGAGGCCGCCGCCGCGGTGGACTTCGACGCCATGCTCGGCGTCTACGAGGGTTTCTGCAACCTCAAGCAGGTCTCGATTCTCTCTGCTTTGCCTTGCCGTTGCCGCGCCATTAATTTCAGTAGACCAGCATGTGAAACCTTCCCTTTTTTCTTTTTCTTTTTTGCTTTTATCATTTTTCTTCCCCTTTGCGCTGTGTTGGAAAGATTGGAATTTTTTTGTGTCTCAGAGTTCTTTTGATGCGATTCCTCTGGATTGTATGGGGGAGATTTTCCGGTTAATTTTGTGCTTGCCTAGCGGATTTTCCCGCTTTCCTGCCAAGTAGGATTGTTTTGGCATAAACCTATTTGTGTTCACACTTGCGGTTTACGCCAACCCCATCACTTTCTAGAGTTACCTTGCAAAGATGCGATTTTTACTTGATTTATTCATGGCCTACCTTCTATGATCTACTCCTGCATCTTTGCCTGCTGCTGTTTTTTTTTTTAGATAAAACCTGCTGCTGAATGAGGGATGAAAACCTTCTGTCCTTTGTTCACTGGATTTGCAGATGTGAATTCTCTCAACGTCTCGTGCTTTTGGTACTAACTGATGCTTGTGCCTGCACAGATCAATCTGAAGGTGAAGATTTGCAAGGACTCTTCGGTTCGCAAGGCGCTCGTTCGTGAGGCCAGCCTGTTTGAGGCCTCCAAGGTAGTCGTCGGCGTCACCAAGAAGAGGCGTGCAATCTCGTAAGTGCCAGCAGCATTGGATGCTCGCTGTTTTCCACTATCGAAGCTCTAAGCTTTTTGCACGCCATGATTAACTCCACTCCTGTAACTGTTGCTTTGGATTCTTCAGGTCTTCTCTGTCAGTTGCAAAGTATTGCGCAAAGAAGCTGCCGGCAAAATGCGGGGTCCTCGCCGTGAACAATGGCAAGATTGTGTTCCGGAGAGAATCGAATGCCAATTCAGGGAAGGTCTCTGCAGAAGTTCCTCCCTGTGGTGATGATGAGATGTACTGCGTAGTGCCCTTCCAGAGCCGTCAGGGTAAAGGGGATACATTATCTTTAGACCATTCTTCAGATGGTGCTGGGGGTCACAACACGCATGATGTTGGTACACAGGACAGTAAGCCAGAGGACGCTATCACGGAAGAACAACCGATCTCGAATGTGGACCCTGTGGAGTTGTCAACCGATCAGGTTCGGATCGACGCAGATCCTTCTTGCAAGGATGAAGAGTCAACAGCTGAACCGAAAGAGGAGACTGCCGAGGGTCCAAGTGATGGTGCCAGCATCTTGCATAGTGTGCGTCCAGACAGAAGTTGCGATTCAGTTGCAAGTACTTCAAGCAGGCAAGACCATGATTCAGTGGATCTGCCAGCTGAAGGGGATGGGGAGCTATACTGCGTATTGCCCCCCAGGAATGGTCATTCAGGCAGGAGTATTGGTGATTCAAAGCGATCAACTGCGAGTTGGAAAGATGTGAAACATGTCAATCAGTTGCCTGAAGGAGATAGTGGCCTGTACTGCCGGCTGCCGAAGAGTGGACGTTCAGGTAGAAGTTCTGGAGGGTCCAATCGCTCCACTGGTATAAAAGGCTTGATTAGGCGCAGCAGCAGTTTCTCAAGTGAGATTCATTTGAATTCTGAGACATCACCTATTAAGAGGGATGGTTTGGTTTCGATGGCTGCCACTGAGCGGAATTCACCCACATTATCCACGGAAGGTGAGGATTCACCAAAGGACACCGTTCAAAATGCCGGAACTCCCTCGGATTCTCCTATGTCGCTGAGAAGGATGATAGAAGGAAGATCTGACCGCTGTCACCTTCGTAGGAGGTTCTTCAGCCATCATAGAAGCTCATCGTTTGAATGGGCAAAAATCTCAATGGTTCAATGGGCCATGAGGCTTCCGAGCCGTTATAATTCTGTCCATCCAGACAGCAAATCATTGAAATCGGATGCAAGTTCAAGGTTTAACTGTGATTTTGAAACTGAATCAACTTCAGCTGTTGAAGCAGACTCTATGTTTTCATTCTCTGTCTATGATGTCGTATGGCCTCCAAGCGAATTGGAATCTCTTCGAGAGAAGTACTCTTCAGTTTGTAGGCTTTTTAGTCATGAAGAACTGAAACTTGCAACGGCAAACTACTCACCAGGTAATTATTTGCCTTTGATGTCAGTACTATTTTGGTATAAGTGTTTCTTTTGACATTGACAAATGATTGCTTTCTTTCATGACGCAGATATGTTGATTGGGAAGGGTGGAACAAGCCAAGTTTACAAGGCGCAACTATTCGATGACACATTTTCAGCCGTAAAGATTCTGAAACCATCAGTTGATGCAATACATGAGTTTATTGCAGAAGTTGAGATTGTAACCACGTTACAACATGAAAATGTTGTTGCGTTAAGGGGGTTCAGCTTTGACAACTACAGACTTGTGTTGGTGTATGATTACATGCCCCAAGGAAGTTTGGACAAAGCTCTTCATGGTAAGTGTCTATGAATTATGCCATTTCTTTTAAGTCCCTGACTAATGCTAGCTAGCATCTTATTCGTTAGTCGTTACTGCTATTGCTCCAGGCTTGAATGATGTCAAGAATTTCCTTAGCTGGGAGAGAAGAAATAAGATAGCAATTGACATTGCAAGAGCACTTGAGTTTCTCCATATTGGCGCTGTGACCCAATCTGTGATACATGGAGATGTCAAGTCTTCCAATATCCTCCTCTCAGAAGATTTTGGGGCACGGGTAAATATCAGATCAACTTTGCAAATACTTCATGGACTTATTTTTTTAGTCTTAGACGACGGGAATTATTTTTTTACTCTCAATCTATTTATATAATTGCTTCTTTTAATTTTTGGGAAAATCCTAGACTTGTTGATCAATCAATGTTTTGGCTTGATGCATAAGCAATGAAGAACTGCAACGGCCATTTAGTATTTCCACTTGTCAATGTTGATTCTCCTAGTGACATCATCTCATTTTGGAAATTTTCAGCTGTGTGATTTTGGGCTGGCAAAGCAAGTGTCAGCTTCGACCCCTCACCTAACATGCACTGACATCACCGGAACCTTCGGGTCTGTATCATCTCTACCCATGGTTAGCTGTTAATTTTAACTTTAGCATCAAATCTGAAGTGCCTAACGAACTGCTTTTGTGACAGGTACTTGGCTCCTGAGTATTTTTCACACGGAAAGGTCAATGAGAAGATAGATGTCTATGCATTTGGCGTTGTACTATTAGAGATTATTTCAGGAAGGAGGCCCATTACACCAGGAAGCGCAAAGGGTCAACAAAGCTTGGTTGGATGGGTAAGTGCTTCATGAATCTTTTAATTTTATAGTAGCTGGCTTGATGACCAGCACCATGTCCTAAAAACGGAATGGTAACCACATGTTTTGCTTGTTGATTTTTAAAGTTAATGTTGGTGATGGTAAATGGCACGTGCACATGAAAAACTGTGCTTTCTTATTACTAATTCCTCATTCATGGTTTCAGGCAAAGCCTTTACTGTCCAGTGGAGAAATTAAACAGTTGGTTGACCCACTTTTGGGAAGTGATTATGATTGTGATGAAATGGAGAGGATGACGCTTGCTGCTTCACTGTGCACTAGGACAGCTTCTCATTCTCGACCAGAAATGTCACTGGTAAGAACTCTAGTTACATGAAAAGAACACCAGCAGTACAGTTCATCAGTTTAAATTATGCTGGTATTCTTATTTGCTACTTTCCTGCAACCCAGATCTTGAAACTGCTTCAAGGGGATGATGAAACCATCGGTTGGGCGAGATTGCAAGTCACCGCTTTTTTCGACGGCTCAGATGAGGAAGCTGCCACTCCTGACTCGAATATGCAGTCACATCTTAGCCTGGCACTGCTTGGAGTGGAGGATGACACCCTCTCGCACTGCAGCAGCACTGAACGGACGGTGGATACTTCGGCAGATGGCTACTGGAGCCGATCCTCGAGCTTCGACTAGCGCCTTCATCTCCATTTTGAACGTACTGAGTTGAGTTGTCTGTATAGCTGACTAGTGTGACCATTGTTCATTGGTTGGGATGGTGATTGTTGAGAGATGATTGCATTCCTGCAAAGGGGAAATGGAGGCCTGCTTGTTTAGTTGGCATATGTAGTGTTGCTAATTTAGTTAGGAGTTGATTTTGCTGTAGATCTTGTAACCCTGGCGGCCCTGGACCTACAAATGCAATTAATGTCATTGTTCGATCCATTCAAGTTTACTTCTGTTACTAGTACTGCCGGGCATCTCAAATTGATCTGAAATACTGTTACCGTTCCTTTTGTTGGTTGCAAAACCAACAGTACCTGGCCAGTTTGCCAGATCAAGACATTGAACATACACACCACCTCTAATAATGCAGGAAGTTATGCTACTATGCTGTACTGCGGTTCCAGGTATGTGGCATTGATGAAACGGCGTTCTTGACTGATGCTGAGAGACGACAGAGGTGCGGTCCAGCAATGAGAGATGTGCAGTGCAAGTGCACCCCAGCAACGGAGCATGGGGACACTGGTACGCAGCACGGTCCACAGGACGGTGCATAGGGCACCAGATCCACACACGATTGAGCAATTGTGTTAAAAGGCGGCGACGGGCCCAATGAGCGCTGACACCACGGGGTTCGGTTCTTGAGAACTGATCATGTGACCTTGCCCGAGCTATCAGGCTATCGGCAATGCGATAAATCCTGTTCAACGTGGAAGATGAAGCAAACGCTCGCATGTGATGCTATTGATGGCGGCACTACTGCACTAGTTTAGAGCTGACGATTCAGTTTGCGACGTGATGCTCATGCTTTTTTTTTAAGAAAAAAAATTGAGCAAGTGATGGGATGCTCAAGTTTTGCCACAGATTAGCTTCGGTCTCTTGCAATTCCGAAAGAGAGGCAGACGAGATGATGGGCCTAGGCTTACTGACGGGGCGGGCTAATGTCCACGGTTCATGGTCCAGTCGTGCAGTTCGACCTATTTATCTTCAGCCCGAGAAACAAATCCAAATGCAGCCAGACGGAACGACGATCCAAATGCACGAGCTTGCAGTTGGATCGTTTGAGGCCCATTCCAGTTGGCCCAACAGACTTCTATCACTGGATAAGCTGTCACTGATTCACAAAAAAAAGGTGGGGATAGGCGGAGTGGCTGACGCTTCTCTCCTCAAATAAGACAATTTAGTCTCTCTCTCTCTCTCAAAAAAAAAGGGACAATTTAGTCCTTCGAATCAATAGATTTTTTTAATAATTGCATGTTCTGCTTGTTAGCAGAATCAGTTTGGTGGCCATGAAGCACAAATTATTGCGAGATTTGGCGGTTCAGAATCCAAAAGAAAGAAGGAAAAATACCAACTCCGGCAGGCGGGTTCGAGCTACCGAGCGGCGAGGGATCGCCGTTCGACACTTGGAGCAGAAAACAACAACCACGGCAGCTTCATTGGACCCACTCAACAGCTTTATCCCGGCTGGCTGGCTGCACAAAATTAACAAATTTGGATGTATCTAAACTTTGCAGCCTAGTTCCTGCACTGTCAGCGTTTTGCCGTGAACACCAATCAGAGGAATGGCAAGCCTGGTCTTTGGTGTGGACTGTCTGTCAGCCATGAGCCCATGAGCCATACACTAATCTTGTTTTACGCGAGCGGTGCTTTGATTTGGACGTCGACGTCGGCCGCCCAAAATCAAAATTAGTTAGTGCGGCACATGCTGTAGCCACTGTCAACTTCGGCTGCCACTGTCAACTTGAAATTTGTGGCCTCGTTGCTCGCTTGGCCGCCCTAACATGCACGCGCGTGCTCATTAGTAGCTTTCGTGGACCTTAGCTTTCGATTGCTTTTAGCTGTAAACATTACTGGCAGCCCTGTTTGGATGTCATGTTTTTCCAAAACCGAAATGTAAAAAAACAATTGTTTTTTAAAGCTAGAATCGTGCAATACCAAGGTTTAGAGAAAAGAGATCTAAAAGTCTAAAATAATTGCACTTTTAGTTGTATTGTAATTTTTGAAAATACAAGGTTGGTTGCATCAAATACCTAATTTAAAAAATCAAGGTATTTTATTTTACCATATTATTTCGAAACTCTAAAAATATTTTGTATACTAACAGGGTCTAAAATGTGCTGGTATGAATAACTCCTCGCTTGCCAAGAATAATCGAAGAACACAGGGGCCAATATGCTAAGTGATCTACTCACTATCTGGGCCTACATATACGTGTCTTCTCTGAGAAACAGAGCAGCTAGAGGGGAGAGAGCAGAGCAAAACAGAGCACTACAGCGAGCAGAGCACGGCTAGTGATGGCGCCGGACGAGTCGTTCAAGAGGCCAGGCTCCATCCCCTTCAAGTGGGAGGTCCAGCCGGGCATCCCCAAGCAGCAGAAAGCCGACGATCGTGGCGCCACGGCCACGGCGGTTCTCCCTCCGACGACTCCAAGGCTGGCGCCGCCTCCCGCCGCCCGCGTCAGCAGCAAGCTCGCCTCGGCGTCGTGTCGACGGAGCTCTGTTTCGTCGGCGTCGTGTCGACGGAGCTCCGTTTCGTCGGCGTCGATCTCGCCGCCGCCGACGCCGCCGCCGTCGTCATCGCACCGGCGGTCCATGTCCGCGCGCTTCGCGTCGTCGCTGGTGCTGACGTTCACGGGGCGGCCGCGGCGGGGCCAGACCAAGGACGACGCCGACCACTGCCTGCTGTACAGCGAGAACAGCGCCTAGATTGTAGATAAAAATCCTTCTCCTCTTATAACGTGTGTACATCCCCAATCCTGTATGCTGCTTCTATATATATATAAAAAAAAATCGAAGAAGCTTGTGAATTTTCGTGATGTTTTGTTTCTTTTCTGAATTCTGAAAGTAACATTTAGCATCCAGGATTACATATAATACATGCCGAGCTCATATGGACACAGCTTCACAGAAGTGTTGTCTCTGACGCTTCACGCGTTGAAAAAATTTCGCGCCGGCCGTCGATATAATTTTTATCACGGCAGCTGGTCATACCGAGGTGAGGTGCCTGGAGAAGGAACAGGGAAGGCAGATGCCTTCTAAACTGAAATTCCTCTCGGCAGAAAACGGAGCCAGGGCTCTGAGTGTGCCCTTCCTCAGATCAAAAGCAGCCACCAAGCCTCACGGACGTTATATGTGCGGTTCACGCTAGACATCATGTACACGACGCCGTCGTCGTGCGTGCTGAGAACCGGCGTGTAGCAGTCGTCCAGACTCTCAGTGCTCGCGCCGCAGTTCCCTCACCCATCTGCTCTGGCAGCAGCAACTCAGAGCAGCAGTTTGCAGCGTCAGCGGCGCTCAGGATGTCGGCAGAATCATCCGTGCAATCCTTTTTCCAGCGATCGTCATCGGAAGAGAAGAGCGTCCTCCGCCACGTGGTGGCCCTCCATCCATGAGCGACGCGGCCTTCTCCGTCGTCCGCGTCCGAGGTCAACATGTCGAAGAACGTGGGCGGGAGGAAGTCGTCGTCGTGGCGTGGGCCCTCGGGATACTCCTACTCGACGAAGCGGAGCAGGCCGTTGCCGTCGCTGGCGACGTCGCGAAACACCGGCAAGGTGCTTCTCCACGCCCTGCCGTCCACGGGCCTGGGCACGGCGACGAGGCGCACGACGGGGTCGTCGGCGAGGACGTCGCAGAGCAGGACGCCGCACCAGAGGTCGACCCAGCCCAGGATGCCTCCTCCCACCGCGATCACCTTGCTGGTTTCGTGGTCCAAGACCTTATTATTACTGCGGCTGTCCTGCTCGCACGACGACGAGTCTAGCCGGGGCACCAAGGTGGGTGCGCCACTCGCCGGCGCGCGACGAGAAGAGGTGGAGGTCGAACGGCCGGCCCGGCCGGTCGCGGGTGTCGAGCAGCGGGACGAGAGCCGCCACGAAGAACCCCCCAGCCTCCTTATTGGAGGGCATGATGCCGACTTCGTGCGGTTTGATGTCGTGCTCGTTGAAGAACTGTAGACGAAGTAGTCGCGGATCTCGGCGTCGCAGACGAAGCTCCTGGACCCGAAGTTGAACCGGACGAGGATGAGGACAAAGTGGCCGTCGACGGCGGCGGCGATGACGGGCTCGGTGGAGAAGCCGCAGTGCCGGGCGGCGTTCCTCGAGGCCGGGGCAGTGGACGCACGCGTACGAGAGCGCCGGCGGCGACGCGAGGCAGAAGGACACCTCGACGGCGTCGCCGCCGCTCGAGACGGCCCGCGCGGTGGTCGCGTTCTGTCGCGTTCTTGTCGAGGAGGACGTGATCGGGAGGAGGATGAGACGCGCCGGCGGGTTCGGGCAGCAGCCTCGGTGGGCGGAAGGATGCGACGATGCGTTGGCGTGTTGGTTGATCGACGCAGCATCGGAAGGGACTCGCTACATGTGGAACGTTCTACGCTTAACGTTCGATAGAACAGCCCATAAAGCTCAAGAGCCCTTCAAATTTAGTCCATTTAAAGCAATTTAGTTTACCGACTAACCGTCAATATTTTCAAACAATCGGGGTGTTCGGTTGGAGGATGCAGTTGCAGTTGCAGTTTGAATAGTGAGAGAGAATACTGTAGCGGAGGAATCTGATACTGTAGCAATCCTGTGCGCTGTAGCACCAGCAGGAGCAGCATCAGCAGCCGCAGCCGCACGCCGAACGCGCTGAATAGTTTCAACATTTTCGTAAGTTTATGTCAACATTTTCAAACAATAGAGTCAACAGTTTTGCCAAAAATATTAACATAGCACATAAAAAATGTTGATACAGTGAAAAAAATGTTGACATAGTACATTCAAAATGTTGACGAATTTCAAAAATTTCAAAAAATATTCATATTGAATCTCATTTTGTAGCATTAATTCTAAAAAACATGTTGTTTCAAACGGATTCGAACGGACTTACGGTTTGGAAGAAAAATGCGTTTGAAATTTTAAAACCGGTTCTTTTTCTCCTCCCTCCTACCCGCCCTAATAGAAAACCGCCACGTGTCAGCATCTGACTCCTTCTCTTCCCACCTGCCTGAATCTCACACGTTAATCAAATCTAGCACGAATCTCAAACACTGTTCTATCAAAGCTTAAATGTAGCCCGCCCTACGTATAGGATTGGCGGCATCGGAATCGGTTTCCGCCCCCGTGCAACTCTCACATATCAATGATGGGCCGGACCTTAAGAGCCTTGGTTGTAGAATAATGGTTACGGGGCCCAACAAAGATTATCCAGTGGGCCTGCATATGATGGATGGATCGACCAGCGTTCTTCCATTTCCCAGCCCACCAACCACAGTTGAAAAACGCAAGCGTTTCTTCAGTTTGAGGACTTGCAGTTCCATTCTTATTATTATCTTTTTTTGCGATGAGGACTTGCAGTTCCATGAGGGTGCTTGCAGGCTTGCAGCTGCAGAGCATTGTTGTAGCATTGTGTTTCTATGAACATTGAACAACAGCTCCTGTGATTCACACACACACACACACACACACACACACACACACACACACACACACACACACACACACACACAAAAAAAAAAACTCATGCACTCCTTCGAGCAGAAACCTGAAACTTGCTGGATTTCAGTTGGTCGCCCTTGTGTAATTTTGATAAAGGGAAATGACATCCCATGCACTGAAAAAAATTCAGTCCTGCATAGTGGTTGCACCACCAATTTGAGTCGTTGCTCTGCAGCAGTTTATTTAACGCATTTCGTGATATGATGGCACGCTCAAGTCTGGGACCTCTTTCAGTTGATGACTGGGATGCCTTTTTTTTTATTGCATCATCTGCCATGAACGTGATTAGCGGTTGGTTGATTTCAAAGATAATCTAAGAGTATAAAGCACAACGGTCAGGAGTAATCAATCCTCGATCCACGTCTGCATGCATTCTGTTAGTAGGTACAAATAATTGAAGTACGTACTAGCTAGTGCCAACGGTTAGAGTAGTGTATTTTATTTGTCGATCCAACTCGGCAGCAGTGTGCATGGCATCGCTAGTGGAGTTCCTATAAGTTATCATCATGTGTCCTGTGATAAACTAAGCGTGCGTCATCTATAAAGGCTGGTGGTTTTTAGTTCCTTCACTCGGTGTCTGCACTTTGGGAGAACATACCTACCTGCAGGTTAATCTACCACACCCTGTATTTAGCAGACAAGTGCGTGTTAACTTTGTGAGTGGAGACGATAATTGAGGTGGTATATATGCCATGGAAGAATGGTCAAAAGAACTGCATTTGGAAAAGTTAACTGAAATCTTGCTACTGCGTAACAAACTTTCTATAGTTTTCAATTCAGAAGTCAGCGTTCCGACTTCTGAGACAGCATCATGACCATCACTAGTTGAAAAAATATATTTGACTTTATATATAGGTGGAGTAACATTAATTCCTTGGATTGTTTCTGGTGCACGATCTCCTTCGCCTTGTACAGGTCCACCACTCCCTTTCACTAGTTGGTACGTCTGCAGTAACTTTACTTGGCAATGTTCAGGTATATATCCGTGTGCTCTGCGTCTTGAAACCACTGCCATGTATCAGAAGTTCAGAACCGGACAGAGGAGCGGAGGCCGAGCAACTCAAGTGAAATACTCTGATCGGGCCCGTCCACGCATGTCTCTCTGCTGATTAACACGCTTCATCAGGCTGATTCTACAGCATGAATGCACCGTACGTGAGGCATGTCATTTGTACGTGGACGTCCACCGCATTGTCGTAGTCAATCCGTGCATCACATTGGCAGTGGCGTAGTGCATGCACCATGTGCGAGCCTTCTCGAAGAGGGGTGATGAGTAACGCGGGGATGGCCTCCGGGCTGGTGGCTGCTGCATGCGGCGCCGGTGGAGTGCGTGATGATATAGACACGCACACCCACACCAAGCTCAACCACCATGCAAAGAACCATCATGATCGATCGATCGAGTAGCTAGAAAAGGGTAAGGCATCTAGCTATCGTAGGTAGGTAGGAGTGGATTTTAAACTTGTCTGCATATCTCTTCATCCGGCCTGTTCTGATGAGGCTGTTACTGCATGAGCAAGAAACTGTGTGATCGATCGCAGAATGTATTGTGCCAATCATTATTTCCCTTTGATTACTTTGCATCATTGCTGTTGGATAGCAACTGCAATTTGCGAGGCACGATGACGTGCTTTTGATTAAGCAGATCATGACGCAGATCGGTTGGTCCCTTTCTGCTTTCTGCGCGGCCTGCGATGTGCTAGTGGTGGCGCTTATCTGAAACTCAGTGCTAATAGCCACCGTGATACGCAGGAGATTGAAGAAAGCTCCAAGCAATACGTGTGGGAGGTGAGTCAAGTCAATCTTAATTAAGTCATGGGGAGCATAAACTAGTACTGGTGAGTAAAGCAAGATCTGGTGTCCAAAGCTGGCTAGCTTCAGATGGATGTAGGCTCTTGTGGAAAGGGAAAGAACCGGCCGGGGGGACAATATATCTTTTTCAAGTATTTTAGGTCGCTAATGCCAAGCTAGTGGATGGTTTGTCGTGCTTTACACGTGCATTGCATTCTCACCAACAGTGAGCCATGTGCATATATTGATCTTGGTGTGGATATATACTTGCTACTCTCGCTAGTACTAGCACCTCAAAACGAACACATTCATATGCTAATGTGCTGCTACTCCTACTACGCAAGTCTGCAATACAGTAGTAGTATGAACGAGCCGCAAGAACTTGTGACAGCAGTATAGTAGAACAGTATGATAGCTAGAGCACGGCGAGACCGAATAGCGAACAGTGCCTCAGAAACAGTGATCCCGCTGCTTCGCCTGCAGCTCTGTCGGTTGGCACTTGCCGCGCGAACGTCGTGGAGAGCTCAACGTACGTACGCAGCCGTCCATCTTGTAGATCAGCATGAGTGAACAGTTCGTCAACACTTTCCCCTGCTGCACCCGAAGCACCACCGGCCAAAACCGTCCATCGATGGAAAGAAACAAGCATAGCAACGCGCATTATCCTACATGTTCCCGTGGGGCGTTGCATGGAAAAAAGCAACCACGACCGACGGCCCCGTGACGCCGGAGCAGCAAGTTGATCCAGCCTCCGTCGTCACGCAGTTGAACGCATGCATGCTGCTGGGCACGTCGGAAACCGGAGTAGGAGTAGTAGCTTGCATGGCACGGACGTCCACGTAGACCAGACCACGGAGGCACAGTAGTGCAGCGTCGCGTCAACCTGACTGACAATCCCGGGAAGGCAGTGACCATTTCGGATGCGTCGTTGTTTTCCATTTCGGATGCGTCGTTGTTTTTGGCTTGGTTGTCCCTCCGTGGCCGCCCGGTCGGCGTGCACAACGCCGACGGCAAAGGCAGGCCATGCGTATGCATGCGCATGCGCTCGTTCCGGCCCGGCCGCCGCTGCCGCTGTCGATCGGCTCACACGCCGCGCACGCCGGCTGCTGGGCTACCTTGGACCAGCACCGCATTACCGTTTTTCTTTTCTAATAAAGACAAGAGGATGAATGCGGATGATACAATTGACGTACGCCATTTGCAATAATCAACTCGCTCGATAGATGGGTGTGCCGCTGCTAGGACCGATCGGCGCAAAATTTACTACAGATGCTTAGCAGACACGTCCCGAGCCCCCGACAGGGTTGGCGGGTTCGTCTCTTTTTGTTTCTGTCACCATCATAGCGACTTTGACCTGCCCCCTATACATGCGAACGAGATCTTAATCAGTACTGTTATATATTATATAGCACACAGTAGTATTTGTTACTCCCTTCACACGGGACAAAGATCCCAATTAGGCATTCCCTTGGATGTTTGTTTCCTCTAGACGTCCAAACGTGCAGTCAAATGTCGTACCAAACCCGAGTCAAAATTGGAGTTCAGAATACACATTACTATGACCTCTGTTGTCTGCTTGTGGAAAAGCAGATAAGCCGCGAGCAAGAGCGCCCCCCTTTCCCTGTTTTCGGGGATTTGCTTAGTGCTGTGCTGATCTACTACAAAACACCTACTAGTAGTAGTATACTTGAGTTGCCAATGTTCATGAGACTTCGGAGCACACTACTCATGGTGGGTCAAGCCCGAGACCCCAGTCAGTATGCAATCCATAGTCTTATCCATCGGGATTAGAGTAGTACGTTGCTAAATCTTGGCACGAATCCGTAACACAAGCGATGACGCGCCGGCAATAATTGACAGCACCCTGACAGAGAGGGCCTAGATTACGTCTCGTCCCATCGAAACCTCTGATCTGAAGAATCCCTGAATTCCTTCGTCTCTGCGATCAGACCATCAGAAGCTCTGTCCGCTTGTGGCCGGTGGTGGACCATGCATGCATGACTCGCGCGCGTCACGGGTCGGAAAAGGGAAAGCTCCGGCGCGTCCCGGGTCGTGCCGGCAACGATCAGAGTTGCTGAATTCAGAAAAAAAGATCGGTAGTCTCCGTGGCTGGGCTGTGGTGGTGGCTCCAGTTGTTTCCCATTTCGGTGTTTCCCTGTCCTAGTGCCTACCTAGAGTGCTTGACCTTCAGGAGGCATGTCCTAATCGAGAGAATCTGCCTTTCTTTCAGTTAATCTGTTGTTTCGAAAGGAGACCACATTGTGCGGTATACTGCCTTTGGTGTCGTCTGATGTGTCTCGCTCTCACAGGCTCAACAGCAAGCTAGTCCTAACACTCTCCATGCCCTAACTAATCTTGTGCCAGTAGTAGTTTTTTAGAGCAAAGGACTCCAAATAACCTACAAAAGTCTCTCCACTATGCTGACTGGTTTTTACATAACGGCACCATTATTAGAGCATATACTTTATTCATTTGAGGTGGAATCCTTTGAGGATGCATGCATCCATGGTGCGTGGATGCTCCTATCGTCCGCTCACTTCGTGCAAAAAGCATCTTCCGTTTACAAAATGGTGTAAATATATGGAATGCGCGCCCACAATTCCACGAGCTCGAGCTCATGATTCCATTCCCATCAGACCAAAAGGCGAGGAACAAATCAAACAATATGTTTTTTTTCAAATATTAATTATTCCGTACAACGTAATCCTTAAACCTTTTCTCTTGTTTATTTTTGCAATGGATCCTTGAACCTTCAGTACTACTTTATCATAGCACCAGTACCGCCAACAATGGAAAAGGGAGTTTTCGAAAAGAAAAAAAAAATATTTTCTTATCCGGAGCGTGGCAACTCACATGCATGATCTAGCCAGCCCTTTTGTAGATGCGGCAGCGTACATGCGCGGAAAGGCGCCATCAATCTTGGCCATTCCTGACCTTTTCAGATCCGTGCAGCGCGTGTGTGACACCCATTCTTTCGTCAGGAAACATGGTCCATCACGTTGCATCGGCACCTGGCAGACTGTTATATGTTTGTTACAGATGCGATGCACACTGCTGGTCTGCTGCTGACAGGTTGTTCCTCGGGGTGTACCTACGTCTTGCTTGCAAATTGACGCGTCCCTAGCTAGCACAGCAGGGTCACCGTCGATGGATGGCCATACAGTACATACGTGCATGCCTTCAGGTGTCGTCGTCATCGGCACGAACCGTGAGCACGCTCCGATGGGGACGCCTAACTATCTGCAACGGATTGGCCGTCCGTTCACATGCCTCAGATGCAGGCCGGGAACGATCGATGTCGTCGGCACACATTAGGCTGGTTAATTAGGTCTGCTGGTCGGCAAATTGGCAGCCAGTAGATCGAGATCAGATCACGACAGGCACACACAAACGCCGTCGGTTCTCGTATAGTAGGAACTCTGGCAAGAAGTCAGCGGCCGGCGAGCACCCTTGCCCCTTGGTCGCATGCAACCGCGAGGAACACGACTGATGCAAAGTGTGAAACCATGGCCATTGCCGAGTTGTAAGGGACAACCGCGAGATAGAGAGGAGGCGACAGCGACGCGCAGGATATTGTCCTCCCAAAAGGGGGAATATTAGAAAGCGGCTTTGCAGAAAGCCAATGGAACAGGATTTCGATTTGGAGACACTGACGGCCGCGATCTGGCCTCGAGGCAACTCCTGTCTACTACTACTACTACGTGCAGGTCCTACTCGACCAGCGACGCGGCAATTATTCAGGCAAAATGCACAGCTGCCTTTCGAAGGCGTCGCCATCCGACTCGAGTGACTAGGTATGAAGCATCACTAGCTTAGCTTGCTATCATATCTATCGGGTCATTTTCTTCGGAGCACCAACACTCGTGGCTCACCAGGTAAGTCGAAGAGGAGCAACCAGTAGCTGAATGCATGCAACATGGAAACCACTTGCAACGACGACGTCGCTAGAAGCAAGTTGTGCGCGCTAGTAGCTATAGTTGCGAGCCGCGACATCCACCACCAACCGTACCATACCATAGCTATAAGCTACTACCACTGTCAATCAATGTGCATGTTCCATTCTGCGCCGCGGCACACGACACAAAGCCAGCAAAACGCCGGACAGTTCACCGGTGCTAGCAACTACTACTCCAACCTAGTATATAGCCTACCACGACACCGCATTAGACTAGACGTCCTCCGCGGGGTCGCCGTTGGGTGCCGCGACGAGGGGCTTGCCCTCCTCGGCGTTGGCGATCGCGACGAGCTCGAGTCCGGCCAGCTTCTTGGCGCGCATGGCCTCGACGTGCCAGTCGGTGCGGCAGACGACGGCGAGCAGCACGAGCGCGACGCAGGACGCCTGCGCCGAGAGGAGGCCGTACCAGAGCCCGCTGAAGCCGGCGCGGGGGGAGCCGAAGGCCAGGTACACGGCGACGGGGGTGCCGACGAGGTAGAAGGAGAGCAGGTTGATGCGGGCGCCCACGGCAGGGCGCGCCGTGCCGCGGAGCACGCCGCAGCCGGTGGTCTGCGGGCAGTTGCCCAGCTCGCACAGCCCGATCACCGGCATCGCCGCCGACGCCAGCGCCACCACCGACGGCTCCGTCGTGAACAGCCGCACCCACTGCTGGCTGAAAGCCACCGTCCACGACACGTGCACCATGCCGATCACCAGCGCGCAACCCAGCGCCACCATCGCCGCCATCCGAGCACGGCGAGGCTTGCCGGCGCCCAGCTCGTTGCCCACCTGCATGCGCGACAGCAACACAACGGCGTATACCATCCTCGCATAAGTACTTGTTCATGAATCAAACATAACAGTATATCAACGCAAAAATGTGCTATAGTAAACACTGTTCGGCGAAGATCTTCACGTACGGACCATGTTTTCGTTCGAGAAAACCTTGTCTTTTCTCGGAAAGGAACAGAACGATCAGAGGGAAAACAACGAACAGTGTGTGTGTTACAGCACGTGGCAAGATGTGGCCACAAGGCTAGTGCTGCGCGCTTCATGGCAGCCATCACTGTTACGCACTGTGATGATTTGAGATGACCAACCACCAGTAGTATTTGTTTGTCGTTTCTGCTACTGTAAAAAATGGAGTGACTTTACTACTCCTGGTTGGGTGAAGGAAAAAAAAACAGAGCTGACTTTCTTTGGCTCGAGCGTCTGCATGAAAGGAGAGTATGACGTGGCATGCAAAACTTACAAACTTGTATGGATGGCTGTAAATATTGCAGTTCAATGGAAGGGTGACACTAATAAAATGAGGGCACACTCACCATCCATACCATGCTAGCCAAGCAAATTGCTGTTACTATACTTTGACAGAGTGCATGCCTACAGGCTACAGCTAAAAGGGCTCTACAAAAGGCTTGTTTAAAATGGAACAAATGAAAAGGAGTGCAGATTTCTGATGCAGTTCATCGTATCTAAAAAGGTGTTCTTTTATCGGCTTCTATATTCTGAAAGCAGAACATGCGGTGGGACATCGAGGATGGCGTGCTGCCACCAAAGGAGATACATTGGAATATATCTCTCGACTTTGAAAATGAAAAAGAAAACGAAAAATGCACTAAGAAACGTATGACACGCACGGGTAACTCGGGCCAAGATTGGCGATGCTCGCAACCAACTGGAACAACAACCTCGCCGACGAGAAAAACGCCGGCCATGGATGGAAAGCGATCTCACTGCGCCTATCTAGCTACCGGGAGATGTGAACTCGTATCTACTGAGATGGAAAGATTCAATAAAAAAATAAACTGAAACGACCCGAAATTCCGGCGCAAAGATGGAGCGGCAGTCTAAGAAATCAACAGCCACGGATCTTAATGCAGCGTGGATAGTTACCCTGGTGGAGACGCAGGCGGCGAGCGCCATGGGGAAGGTGTACATGAGGCTGGTGGTCTGGATGAGCACCCCTGCGGCGCCCACGGCGGCGGCGGGGTTCGGCAGGTAGCCGGCGAGCACGGTGACGACCTCGTACCACCACCACTCGAGGCAGACGCTGACGCAGCTGGGCACGGCGAGGCTGGCGAGCCCGGGGAGGCCGCTGGCGACGGCGGCGGGGCGGGCCCAGCCCCTCCACGTGTCCTCGCAGGCGCGCGCCCACCGGATGTAGGCGAGGAGGAAGATGACCATGTTGGTGTTGGTGAGCGCCTGCGCGACGGCGACGCCGCGCACGCCGAGGCCGAACGGGCCGAAGACGAGGAGCACGTTGAGCGGGACGTGCAGGGCCACGGCGATCGCGGAGCAGACCGCCATGGGCTTGGCGATGCCCTGCGACCGGAGGTACACCCGCAGCGGCTGCAGCACGACGCTGGCGGCGAGGTCCGGGAGCGCGTAAGCCGCGTACGCCGCCGCGTGGGCGGAGATGGTGGGGTCCTGCCCCAGCGCCACCAGGATGGGCCCCACGTTCAGCCACAGCAGCGCGATGGGCGCCGCGGCGAGGAGGAGCAGCAGCATCGCGCGCTGCAGGGACAGGGTGAGCAGCTCGTAGTTGCGGGACCCGAACGCCTGCGCGCACACCGGCTCCAGCCCGGAGGCCAGGCCGAACAGCACGCTGTGGCCCGTGATGTTGGTGAGCCCGATGGCGAGCGCGCCGCCGGCGAGGTCCAGCGGGCCCAGGCGGCCCAGGCAGAGCACGGACACCATCGCCCGCAGGTACACCACGCAGTTGAGCGCCGTGATCGGCGCCGCCATGCTCCACAGCGCGCGCAGCTCCGCCGCCGCCGACGGCTGGTCGACCTCGTCCCCCACCACCTGGGCGCCGCCGCCCTTGGCCACCACCTTACCCTGGACCGGGATGGCCATGCCGAGCCAAGAAAGACTCACGCTGCGTCTGCTCTGTGTTTGTTGGGAAAAGGCAGTGGAAGGAGGAGGTGTGTGTGTTCGGGGCCAAGAAAGACTCTTTCACGCTGCTGCTATATATGGCCGGCCGCCGCTGGGATTGCTGCTTCTCCTCTCGTATCGCTGCTTATCCGATGAATGAACTGGCGTGCTGCTAATGAAGAGAATGCGTGCCCCGCTCAACTTTGCTAATGTTGGCAATTAGTAGAATCAAATCAAACCAAATACTGGTAGTAAATAAAACACGTCGTTATTTTTAAGGACAATAGCGTTTTAACCATGATTCTAGACTCTAATTGCGTTTTCACCATCGATTTTCAGATTTTGCAAAATCACCATTGATTGCCTTCAGATTTTGCAAGATCACCATCAATTTTTTGAAAACTCATGGTAAAATCGCAAAACTATTTTGCAAGATCACCATCGCTTTTCGAAAACTGATGGTAAAATCGCAAAATCTGAAAATCGATGGTGAAACAATTGGAGTCTGAAAGGATGGTCGCCATCCTTTCAGGCTCCGGTAAAGGCTACTGGACGGCAGTAAAGACTGCGGGGAATGCTACGGGTTACTCCCGAAATCCCGTTTGGTTTGCGGCCTTCACGGCACAGTATCTACAAATCATTTTTGCTTCCGAAAAAGAGAGAGGGAGCGAGAATACTCCAGGCTCCAGCACCTGACGTTTGCCATGGGCATCATGTGTTTGGGTACATCATCACCAGCACCTGACAATCATCTCGTTGAAGGCGTGACATTTGCAATGGATGGACTGTGAACGCGTCCGAGATCCTCTGGGGCATCAGCTAAAGGGGATTTTATGTGGCATCAAGCATGAAATGTCTATCCGGATTGTTCATCTGCAAAATGAACTACTCGGACTGCCGCGGCTCAGATAAAACACCTCATGCTAAGTGCGTCTCAAAATTGATTTAGTCTCCAAGCATTACCCCAGGAATGACTATCTGCAACTTGCTACCGTTGCTAGCTAGAAGCCCGTCCGCTATGTTTCCATTTTCGGAGGCACCTAATTTTCCCGCAGGCAAGTCACGCACCCAATTCGGACAACATGGCGACAAGTGTCGTCTTCCTCCCCCGCCTTTTAGCTCCCTATCACTCTCCTCTTTTTTTGCAGTTTCCGACCACCGTCCTTGTCTCAGGCAGCTACTGCCACCACCACCATACTCTCGAGGATCCGCTCCATCGCTGACAAGCACCCTCCCTCGTCTCTGATTGCCTCCGCTGCTAATCACTTGCACCATGATGCCCATGTTGCCTGCTCCGCCCAACGCCCTCCTACCTATCCGCGGCCGGCGGTGCCATTGCCGTCCTGACACCACCGCCACCCACCATCAGGTCGCGGTTGCCGCTCCCGGAGATCCTGTAAGGCCAGCAGCCATGGAAACCCTCTCCCGAAATATGAACCCTAACCCTAACCCCCTTCTTCCTCTTCTCTCTTATCTTATTCGTCCTCTCTCCGACAGAGTCGCGACAATTCATGACTTTATCGTAAGCGCACGCATATATGAGAATTTCCGTTATTTTCTACCCTACAAGCACTTTCACGATCGTTTTCCGTTCATACTCAGGGCAATTTCTTTTATTGACGTGTGCGCGGGGAGGAGGGAAGGGGTCAGTTTCATCGCAAAATAGACATTTAGGTTTTTTTTTCTGAGATCGCAAAATAGACATTTAGTGTAATGGTGAAAACAAATGCGGGCTGATTCGCGCGTGCTGTTCCAACCAACCGCGGCATGTTTCAAGTAATTCTAAGCCACTGGGCCACCAGCCTACTAGCGGCTCACGAAGTTCACAGGTCCAACATAATTTCAGATCGGAACAAATTTCCAGACGTCGGAACAATTTTGACTCAGTTGTTGGAAAAATTGTTCCTAAATACTGGAACAATCTCAGGCAGGCGGCGCCGGCTGGGTACGGCGCGCATGGCCTGGCAGGCTGGCACGCTCGCAGGTAGGCGGCCTGGCGGGCTGGCGGCGCTTAGAGGCTCAAAGGCCGGCTTGAATCATCCACAAACAAATGTGGCCTCGACATTTGACATCGATGAACCGTGGCTTGGGCCGGACCCCAGAAAATTTGTCTCCACCCGGCGTAAGCCGTTGTCCAGCCCAAGTCGAACCCAACTGGTCGAAACTCCTCGCTCGCCGCACACCGGTGCACGGCGCAGTAGCCCTCCACGGCGCGCACCGCTTCTCCTCGTCGCCGATGACGCCCATGCGCTCCTCCGCCGTCTTAGCCATGCTCGCTAGGAGAAGGTGCTTGAGCGCGCGGTCCATTCCTTTATCCGCGCTTCTCGATTCCCCCCTCTTCTGGGCTTTTCCCTGATGTTAGCTTTTTTTCTCTCCTCCCGAACAGATGCTTCGCGACGGGGAATCGGATGCGGCCGCTGGTCAGGGCATTCAGCGATGCACCAGTTTCGAGCCTGGATGCGGCGGCTGGGGCGGCACCCAGGTCGCAGGTACTCCGAAGCCCCCTTCTTCTGACTCCGCGTATTGGTTGTGTAGGGTTTAGGGACTACGATTTCTGATCGTGTAGAATTGAGATTTACTGCCGAGTACGCGCTGCGGTACTAACTGTCTCAATTAACCTGTAGGATCACACCGACAGCATTGGTGGTATCAAGGCTACGCCTGATGTGCTCGATGTTGCTATTGTTGGTGGAGGCATGGTGGGCTTGGCTGTTGCTTGTGCATTGTGTAGGTATTGCTGTTCATGTACTTCCTTCTGCTTTTTATGTGGTGCCTTAGAATTTAGTTTCGCTGGCGATTAATTCTCGAAACATTCTGTGTCATAGTCTGAGCCATTCATATTTAGTAACTACAGTAGTGTCATTCCAAGACAAGCTTTAGAACTTCTCTGGGAGTCCCACTTACTTGACACTAATGCAGGTCAAATTATTTACCACGAACAAATTGTTTTCTGGGATCTGGGCATTTTCCTTTTTGAAGGCTCTCTCAAATTGTACCTTATATGATACACTAAGTTAAAGTTTATCTGATGCTTATTTGCCCTGTATGCAGCAACTATGCCATTGACAAAACATCTGAGAGTCGCCATTATCGATAGCAACCCTGCATTGAAGTCAAGAAATTATCTACCAAAAAACAGTATACCCGATTCAAGGGTCAGTACTGTTACTCCGGCAACCATTTCCTTCTTCAGAGGTATGATTCTGTATAAAAGATGTGTATTGTGTTGCTTGCTTGCATTCAGACTGCTCCCATCTTACACTGAAAATTAAAGACTCAAGTTTGTCTCTTGTATTTGGGTGCATCATCTAGATCGACCTTTTATATTAGAAAAGATATTTGTGCAAGTGGTTCACTATTTAGGTTGATTGACCACGTATTACTACGTTAGATTTTTGGGTGGCATTTGATTCATTACCAGAGTTCGCCAAAACAAAGTCTGGCCACTTTGATAATTTTGGCCAGTGTTTTATCATGATTCTGGTTTTAGCTTGCTTCTCTTCATCAGTCCTGACCTTAGCTGTTGTAAGTAACTTGCCACAGATTTTGTCAATGATTTGGTTGCTGCAAGTAACTTTCCAACTAAAGTTGGGTAAACTGTTTTCTCACATTTGCATTATGTTTGTCCATAATTTTGCCATTTTGGTAGTTCATTACTTTTATTTTAATTACATGCAATGTTTCTCTCAAACTACATAGCTTGTGGAAAATAGCACGTGGATATGGTCAAACTTGGTGTCAAATAGGCACACCAATAGGTTCTGGTGGCGACTCTATTCATCTATTTTGATCTTTCATTGTTCTAACTTCTAAGTCCTGCCATGTTACAGCAGTGGTACCATCCTTTATTTTTATCAATTTCATGATTATGTAATGCTTCTTTATCCTCTATTCGATTGTTTAATATGTGGACTTAATTTTTGTTGCATTTTTTGGCATATTGGATGTGAGAAATTAAAATGTGCTTCATAAGTATGTTTTGACAAATATAACATCTTATTTTTTTTCCTTCTTATATGTATAAGTGGCTTCTTTGGCTGTTGAAAATAGTTGCATATTATTGCTAATATTCTTCATGCATATATTCTGTAACGTGGCAGATATTGGCGCATGGGACCATATTCTACAACAAAGACATGCTTTCTTTGGTAAAATGCAGGTGATGACATAATATACTTTTAATTATACAAATTTCTTTCACATACATGGCCATCATTTTTCACCTTCGCCCTTGTTGACCAGACACAGTCTTCTTCTGTTCGTACTTTGACCTTTACTTGATTCAATTTAGCCAAGTTAGTGATGATTCTCATAGGAAGTTAACTAATTGTTTGAATTGATCGACTGTGTGTACATTAGATTAGCTGTACAAAGGGGACATGCAACCATATGTACAGGCATTAGTACCTGCCTTCTTTTTCTTTGGTCTTTTCCTCTCTGATCTTTACACACAACGATACCATTGGAGCAACTATTTCGTCCTATAGATTGGTGATGCTTCACTTTAGAGCTAACATTGGTACTGAATGCTTTGCTTACTACTGGCAGGTGTGGGATTACACTGGACTTGGATATACGAGATATAATGCAAGAGATGTGGGCAAAGAACACCTCGGGTAATTTCTGCTATATGCAGCTATTAACTTTCTAATCTTTATTATTATTTTCATTTTGGGGTCAGTGATTCATAGTTTTCTGTTTATGCATATGTTGTTAGATGTGTCGTGGAGAACAAGGTGCTTTGCAACTCACTGTTGTTACGTTTACAGGTTTGTCTGTGCTTTCAACCTTGTATATCGTTGTGAACTTGTGATCATGAAATACTCTTATTCTTATGTTGTAAAATAAGATGATCAACGATGATAAATGAAAGAATATGATTGTTGTGCAGCCCAGACTATCGTTTTCATTATTGTTACTATGTTTTTCTTTTGTTAATGAAAATAGTCTGCATAGTCTAATGGTTGTCTGCCTGATCAGGATGAATTGGATGACATTGAAGAGATGATATATCCTACAAGATTGGTGTCTCTTACTTTCCCGTCAACAAGCAGACAAACAGGAATGAAGCCAACATTAGGTGAAGCAGCATCCGTCAGTGATGCTTCAGAAGAATTACATCGCCGTAATTTAGTTAAGCTTGATCTCAGTGATGGACGGAGTTTGTACTCCAAATTGGTGGTAATTGCATATCTATCTTCTTCTGCGTGAGTTTGAACTTTGTTTTGCTTCATTTCACAGTCTCCTATTGAAACTTGTCTTGCAGATAGGAGCTGATGGATCCAAGTCCAATGTGAGGCAGATTGCAGGCATAAAAACAACTGGTTGGAATTATCCGCAAAACGCAATAATTTGTACAGTGGAGCATACTGGGGAAAATGATTGTGCATGGCAGAGGTTTCTCCCTTCTGGTCCAATTGCACTACTCCCAATAGGTGACAACTTCAGCAATATTGTGTGGACAATGAGTCCAGAGGAATCGTCGCGCCATAAGTCAATGAGCCCTGAAGAGTTTGTGAAGTCAGTGAACCATGCATTGGATTTCGGTTATGGTCCACATCCTCACACTGGTTTTCTTGACAATTACATGGAGAAGTTCTTTTCTGGCATTGGGAACACTGCAGCATCTACCAAAGAATGCTTTGAAGTACCACCAAAAGCAACTGGTGTAATCTCGGAGCGAATGGCATTTCCATTGTCATTGATGCATTCCCATGATTATGTGTCCAAAAGGTTGGCATTAGTTGGAGATGCTGCTCATACTGTCCACCCTCTAGCTGGACAGGGTGTCAACTTGGGCTTTGGAGATGCAGCTGCTTTAGCAAAAGTTATTGCTGAAGGAGTTTCTGTGGGTTCTGATGTTGGGGATGTAAGTATCTACCAACATTTTTGTTTAGCCTTTCTCACTGAAATTTGTCCATATAACTGATCATGCTGCATCTGGATTGTTTGTATGACCGTGATACCTGTGATTTTTTTAATCCTAACATAATTCCAATCCAACTGTGATTAATGCTTTTCTTATTTTGTTACCTTTGGCAGCTATCTTTGCTACAAAGGTACGAGAAGGACCGGAAGGCCGCCAATGTTGCAATGACAGCAGTGCTAGATGGTTTCCAGAAGATGTACTCTGTTGATTTTGGACCCCTCAATGTAGTTAGAGCCGCTGCATTCCATGGTGCCCAGTACATATCACCATTGAAGAGGAACATCATCTCTTATGCAATGGGTGACACGAAATGGCCACTGTTTTCGTGAACAAGAGCACTTTGAAACTCCTAGTTCTGTGCTAGTATGATGCACTTGGTTTATGTTTTTAGCTTGTACTGGATCAACTGATGAGCGTCGTAGAGTCAGTGTACTGCAACAGGAAATCAATAAGCTAAACCTCATTGTTCTTTTCGTTCTTGAGGTGAATGTTTCTTCTGTTCTTATAATCTACTCCACTGGGGAGGCCCTCGGGTCTGTTATTGTTTCCTCGTAAGCTCAAAGCTCAGATCGTTCACGTGTTTGGAAACTGGATTTGATCTATTGACCCTGTGGCTGTGGTCTTTGATCTCCTGAAGACTGTTCGTCCCTAGCACGGGGCCCTGTATAAATGCTAAGGTTATTAGATAAAACATCCAATAATATGAAAAGATAAGTTTTTCGCAAAAAAAGAAAGAAAGAAAGAAAGGAACTGTAGACTGAAGTCAGACTGGGCAGTTTCGTGCTAACGGGCCGTGTTATCCAATGATTAATAGTACAATTCTTCTTACTTTTTAATATACACATAATTTATTAATTTCGGAATAAAACGATTACTTTGATCAGAAGACTTCGTGCCTCGAATCGAAGGATACTTCGCCGCGTGGGCAAAGCTCTCCTTCGCCAACGACTCGCCTGGGAAAACGGCGGGCGGGCAACGCGTGCCTGTGAGGGAGAGGAAGCGAAGGGGAGGGGATGAGCACCTCGTCCTCGGCGTCCGCCGCGCCGCCGGAGGACGACGTCTGCGCGGTCTGCCACGACCGCTTCCGGATCCCATGCCAGGCCAACTGCTCCCATTGGTTCTGCGGCAAGTCCCTTTTCCTCCTCGCCCCTCGTTCATCTTCCCCTTTCCAAGATTTGATCTATCGTGGGCGTTGATGCAACTGTGCAGAGAGATTCAACTGGCTTCGGCCGGTCATGCAAGCAGAAGTGTCGAGGAATGGATTTGGGGCGCTTTGCCTTATTAGGATAGGAGGAAGGGTTCTAGCCGGGATGATTTGGGCTTGTTGATTAGTTGCTACTAGGTTACCAAATAGGCCAGTGATCTGTCTCGTCGAGTTTGCTTAGGGTTGAATTGCATGAATCGTTTCAAAATGAGGGTTTTAGGGGTGGTTACTTTGGTTTGGTGAAATGATAGAAAACATATGGCCATGTAGGTGAGGAGGCAGGGTAATGGATGATAGCGATACAGTTGAGTAGTTGACATCACTAATTGGCACAAAAGAGAGGCCAGATCTTGGAGGATGGTGTCACGCAACCCAAACCGAAGAACGCATGTCCTCATCTGAAGCAACTAATGCTGGAACTCAATTGTTTTATGTTCTTGTATATTGGAATTTTTTTTGAACTGTTGTATATTGGAATTAGGACTGTAGATGATGCTTTTTTGCAGAATATAGGTAGTAAACTAGTAATATCTACTTGAAAAGCATGTGACGCCTATCCAACGTTACTGCATTGAGTTTCCTCGATTACTGAATGTACTAACACCAATGCTCTTTACAGGAGAATGCATAATCCGTGTTTGGCATCACGGGCCTGCAGTGCAGGCTTGCAAGTGTCCCATTTGCCGTCGCCTTATAAATCTGCTGGTACCTGCAAATATATCTGAGCAGCAGCAGGATGATCCTCAACTTCATCGTATCTTAGGAGAGATCCAGCACTACAACCGCATATTTGGTGGAGCACCACGCACCCTGACTCAGGTTTGTATATCGTCCATGAAAACTGACTTTATAGCTGCATTTCATTTCAGATATAGATTCTCAACTGGAGCTTGAGCTTGATGAATATATATTTCCCTGTTAAGTATATCTGGGCATTTTTTTTGTTCCAAACTCGTAATATTGTTAGAAAACATTAAAATCTGATGACAGTTGCCGAAGTACTTTATGAGCACTTATGCTATGGTCTGATGGGGCGTTGGTACTGTTTAAAATTGGCTTGTTGCTCCTTGATTCAATTATCCTAGTCCAGTAGTCCTAATAGTATGGTTTTGGGTTTAGAATCTATGTTTAGGGTCCATTTACAATATCTTCAATGTGCTCGCAAATCGTCCTTCAGCCTGAGCTTTTGGGTGGCATGCCGTAGCAATTTGATGCTTTTCTGTTGTTCCGTCTTTATTCGAATAGGCAATGCTAGGTGTCCTCTCTTCGCCACTGAGGGTCCGATAGTTTTATTTTATTTCACTTATTTGTAATGGATGGTACTGTAGGGTTACTTTTGATCAATCGCAATGGAACTGTAGGATTGTTTGATAATTCATGCTCCTGGAGACGACGTCTCACTAATATCTGGTTTCAATAGGAGCTACCCCTGATAGGGTCTGAAATATATGCTAAAAATGATACTGCTCTAGAAGCTAGAAATTCTGTTGTTTGGAGCAGATCCTTACACACAGTGGATGCAACGTAGTGCAGCAGCTATCCTAATAGATGTTTAAATTTTTCTCCAAATATGGTAGTTGCTACATTTCGTCGTTTTATTGCTAAACAAGGACGAGTTGTTATATCCTTCCTTAGTCTTAGAGATATACTTCTTAATGCAGTATTTTGGGTACCATTCATACACATAAATTTACTATATGCGAGGTTAAGCAACGAAATAAAAACTCAGTTTCTCTTTACAAATATAACACTGCCTAAATCACCCTCGCTGCTACAGTTCACGCGTAACAGTTATCATGTTAATTGGAAGCAGGAGAGAATCCACACCACCAGTGATAGAGCAGATTAATCAGATATCGGTATTAGAGTTGTTGTAGTTGTATAAGGAATACAACTAAGGTACAGCAATCTGGGTTGTAAGATGAGTTTGACTCTTTGAAATGTAAATCTATGTCTCTCTCATTCAAACATGCATTTTCGTGGGGTTTTCATCTGGTTCTTTGTTTTTACCGAGCTCACTTTGTCTCTCTGTTCAGAGGTTGCAAGACATGCCGTTTTTCATCCGAAGACTATTCAGGGAACTAATGGATCCCCAGCGGACTCTCCCACTTGTATTCAGGGCTAGGATGATGCTGATGGTAAGTCTCACCTGTTTAACTATGTTGTCATCATAATCGCCCAGTGCAATGGATCTGAGTGATTGAACTTGATATACTGACTGATATGAATGTGTAGGTTGCGCTGAGTGCAATTTATGTCCTGAGCCCTGTGGACTTCCTTCCAGAACGTGAGTACAGATTCCAGTTCACCTTTCTAACATCGTATCAGAAGCCCTAGCAGCATCCTGATAAACTATCACCACTCTTATCGCATTACGGCCTTGATTCTGCAGGTGTGTTGGGGATCGTTGGATTCCTCGATGACCTGCTCATTCTGTTGATCGTGTTCATGCACCTCACTGCTGTCTACCGGTCGCTGCTTGTGTACCGCCATGGCGGGCAGTACTGACAGATGTGCGTCGGTCTTTCCACGCCGAGGTGGGAGCAGATTTGGAAGACGAAGTAGATGACGATACGAATTCTTGACGAGTAGACTATCTCTGTTTGTATTCTGCTACATTTGTTTCTTGAGATTCCGGTACAGTAATCTGAAGTTTATTAACGTGGAGTTCAGGTCGGGTCCTTTATTCGGCTTACTGAAAGCACAGCTGTACACGGATCGCAAATTGCATTCTGCTGCATCTATCAGAGTTGGATAGGATTTATTCGTGCTTATTTCTCCATTTTTGAGCCCCTGTTGTATAGTACGATTTTCAGTATCTATTTTTTTTTTTTTGAGAAGTATTTTCAGTATCTGGTGACATGGGTAACACAGCTCTGCTGCCGTGGACACGCAATCTTCGCCCGGAACCTCCAGTCTGTTCGGCTTCCCGTTTTCCAGCCGGCTGCAGCTGCTCGCACTCACATCGCTACAGTACCAGCAGCAGCGGCAACAGTGTTCCTGAGAGAGAGAAGCAGAGCAGCGCTACAGTGGAAGCAGGCAGCCGAACACGCTGCTCATCATCGATGGGCCGAATCTTGATGCCAGTCACTGTCGCGGCCCACTAGCGTGGCCTTGACTTCCCTCGTTGTTGCCGTTTGGCTCCATTCCTGCGGGAGGGATGCCATGGACGACGGCGTCACGTGTGCGGCTGCAGCCGGATCGGAAGGGCCGCGGTGGAGGAGCCACCGCCTCTCCTCTCCTCGGCTCACCTACTCTCCGAAGGAAGACCAGACGCTGCTGTGGCGCGGACGGACGGGACGGGAGTAGAAGCCACACGCGAGAGAGAAGAGCGGAGGCGCGGGCGCGTCCAATCGGATCCACCTCGTATGCTCACTCTGTACTCTTCTCCCTCTGGTCCTATCAGATTTGTCTGGCTGCTGCTGCTGGTGCTCCCCTTCTTGTGCCGTTGTTGCGTAGGATGATCTATTGCCTTTACATGCTTGTGATCGCTCGGCCGTTTTCGCTTTTTGCATCACTCATACTGCTGCTACAACTAGGATGTAATAATTTGAGAGTCCTAAATCCTAATTGACGAGATATCTTCCCGAGAACTAGTTTCAAGTTTGATTATGCTGAACAGGGTTCTAATCTAGTAGGGAACAGGTGATATGCTTGTTAGCTCAAACCAAGAACATAGCTTGTTTTGATGGAACTGATGGCAATTGGGAAAAAACATATGCCTTGTTTGGTTCACAACTTGTCTTACTTTCATTTCCATTTGAGTTTCCAGACAGCGCCATCGATCCCTTCCCCTTTTCACTTCACCTTAAGGCTGGATGCCTGTATTGCTGTTGATTTCGCGGTAACCTTCCCTGATATCAGCTTATGTTTCCTGTTCTCACCGTTTCTGTGCAGGATGTTGGCCAAATCACCAGCATCGCCTTTGGTAACTGCTGAAGCTCATGCATTGCCCTTCTGTGCAACTGTAAGATCTCCAATACTAGCTCCTGACATTTCCTAATCGTATCACCATAATTCAGTTCTATGCTAGCTTTATTTCTAGACGGACACCACAAGTCCACAACATAACTTAGTTGAACTGAATCAGACCTGTGAGGCAATCGATCTCATGTTTGCCGCTAAAGAAATATGAATTGATGCGGACATTACTGCTATGCTCAGCAAATTTTGACGCTATTAGTTTGTTTAATTAACATATCCACTGATCCAACTCTTTTTCCCTTTTTTTTGGAGGAATAATCTAGATCCAACTGGTTGAGGTCCCAGAAATGAATTACTGATTTTAACTATATAGTTATCTGTGATCATGTTTTTATGGTAATTTCTTTTTGCAATCTACAATCTAGCATTTGAAACATGTATTATTTTCAGTGAACATAATGCTTTTCGCCCCAGATTTTTAAGTAAATGCGTGCTACATGCGTACCTACATTTCATTTCATATTCGTAGTTTGTCTGCATGCGGATGTCTTAAGTGTTGTGTGTTTCATTCCTTCAGGGCAATCTCTCGAGTTCACCGGTTGTAAAATTTTCTAAGAAGAACAATGGAGTAAGATTGAACATCACACAAAACTTTGAATTTGGGAAAACTCGGGGAGCAAGTAGGTTTCACACAAAATGGCAGATTCTGTCAGCTGATCAGGCTCAAGCTTCTGTTGTAGATAGTGGTGAAATTGAAATATGCGAAGAGTGCAAACAGATGCTCACTTCATTAAACTTCTCCAGTGAAGACGCTAACAAGATGCTGAAAAAGGCGTTTGGATGGATCCATTCACCATATTGGAGTGAAGAGAGAAAGAAAGAGGTTCCAAATGCTGAGACAGTAAGTGGAGTACTGAACTATATTAGGAGTCTCGGGCTATCTGATGACGACCTTCACAAAGTGCTGAAGAAATTTCCGGAAGTTCTTGGGTGTGATCTCGACAGCGAGGTGAAGCTGAATGTTAGCAAGCTGGACAGTGACTGGGGAATAAATGGTAAAACTCTGCGGAGTCTTCTTTTGAGGAATCCAAAAGTTTTGGGATACAATATTGACTGCCGAGGGGACTGCATGGCCCAGTGCACCCGCTGCTGGGTCAGATTCTAATGTTCTGTTCCAAATGACTATTAGATCATTGTGCAGAAACTCGAGATGGCCTGTTTGGCTGAGTGTGCGAAATTCCAAGTGACATTTCACTGGATGTTTGTCTGTAAATTTGTGCTTGTTAAATCAAGCACATTCGCTAGTTATTGGATAGATACATGTCAATGCTTGTACACTAGAGCAATAATACATCTTGAAGAGCCTCCTCATACTGTATGCAAAAGGGTTCTAATAAATCTAGCTGATGCCTGAATGCTTTGTGACTCCTCTGTTCCTATTTCTGTTTTGAGTTGCTGTGCTGGAGAGAGTACCTCAACTCGATTATTGCACCCACGACCTACCTTATCTGTAAACATTATTGTCGTAACCCATATTTTCAGATATTCTCGAAGACTTAGTTTGGTATTTTCCGAAGACTTGTCTCGCACGAAAGGAAACTTGTAGATAGACTCCGAATCTGTTACTACAGATCGGAAGTCTTGTAGAACAAGGCAAGGACTCCTAGAGGCGGTAACAAGGACTATAAATGTACATGTAACCCTCCGATGAGAGGAGAATCGCATTGTACATCATACACACCACCATATTCAACACGACATACACTGGACGTAGGGTTATTATCCTCCGGGAGGCCCGAACCAGTATAAAAACTCTCTGTGTGCTCTAGATCGATACCTCGATTGATCGTTGTTCCCCGAACCAAATATTTGCCGTTCTCTCGATTATTCGAGCGACGACAATTATAAAAGTGGAAATTTGAAAATGACTGAGAATCCAGTCCTGGTGTTATGTTGCTCGTAAGTCATAATTGATTGATTCCTTCTAGTATGTGCTCCCTTGACCATGAATTACCTGTACTTCTAGTGCTGCTTTAGAATTGTTTATGGGGAAAAGAAAAGAGGTGAAAAGCATGTTGGTGTTCACCTTACCTTCCTAATTGCTGCACACAATAGGGTCAATCAAGGAAACGGAAATTATTCATCAGCTTTTTTTTTCTTTGGTTTTTGCCAAGGATACCATCGTGTTCATCAGAGTTCAGTACAGTACTAAACTCCTGACTAGGGATGAAAGCGGTCAGGAAACGGTCGGAAGAAGGCTATAAGGCTATATCGTTTTCAGTTTTATAATTTTTCTCGATAGCGAAACCGGTAGCGGTACTAGCGGAAACAAATGGCTTCGGTATTACGGGAATATCGAAAATGGAATTACCACGACAGAAATATGCGGTATCGATCGGAATCGATATTAATTATCGGTAACACAAATCACAGTTATGTATTAGCTATATCACATCATGTATAAAAATATTAACTGTGAATATATTATTGGTACTTGAACTAGCTATAAATGTATCATAAAAGAAACGAAACATTTGAAAAAAAACGTTCAAATTAAATATAAAAAATATAAGTGGCGACATCATTGCTTATTGCCTATTAAAAATATAATATATATTTAATTAGCTAGACTAACATGAAACGGTAAAATATATGCGGTAATTTCCAGTTTAAAACGGAAATTGTCGGAAACGATTGGTAAAGTCTAAAATCGTTTTCATTTTTGTTTTCACCAAATACTTCCGCTTTTATTTTTATTTTTTCGGTATTTCATTTCCAACTACTACGGTCGGGAGAAGTCAAAAACGAGCCTCGGTTATTCGATAAATTCCATTTTTGCTTTCGTCCCTACTCCTGACGTACCAAAGAGACAAAACATACGTAAGCCACAAGAATGAATCCAATCGGCGACAGGAGCCCTCGGCCGTCGTCCAAACGTTGCCCATCGCTGAGAGGAAAGCCTTTGTCATCGAACGAACATGTTGTCAGAGAAGCACAGGCACTAAATGATTGCCATTCTGCCGATTGCTTCAGTGTCCATCAGCAGCTGATCAGCGCCACTACCATTGGCGACACAACAGGGATTGGCCGCGTCATCGTCGTCGTCCGGCGGCAGAGCAGGCGCGCGTGGCTGTCAAAGGCGGCGGCGTGGTCAAAGAGCCTGTGTCCTTCAAGTTTACTAGTAGCGCATGATCTGAGGCCCGAAACGGGACTCCCCAGGAGGAGTATGATCACGGATTCTGCATCGTCTTGGTTCCTCCCTCTCGCCATACCTAATCTGGGACCCCGATCGAGCAGCGTGCTACCATGGACGGCGTCGTCTCCACCAAGAAGCGCAGAGCCGACGTCCACGGCTGCTTCTTAGAGGAGGCCAGAGCGCAGGTGGCGACGGCAGCGCTGCGGGCATCGAATCTGATCGGCCGCCTCCCCGACTGCGTCCTCGGCCGCATCGTCTCCCTCCTGGACACCGGTGAGGGCGCCCGCACCGCCATCCTCTCCCGCCGCTGGCGCTACGTCTGGCTCTCGGCGCCGCTCAACCTCGACGACCGCCTCCGCCCCTTCTACGGCGACCGCCACCGCCTCCAGGTCATCTCCCAGATCCTCGACGCTCACCTTGGCTCCGCCCGCCGCCTCTCCTTGCGATCGCTCCACCTCGCCTCCAGCGTCGGCCGCTACGACGGATGGCTCCGCCTCCCACTGTTCGACACCCTCGAGGAGCTCGTCCTCCGCTTCGCCCTTGACGCCCACCAACCCGAGATACCTGCCTCCGCGCTCCGCTTCTCCTCGCTCCGCGTGCTGGACATCGGCAACTGCACCTTCCCGGCCACCGGCGCGCCGCCCGCCTTCCCCTGCCTGACTTACCTATCGCTCCGCTTCATCTGCATCACCGAGGAGCTCCTCCTCGGCATGATCTCCCATAGCCCGGGGATTGAGAACATGGTGCTCGATACAAATTCTGGCCACCGGCGGTTGTGTCTCCCCACCCTGCCGATGCTGAGGTGCCTGGCTGTGTTGGTCAGTCAGACGTTTATCAGGAAGCGTGAGATTGAGCTGGAAGAACTTGTCGTCGAGGACGCGCCAAGCCTGGAACGGCTGCTGCTGCATGAGGTGGAATATGCTCCATCGGTGAGGATCAAGGGCGCCACAAAGCTCAAGATGTTGGGCTACCTTGGCACTGGTTTCCCCATTATCGAGCTTGGCAACTCAGTCTTTAAGGTACCATCCAAATGCAATTTTTTTTCCTACAGTTCCTTCGCTGAAGCAGTATTTCTAATTGGTAACAGACAATATCAGTAAAAGTAGTTAAATTAAAAAAAAAAGTACTTGGTAAAATGAAGCCTGTTTGATGCAGGGCATGGTTCCGGTCAGCTTGGTGACCCGGTTCTCCACCGTGACAATCTTAGGATTAGAGATGCCTGAGCCGAAGCTGGAGGTTGTCGTAGGCTACCTAACATGTTGGTATTCCTTGCCTAGAGAAGCTCCACATCAAGGTACCGGTTGCAGTGCATTGTCCTGCTTTCATATTTCATCGTTGGCCACTTCTCTAATATATTCCTGTTACCTTTAGCTCTTCGAGAGCGTATGGAAGAATTTAAATCCTCTCTGCCCACGGATCCATTGAGAACAGAGCTTCAAGATCTGCTGAGTTTCCTTTTGTGCTTCAGTTCGACTTGCTCACAAGGTTTTGGATGGATGATGGCTTCTCTAGTGATGATCCTTTCATGGAATGTGTATGATCGGTGGGTGCTTTAATTTTCTCGGACCAGCGCTGAAGACTCCACTTATTCTGGAAGGCAAAGATGTTAAAAAAGAAAATTTGAATGTAAAGGTGAGACCTTTATGATTGAGAAGCTAGTTGAATATCATTGTGAGTCGTTTAATGTTATAACTCTGGTAGCAAACTCCAGTTCTCCCGTTAGGTTTGCAACTCTGCATAATAGGTTCTCCCGTTAGGTTTGCAATAGGTACTCCGAGTATATGTAGGCCTGTTTCTGGGATGTTTTGTTTCTCTGAACAGTAAAACGTATTAACATTACCGTTAAAGAATGTTCCTTTTGCAATAAGAGTTTCTAATTACGAGCTGTTGGCAAATTATACAAGAGCAACATACTTTTGATGTTAACGGCTGCACAGTCTTTTGCAATAAGAGTTTCTGAGATTATTCATCAGTTTTTGTCCTTGGGCCACCATATGCTGTTCATCAGAGTTCAGAACTCAATTCCTGGCGTCCCAAAGAGACCAAAAACCATCAAAGTCACAGGACTCATCCGTCCCCATCGGCGACAGGAACCCTCGGCCGTCGTCCAAAGATTGCCCATCGGTGAGAGGAAAGCCTTTGATGTCAGACCAGCTGAGAGCATCGAACATGCTGTCGGAGAAGCACTCCGTGCTGCTCGGCATTCTGCCGATCGCTTCAGTGTCCATCACCGGCGATTTGCCATTGGCAACACAACAGGAGGGAATGGGATTGACCACGTCGTCGTCATCGTCGTCGTCCGGCGGCAGAGCCGGCGCGTGGCCGTCGAAGGCGGCGACGTGGCCGAAGAGCTTGTCCTTCCTGGAGAAGGAGACGCCGCATGAGCAGACCCACCGGTCGCGGCCGCAGTGCTTCTCGTGCGTGCGCAGGTCGGCGAGCACGGAGAAGCGCTTGACGCCGCACCGGCGGCAGACGTAGCTCTTGTCGCAGTGGCTCCGCCGGTAGTGGTTCTTCACGCACACGGCCGTCTTGAGCGGCTGGAAGCTCCGGTGCTCCCGGTTGCGCTTGCACCCCGCGTAGGGGCACGAGTAGACTACTCTGCACCGGGTCGTCGTCGTCGTGCTCGCGTCCGGCGACGACGTTAAAGGCTTGGCGAGCGCGGCCGCCGTCCTGTACGCCTCGCCGTGGCCGCGCATGTGCATGCGCAGGTTGGCGTCGCGCTTGAAGCCCTTGCCGCACACCTTGCAGGCGTGCACGTGCGGCGCGAGGATCTCCTCCTCCTCCAGCTGGATCACCTCGTACGAGCCAATTGCTGCCGGGGACACGTCGTCCTCGGCGTGGCCGTCGTGGTCGGACGCGTCGGTGTCCACCTCGTGCGTAGTCGCCGTGGCGGCGTCCTGCTCTGCCGTGGAGCCGAGGCTCTTGGAGATGGCGACGAGCTGCGCGGCGATGCAGCTGAGCTCGGCCGACACGATCTGCCGCGGCGCCGAGCAGAGGATGCCGCGGAGGTACCCGACCTTCTTCTCCAGGAAGGTCAGGTACGTCAGGACCGCCATTGTGTCGCCGGAGCTCGGGCCCCTCTGCTCGTGCTGAGCCTCCATTGCTCTTTCGAGATTGCAGGCCTCCATGATCACGTTTTTTCTCTCTTGCTTGGTTCTCCAAAACAAACCAAACCCTTTCGTGTGGTGATGGCAATTGGCGACTGGGGAAGTTAAAGTGTGCGTCGAGCTGAGCTAATCGAGCCTGTTATATATAGCGGCAATAAGAAAATAAGCTGCTCAGGTAGGGGTGCCATGTGTCGGTGGGCTCCATGGCGGCGCCGCGCTGCCATGGCGGGACAAGGTAACCTCTTGCGTCACGGTCCCAGACTTCCTTGGCAGCTCTATGGAAGGCGGGAGGCGATAGCGACAGATCACGGGCCGGTTGACCGGCGTCTTTTGTGGTTGCTGGCCCTTGGGGCTCTGCCCCGGACAAGAAAGCAACGCGTCTCTGCCCTTTTGAACAGCGAGGTGCAAATTAGCACGCGCTGGTGGTGTTGCATCAAAGTTCAAATGGACTGATTAGTGACTGACCTCATTAGTTAACTTGCTTGCAGACTAGTCGCCCGACGATTTAACTTGATAACGAGTTTTGTTTTTCTAAATGAAACAAGTAAAATTATTAACAAAATTCGAATCCCCTTTGTAGTAGCAGCATAAACAAGCTGAAAAACCTTTCGAGGAGCTAAGTTGGCAACAGTTATCAAAGTCAGAATAGAAAGGACGGACTTAACTGGCAATAGATACCGAGCCAGAATAAAAGTATAAGGGATGTGCTTAACCGGTAGTAGCGGTCACTAAAGTCCAAATGGAAAGGGAAATCACACCAGGCTAGGAAGGAGAACGCAGGGGAGTGCGCTAATGCGATATCAAAAGCGAAACACGCTTGCTCCTGTGCTTCCCGGCTTTACGGCACCATTTGAAGGCCACCAAAGGTACTCTATTTGCCCCTTCGTGTAACCCAGCGTTATTCCAGACCGTGGTAGCGTATATTGACCCACGTGTGGATCAAACCGCTGCCAGCACGTGACTGATTACTCTTTTATTTGTTGAGTAAAACTCCAGAACTTTCCGCTCAAAGTGGAGTCCTCGGTCAAGATTGCTTTGCATCTCGGGTAATTCAGGATGGCTAGGTTTAAAGCGGGCTTCTTGCTATAATGGGCTTACATCAGTCGATACATATATCAACCTTCGTGGGCCAAAAACTCTTGGGCCGGCTAGGCTTACAGCATTGCCAACAGTTTCGAATCCAGTCATCCAGACCTCCTCTCTAAGGAAAGAATGGCCAAGGACCAAAGTTTAATTTTACAGAACTGGCAGGGGCCGCGCGAACGCGTACCCCCTCTACCACAAATTATGACGTCCACTCTCCCTCTTGGGGAGATGGTAAGCCAGCGCACCCACAGAGTGCAATGTGGGCCACTGACCTAGGCCACGGGCCTTCTTGATCGCCCGTCGACCCCGTCCAGGTAAGTATGGAGCATCGGCGCACCGGGGGCTAGTTTTGAAGGGAGAGCGAGCGCCGCAAAACGCCTCGGCCGCCGATGTGGGACTAAATTCTCGTCGAACAGATCGACTGCCTCTCAGTCTCCGACTCCAAGTCCTCGTTCCTGGGCTACCGAGAAAGATTACACATGGGCCTTTTAGGCTTTGGCTCCTCAATGGGCTGCCCAAAATTGAGGTTTGCCTGTCTTCTTTTACTGCTGCTAAAAACGTTCGGTGGTGGGCTGGTGGCTCACACCGCATCTCAGATGCCGAATGCGTATCCACAAAATGTGCATCTCGCGTGCTCGTTTAACCAAGAAATACGATATGATACAGAACAAAATGCTCCGAACACGCCCTCTAGAAATATTGAGTGTGATATTCAGGCGCGTTTCCTCACAAAACTGTGAATAAAAAAATAGCACATTCAAGCATCGGACAATGGAGTAATACACGGCAGCGATCGGATAAAAACAAGAAGAAGAATTGGCGATACAACGTTGAATCAGCTGACGCCCTCGAAATTGCTGCTCATTAGCTGCAACGTCGCGCTCGGCATCACCCGGTTTACTTGAGGTTGCTCTGCATCCAAACAAAACCAATCTTAGTATATTTACATATAATCGAACGAGATGGTTATTGGTTAATTAAGCATACTCTTGACGGCCTCCAGCTCCGGCGGCGTTAACCTCGCCGAGAACCCGCTCATGACGTTCTTGTAGTTGTACACCATCGCGGCCTTCGCCTTCTCCTCACTGCGCATCGATTGTGCGTGCCATCGAACTTTGGTGAGTCACGTCGTTCGATTTGAAGAGAATGAGAATACTGTTTAATTGATTTCGATCGATGGTGTTCATTAACTAGCACGTACCCTCCGAGCGCGGCGGCGAGGATGCCGAGCTGGTGAGCCTGGCAGCCGACGCCGGGTGGCGCGGGGTCGACGTAGACGAGGTAAGTGGCGGCCCCGTCCCGGCTTGCGCCGGCCATCACGACGGCGAGGGGGAGGAGGGCGACGACGAGAGAGATGGCTCTGGAAATCCTCATGGCGACAGCCGGATCGGGCAGCAGATCGGTGATGCGTTAGTTGATCTCTTGGGAAAGTTATAGCATGTTGTGACGAACGGATGAGGGGTCCGTAGCAAACAGCGGCGCTCTTTAGTTGGAACGGCAGGAAATGCCGTTACAGTATAGCTCCAAAAATAGGCATCGATCGGACCAGTCCCTCTTTGTGCAGAGTAATTAAGGAACAAACTTCGTTTCCATGCACAACTTCTTTAGTACATGTATGGAAATACATATACGAGATCGAGGACAAGAAAAGCATTTGACGGTGAAACAGGTCCAGAACCTGCATGCAGAGCCACAAACAAAAAAACACTTGCTCTACACACGGTACGCAACGCAAAAAGTTGAAACAGCTCTACCAAATCAAAAAGGGCAGAATAAGTTCAAATTTCTCCAACATCATTTCATCAATGAAAATCAAACAGGAAAGTTCAATAGACAATGACACATGGCATCACGGCTACCAGAATGGCGGCGTCGTTGGGTGAGGTCGCCGAATAGCCATGGTCGTGAGACTGAGGTTGAATAGCATGAATATGCCAAAGCTCGCCATCTAGAATTGGGAGAAGTTGTGATTTGAACAGAGGTTATATAACATGAATACATAACTGTTTTGTTACCAGATTGTGCCAAAAAACAAAGCAAGCATCTAGCATGCAAAAATGGGAGAAGCTGTGATTTGATCGGAGTCAATACTGAATCCTTTCATTATATGTGAAGCTTAATGGATATGGGTACAAAGAGTTAAATGGAAAATAAATTGCTCACAGATTATTTTATCGTGGAGAACATGTAAAGAAAGTCTAGCAGTAACAGCAACTGAAGCTGGTAGTATGGAAGCGGCCACTCTTTTCAATCAGGGAAACTCATTTTGTAAAGAAGTTGCGTTGCAGGAACATGAACTGGAAACAAATATCAATTGACCTCACGTAAAATAGCATAGAAAGGAAGCTGCAGCCACCTTTTGCCTATATATCTACCAATTTATGCCCAGGTAATGGAGGAGTCGACCTCGACCTCGGCGGCGGCTGGAGGCGACCTCGACTCAGATGAAACCACGATTGAAATGCAAAGTGAAGGTAAGATAACAATTACCCCAATACTTCAAACAGACCTTACATACATTTTATTCAAACAATATACAACGGTTAAAGAAGGATACGATCACAAGGAAATATACAATTACAAGAACTGAAATTGTATACGACATAGTTGAAATTAAAAGAAACAACTATGCTCCCTCCATTCCATATTACTTGTCATGCTAGTCTTTCTAATTTTTCCAAAATACTTATCATTTTTAGCTTTCCGATACATCTGCATCTCTTTATCTCCTCCTAGTTTCCTGTGGGACACACATTTCCACATCTCAATTCCTGTGCCAGAGCTAAAACAACAAACACCATGGGATCATATGGCTGTAGCACGAAATAGACTTTTAAAAAGGATCATCAACGCCAGAGGCCTCATCCATCCAAAATGTTGAAGAACCATTATCTTGCACGAAAAGGAACTCCGCATATCTTGATGCTTTATTTTCAATATTTAGCTCCCTATGCTGGTCTTGAATCCACTTTGTATTACACTTCTTCAAGCTGCAAAATTTCATGCACTCTAGCACCATAGCTCTTTCAACAAAAAACTTGGCGAACTCAATAAGCGAGCTAAGTCCGTCATATGGCTGTAGCACAACAGTTTTAAGACTGCGGTCAAGACATTCAACAGTACTTAACCGGTCACAGTGGCTAACACCTTCTGTAATCATCCATATATTCTCGAACTGGAAATAACAAAAGTATGTTATAGAAGGATTGAAAGAAAGATGCACATGATGTACAATGGCTTTGGAATCGGTACCTTTATGTGAAGTATCTCCACACAAGGAAAACACCGTAAATAGTCAATGACAATCCTCAAGTCTGGTTGAGTCATAGTTAATGCTAAGACTCTCACTGTAGATAATTGTTGCACAAAATTGAGGGGAACCATGGCCTGCATAGAACACATTTCACATAAAAAGTGAAACAAATAGCATAGTAACATGAGCGAAATTCACCTAGCCATCTGGAACTAGTTTAGTGATAGCACAATTCAGTGCCATGTCACATTTAAATACTATATTTTTTCTAGGAAATAAACATTCACATGCACCCGTTGTATGATAAAAAAAAAGAGTAAAAATATGTGTATTCACATTTCAGCACGATGGTGTACTAATAATGACATGTGATATAATAGGGTGTGGCAACTCTACAGGCATCAGAGAAATTAGTAGCCTCTTCTTGAACACAGGCTAAATTGCACTCAGCTGCTTGGACCTTTCGTGATAGTTATGGGCATCTTCTTTTTCCTCGCTCAATTACTGATACTATAGATATATATTTTGATGCATTAAAAAGAAGGAACTTAAAACATGCATCGATCTTACCTTAAAGATTGAATTGCCGAGCACAATAGCAGGAAAGCCAGTACCCATGTAGCCCACCATCTTAAGCTTGGTGGCGCCAGTTATCCTCACAGATGGGCCATAGGTTATCTGATCCAACAGTAGTCGTTCCAAACTTGCAGCATTCTCCACCACGAGATCATCAAGCTCAACCTCGTCCTCCCTCCTTTGAATAAGCCTGACCGCTACGGCAAGGCACCGAAGCCTCGTGTCACACCCCAAAATTTCAAATTTTGGAATGTGACTTAAATTCCACTAATTTTTGAAACTTTTTGCAATAGATTAAAATTCCTCCTTAGTTAATTAGGATGTTATCATTTTTCCTAGGCAAAAGAACTATTTTCTAAATTAGATAAATTAATTTAGGTTATTAAATAATTGTTTGTTGCATTCATGCTGGAGTAGTCTGCAGTAGGGATTTTATTGTGTGGAAAATGTATTCAAAATTCGAATAGAATTCGTTTTCGTTTAGTATAGATTTTAGAAAGGAAATAGAATTAGAAAAGAAGAAAAGGAAGCCGCAGTCTGCTCTTGGGCCGATTCTGCCTGGCCCAGTTCGACCTTTTTCTTTTCTTTCTCCTTCTCCTCTTCTCTCTTGGGCCGGCCTCTCTTTCTCCACGGCCCAGCTCGCCCAGCGCCAGCCCGGCCGCAGCCCGCCCGACCCGCGCATCGGCCCGCGCCAGCCCAACCCTAGCCGCGCCGCACCGTACGCCGCCGCTGCCGCACCGCCTCCTTGGCGTCCGAGCCGGACCCGACCTCGGGCTACGCGCCTATAAAGCTCCCGCTCCCGACGCCCGCTCGCCGTTTCGCCAAACTCGCCGTCGTGCTTCGCATCGCGCCCCGCCGCCGCCGCCGCCATTGGAGCCGCCGCGTCGAGCTCGTGAGGCCGCCCGACGAAGCCGCCCCGGACGACGCCGCCACCCGTACAAGCTTTTCCGTCACGCGCCGCCTCCTCGCCGCCCGTTCTCGTGAAGCCCCGACGACCCGAAGGCCTTCCCGACATCGCCGACGACTCACCACTAGCCCTCGCCGTCGAACGCCGTCGTCCCGACTTCCCCGCGCCCGCGCGACCGTCGTGGTGAGTTCGCCGTCGTCGCCCCGTGCCTCCCGTGCTCTCGCGGCGAGATTTTCGAGGTCCGCAGCGCCGTCCCGTCTACTCGCCGGCGATGCGCCGCCGCGTCTGCTGTCGCCGCCGGCCGCCGGTCCACCGTGGACCCGTGGACCACGGTTCCGATCCAGTCCACGGCCGCCATGGACTGATTCCACAGAGTTTCCGATTTAATTTAATCTTTTATTCTTTATTGCATCATCACGACGTCATGCTTGCGCAATAATCAACCTTTTCAGTAGAAGAATAACTCTAGTAATTCGTCCGTTTTGCAGTTTAGCCCCTCTAACTTCAAAAGCTTATAACTTTTTACTCGTAACTCCGTTTTTAGCGATTCTTGCGCTCACGCGATCGTAGGATCGAGCTCTAGCTTTTGGTACAGTTTTTGTAGCATTTTGATACTGTTTGGTGTACTGCTCCTTATTGTTTGTGTATGTGTGCTTTGCATGTTACCGTTATTAGAAGAGGAGCCGTTTGAGAACTTCCAAGATCAAGAGTTTGATCAAGCAGCAGCAGGGATACAGGCAAGTGTCCTTGACCATTCTGAACCTATGTTTTAAATGTGTCTTTTATAAACATGCATGCTTGTTTAATATTGAATCCTATGTGTCTACTTTACCTGTTCCATATCATTCCTTGTCACCCTAGCTTATGGTGGTTGTCTTTGGGTAGTTGTTGCTTAGCCTTGCTGTTGAGTCAATCACCTTATCATGTTAATCTTGACTAATGGTATACTTCAAATAAGTGTTAATCTGCTAATTTGTTTAGCAACATGGGAAGCTAGGGTCTGAGCAAGGGGATGGTTTGGATGGTTCTCGGTGAACATTTGGTTTGAGAATAGTTCTTGCTCGGATCAGCTAAGGACCGATTCGTGGAACGTGTAACCATGACAACAGTGCCATCACAAGACTGATAATGGGTAGGCTAGCCAAATAATTAGGGTGTTCTTAATTTTGTGCTCGCTATTGGTAGAGTGGGGAAGGGATGCTTTGTGATCCTGGGAACCGTCTGGCATCAGAGGGGGCAGCTGGGGTGTTGGCTCTTGAGTCATGGTCCTGTGTGAACTGTGGGTTTCTGTGAACCAACACTTATGTACGGCTGTGGATCCTTAATGAGCGAGTTACATTGTTGGGAGCATTCTTTGTAAAGGCTAGTAGAGAAACCCCGGTCATCTACCTCGGAAGTGGAATGGCTCTATGGGAATCTCTATCTTGTGGGTAAAGTGGTGCCACCTCTGCAGAGTGTAAAACTTTCATGAAAGCCGTGCTCACGGTTACGAGCGGCATGGCCCTTTCGCACGATTAGTGGGTGTTGGTTGGTTTGGTGGTTTCTGGGTGAATCATATGTATCTTGGTGATCTTTTCCCTCACGGTCCTGTGTGAACCGTTGTCCTCTGTGGACTGTCTCCTGTGTGGAGTTTGGTTTAATTTACTTAATTTAATTAATGGGTAGTCTCAACACACCTAGTAATGTAGGTTGCTTTATAAACTGTGTCTTATGTTATAGTTGGCATTTATGCAAATGAACCATGTTATAGCCTTTCTTCTATTAAGCTTACATGTCATTTATTTCCCCCACTTGCGGAGTACGACATGTACTCACACTTGCTATTCCCCATTCTACATTGAAATGCTGCTCAGAAGATGAAGGCGCCATGGAGTACTTCGATGAGGAATACTAGGCGTGCTGTCTCCCAGTCGACTGCCTGTGCGTTTGGGTGTCTTCCGCTGTCGAGTTATTTAGTCTTATGAGACATTTTATTCGGATATTGTAATAATGATACGCTGAGACGATGTAATAATGACACTGGTTATACTGTTTATTTCACTATTGTCTCTATATGTGTGGAACTTGATCCTGGCACACATATAGCTATGCATTCAGTTTTGTCCTTAAAACTGGGTGTGACAAAGTGGTAATCAGAGCCGTGTTGACTGTAGGACGCAAGCCTAGTTAGATATGGTCGTTTATAAGGTTATTTGCTTATATCAAACCTATTTTCATAAAAACTATTAGTTCTTTATTGTTACTCTTTGTTTATGCTTCAAAAGTTAATTTACATTCTAACTGCTTATATTGCTTTACTTATATCCTACCTTGTTGTATTTTCTCCTTGTTCTTGTCCTACTATTGCTTCTTGTTTACTCCAGTATCCTTTTACTTTACTATCAGTTAGTCTTTATTAAAAGTCTTGGCTAAAGGTTTTGTTTTGTTGAGTCTCTTCTACTTCAAAATTTAGATGGCTCGGATCGACTTTGGAGGACAACAAGGATGAAGCATAGGATTCCTTTTTGCATAAAGTCAGCAGTTCGTTTAGTATCGTTGAGCGCTTTGAAGTGCTTTAATGTATTATTAAAGGACATTCGCGTGAGTCTTATCACGTCCTTTTTGTCCTGTGGTGTGAATCATGCTTGCCTATTTGGAGTGGTGTGCTATGTTTGATTTGGATTTTTTGTTGAGTGCGATGTGATGTAAGACTTGTCCTACAGACACATCTTAATATAGTTAAAGTTAGAGACTTAATACTTGGGTTTTTAATCTTTTGGGTTCTTGTATCTTTATCTTTATACACTATCTTGATATCCTGATGTTATCTATCTTATGATCAATCTTGTGGTATTGTTGGACTATCTTGTATCATGGCTATGTTATATCTGTCTTGTTGTCATGGATCATTGTGGAATGTCCTTTGGTTCTGCAATAGTTGATTATTGTTCTTGATGCATTATTGATATATGATTCTCTTATTTTGATATATCTATCTGTCACTTGGATATATGACATTTTACACCATGTTGCTGCCGAAATTTTCCACTTTTCCAGTTATTCTTTTACCTTGGTCATTGCTAATTATTCTACACCACATCTACCTTTCATATTCATCTAAGCTTTGCTATATCTTGTTTCAATTCACTCCATGATTCCTTTATACCTTGATAATCTGTTCTACCTGCTTGATGTTGTCTTACCTACCACACCTTTCTTATCATATCTTTTCCTCTTATCAGATGTCTCGGAGGGGAGGTAACAATAACAACAACAATGATGCTGCAGCGCAACCTACCTTGGAGCAGTTTCTGACAGCGCAGACCCAGCTTCTCCAGACCATGCAGCATGCTATGGTCAACATGCAGCAGCAGCAGCCCCAGCCACAACAGCCGCAAGCCCCTCCAAGAGACAAGCTTGGAGAATTCCAGAGGACCAAGCCACCTACCTTTTCTCACTCTGTGGAGCCAATGGACGCTGATGACTGGCTGAAGACCGTTGAGAAGAAGCTGCAGGTAGTCCAGTGCAACAACAGAGAGGAGGTCCTGTATGCTTCTCACCAGCTTGTGGGTCCCGCTGCTGATTGGTGGGACACCTATGTGAATGCTCATGAGGAGCCAGACAGTATTAACTGGCAGGAGTTCAAGAACAGCTTCAGGTCTCACTTTGTGCCAGAGGGTTTGATGAAGCTAAAGAGAAGGGAGTTCCAGAATCTGAGGCAGGGTTCCATGTCTGTGAATGAGTATCTCACCCACTTCACCCAGCTGTCCAGGTATGCCCCAGGAGAGGTTGACACTGATGAGAAGAAGAGGGACTGTTTTCTGGAGGGTCTGAATGATGGACTTGCTTATGCACTTGAGGCCCGTGGATTTCAGAATTTCCAGGGAATGGTGGATGCTGCTCTTGTCCTTGAGAACAGGAGGAACAACATGGAGAGGAAGCGCAAGATGGAGCGCCAGAGTCAGCAGGGGAGCAGCTCAAGGTCTCGCTTGGGATCTTCGTCAGCTGGACCTACCTACCGCCCTCCCCAGCAGAACAGCCAGCAGAGGACTCAGCCTACTGGACAGGGATTCCAAACTCCTCAGCGCCAGGGTCAGAATCCCAGCTCTCAGACGCCTCGCAGCGCACCCCAGATTTCTCAGAGGCCCAATGCTGGACGGAGTCCCGCTAATGGAGGACCGTGTTTTCAATGTGGTGGAAGTGGACATTTTGCCAACAGGTGCCCCCAGAGGCGTCAGGATCAGACTCCAACTCCAAACCAGAGTGCAGCTCCAACACAGAACCGCAATGCCAACAATGCAACCCCCGCAGGACAGAGTCAGACTCGTGCTCGTGTCAACCATGTGGCTTTGGAGGATGCTCAAGAGGCCCCAGATGTTGTTCTCGGTATGTTTCTCGCAAATGATCGCCCTGCAGTTGTGTTATTTGATTCTGGAGCATCTCATTCTTTTATATCTGCTGCTTATGTTGATAAACACAACCTTCCCATGTCACTGCTTAAGAATAGATTGGTAGTAAGTTCTCCTAGGGGAGAGATGAATGCAAGGCATGTTTGTCCTAAGTTAAGCCTTAATATAAGGGGGGTAGACTTCTCTGCGAATCTCATCGTTCTTGAATCTAAAGGAATTGATATCATCCTTGGTATGGACTGGTTAAGCAAGCATAAAGGACTCATTGATTGTGCTAAGAAGGCAGTGAAGCTGACAGCTAGTAATGGAGAGGAATTGGAGTATATTGCTGAACCACTCATCACTAGCAAAGGAGCAATCAATCGACTTGTGAAGAATCAACTTGAAGCAGGTTTTGTTCAGGGGACACCTGAGGAGAGAAGGTGATCTGAAGTCAGAATTCCCCAATTTTTCTTCTCTGGTCCATCCGAATCTCGGGGCGAGATTCCTGTTAAGGGGGGTAGTCTTGTCACACCCCAAAATTTCAAATTTTGGAATGTGACTTAAATTCCACTAATTTTTGAAACTTTTTGCAATAGATTAAAATTCCTCCTTAGTTAATTAGGATGTTATCATTTTTCCTAGGCAAAAGAACTATTTTCTAAATTAGATAAATTAATTTAGGTTATTAAATAATTGTTTGTTGCATTCATGCTGGAGTAGTCTGCAGTAGGGATTTTATTGTGTGGAAAATGTATTCAAAATTCGAATAGAATTCGTTTTCGTTTAGTATAGATTTTAGAAAGGAAATAGAATTAGAAAAGAAGAAAAGGAAGCCGCAGTCTGCTCTTGGGCCGATTCTGCCTGGCCCAGTTCGACCTTTTTCTTTTCTTTCTCCTTCTCCTCTTCTCTCTTGGGCCGGCCTCTCTTTCTCCACGGCCCAGCTCGCCCAGCGCCAGCCCGGCCGCAGCCCGCCCGACCCGCGCATCGGCCCGCGCCAGCCCAACCCTAGCCGCGCCGCACCGTACGCCGCCGCTGCCGCACCGCCTCCTTGGCGTCCGAGCCGGACCCGACCTCGGGCTACGCGCCTATAAAGCTCCCGCTCCCGACGCCCGCTCGCCGTTTCGCCAAACTCGTCGTCGTGCTTCGCATCGCGCCCCGCCGCCGCCGCCGCCATTGGAGCCGCCGCGTCGAGCTCGTGAGGCCGCCCGACGAAGCCGCCCCGGACGACGCCGCCACCCGTACAAGCTTTTCCGTCACGCGCCGCCTCCTCGCCGCCCGTTCTCGTGAAGCCCCGACGACCCGAAGGCCTTCCCGACATCGCCGACGACTCACCACTAGCCCTCGCCGTCGAACGCCGTCGTCCCGACTTCCCCGCGCCCGCGCGACCGTCGTGGTGAGTTCGCCGTCGTCGCCCCGTGCCTCCCGTGCTCTCGCGGCGAGATTTCGAGGTCTGCAGCGCCGTCCCGTCTACTCGCCGGCGATGCGCCGCCGCGTCTGCTGTCGCCGCCGGCCGCCGGTCCACCGTGGACCCGTGGACCACGGTTCCGATCCGGTCCACGGCCGCCATGGACCGATTCCACAGAGTTTCCGATTTAATTTAATCTTTTATTCTTTATTGCATCATCACGACGTTATGCTTGCGCAATAATCAACCTTTTCCAGTAGAAGAATAACTCTAGTAATTCGTCCGTTTTGCAGTTTAGCCCCTCTAACTTCAAAAGCTTATAACTTTTTACTCGTAACTCCGTTTTTAGCGATTCTTGCGCTCACGCGATCGTAGGATCGAGCTCTAGCTTTTGGTACAGTTTTTGTAGCATTTTGATACTGTTTGGTGTACTGTTCCTTATTGTTTGTGTATGTGTGCTTTGCATGTTACCGTTATTAGAAGAGGAGCCGTTTGAGAACTTCCAAGACCAAGAGTTTGATCAAGCAGCAGCAGGGGATACAGGCAAGTGTCCTTGACCATTCTGAACCTATGTTTTAAATGTGTCTTTTATAAACATGCATGCTTGTTTAATATTGAATCCTATGTGTCTACTTTACCTGTTCCATATCATTCCTTGTCACCCTAGCTTATGGTGGTTGTCTTTGGGTAGTTGTTGCTTAGCTTTGCTGTTGAGTCAATCACCTTATCATGTTAATCTTGACTAATGGTATACTTCAACTAAGTGTTAATCTGCTAATTTGTTTAGCAACATGGGAAGCTAGGGTCTGAGCAAGGGGATGGTTTGGATGGTTCTCGGTGAACATTTGGTTTGAGAATAGTTCTTGCTCGGATCAGCTAAGGACCGGTTCGTGGAACGTGTAACCATGATAACAGTGCCATCACAAAACTGATAATGGGTAGGCTAGCCAAATAATTAAGGTGTTCTTAATTTTGTGCTCGCTATTGGTAGAGTGGGGAAGGGATGCTTTGTGATCCTGGGAACCGCCTGGCATCAGAGGGGGCAGCTGGGGTGTTGGCTCTTGAGTCATGGTCCTGTGTGAACTGTGGGTTTCTGTGAACCAACACTTATGTACGGCTGTGGATCCTTAATGAGCGAGTTACATTGTTGGGAGCATTCTTTGTAAAGGCTAGTAGAGAAACCCCGGTCATCTACCTCGGAAGTGGAATGGCTCTACGGGAATCTCTATCTTGTGGGTAAAGTGGTGCCACCTCTGCAGAGTGTAAAACTTTCATGAAAGCCGTGCTCACGGTTACGAGCGGCATGGCCCTTTCGCACGATTAGTGGGTGTTGGTTGGTTTGGTGGTTTCTGGGTGAATCATATGTATCTTGGTGATCTTTTCCCTCACGGTCCTGTGTGAACCGTTGTCCTCTGTGGACTGTCTCCTGTGTGGAGTTTGATTTAATTTACTTAATTTAATTAATGGGTAGTCTCAACACACCTAGTAATGTAGGTTGCTTTATAAACTGTGTCTTATGTTATAGTTGGTATTTATGCAAATGAACCATGTTATAGCCTTTCTTCTATTAAGCTTACATGTCATTTATTTCCCCCACTTGCGGAGTACGACATGTACTCACACTTGCTATTCCCCATTCTACATTGAAATGCTGCTCAGAAGATGAAGGCGCCATGGAGTACTTCGATGAGGAATACTAGGCGTGCTGTCTCCCAGTCGACTGCCTGTGCGTTTGGGTGTCTTCCGCTGTCGAGTTATTTAGTCTTATGAGACATTTATTCAGATATTGTAATAATGATACGCTGAGACGATGTAATAATGACACTGGTTATACTGTTTATTTCACTATTGTCTCTATATGTGTGGAACTTGATCCTGGCACACATATAGCTATGCATTCAGTTTTGTCCTTAAAACTGGGTGTGACACCTCGGCAAGGAGATCCGCACCGACGATGACCAAAGTTTGTATCGAGCATCATAGTCTCAATCCCGGGGCTATTTGAGATTATCTCTTGAAGGAGATCCTCCGCGATGCCGACATCGCAGAGAGTGAGATGGATCAGACAGGGGAAGGCGAGCGAGCGGCAACCGGCGCCCGGAAATTTACAAGATCTGATGTCAAGAACACGGAGAGAGGAGGTGAATCGGAGTGCAGAAGCTGGCAGCTCTGGGTTGCCGGGGTCCAGGTGGAAGTGGAGCACCAGTTCCTGGAGCGCGTCGAGTAGCGGCAGTTGGAACCAGGTGTCAAACGTGGAGGTGCTGCCGCTGAGGCGGAGAGATCTGAAGACGATGCGGCGTGCAGGGCCACGGTGAGCAGCTAAGATCTTAGAGATGACAGGGATGAGTCTACAGTCACCGTATGTAAATTGCAGCCGGTCGTCGAGGTTGAGCGGCGCGGAGCGCCAGACGTCGCGCCAACGGCGGGCGAGGGCGGCTGTGCGGGCGCCCTCCTCGGCGCCTAAGAGAGAGACGATGGTTCCCAGGATGCCATCCGGAAGGGCGCTGATCAAATCCTGAACTTCCTGCGAGCTAGCCTCAACGTCGCAGCCGTGATTGGCTCTGTGCATCTTGGGGACGATGCGGTGCAATGACAGGAGATCTGATTAGGGTCCGGGGGCGGCGAGCCGAAGAAGAAGATGCTAGTGTCACTTTTGCCTCTCTCAACTCTTCAGAAAGTTTTAATTTTCCTTTTTTTTATCACAAAACTGAATAATTATGCTCTTTGAACTAATAAAATTGGATTTTTTCCATCATCGGCAGTTTTCGACAATAATTTTACTAGCGTAGCGGAGAGCCCATATGTTATATGCTAAGTCAACATCTTCTGTATTAAGTTGAGCGAAACAATAGACTTTATATTGTCTTAAAATAAAATATAATTATGGTGGGCTATAAGGCTGCCCGCAGATTCCTGAAGGAATCGGATGGCGGAAATGCTGCTGCACCGGGGGACGCTATAGCCTCCGGTAAAATAGCGCAGCGTCTCCGGTCCGCTAGAAATAGCGTGTCAAGCGTACGCCCGCTAAAGTGCGACCAACCAGCAGGAGCACACCACGTGGAAAGAGAGAGAGAAAAATGGCGGGTCCCACTAGTTCACCGAACTAAAAAATGTTATAACTCACAAACCAAAAACCCAAATCAAATTCAGATTACACCATTAAATTCGTTTCAATAAATCCTTCAAAACAAGATCTCACATGGATATATTTAGATAAAATTACAAGTGGGCCTCACTGATGGTAGTTAGAGATAGTTGAATAAAATATTGGATAGTTGATATAGAGGATGGATATAGAGGAATGATGGGTGCGGAGGAAATTGGTATAGAGGAGGAATCTCAATGACTAGGACAGAATATTCCTTTTAGAGGAAGGATATAGAGGAATATGAGTGCGGAGAGCCTAACGGGCTTGCTCAGGCTCTCCGCACTCGTGTTCCTCTATATCCTTCCTCTAAAAAGAATATTCTGTCCTGGTCATCGAGATTCTCTCCTCTAAAACAATTTCTCCCGCACCCATCATTCCTCTATATCCTTTCTCTATACCCTACTATTCTATATTTTATTCACTCATCCCAACTACCATATCCTCTCTCTTATTTTTTTTCCTTTCCTTTTTTCTCTCCCGCCGCCCCTTCTCTCTCTCTCCTTATCCATTCGTCCGGCGCCGCGAGGGCCTTGCCCCTTCTCTCTCTCTCCTTATCCATTCGTTCCCGGCGGCCCCCATGAGCGGGCGGGGCGGTGGCGGCCCCCCAGGAGCGCGCGCGGCGGCGGCGGCCCCGAGGAGGACGCGCGGCGGCGGCGGCCCCCAGGAGGACGCGCGGCGGCGGATGGCAGACGGTGGCGAGACCGAGCGAGCGCGCGCGGCGGGGGTGGAGCACGGCCCGGGCCTCCGCGCCCGACGCCGACGCGGCCGCCTCCACGACGGCGCCCGCGTTCACCCTGGCCTCCAGCGGCGCCGCCGGCTCCGCGAGGGCCTTGCCGAGCTGCGCCACCCGCTCCTCCCGGCCCACCACCTCGACGGCCTCGGCCTCGCCGAGCCCGACCAGGGCCAGCACCCATGGCCTCCGCCTCGACCTCCTCGGCACCGGCGCCGAAGGCGGCCTCGACGAGGGCGGCGCGAGTCTCGTGGGTGGCCATGACGAGGCTCCCTCCCGGCCTCCGCATCCATCGCCGTGCTCGTCTCCCATTCTCTCTCTCCCTCGCGGCAGTTGGGTCGCGCGGGCCCCGCGCCACGGTAGCGGAAGGCCGCTACCTCCGCTCAGAATAGCGGAAGCCGGAGGTCCCTTTTTAGGGATGTCAATGGGTACCCATTACCCGATACCCGATGGGTTTTTACTCTATTAGGGTGAGGGTTTGGACCTATTTCTCGCCCCATGGGTGTGTTAATGGGCATTTTTGTCACCCATTGGGTACCACGGGTATGGAGCCATTCTCCTATAACCCATACCCGTTTACCCATGGGGCCCCACAAAATTTATGACACGTAGGTCCATCAGAGGTATATAAATAAAGAGGAGGGTCAACGAACCCTAATAAAATATTCCCAGCCGCCGCCTCACCTCACGCCAGCGAGATCGCTTTGACCCGCCGCCGCCACCTCATCTGCAAGTCCTACGAACGTCAACCTACGCCGCCACGCGTCGCTGCTGCGATCAGCCGCGGTGACGTCATGTCATCATCGACGCCGGCCGCACCTTCTGAAATGTAAGCACGTACAAGATCCATCTCCTTTTCTCGGTGACCCTTCTCTAATGCAGTATTGTTTAATGGTTGATCGATCCATCTCGTGACTACACACAGGGAGGAAGCCATCGCTGCCATAGCCGCCTCCGAAGCACCGGCAACAGATGTGCCGGCGATCACTGCTTCCTCCGAGGGTCGGTCACCAACTGCGGCTGTCCCCGACAAGGGCCGTCGTCGAGCAGCACAGGCGCCATCGGCACCCGGCGCTGCAACCAAACGAAGCCTGGTTCCATCGTCATCGACTACTAAAGCTGCCTCCTCCGCCTCCGGCCTTCAATTGCTAAAATCGATGGGGTAACTCAGTCCATGCTAATCCCTCTTTCTTAGTTTTTTATTTATTTTTTAAGTTGAAACGAATTGCTGACCAGGTAGATATAACAGTCCGTGCATAATATCCTATATGATGTAACTGAATAATGCTCGTAAATTCATGGCTATCTTTCAACTGTGATGGTTGTTCACTTGATCTTATAGCATGTACAATAAGTCAACAATTTCTTTTTTGCTGTGACGAACCATTACTAAATATTATTTGTTAATTTGTTCTACATGCTAGATTCAGTGCATCGAACGTGGGCTTGGACATTGGGAGCAGCAGCCTGTCACAACCAGGAGATGGATCAAAATCTGCTTCTCTTGATGGATCAGAGCCAATAATCAAAATAGATGATGATGAGGAGAATACAGGGGAAGAAAATGAGCTCAAGAAAACAAATTCAAAGAGAAAGCTAACTTCTGCAGTTTGGAAAGAGTTCACAAGAGTGGAGTATATGGGACAGTTAAAGGCAAAATGCAAGCATTGTAACAAGAAGCTGTCAGGAAGAACCACACATGGGACCAAGCATCTGCATGATCATTTGAAGATTTGCCCATATCGGAAGAGCAAACTTATGGGACAGAACAAGGCATTGGCACAGTCTTCTTTGAGGTTTAGTTCCAAGGAGGCCGGAAAAATTTCTGTAGAGAGCTACACATTTGACCAAGAAATAGCTAGAAAAGCACTTGCTGACATGTTGGTACTGCACGAGTATCCTTTGTGTATGGTTGACCATACCGGATTTCGGAGATTTGTTAGCGCACTTCAGCCATTGTTCAAGATGGTGACAAGGAACACAATTAGGTGTGTGATTTTTACTGATTTGATTCATTACTCAGCAATTACTCAATTTGTATATTCAATGCCTAATATTTTGTGATTAAATTTCAGGAAGGACATTTTGGAGGCTTATAAGGAAGAAAAGAATAAAGCTCTAGAGTACATGGCTGCTACTAGCTCCAGAGTGGCTATTACTACTGACATGTGGACATCTGAAAACCAGAAAAGAGGCTATATGGCTATCACAGCCCACTTCATTGATGATTCTTGGAAACTTAGAAATATGATCATGAGGTAAATTCAAATTCTGATTATAGTATTAATTTTAGCTACAACAGTAATTGTGAATATGAAATCTAAATGCATTTCCTTTGTGATAATATGTAGGTTCATTTATGTGCCTGCTCCACATACAGCAGAAATTATTTGTGAAGAACTGTATGAGTCTTTGGTTCAGTGGAATCTTGATGAGAAGATCTCAACGGTGACACTTGATAACTGCACCACAAATGATGCGGTAATTCCTCAGCTTGTCAGGAAGATCGGTAAAAGTAAACTTTTATTGGAGGGTACATTGTTGCATACGCGTTGCTCTGCACATATTCTTAATCTGATCGTAAAGGATGGCTTAGAAGTGATTCAACCAGCAATTGATAATATTCGTGATAGTGTAGCCTTTTGGACAGCGACACCTAAAAGAGCTGAAAAGTTTGAAGAAATTGCTAAGTATGTCAAAGTCTCGATCACAAACAAGTTGGGCCTTGATTGCAAAAACTAGATGGAACTCAACATACAAGATGCTTAGTGTTGCTTTGCCTTATAAGGCTGTTTTTGATCGTGCGCGGCGTGTTGAGAAGCTTTATGTTTGTGCCCCAAGTGAGGAAGAATGGAAGTTTGCTAGATGTGTTGTTGACAGACTCAAGTTGTTCCATGATATCACTGAGTTATTCTCTGGAACTGAATATGTCACTGCCAATGTTTTCTTCCTTAAAATATGTGAGATTAAAATGAAGATTAGGCAGTGGGCTGCTAGTGGAATTCCGATAATTGAAGAAATGTCAAAACAGATGATTAGCAAATTTGACAAGTATTGGTCTGATGTTCAAGGATTAATGGGAATGGCCACTGTTCTTGATCCACGGTTTAAGACTGAAATGCTACTTATGTGCTTTGAGAAGCTGACTGGTGAAACTAGTGAAGTGTGTGAGGATAAAGTTCGTGAAGTCACAGAGTCATTGAGTGCTTTGATGAAACAATATCAAGAAGAAGGGGGGGATGAAACATTTGGAGATACCATAGTATCATCTACACCTTCAGCTGACAATTTGGAGATGTTTTCTGCCTTCAAAGCTCGTGTTGCAAACAAAAAACCTGCAGCCATCAGATACATATCTGAACTTGATACGTACTTGGAGGATGACTATGTTCCAGTAAATGAGAAGTTCAATGTCTTAGATTGGTGGAAGGTTGCTGGGACACGTTATCCTACATTAAGGAAGATTGCTCGTGATTTATTTGCTATTCCAGTCACAACAGTTGCATCAGAGTCTGCTTTTAGCACTAGTGGCAGGGTTCTTAGCGAGCACCGCAGCCGGCTCACTCCCGAGATGTTAGAGGCACTGATGTGTTCACAAGATTGGGCACGAAACAAACTTAAAGGTATATGTATATTCTGTACAGTTCATTTCCCTTTTAAGTTTTTTTTTTTACAAATACAAAGCATGCTTACTAGTTATAGTTTTGTTCTGTAGACGATGACAATACACAGATCGCAAGCTTTTGGAGTGTCCTTCAGGATATTCAAGAAGGAATGGAGGTGATGTTTGTGTAGCTATTACGAATTTTAATTTATAATGCTCATTACCTGATGCCAAATTTTTGTATTCATGCATGCAGGAGCTGAAACTTTGAGAGGTTCCCGCATCAATAAATCAAGAGTCCATCAATAATCAAGAGTGCATCAACGTGCTCCACTGCAATGCAGCAGGCCAGCAGTTTTTGTATTCTTAATAAGTAGTCAAGTGTCATGAACTATTGGCGTTCAATTGTGTGATGAACTATTAGCATTCGATTGTGTGATGAACTATTAGCATTTGAGTGGTTAAATTTATTTACCTTTGATCAATTTAATCATTCCAATATGTTACTACATGTAGTTGGATGTTATTTTTTGTGATGCTAATTAATGGGTATGGGTAACCCGATGGGTACCCACACCCATATGGGTGTGGGGATGGGGAAAATTTGAGTCCCCAGAAGGGTATGGAGATGGGGACGGGGTATAAAACTCTAGACGGGGATGGGGACATTTGACCACCCCCCAGTGGGTAATGTACCCATTGCCATCCCTATCCCTTTTGTTTAGCGTGAGTCATAGCGGAGGCCGGTGCGGCTCCTCTTTACGGTAAAACGTTCCTGAAGGAATGTTTACCGTTCCCGGTGCGGGCAGCCTCAAAGGCAGAAGGCAGCTATGCTCGTCGGATTTCTTGGATCAAAAGAGGTCTCCAGCATCAACGACTCACCGTCTTTCATCGCCCATAGCCGTCGGTGACTGTAGACCCATCGCCCATATGGCTACACCGCTCCTCGCCACCTGTGCCGGCCCTTGCTAAGAACATCCGGCCACGGAAGACTTATACGACGGTTTGATTTTTTATTAAGGCTTCTTATGCGTATGACATTATTTTTCGAAGTAGAACAAATTGATGTTGGTTTGTTTTCTCTAGAATATTTGAGATTGCATTGTTACTCCGGTCGCATGTGACGCTGGCTGCAGAGGAACAGTGGCGAAGCTAGAGCTTTTGACGTCCGGGTGTGCAACTTGCTTGATAGGCCTCGTAGCAGCTTAATAGCGCACATAATTTGTTTAAAGTTGTGCACATAAGGTAAAAAAATGACGATTTCTGCTTGCACCGTGGTGCCAATGCACGAGCAAGCGTACACCAGCTTCGCCAGTTGGCATATGGCATTTCCTGCCGCAGAGACAGAGAAATGCACGAACAAATTAACTTCTTTATCGTACACAACTTCTTGAGTACATGTATGAAAATACATATCTGCTTTCATCTGTACAGCGAGATCGAGGACAAGAAAAAACATTTGACGGTGAAACATGTCTAGAACCTGCATGCAGAGCCACACGGAAAAAACAACACTTGCTCTGCACACAGTACGCAACGCAACTAAAGCACAGCTTAATTAGAACAGTACACTCGTATCACTTTCACGATGATCCATGCCACACAAACACTATGCATCTCATCATGGTGACCACAATGCACGGCACTGAACTGTGCTAGGATTAATCAGCAACACTTTCAAAGAAGTTCCAGAGCGCGTATTAATTCCATCAGATCATGGGCGACGCGGCGGGCGCGACGGCGGCGCGCGTGGCGCCGTGCTCGGTGTCGTCGGCGCCGTGCTTGGTGATGTCGTAGAGCTCGCCGTCGCCCCAGAGCGCGTACGCCTCCTCGCCGTGCACGGCGTCGTCGCCGACCTCGAGCTTGTCCTCGGTCATGCGCAGCGGGACGACGGCGTTGATGGCGACGCAGATGATGGAGGTGACGGCCACGTTCCAGCCGATGATGAAGAGCGCGCCGACGAGCTGCTTCCCGAACTGCGCGCCGCCGACGCCGCCGTAGAAGGCGCCCCGCGAGTTGGTCACCGGGAGGAACAGGCTGCACAGCGTCGGCTCCGCGAACAGGCCCGTGAGCAGGCCGCCCAGGAGGCCCGCCACGCCGTGCGTGTGGATCACGCCCAGGGTGTCGTCCACGTGCTTCAGGATCCGGGACCGCTTGTGCAGGATCATCATCGTGTACCACGGGATGCTGCCGGCGAGCACGCCCATCGCCAGGGCCGCCCAGCCCTGCACCACACCTGCAAGCACGCGCGCGTTGCGGCCATACAAGATCAGATCAGATTCACCCCCGTGGATAAAAAAAGTGTCAAACTAATTAATTGTACAGTACTAGTACTACAGATTCAAGTTAGGCAGCTGTTAATAATAATCAACGAAGCCGCAAATCGATGGAAGGGATTGAATGTAAAGTAGTATGAACGTTTGAATATACTAATGGCCGTGTTTTATCTTCATTGCCACGATCGAATTATGCTTTGTCCAGAATCAAAAGCTACGTACGTAGAGTACAGAAAAAACTAAGCTACAAGTTGAGGACTTTGACTTTAATTTAGTTGCTGATAGGTACTGACAAAAGCAGGTACGACAAAACTGGAGCACAAGAGATTCCTGGTTCCTTGGTAGTAGTATGCATCTAGATTTCATATACAACTACTACTCTTTCCTCGCTTTCAGATACAAAAAGAGATTCCGTATACTTTCTGTTTCTGCGGGTAGTGGAGGCTTAATTAGTACAATTACTCACTGTTGTTGGTCGTTGATGATTGATCAGTATATAATTTGTTATTAGCCGTGCAAGTGCAACTTGTCAACTTGATAGCGAAACCTGGTCAGGTTCGAGTTTGAACCAGGAACAAAAGCTCTTTTTCCTTTTGAAACGCTGGTGCTGCACTAGTTAGGAGGACAGCGATTTCTGAGGCCGGACAAGTAGGAACGACGAAAACAGCTGCTAGTAGAAGCAAGAAGTTTTACAGGGAAATCATATGACCATGTGCTTTCTGTGTGTAAACATAGCTCATAGCTAGCTTAGGCTTTACAAGTTCATATGTTGCTCGTAGCTGGCAGATGAATAATCATGAATCGGAAGCTTAACTTGTAGAACACTTAGCCACAAAGATTGTAAACGCAATCAGTCTACCGCCACATGCATTCGTGCGTTCGTGTTGCTTGCCAGGTAATCTGCCTGAACGCCTCAAGTTTCAGTGGCAGCGCCTACTATTTTGAATTCAAAGTCAACTGCTGCGCTTAACAAGCGTGTCCGGCGGCGATGGTTAGGTTTCCTGCACTCTAGGACAATCGATCGTTTTGACGATTCGACGTGTTGAACGCAGCATAGATCACGTGCCCGTCTACCGAGAAATTCCTAGGAGAAAACAGAGAACTAGGACTGGTTGCGTGCTCATTGGTTAATTACCTGCGCCGGGCGTGATGCAGACGAGTCCGGTGATCATGCCCTGGACGGCTCCGACGACGGATGGCTTCTTGAAGAAGATGACGTCGAGGCAGGTCCAGACGATGAGGCTCGCGGCGGCGCAGATGTTGGTGTTGACGACGGACATGGAGGCGACGACGTTGGCGGCGTAGGGCCCGCCGCCGTTGAACCCGGCCCAGCCCATCCACAGCAGCCCGGCGCCCGTGAGCGTGAAGAGGATGTTGTTGGGCGGGAACCTCTCGCGGTCCTTCTGCGCTCTCGGGCCCACCTGCAGAGAGAGACATTCATTTCTTATTTATTAGTCGCTGTGCATGCGAGGAGAGCTTAATTGACCAAGCAACACCAGCCAGTACGGTACCCAGTATGCGGCGGTGAACCCTGCGAATCCGGCGGAGAGGTGGATGACGTATCCGCCGCAGTAGTCGATGACTCCCCACTGGAAGAGGAACCCGCCGCCCCAGATGGAGAAGGCGCCGATGGTGTAGGAGAAGGTGAGCCAGAGCGGCACGAAGATCATCCAGGCCAGGAAGCTCATCCGGCCCAGCAGCGACCCGGCCAGCAGGATCAGCGTGATGGCTGCGAACACGCACTGGAAGTAGACGACGGTGGCCATCGGGTAGTAGGGCTCCGTCGTCGCCGTCTCCAGGGTGCCGTCGGCGTGGTAGTGGGCCGTGGCCGGCAGCGCGGCCTGGCCGATGAGGAGCGCCTGGTTGAGCGCGGGCCGGGCCTTGCCCCAGATCGGGAGCAGCTTGTCGCCGAAGGACATGTTGTAGGCCCAGACGACCCAGCAGATCCAGACGGCGGCGAAGGCGTAGAGCGCCATGAACGCCGAGTTCACCGCCCACTTCTTCTTCACGATGCCGCCGTACAGCACCACCAGCCCCGGGAAGCTCTGCAGCGCCACCAGCGTCGCCGCCGTGAGCTGCCACGCGTTGTCGCCCTTGTTCAGCCAGTCGGCCACCGCCGCCGACGTGTTCCCCTGGTAAGCCACCGGCACCCCCGACATCTTGTCGCCGTTGCTGGATACGACGACGGCGACGACCTCGCAAGTCAATCAGCCAGAAGCTAGCTATAACGAGGTGTGTGTCTGTGTGTGTAATGACTGGCTAGCACAGAGCCGTGCTGGGTTATATAGGCGCGCGCGTGGCGGCCTGGTGAGATATGAGTGGCGCCGTGCAGCTGAGAGGCTGAGGCGCCCACGGTTCTGACCGGGTGCACCAACAGCTGTGTACACTCGTAAACGGGAGAGAGAGATTCTCAGATGGGAGGAATCTTTGAATTGCAGGTGCATGCATGCGCTTCACAAATTACTGGTTGAATGTTCTCTTGCCAATTCCAGGGCCTCCGCTCGCAGGTCGTGGTCTCGACCAACTTTTCTGTGGCCAATAAACACACTACACTGCGTTGATTTTTTGCAGGTCGTGTACCCCTGTGTGTCACCCAACCCAACAGAGGTTCAGTTCATCGCCCGGCCGACACGGAATATTGCTAGCTACTGTAGGTGAGTATCTCAACGCTAGTGTACGATGCGCTGTATATATTAATATGTGCAGCTTGCATGATATATGTAGTGATAGAGCGCGCTGATTGGTGCTTGTTTCGTGCCGGTAGGTGATCAGCTGGTATATGTATGCACTCTCTACATATTTTTATGCTACATGAAGATCCTTCTAGCTGGCGCAGTGAGGAATCTCATAAGATTCTAGTAATACTCTTTGCTGGAAAAATGATGACCCACAAACAGTGCCGGAAAATGAAGGACATCCAAAAAGCAGCTCAACACATACGCATACGAAGATTCAGTATACGACAGCTGACGTAAGCATGACAAACGGGGTGACCTGATCGAGCTTCCCGATATGTATGATAGCCAAGTTTTAATGACCTCATGAACTGCTGCTGCCTGAACTTTGGCCAAGACTAACTTGCTTGTACTTTTTTTCTACTGGCCGTACGTAGTGGGCGACACATTATAAACAACGAATACGCTGATTCCTTTTCTTTTCCCGAAAGGAACCGTACATTCAATTTCATCTACAATTTCTGGAAGTCAACGTCGTCGCCTTGCTAACTGACAAAACCATTAGTATGCCCGTGGTTTACCTCGTTGTAGGTTTCTTCGATCACCTCCCAACGTTGCGTGGCCTTGTATAGATTGTAAAGTGGTGTGTGCTAGTCTATGAATGTAAGCTAGCTAAAGCTCGCAATAGAGATTTCAGGTTAAAAAAGAAAATAAAAATGAGGAAAGAGAGCAAAACAATATCAATCCTGCCGACTGCCTCTTCATGACTTCATCCACCACATACTCAGGAGATGAACCAATTTGTCCATATGATATCTGGAGGGTACCACTGCTATGATAATAGATATGTTCTCCCAGCTGCTTGCATGCTAATTTGGTTCTTTTGCTGGCCAGTTGCACTTTGAAAATTCCGCAGAAACTCCGACAAAAATACTAAATATAGTTCAAAATTGTCATATAGAAATAAAAATGCAAGTTTCCGGAGTCAGGCTCAACTCATGGTCCAGGGTATCTGGTTGGGATTCCACACACAGTTTGGTCTTAAACAAAATATGACCAAAAAAAAAATCGGCACATAGACTTTTCTTTTGTGAATGGTGGCTTACAGCTGTACGTGTGCAGTTAATTAGTTTACAACTCTGAAAGAGTTTGAGACTTTTTAGTACAAGCAACCTTAATCATTTTGGCAAGTCCAGTCTTTTACACAACCTCGAGGTTGAAATAAAAATGGTTCAGTTCTTACACACTGATCGACAAGACGAACATACTTACTAGCTGTTTGTTGCAACAACCAAAATATCCGCCTTCATTCTCTGAATCTTCTGCTCAGATTTGAAGATCAAACAACGTTATCTGACAACTCCAAGTCTCCAACTGATTTATACGCGCATCTGTGAAAACATATTTGCGTTGCGATTCTGAACAGCGTGCACCTTCATTAAGCAGCAGAAACCAGGCTGTCTGAACAAGTTCTATACTCTCAAGACGACGGTGCCGTACGTTGAATGAAGCTTCTCGTGAGAAATTTCAAAGCTATCTTCATGGAACCAAAGGCACCTAGTGAGTTGTCATGCTACCTATCATTTGCTCACGATGCTCGTCAGGGAGTAGTGAAGTCCCCGATAATGGGAGTTGACATGCTCGCCTGAGAGTAATTAAGAAACGCAGTGCTGCTCTCCATAACAGTTGACATTTTACAAAATGATTAAGAGCGAATCACGTAGCTCAGGGTAACGCGGTCGATGTCTCACTGAACTTGAACTCCTGAAAGCAACTAATTCATAGAGAATATTCAGCAGATTTTAAGATTATATAGTGTCATTAGAGCATCTGGTATTCTCTGTAGTCTGTACAATTTAACAGGTTAATTATTAAGGCTGAGTCCGTCTTTCGTTGATCTTTGTAACTTTGGACAAGCGAAAACGTAACGCAACAGCTTTAGTCGGTTGCATGTTTTGTTTTTTGTGTTGTTTTGACTTTGAGCGCTCAACTAAGATTCTGATGCCAAAAATATCTGAGTAGAGTGTTGAGAACATTCCATTCTTGTTCTCGCATGGAAGTATCTGAGATAGATGCGAATCCAATGTGTTCAAACCAGCTCGTGATTTTTTTACTGTAACTTGTCGAATAAAAATCGAAATTTCCCCCCACTCCAAGCAAAGAGCCCAAGTGAGGGGAAATGAAAAAAGTTTTTTAAAATATGCTTGTTTCTAGCGCAGCTCGACCAAAGCCATTTTCCTTACTTGCTCTCTCCTCTCCTCTCGAGTCTTCCCCAAACACTATAGCTCCTTCATCCTCATCCTGCCACTCGCCCCAAGATCTAGTCCAACTTGAGCGGCCCCCCTTCCTCTCCTCTCCGGTGGCTTGCCGGCGACGTGAGGGAGGGGCTCCCACCCCGTTCAGGTTGTGTGTATAGTAGTTTGCTTGTAGATCTAAATAAGTAGTATTTTTCTTTTTTCCTTTGTGGAGTTGCCGTGATGGCTGCTTTCCTCATCGGATTCCTCCCCGGCGAGTGTATTTCCCCCTTGTTCTTCTTCTCCTTTGCTCTGGATTTGGTTCGAAGAAGAGTTGTTAGGTGCTTGTGTTCTTCGTCGGTCTTCTTGCAGAGGCACTGGGGTTCCTCGGTTTGGGTTGATCGCTTCAAGTTGCTGATCCCCAAAACTGGCTGGGGAGCCCTCCCCTGGTCATGCCCGGTGATGCTCCATCAAAATCTACGGCATCGACTTCTTCATCCCTCGATTCAGCCTTTGCGGCGACTGCCAGGTGGACCGCCGGCGTGTCAAGCAAGCTGTGTACTGAGGCCTTGTTCCCATCCTGCTGCGATGGCTCGGCTACTTCAGGTAGTTCACATCGACTGGTCCCAGTATGGATGGAGGTGCTGCTGCTTGAAGTCTGATGATTGGAACTCCGGCAACTGCTCCTCTTCTGAAGATGGATGCTCCTGTGTCGCCGGTGATATTCTCTCTATTTGCTGGAGCTTCCCTTTTGAGGACATGGTTGTAATATCTCTTTTTGATGTTTTTCTTTACAAGCTCAAGGGTCTAAATGATATTTCTACTTCTTGTAAGGGCCTTTGTGCATTTGTAATGAACCTTCCAGAGTAATGGAATTATCTAGCCCCTTGTGGGCGTATTTCCTTCGAAAAAAAAAAGAAAAAAAAAGCCATTTTCCTTCTTGTGTCGCCGGGCCCAGGATCGCCTGGCCGTACATAACCAATTCTGAACGATCGCGGGCTCGCGGCGCAGGCACACGGCCCAGTTTTTGAAGTCCTAACCAGGCCGAGGAGCTTAGCCGCTGCATTACCCAACGAGCAGCCCACCTGTGATGCTACATTACCAGCGGCCCATCTCCTGTCTCGTTGCCAGAAAATTGTCATTTCGTTAAATTAACAGATTTTCTTCTTCAACAACCGCAACAGAAGCTTTTTAATCATAAGTAGATGTGCTATACTCCATTTGCTCTCCTTTATCGAACATGTAACTTGTGTGCAGTCAAACTTCTGAAGTTGACACGGCATTACTCGTAAACAAGCTTCTGAAAACTTGTGCTAATAAGTGAAACGAAAAGCATAATTTTGCATAGAGTGTTTTTTAACAGCATTCCCAAATAATTGCTGACCTGTCAGTCTATCATCATGCACCCCTATCATTACCAATCAGTGGCGTCATACACCTTCTCTTGCCCATTAATTTAGACATGCACAGTCAACTAAGAAGTGATAAAAGTATAATAGTAGTAGTTGTGGAGTATTATTTCAACTTGTTTCAACTTCATGGTACCCAACAAAAAAAAATACTAAAGGAAAAGAAAAAACAGAAGGGAGACAACAAACGAGCCGCCCAAGTTGACCATTCCACCCACCACGAACCCAATCCAGCGCAGCACCAGGTCAAGACTCAAGAGTCATGAGCACGAGCGGACGGGACCCACCGCCCACTAATCACGTCCGTTGACACCCCCTTGGACGACTGTGATTTCTCCATACGAGACGCACTAACCTTAAACCACTACAGATACGTTTTTCCTCTGCATAATTCAGCGTCCAGGAATATACCGTGCCGATACCGTAACGCTGCATAGACCTGGTCTCGAGTCTGCTCTAGAACTGATGCTCCTGATGAGACACGGATTAGAGAGTCTGGCTCGTATGTTTTGGTCGGAAAACACACTTTGTATGAAACAGTCAATCTTGAACCATGGCTCACTTGTTTCCTCCATTTGAACGGCTGCGTAAAAGCATGGTCTTATGGTCTACCCACCATGAAATTAGTCTACACGAAATGTTATTTGATTTTTGACCCAACAATAATTTCATCTCGTTGCTTGTTGTTTCTACAGTACTCTCCACAAGGAGCAGCACCAGCAGGAAGCGTGCGTCACTGTCACTGTCGCTCAAAGCGCTTTGCACATTTCCAACCTCAACTGCTCGCTATTACTCGTCGTCTGCCTCTCCTCTGTTCTGGTACGAGTCAAGCCGGAGCACTTCAATTCCTTCCTCCTCTGGTAATCCCCTCTTTCCCCTCGTGCCAAGACCAGAATCACAGCCTCGTTTGCTAAATATCTCCCCAATTGCAGAGGACAAGAGGGGAAGCCATGGCAGTGGGAGGTGGGTCATGCTGCCTGGATTAGCTGCTCCATTTCCTCTGCAATCGCGATCCAAGAAGGTGGAGGAATCGGAAGCCGTGAATCGCCGGAAAGATGCCGCAAGGGCGCGGGGATCTTGTCCTCCTCTGCTGCTGCTTCCTGCTGCTTCCGCTGCTGTCCCATGGCGCGGACATGCCGCTGGGATCGAGCCTCTCGCCGGGTAACTCGTCGTGGTCGTCTCCCAACAACACCTTCTCCCTGTCCTTCACGGCGTCCCCGACCTCCCCGTCCCTCTTCGTCGCCGCCATCACCTACTCCGGCGGCGTCCCCGTCTGGTCCGCCGGCTCAGGCGCGGCCGTTGACTCGAGGGGCTCGCTCCGCCTGACCTCCGACGGCGACCTCCAGCTGGTCAACGGATCCGGCGCCGTCCTGTGGTCGTCCAACACCGGCGGGCAGGGCGTGTCGGCGGCGGCCGTGCAGGAGAGTGGCAGCCTGGTGCTGAAGAACTCGACGAGCGGCACCCTGTGGCAGTCGTTCGACCACCCCACGGACACGGTGGTGATGTCGCAGAACTTCACCTCCGGCATGAACCTGAGCTCCGGCAACTACGTGTTCACGGTGGACCGGAACACGGGCAACCTGACGCTCAAGTGGACGAGCGCCGGCACCACGGTGACGTACTTCAACAAGGGGTACAACTCGACGTTCACGGCGAACAAGACGCTGAGCTCGCCGACGCTGACGATGCAGACGAACGGCATCGTGTCGCTGACGGACGGGTCGCTGAGCTCCCCCGTGGTGGTGGCGTACAGCAGCAACTACGGCGAGAGCGGCGACATGATGCGGTTCGTGCGGCTGGACTCCGACGGCAACTTCCGCGCCTACAGCGCGACGCGGGGCAGCAACAGCGCGGCGGAGCAGTGGTCGGCGGTGGCGGACCAGTGCCAGGTGTTCGGCTACTGCGGCAACATGGGCGTGTGCAGCTACAACGGGACCTCGCCGGTGTGCGGGTGCCCGTCGCAGAACTTCCAGCTCATGGACGCCTCCGACCCGCGCAGCGGCTGCCGGCGCAAGGTGGAGCTCCAGAACTGCCCCGGGAACTCCACCATGCTCCCGCTCGACAACACGCAGTTCCTCACCTACCCGCCGGAGATCACCACGGAGCAGTTCTTCGTCGGCATCACGGCGTGCCGCCTCAACTGCCTCTCCGGCTCCTCCTGCGTGGCGTCCACCGCGCTCTCCGACGGCTCGGGCCTCTGCTTCCTCAAGGTCTCCAGCTTCGTCAGCGCCTACCAGTCCGCCGCGCTGCCCAGCACCTCCTTCGTCAAGGTCTGCTTCCCCGCGGCGCCCAACCCGCCGCCGGGCCCCGCGGCCGGGTCCGGCTCGGGCGGCGACGCCGGCGTCCGCGGCTGGGTCGTGGCGCTCGTCGTGCTGGCCGCCGTGGCCGGGCTTGTCCTTTGCGAGTTGGCGCTGTGGTGGTGGTTCTGCCGGCACAGCCCGAGATACGGGCCGGCGTCGGCGCAGTACGCGCTGCTGGAGTACGCGTCGGGCGCGCCGGTGCAGTTCACGTACCGCGACCTGCAGCGGTCGACCAAGGGGTTCAAGGAGAAGCTGGGCGCCGGCGGGTTCGGCACCGTGTACCGCGGCGTGCTGGCAAACCGGACGGTGGTGGCGGTGAAGCAGCTGGAAGGGATCGAGCAGGGGGAGAAGCAGTTCCGGATGGAGGTGGCCACCATCAGCAGCACGCACCACCTCAACCTCGTCCGCCTCATCGGCTTCTGCTCCGAGGGCCGCCACCGCTTGCTCGTCTACGAGTTCATGAAGAACGGATCCCTCGACGCCTTCCTCTTCGGCGACGCGCCGCCGGGGGGAAAGCTGCCCTGGCCGGCCCGCTTCGCCGTCGCCGTCGGCACCGCGCGCGGCATCACCTACCTCCACGAGGAGTGCCGCGACTGCATCGTGCACTGCGACATCAAGCCCGAGAACATCCTCCTCGACGACCAGTACAACGCCAAGGTCTCCGATTTCGGGCTCGCCAAGCTCGTCAACCCCAAGGATCACCGCCACCGAACGCTCACCAGCGTGCGCGGCACCAGGGGATACCTGGCGCCGGAATGGCTTGCCAACCTGCCCATCACCGCCAAGTCCGATGTCTACAGCTACGGGATGGTCCTGCTCGAGATCGTCAGCGGCCACCGGAACTTTGACATCTCGGAGGAGACCGGCCGGAAGAAGTTCTCGGTCTGGGCCTACGAGGAGTACGAGAAGGGTAACGTCGCTGGCATCATGGACAAGAAGCTCCCCGGGGAAGACATTGACATGGTTCAGGTGCATCGCGCGCTCCAGGTAAGCTTCTGGTGCATCCAGGAGCAGCCGGCGCAGCGCCCGTCCATGGGGAAGGTAGTGCAGATGCTCGAGGGGATCATGGAGCTCGAGAGGCCACCACCGCCAAAGTCTTCCGACAGTTTCTTGAGCGTCACCACGGGTAGTGGCAGCGCCAGTGGTGTCACCTCGAGCATGGTCTCGACGTTTGCGTCCTCTGCCCCGGTTGTGCCGACGCCGTCGCCGAATTTGGAGCAGGAGATAGCATTGGACCGATCAGCGTCGGTAAATCGTGAAAGAGTGTCGCCGAGTCTGCGGTCGACGCAGCCATACATGACAATGTAACAAGGTCTCTTCTCCAGAAGGTGAAACATCTAAGTGCAGAATTCCTCTGCTTCTTCTACACGCCAAGGAAGAAAATGTACAGGTTATTGAGCAATTAGGGAATTGGTAGGCTGAATTTCCTCTAATATTTGGTTGATCTTGCCCCAGCCGTGACAAGAAGTCACACCCCTCGGTGAAACAGAGTGTTCCTCTGCTGCAGGAATTTTTTTTTTATCATAGTTTGTAGGTGCAGATATGCTTGATCAGCAAAATAATGCAACATGTAAACTGTGGAAGTAGCAGAATTAGATGGAGCGAACTTGATATCTTTTGAATTTAATTTTGTACAAACTATTGAATTGAGTCTATATTTTGTAGCATGGACAAGCAATTTTGTTTCAAAAAACAGATATTTGATCCTGTCTGAATATCAGATTTGGTAGTTCCGGGCTCGCGCAGGCTTCAAAGTTTCTGAACTTCTATCCAACTATACATACTGGTTTTTCAGTATTTACAGAAAGTTTCCTCCAATATTTTTTTAGTAGTTTCCTCCCAAAAAAGTCTTTTCAAAAAGTTCGAAGCAACTAAGAGGGTGTTCGTTTCATTAGGCCTAAAGGTCACATCAAAACTAATCTTACTATTTAGCGTATTAAATAAGTCTAATTACAAAACTTTTCTACGGATGTGCGTTAATTTGTGAGACGAATCTGATGAGCCTAATTAATCTATGTTTGCTACAGTGATGCTACAGTAACTATCGTCTAATCACGGCTTAATTACCCTCGTTAGATTCGTCTCGCGAATTAGTATAAGGTTCTGTAGTTAGTTTTTTATTTAGATTTATTTAATACTCCTAAATAACAAGATTCTAACAGGCCTAAAATTAGACCTAGAGCAACAAACACCCCCTTAGACTGATCAAACAACCTAGGCTGTCACTTCTGCATACTTTTGCAGTCTTCTGTTTTCTCGTGCGAGGCAACCTAGGGAATGGCAAATTGAACACACTGCTGGAATTATCGTAGAAAATGTGCAGGATCTTTCGACAGACATCTCCATCAGCTTTTATTTTTGCATTCAAATCTTGCTTGGGATAGGCCTGCATCTTGTCTTGTGCCACCCTGTAACCACAGGCAGTTGCAAAAACATGTGATCAAGACTAGTGTTGGGTCTTGTTTGATACCACTAGATTTATTATGAGGGCACAGCTGTTTTTGTACTCGTGCTTTCAGCAGCAGTGGCTGGTTATACATTCACTGAACCTACTTCAGGGCTTGTGATCTTTTTGGAAGGTAGAGGCAGAAAAATCCGTCGCCCATCAGGGTGTGTTTTAACTAGAAAAGGAAAGATTAAGCTCCGTTCTTAATTCATTATAGAGACTCGTTGCTCAATGCTCATGCACATGGTCTGCAAAACATACTGTACAGCCCGGGAAAAATAAAAAGGAGAAATATGTCAGGATGCGGAGCTGCATCCCTTTGCATATAATAAGGAGCTTAAATGTTCAAATCGGTGCCAGGCTGCCAGCCAATTTGTGTTCATCGCACAAAATCGTAGTGTCGTTTACAATTCGCACGAGCAATCAGGTCGAGTGTGGCGTGTTAGTACAGACAAGATACATATATTAACTTTAAATGTAAAATCCTTGCATCAAAGGTTTCGTAGTGTAGTGGTTAGCACTCCAGACTTTGAATCTGGCGACCTGGGTTCGAATCCCGGCGAGACCTCTTTTTTTTAATGCTCTTTCTACCCGTATAAACTTGCAACAGGAAGCAGACGTACCATATGCCTTTAACACACTTTAACAGCGAACTGAAAACTGGGATAAGTAAAATCTCCACTTTTTTGTGTCAACAGAAAAGCCAGCTGACATTCTGGTCTGGACTTCCTCCTGGTTCGTTAAAACATTTTGCGAGTAGGCTACCAACTTGTGAACACAATCTAACCCAGCATTGACCACCTGCTTTAGACGGATGACGAAAGGCGAAGCTGAATTAAGAGCTTTGACTCGGTGCATGTATGACTTGCTTTCCAAACCCACAAAATCAATTTGACTGCCACAAGCCCACAAAGCTGAGTCGTTGTTGACAGTTCTATATACAGCAGCCAGCGGGAGCAGGTTGTTGGTTCCTTCAGAGAATGGGCCAGTTCAGTGTTGGCCCCCGCATTGCATTATTTTTCTTTACACAATTTACATCACGATTTACAGACGGTCTTCGGAAGAAAAAAAAAGAATTAGTGAATCATGAAAGATCATTTCTTTACCAGGGGACTAATATTCCACCCAGTTGACATCCAAATCCTTCAGCTTCAAGAGCCATTTTCGTGTGTCTGGTAACGTATTGGATTTATCCGGTTTAATTCTGTACTTCTTCGTCACGCCAGATGGTGATTCAGATTGCCTCTCATCATCTGAATCAGCTCGCCTTCTAGGTCTTCTGAGTTCAAGAGATAGAAGACGAGAAACCTCCTGTACCCCACCCCATTTCTCCAATGCCCGAGCAATGTCATAACGCCCTGCCAACAATAAGAAGCAAAAACATCATTTCAAGAGCAAGAAAGAAATTCCAGTCACCAACTTGAACTTTCACATAGACCTTACTAAGGGCAACAAGTTTTTTCTTACAGTGACTATAGATAAGTAAAGATTGTTCTTAAGTGAAGAATCCTATTTTATGCTAAAATTTGAAAGCCACACCAGCATAATAATACTTCTACAGCTTTTGGCCCTATAAAAGTTTGCTCTAGTCTAGACCAATGAAATATTTCTACCAGGCCACCACCAGCCGAACCAACTTTATATGACAAAATCAATTCCTGACTTAAACCAGAAGCTGATCTAGACAGAAGTAATCAAGTACCTGCTCTCTCAAAAGATTTTCTACTAGGCATGTATGTTGGGTCCATTCCCCAGTTCTTCTGGAATCGTCTAATCTGCAGACAGTGACCATTGTTAAATTGCGATCATAGAACAAACATGCCAAACACTGAAGACCATGTCATTTCTAAATGGCAGTCTCAGGGGACAAGTGTTAAAGTTTTTAGTTTGCAATATATCATAGAAATGGTTCAAAGCTAAACGAATTTGCCTCATGCCAGGTTGAACATCTAGCTAGCATGCACAGGAGGAAGCTAGGGAGGAACAATTTTCTATTATTACCTCTTCTTGTAAGTTCTCCAGATTATCCCAGTAACCTTTTGGCTTTCGATTTTTATAGGAAAGGGCGAGATTCATAATGCTGGCAATCTTCCTGAAACCACCCATTCGTGTTATTGCCTTCTCTATATCCACCCTTCCATGCAACCGAAGATGCTTCCTCTTTGGCATAAAGCCATTTTGACCATATTTCGCGATAAAATTCTCAAGTTCAGATTTGAGGACCTCAATGTCTTTTTGCAAGCCGGGGACTTTTGGTCTCTGCTTTGTAGAACTGGAAGAGCAAGATGCAATTGCTTGCTCTGAATGCCTGCCTTCTGCATAATCAACACCAACATCATCTGGGTCTGTAGGTGCAGCAGAATGAGTTGGGGAGTTGCTATCCTCGGCTCCAGACTTCTCAATGTAATCACGGATTGCACATAAGTTTGATGGAAGATCTTCATATATGACCTGAAACATATTGTAAGAAAAAACGCCTTGAGAAACTCAAATATGAAAATGTTTACAATAACCAAATATCAAGATTTTAGATATAGTGGGTATTAGCTTAGAATGCAGCCTTGCTGCTATACCTCTTCAAGGATAGATTCAGAAAGAAAGGTATCCTTATGCATCTTAGTCTCAACCATATACTTCAATAGGGTATGCTGATCTCCAAGTTGTTCTAACCGCCATTTCCCTCTAAATGAATAAAAATCACCCTCAACTTGTTCAAAGCTGATCTCCTGCTCATGTTTCTCACGGAGATCCATAACAACGCGGGCATGAAGAACCATATAAAGTAGGCCTTTGCAACCCTCCTGACAAAAAAAATTTTGAAACATTAAACTACTAGCAAAAGATATATTATTAATCAGTGGGGGGGAAGGAGTAGGCCAGGCAATAGTCAAGCAGGAAAAAAAAAAACTCTGTACTGCATATGGTGTGGGAAAAAACAAAGTTGAAAGGCTCAATCTCCAGCATCAATGTTAATGCGAAACCAAGAAAATAAATATAACCACAATTCCTACCTGCATTAAGCGGACCTTGTTATTATCACGAAGAACAATCCTACTGATGGCCAGGTTTGGTACAAATCTATCAGATAGCTTTGTTAGAATACTCTTGCAAAAATCATAGACTTTGAACTCCAAAGACTGTAGAAAGATGAAAATACTTACTCAGGCAAGTTCTCATATGCCGTGAGAACACTCCAAACCTCCCGAACTGGTGCTTTCACAGTGATACTAGCAATAACACACCTGTGAGCCCCATCATGTTCCTTCATGCACACCATTTCATAAGAGAAGCCAAATTTTTAGTACCCTTTCCCTGAGAGTTAATAACCCGTTGGGTAATGATTCAAGTCTAGTAGATTACCAATTGGCCATCAAACCGTCGAAGATGTATCTCATCTACCACACAAGGTCTGTCAAGTCTGCACACGTTTCCATATACACCCCATCTGTTATTCAACTCAGAAGAAGGTGAAGCAAGCACACTACCAACACCAGAAGCGGGAGGTGCTTCTTTGAACTTGCTAGAAGAAATGGCATCAGTCTCAACCGTGGTACTATGGAGGTTAAGTTGAGAAGAAGTTGATGATGACTTGGAGTCCCCAACAGCAAATTTTCTTGAACTACATCTTTGCTTGTCTAAATAAATCTTCTCAGCTCTACAAGCTAAGGCTCCAAGATTCACAGGAAGATCCGACCTTATAATCCTCTCAAGAAATATTGCTGGGAAGTTAAATTTTGGTATGACATTAACTTCGTACATCAAAACTGCACTAGCAGACCTGCTTAACATATGAACCATATCAGATCAAGTTGATAACAAATATTTGAGCTAACTAATAGTTTGAGACCCATTAAGGATCAATAAATTAAAGGGATTGTGTTTATTCTGGATGTTCATCGAAAGGAAAAGTTATAAACAGGACATAAAATAAGATGACGACACTTTTATATTTTGTTCATTGACCTCCTCTCTCGATTATTCTAGAGAAAGGAAATGATGGTAAGATGCCCACCTTGGACCAGGTCTGTCGCAGGACATAAAATAAGATGACGACACTTTTATATTTTGTTCATTGACCTCATCTCTCGATTATTCTAGAGAAAGGAAATGATGGTAAGATGCCCACCTTGGACCAGGTCTGACGCACCATTTTCCTTCAAACTTCTTAAAGTCACCATCAACCATGGAGAAATGCAGTTCTCGTCCATTAATCTGAACGGAGAATTGTTGTTAGCAGATACTTGAACACAGCTTGACATACTAGAAGAGGAAGGGTGGTTACAATTTACCATACAACTAGAAACATTCAAGAGATAAAACAAAGACATCTCACAACAAGATCCGTTGATGCTGAAACATTAGAAGAAAATAAATTCAAGCCTCAGGGCCAGATCATACATCGTGCAAAATCTTCGCACGTTGAGTCCAACATAACACCATTTATTTAATTTTTGTGCCAATTTCATTATAACATGTGAGCATTGACTAGTTTGACTTCTGAATAGCAACAATCGCAAGAAGTTAATTGCGGTGACAGCACAACGTACAGAATCGGGGACCTCCTGAAGATCCAACACGACACGGGCCTCGATGTGCCAGTACAACGCTTGCTGCAGTCCCCTCTGCTCCAGCCATATCCGTCCTTCGTGTGGGCACGGAATCCTCCCACTGCAAGCACCATCGGATCATGGAAAAAGAAAGGGAAATTCCCCAATTATTAGACATTTAAACGCAATCACAATTCGCAAGTGGCAACCTGAGACTGGATAAGGGAGGGTGAGGAATGCGGACCTGTGCACGAGGTTGGGGATGAAGTCGGCGAGGCGCTCGTAGTCGGTGATGACCTGCCATAGGGTATCGACGTCGGCGGCCACGGCCACGGACGCGAGCACCCGCCGCTCGCGCCACGACACCACGTCCACGTCGCACTGCACGCCGGGCGCCGAGAGCCCCTCCGCTCTAGCGCGGCCGCCGCCATGGAACCGGTGGTTGTGGTTGTGGTCGGCGCTCCAATGGTCGCCGGTGGCCGCGGCGGCGGCGACGACAACGGCGCGGCGGGAAGTGCCCCACAAGAGCGCCGCCGCGCGGGTAGGCGCGCGGGGGCTAGGGTTGGCGCCGGGGTTCGGGGTTCGCGGGAGGAAGGAGGCGGCGTGTGAGGCGAGAGCTCTCATCGCTCAGGTGTGCGGGCCAGAGAGTGTACTGCCACTGGGCGTGCCGAGGAAGGAGGAGGGCGAGGTCAGTGAGCCGTAGCCGCTCTCTCTCGCTCTCCTTCGGAGGGAACTCAGGGTCTCTGAACCATTGGTCCCACTTTGCGGGCCCCGTATGCCAGTGACACGTGACGTCGATGTTGATGTCGGATATTTCTGCTGCAACAGCGAGGGCTGGGTGGCGATGTGTGGCGGGAAGGCGAAGCGGCACCCGTAGCCACTCGTGGCTCGTGTCCAGGGCCACGTGTCAGATGTTGTTTGGCGAGATGATCTGCTGTGTGGTCGAGATGTCAGTGTATAGTTCCCCTGTGGTGCACGGGCTCCGGGCCGACGTGGCTCGTACTGCGCCTCCCGTAAGAAAATATCCTGCCTTTCATCTAGAAAAAAAAAAGACAAATTATTTTAGAGTACATGAACGCTCGATCGACCTTGCTAAGGTAGAATAATGGATTAGCTCGACGCTAATTTTGAGTGCTGAATCGGATCAACTGTGAACAATGACATGAATTGACTTTGAGCCATGCATCTATCATACTGTTCTACCAGAGGGCATGCAGATCAGGCTCTTGATCAACCGATCAAGGTTGCCACTTGTACCTGGTGGGCACAAGCACGAGGGGCACCTTCTTATGGACGGTAAGCCCTCCCGCCTCCTCCATGCTAATGTCCTCACTCCTCAATCCTTCGGGGAGCTCCCAGTCGAAGCAGTAGAGCAGGTTGGCCAGCGTGAACTCCGTGGTGGCCACTCCCATGGCCATCCCGGGGCACATCCTTCGCCCGGCGCCGAACGGCACGAGCTCGAAGTGCGTCCCGTTGAAATCGACGTCTTTCCCGTCAAACCTGGCCGGGTCGAACTCGTCGGGGTCGTCCCAGCTCGCCGGGTCCCTGCCGATCGCCCACGCGTTCACGAACAGCCTTGTCTTCGCCGGCACGTCGTATCCGCAGATCTTGACTTGCCGCAGAGTCTCCCTCGGCAATAGAAGCGGCACAGCCGGGTGCAGCCGCAGCGTCTCCTTCAGCACCATCTTGAGGTACTTGAGCTTGGGCATGTCCTCCGGTTGCACACGCTCCTTGTTCCCCACCACGGTTCTGATCTCGTGCTGCACCTTGTTGAGCAGCGCTGGCTTCCTCACCAGCTCGGCCATCGCCCAGACCATGGTCACCGAGCTCGTGTCAACGCTTGCAGTAAACACATTCTGAAATATATGTTTATTTAGGAATCACTCTCTCGCTGTGAAATGGAATAGCCGCGATCAGTAAATTTGTGTGCGTAGCGTACCGAGAGCAATCCTTTGATGTGGTCTCTGGTGAAGCTAAGAGATCCTTGTTGGTACTGTTTCTTCATGAGGCCGACCATGACGTCGATGAGATCGGGGCCGTTCTCGGGCGTGGCGCGGGCCGGGTCGAGGTGCTGGTCGATGACGACGTCGAAGAAGGCGTCGAGGTCCCGGAACACCCTCTCGCGGCGGGAGGCGGCGCCGTGAGCACGTCCACGAGGCGGCCGAAGGCGTTGGGGAAGTAGTCCTCGGCGGCGAAGCTGGCCTTGGCTCGCACGGCCTCGTCGAGCACGTCGTGGAAGTGCTTCTTGTGCGTGAACTGCTCCGTGCCGTAGACGTTCCCGAGCGCCACCGTGCCGATCACGCCGTCCATGAGCCCGAAGATGTGGTCCTCCAGGTACACGGGCTTCCCTCCGGCGCTGCTCAGTCGCCCGATCAGCTTGTCCACCTCGGCCTCCCTGGCGTGGCATGCGGCCTGGACGCGGCGCATGCTGAGCAGCTCGACGACGAAGAGCTTGCGCATCTCGCGCCAGTACTCGCTGTATGGCGCGAATGCCACGTCCTTGTGGCCGTACGACAGGCGCCTGGCCCCCGGCGTGTCCGGCCGGCTGCAGCAGTCGGCGTCGTGCGCCTTCATCACCTCCCGCGCCGCCGCCGCCGACGACACCACCACCGTCGGCACCGCGCCCAGACGCAGCAGCATCACGGGGCCGTGGCGTTGCGCCAGGTCGCGAAGGCTCCGGTGCGGGAGCGCGCCCAGCTGGTGCAGGTTGCCGAGGACGGGCAGCCTCGGCGGGCCCGGCGGCAGGTGGAGGCGGGCTTTTCTGCTCCAGCTTCTACTTGTTCTTGCAAGGAGGAGGAAGACGAGAGGGACAAGTCCAAGGAGGAGCTGCCATGGATGAGACCAGCAGCTGTTCAGGACCTGCAATGGCACGGCCATTGTTTCCATCTCTCTTTTCTTCTTTGAAGAAAAGTTTGTTCTTTAAATCTGAATTTGGCCTGCATTACGGGGCTATATAAAGCAGGCGTTTGGTGTTTTTGCTCATTTATGCAAATAAATTATTTCCCTTCAATGCAGGAAATCAAACAAGACTTATTCAGACGATTGAATAATAAGCATACTACTATATATATACCCAGTCGTACGATTGAATAATCGAGTAGTGCTGGAGAGATGTTTACTTCCCTTAGACACTTTCCGTTCTGTGACAATACTAAAACTGACCACTATCGTCAACAAATGGCCCGCTTTCAATGCAGGTTGCTCGGATGGTTAAATGTATTACTTCGCTTTTCCTAACAATAGGACCCAGAGATTTCTTGGTTCATCATGCTAACATCAGGACAACTCCGCCATCATGCCAACAATCCGATTCTCTGACCCCCTTCACGTCCTATCCGAAATAGAAGTCGTTTCAGCAAGTTTTGCAACTTTCGCCTACTTGAGCGATTCCACGCTATTGAGGTCAGATTAGTTTCGATGATATTCAATGTAGAATTTTGAGTGTTTAAAATCCATGGAGTTTTTAGATCGTCTGTTCACTCGAGCTTCAACACCATAGGATACCAGAATGTGAAGCTTAACGGGAAATGAGCTCATGAAGAAAACAGTAACACAAACATCAATTTTGCAGTTCTTTTCTCGACCGGGACATAATCAAAAGCAGCTTGAGGGAACAGAAACGTACAGGCCATCAAGTTTCTCTGTAGCAAATAATCAGTACAAGTATATTCCCAGGAGACCCATAAGTGAGTCAGGCACGCATAAGGTGAACTGGAACTAATTCACATGCATTGGTTCAGCTGTCCCTCATTCTTCACTAGCTGTATAGTCCTGATGAAGGAACAAATCAAACGCAATTTCTATCTCCTGCTGTGGCTGCTGTTACCATCAAATGTCAGCCGCAAGGAAGTTGCCAGACAAGGAAACCTGTCAATCGTGAAGAAATATAGTGAACATCTAGAACCATAATTGACTATCTCAATCCCCTGCTGAATATTGGATTTAGAAAAAACAAACAACGACGGTACCTTCTCGCCAGGCTTGAATGGTGGAAGGCCTCTGTATGGACAGGTACCACATCGAAACGCATCACCCAACCCACACTGAATGTCATTTAAACAGAACAGAGAAGAAATAAAAGTAACGTTAATATAATATAATTATGCAACAACAATGGATTCTCTTCATAATAAAGCACTGTGCCACTGCAATTCTAGATGAAATACATACACTGCCACATGCTGACTGAGGGTTATTGATCTGCTCTGCAGTGAGTTCTAGCTTGTTCACCTTCTGCTCAGCTTCAGCTCTGCCACAAACACAGTTCTTGCATGCCTTCCGCGTTGCCCCCACTTCACAATCCCCAACTGGTGAAACATAAGCGAACCTTTTAGGATCTCAATCCAAATTAAACATTTTTTTTACAAATTTAATAACGAACTGATTTGTTTTATGGCCTTACCAACAGGAAGCTGCGGGTTCTTCAGGTCCTCCTCAGTCAAGAGGCTATCTTCATCAATCAGTTCAGAATCATCATTGACTTGAATCTTTGGTAGAACCTTTGTTGCCTTCTTGAGGGAGAAAGACGAACCCATGCTCCAGGTTGCCTTTTTTGCCTTGATCTACAAACGGTTCAATTAAGTACAAAAGTAAAAGCCTGCACAACACCATTAACACCCTGGTACCAAAACTCACAGTAACAGATTGCACAGTGTCCTGTGTGCTTGCAGCAGAAGCTTGCACTTCAACAAATCCACCCATCAGTAACTTGCGCTCAATATCGGTGTTTGGCTGACACAGGGACCAATCAGAATTAGAACATACTATATTAACAATCCTAGATAAGATGAAGGAATACTTTTCAGATATGTTACCTTCAGACTCGAGGAGGGCGACAAGTTCTGAACCACTACTCTTCCGCCAGCTTTCAGCACACGGCTAATTTCAGAAACCAACTGGTCCCTCAAGCTTTCAACATTTTTAATGACCGCAAGAACAACACCAACTGATGCATCATCAAAAGGCAACTTACCACCTGATTATGTAACTAACAACAGTTAAATGACAGATTTATGATGATAAACCAAAGTAGGTACAAGGATATGGCACTGAAGCACAACAGATTAAACAACTTGAAACTGAACATCAACAAAGTGTTTAATAGGCTCCCGGAGTTCGAAATACGCACATTGTGTGTCCTACCAAACATATGTGGGATCAAATAAATAAGATATCATCCAGTAAATAAATAAAAAATCATACAGTAGATAGCGTACATGTTACTGATACATGAATTAAGATATCATCCAGTAAATAAATAAAAAATCATATGTTACCACACACATTGTACTATATTTCTTCCCTATGATACATGAAGCAGGGTTCTTGACTACCCTCCTTCACCCTCATACTTCTACTGCTTGCTGAACCTGAGAGAAATTTGGAACGATACGTATCCAATCTTGCACCAGACAATATGTATCTTGTTTTGCACACACAACAGTTCTGCAAATTTTAGGACTCAAGCAGAAATCTCGATCAATATAACACACACATGAATCCAATTGTCATTGAAGGATATGAGCATGAAAATATTCCCCTTCCATTTCAGTGAGCACGGCAAAAAAAAATCAACTTAAGAGCTAAAAGATCTTGTTTTTGCCAAAGTTCCCACTGACGTTCAAAGCCAAAATTCCACAGTGGATAAAACACACAAATATGCTGGTAATAGACTCCTTCACTATGTCCCCTCGTTTACAACAATTCTATCAAGTTTATTCTTGTACTTGTTCTGACTTTGGGGAGGTGCAACGGTGACTTCTGGGAATCAAATGCTATTTTGCTGAAAAAAGACAGTTCTTCTTGTTGGAAGAAACATAAAACAGAAAAGATTATCATTATGTATAATAAACTGCTAGCATTCACTTTTCCCTATCCAATGCATGTTTTACCTCACGATTGATCAATCTGCTCATAACCCAAAATTACTTCGACCTGATTATTATGTTAATAAAGTTACAATCATATTTTCGATATTTACACAGTCAAATGTATGTTAAGATGTTAAGACAAAATTACTTTTATTTTCATTCCTACTTTTTGCAGCGTATTATGTTACAGCCAAATCTCTTGACTACCACCAAGTTTTTCTAGTTCCGAATTAAACGACAAAACCCAAAGAACCGAATGTCCATTACCAATCTGATTTCAAGCAAGCACCCCGTGCAATATTATCAACACATGAATCGATGTTTCCGCATCCAAGGCTCCATGCATGCGTTTGGAACTCTCGCAACAGGAAAAGGGCAAGAGACTCACCAATCGCCTCGCACTGGGTGATGACAGCCACCTCCTCCCTCGGGACCTCGGCGGCAGCCGCCAGGTCCCCCACCGCTCGGGTCGGCAACGCCACCTCGTCCGTCACCGCGAGCGCCGCCGCCGCCATTGAGTCGCGCCTGCAATCAAGCCCCGATGAGTAATAGAGGAAAACGAATTCACTCAGAGATACCAATCGACGGAGCAGAAGGGCTGCAGATGGAGGCGGGCTTTCCTGCACCAGCTTCTTCTTCTTCTTACAACAAGGAAGAGGAGAGGGAGAAGTCCAATTAGGAGCTGCCATGGATGAGACCAGCAGCTGTTCAAGACCTGCAATGGCACCAGGGCCGGCCCTGTGATGCGGAACACAAAAATGGAGGCCCCCATTTCACCATAAAAATACAAGATAATATAAATCAATTGCAACTATATTACAAAAACTCATTGCCATTAACGAAATCTCACACTAGTAAGTTTAAAATACAAAAGAAAAAACACAAATGTCTCTAGATCATTTAAAACAATTTCTTCTAACAGTTCTAGATGCAAAATCAGTGATCATTTAAAACAATTTCTCACTGCCGGGTGCAAACTTTCTACCGGAAGACATGTGATTCAATTGGGTGACAAGAATCCTGCCTACAAACTGAAAAGAAAAATATCAGTGATATAAAATCGAAAAAACTTACTTTTTTTTTGAACTTACTACTTGAGTATGTTTAACTGTTAAGAAAAAAATAGACAAGCGAATGTGATTGAGGAAGATTTTGAACCTTGATCCGGCGATGGCAAATTGGCAATCGTGCAGGGCAGGAAGGCCGGCGATCTGCGGCGGCGTCTCGCGAGAAGTCGAGGAGGCGGGCAGGCGGTGGAGGCAGGAGCCAGGAGACGAGAAGTTGTCGAGTTGATTGATCGATTGGCCAGGCGGGTGGGCTTCTTCAGGCTTCAGCCTTGCGTGGTCAGGCCGTCTCTGTGCGTGGTGCTTAATTATTTTGGGCTTCCTTGGCACTTAGCAGGATGGGCTTCCTTGGCACTTAGCAGGATGGGAGTAGGCTGCTCTGGCAGATTGATGGATGGGCTGGGAGTCGGTGTCTAGTAAGAAAACATTGGCCCAAACGCCTCTCCACTCCCACTCCCAGTCTGCAGCGTCACTGTCATCGAGCCGCACCCATTTCAAAACCCGCGAACCACACACACGGGCTCACCACCGCACCAACCCCAAAGGCGGCAAAGCCCTGCTGGCACGCGAAGCGAGGCGGCGCTCTCGGCCACCAGCGATGTCGGCGGCGGCGAAGGTGAAGGGGAAGACGGGCGGCGGCAAGCGTGTCGGAGCGGCCAAGGACCCCGCCGACGCGCTCCTGTCCGACAAGAGGCGGCGCGGCATGGACGACTCCGACAACGAAATCGACAGGTGCCCATTCCTCTCTCCCACGCCGCCCCCTCCCCATGCCGTTCGTGCTCGCCGCTTCGCCTCGCTATTTGGATCTAGGGCGATCCTCTGTCGAGGTCGTTTGAATCCAGAGGGGGCCAAGCGAGGTTTCGTGGTCGCGCTCCCGTTCGCTTCACTTTTTATCTAACGATTCTCCGGCCGATTTCTCTGTGCTTTTATGAGGCAGTGACATGAAGGAGATCGTCACACTGCTGCGGCAAATCAAGGACAAGGCCCACAAGGACGGTCAGAAGAAGACCGAGCAAGCCATCTCCAGGTGATTTGGGGTCGCCACGCACCCATCCAACCTTTTCCATCTGTAGAATTTATGTCTCATCAGTATCAATCGAGAGAGATGTGCTGTGTTTCTGGTGCACCGCACGTGCTACATTTTCTTAACACCTGCAAATTTTTGCACGAATTGATTGATTCATGCTCATAATTTCTGATGTAGCAATACCATCAAAGGGAGTGTGGTATATTGTACAAAATTATTGCGTCTGACTTGTTGATTCTAGATGTCTGTGCTTGAAGCAACAAATTAATAGAGTGGCATACATGAGTGCTAAGTTGTTCGTGTATGCTTGGGTGCTCGGTGAATTAGTGATTGTTGTGGTGGTTGATGATAACAAATTCTGTAGTCACTTCATTTGCTTATTCTGAAGAAAGCATAACTGATTCACATGTTATCCCATGGTAGCCGGCAAGTGAGTTGAGACTAGAATTCAAAATTCAGGAATGATTTTGACCTATTTTAGAACCATATATTTTGCTGCCAGCATAATTAATTTCTGAATCTGCTCAAACCTTTCTGTTTTACTGTTTTAGGTGTATGAAGATATTGTCTATATGGATGTTGTACTCATCGCTGCGGTGCTATCTATCAGAGTGCATTCCTAACAAATTTTCTTAACTTGCAGTGTGGCAGCTGAGATTCAGACTATGATACAAGACACCAAGACTAAGTGTGAGAAGGAAAGGTGGGCAACTGACTAATCCGTATGAACTGTCTTCCATTGAGTAAATATTCTATGGAATCACGCTCTTGTTGTTTACACTGGCGGAATGGGATGTGACCCTTTTTAGTCGATTCTGGGGAAATTAGAACTGATGCCAGTTCTTGATTGCAAATACTGCTATCTCCCAATAAATATACTCCTGACAGTTGTCATGTATGTTCATGCGCAGGCAGAATTTTCTGAAAGCACTGTCAAAGACTTCAAAAGAGGTTTCAAATTGCATTTGATGCTCTTTTGGTTACTAATGGGTCCAATTTGGTTTACGGAAGATTCATATGTACCTTATGCAGTGTGAAGGATTGCTGAAGAATGAGTACACCAAATTTCAAGCAACGCATGACAAGTTCTGCAAAGACAAAGCTGCACACATACAGAATTTCAAAGGTAGGCTAGGAAGAGCTATGCTGCCGTCTATTCTGAAGCTTTTGGCATATCTGGCACTTCTTAATTTCTTATCATCTCTGTCTGTATCTAGCATAAGTCATGCTCAAGGACATATCATGCTCTTGCAGGTCTACAATATTCTTACTGTTTCATCAGGAATATGACAGACTTAGATCCTGGATTTCATATAACAATTGTCCTCAATGGGCTGTGCTGATTGTTTATCATAGTAAAAAATTGTCAGAGGGAACCTATATATTTCAGTTTAACCAATGAAACTCCATTACTTCAGTATTCACAAATGACTAGTTTATAAAAATTTGCGCAGCTAGTAATTATTCTTAATCCAATAATTCATGTTTGAAAATTGGCTGGCCTCAGTTGTTCGATTGATTTGACTTGGCAAAGGAAAACTTACATCTCTGAAAGTTATGTTACTACTAAACCATGCGAATCAGGCGGTGGTGAGAATGGGACTAGAACAACAAACATTTACAACATCAGCGTCTTCCTCTGTTGTATTCCTTTTCTGACTTTTTTTTTTTGAGACCGTTGCCAATTGCCATCAGTTATTATCAAATCGACTTATCTGCCTGCTATTTTCGCAGTCCTGTTCTCAAAGTTTGAAGATGATAAAGAGAAATTGCTTATGCAATATGAACTGCAAAGTAAGTATAGATGACTTGTTCCGTTAATTGTGATCATGAGTTCGTTGCTCTGACATGCTGCCTTTGAACAGGGAAGAAAGAGAAGACTACTCTGTCTGAACTTGAGAAAACATTTTCAGAGAAGATAGCAAATGCAGAAGAATCTCTGAAGAAGATGAAGCAGGTAAGCGTTCGTACACATGATTGGAACTTACAAATATCCAATTCCATATTTGTCAGCATGTCTCGTTAATCAAATTAAGCTTTGCACGGATCACTAATGAAATCATTACTTTTGCGTTCATGATTTAGGATGACAAATCCATCCACATCCTTCGCAAGTCCATTGGCTCGTTTCTGGATGACGGCCCTGATGATCAATTTGGTCAAGATGATGATTGAAGCTGCTCTCACCAAATGGTTTCTTTGTGATCTATGTCGATAATACGTTATTGGAGAATACGGACCAGTAGATAGTGGAGGTAAGATTCTGTAGAGATTTGATAACTTACCGTAGGCATGGGCTCGAGTTGTGCTGTTCTCAAGCATGGGCGTGGTGGATTCTAAAGTATGGAGCTGTAGATTGTGTTAGCTTGGAATTGCTCTTTCTGGCTGGGACATTACTAGTAGACCGACATGTTTACGTTTTGACCAATAGCATGCTACTCTTAACCAGATTTTCCTGTGTCAACAGTAACATTGACATTGTGTACATCTCATCACAAATTTATATATTTTTTGTAAGGTAAAAGAAGATAAAGGGATTTACACACTTTATTACGCACCAATTTTATTGTTTAATCTCCATCTTGGTTTCTTGTTGCATGATGGTGACTTGCCCCATTTACAACGGCAGCTATTTGGGCTAAACCCACGCCTTGCTTTTAGTTTTGTGAAATGCCATTCACTAGATGCATGTTTTCACTAGCTAAATACGTTAAACAATGCTGCTGCGCGCGATTCTTGATTCAGGATGACAAACCCACCCGCATCCTGCGCAAGTCCATTGGCCCGTTTCTGAATTGCAGCTCTGATGATCAGATGGTGACCGAACCGCTGCTCTCACCAAACGATTTCTTTAATTTCAGACCTATGTAGATAATGAGATTAATATCAGCATAGACAGTAAAGGAAAAAGTTGTGCAGGGTTTTTGATGACAAATAATGCATTTAGTTTTCACTGGATGCATAGGCTTCAAGGCTTGAGCTGTGTTGTTCTGAAGCATGTTTTAGCCTCATTGTCTGGTGTGTTCAGATTTGTGGCAGCGACATAACAAGCGTTGGATTTAACCAAAATTTGGTCAATATTCATGCCACTCTTAACCAAAATTTCCTGCGTCAGCACTCAGCATTGACATTGTATACATCTCATTACAAATTCATAGTATTTTTTAACAATGTACAAAAAGGTAAACGAAGTGATTTCAGTGCTCACCATCCACCGGACAAAAAGGGTTTGAGATATTCCTTGTCAATTACACACATGCATCTTGAAGCAGGAACATGGAAGAAACGGTTCCTCAGCAGCTGGTCCAGCCATTGCCGGTAACATTCCCGGTCTGCCGTAGAAGGTTCAGCCAGTCGCAGCGGCCGTGCCGGGTCCTTGCACGTCAAATATGGTGGACTTGGAACACGCCACGCACCTGAGCCGCCACCTGCCGACGCAAACCTTGGACGTGAACCGCGCCTCGCACCTCGGGCACTGTAGCGCCAGGCACGGGAACACCTCCCGCCCCTTCTCGGCGGGAGGCTCCTTCTTCCCCGGCGGCTTCTTCTGCCACGGCGAGCGAAGCCACGCCGGGCACCGGGCGCACTTCATGCCCTTCTTCTCCTCCAGGGGCCCGACGCGCCCGGAGAATTCGTTCTTGCAGGACGGGCAGTATATGACGATCCTGACCCTGCGCCATGGCCGCGGCGGCTCCGTCCACCACGTGGGGTCCTCGTCCGGCGTGGCGGCACGAGGTCGAGGAGGCTCCTCTTCGTGCGCGGCGGCGGCGGGTCGAGCTGCAGCCTCGTCGTCGTGTGCGGTGGCGCATGGGCCTGCAGTGTCGTCCACGGAGCTCGCCGCCGCGACCAGGGCGTCGTCGAACGCCTGGCGCAGCAGCTTGAATGCGTCCTCGGCGGCGGCGCAGGAGCGGTTCTTGTCCGGGTGGACGAGGAGCGACAGGTGCCGGAACTGCTTCTTGATGGCGTCCTGCGTGGCGGCGGCGCCGGGGCGGATGCCGAGGACCGCGCGCCAGCTGTTTGCAGCGGCGGCGGCGGCGAGGATTTCGTAGGCGGCGAGCGCGTTGGCGACACCGGGGAGGGACGGGCACAGCCGCTTGGCCCTGCTGGCCTGGCGGTGCGCGCCGCTGATGTTGCCGGCGCGGAAGTGCTCCTCCGCGCGCTGGCAAGCCTTCTCGGCTCGCTCTTTGTCGCGCCCCGCCATGTGGAAGCGAACCTGCAGAATCGTCCAAGCTAGCCACGTGAAGGATATGTAAGCTGGCTGCTGGCTCCGAGTCCGATCGAGTCGGCGGGCGGAGGAGTCCGAAACTCCGAATCCGAGATGCATGCAGCGCAGCGTGGAATTAACGGCGGCACGTGTTAGTAATAGGTTTTCCCTACAAACATTTTGCTGTCCAAAATTATATAATTAGTGAACTAAAATATTGTATAACTTGAAATTAAAATGCTCTGTAATTATGAGCAATTTTGTAAAATGTCTGCCATTCGTTATGGTAGTATCTGTATGATTTCGATTAAGAAAAATACTTAGCTGTAGGTGATGTGATGGGGCAACTCCATGATTTTATCTTTTGGTCACTATGGTTCGAAAGATGATGCTTAGAGGTTGAGTAGCACGTGAGGCCTACTTTATCCCTAATTACATCTTTTACCTTTATCCTTTTGTTTTCTTTTGTGGATTGGGTTTTCCTCTTGCTCACTTCGGAACACAAGATTTGTTTTCCTGAATCGTGCAAGAGCTTAACGAATTCTTGTAATGTTTTTGTGTTTCAAAAAAACAGGCCCTATGGCTTTTATTGGTACAACTTCTTGGTTTTGACCGACATCATAAGTTGATGTTACTACATGAAAATTGCTTTTTTTTGTGTGTGTGTGTGTTTTACAGTTGAAAGCATAGTTCGATACTTCTAGCATCAAGGTACTAAATCAGCATGTTCTTTCTTTCATTTTTTTGAGAGGAACCCTGCATGTTCTTCTAACACGACAGGTCGGGAGGAAGAAGAATATTTCTCTGGTTCGGGGGTTTGCATCTGAAACGTAACAAGATACCAACACAAACATTCTAGACCTCAGTAGTACACTAGCTTTTATATATTCATCACTCTAGCAGTTTCCAAGTTCCGGCTATGTCATGATAGTCAACCAAGCCCCGTTCATGCAGCAGCCAAATTCAGGGCCAGTACAAACCCAAGTGACAATGTTATGACAGAGGTAACGCAACAACTATGAGACGACCAAATTAACCACATTGTTTACGGATACACAAGGCACTAGCAGCGGTTCAGGGATCAGTCTGACATAATGTTTGATCCTTCTTTTTCAGCCTCAGGATTAAACTAACAAACAAGGTTTATCGGCCAGGTCTCCAGCGCCATGGAATTAGTACCCCTGCTTCATCCTTTCCTCGTACCTGTTCTTCTCATCCTGAAAAACACAGCAGCGGATAAGTATCATCCTACGAAAATTAAACATATATATGTCCTGAGAATGACATCATGTTTGGTGTTCAAACAGAGTAGCTAGCATCTACACTGCCAAACACAACTTTGCAGGACATGAACATGCAGCTATTAACGCTTCAAAAAGCATCTCACTCTTTTACAAAAGCGGATAAAAAAAATGAAAGATGCCAGGTAAGCATCAGGTAGTCATACAGAGATCAAGTTAACACCAAGTAAATAACAGATTGAACGGCTAAGCTCATATTAAAGCTTAAATGATATTTGAATGTACGATACTACCTCCTGTTTTGTTTTGAGGTCGTTAGGACATAAAAGTTAGCGCAAATTTGCACTAACCATCATGTCCTAATGACATCAAAATAAAATTGGAGGGAGTACGATCTATTGGTTCTGCAGTTATATACACTTGCGCAAACAAAAGTGCTGTATCGAGGAGGAAATGATGGAGACGGATCTGGACATATGCATCTAAGCACAACACTTTCTATAACTATAACTCATTGAATATCATTAGTGGTCCAAAGTATTGTGCATGCTATCTGTAATGTTAAAATTACTTAGCACCGTGCCAAGCTAGCACATGACCACTTTGAAAGAGTAATGCAACACATTTCCAAAGGCTGTCGCTTAAATGCTTTGTTTCAGTAGGCATCAAGTTTACCTAGCAACATGATCTAAGCAGAGCATAAGGAACAGAATAACAAAAAATTGACATGATGCTACTCATCCTAATGACTTGAATGTAAGCATGCACAGCACTTTGGCATTCCACTTCAGCCATCAATGTTTTAAAAGATCAAACTTTTTAAATTAACATGGATTCTCAATTAATCATAATGTGAAAGTACTCAAATACACTTGCTATTTGACTTGCTCTGCATCATGGACCAAACTTTCCTTGTATAGCAATATTCCAATTCCAAATTTCATGCCATGCACACCGTAAAAACAAACCTTATTACAACAATTTACAGAAGGAAAACCATTTTACTCGTGTTCCAAAAACTAAAACAAATGGTATGCGAGTAACATGGAATAACAGATAAGTTCAGAATGACTTAAGGCTATAATTACATTTATAAGGCAAAACATATATTCAAATTCTATCATGTAATCAATACCTGGCACTCTTTATATCATGATACCCTCAGTAGCAGCATTATCAACAACACACCATGGGATAAGAGTATGCAGTTCAGTATTTTGTGGTGCTGAATATTGGTACTTTGGTAGCATGTACACCATCAACATGTCTAAAACTCTGAACTCCAAAATTCCCATGGAACTGCTGCTTACACATTTTAATCACAATTGAAGTGTACAATTACTGTTTATTAAGTTTTGTTGGATCTGAATCATTTGATCCTTAACTGGAAACTCAACCGAGCGAGAGAGAGGAAGTTTATAATGCTGCGGGAGCGGCACCTTTTCTGTGTTTAACTTGCAGAATATAAAGGGTACACGCTAACTCCACATTGATGGAGGTAGTGACCAGGGATCCAGGCCCTAGTGGCCGCACAAACCGTGGCCATAAGCACCACACAGTACTGCCCTGATCAACAGCTAAAAACTAGATAACTGCCCACTAACCTGAAATTGGCCCTAACAAACTAGGCACAGGAAAGCAAACTAAGCTATGTACAAACTACTGCAATTTGCAAGATTTAGCTAAAGAGTTTATCTGATTAAACAATCAGCAGATCTAAAATCCAGTTATCATTTGCAATAGCAACAGAAGCACTTTATGTTGCAGTATAAACAATAGAATTTAAATTTCCATGACACAATGGCTGCAAAACACGACGCATAACTATAAAATTGTGTGAACCATAAATATATCAGAAATATACCTCAAATGCTTGCTTAAGGTATTCGAGCTCCTTGTCTAGATCATTGATAGCCTGGCTGTATGCCTGTGTTGGAGAGGACTGGCTCGTGGTATGGATCTGTCGACGAAAAAAAAGTAAAATAAAATGAGAGACCGCGTGAATAACTTTTGACATAACGAAAAATAAATAAATTAACAGAAGTGGTTGTATCCTACCCTAACAATAATCTTGTACTGAAGAGGGTGAGGGAGCTTGTAGCCAGCAAATAGCACATTAGGGTCTCTGTGCAGCTGCCTGCATAATCACAAACACACGTGAGGATTCGAAGAAAGATGAAAGTAAGAAGGGAATAACATATGCAACAAAGCTGTGCTCACATGCGAAGGATGTTGCCAATGGTGTGGTCCTCACGCTCGACGGTGAAAGAAGCAGCATTCACAATCTTTGTATCCCTTTCATATGACACCCTGCACAAGTAATTATCAGTACCACAACCATATCCTACCAGTAACTGTTTCATGATAAAAAGCTTGCTATAGCTCGATTGAATCACCACTCAGATCAACCATCAAACTTAATACAACTTAATGCCAAAATGTCTATTTGACCTTAAGTGGCAGAAATGGGTACACTGACAGAAACAAGAAGCAGCATTTTCTTCAAATATGGGCCTGACTACTTTACTAAAAAAAAGAAGAAATATCCAACAAAAATCGACTGTACAATTATCTTAACTAATGTTGTGCCATACCCATATGTGAGAGACTGTTAAAATACTCACTTCTTGGTGCCCTCGGGCACAACAAAGCGCTCGTAGCGGTCTGGGGCATTCATCTCCGATCAAATCCTCGCTACTCCCTTTTCAGAAACTGCATGTATGGTCAATCAGAGTTTTAGAATAGGTAAGTCACATCAGTCCCAAGAATTTAGTTCCTAGATATACTTGTGTTCAGCGCACCTACCACTAGTATCATCAGAGTTTTGTTTCTCTCTCCAAAATATGTAATGCATAAATAAAATCTATAACTTGGGGAAAGAAGGGTTTAGTGGAAAACTGGCAAACGAATGGTAGTCATACTCCATTAACGCAGCTATCTTCTAATCCGCACGAAAATGGACAGGTAAAAGGCAGAGGGACGAGGTAGGGCAGCCGCCCTACCTCCACATCCCCGTCCCCGACCCCGCGCAGGGAGCCAGGGATGAGGGATCGACCCATCCCCGCTATATCCAGCCTAAATCTCAACGGAAAAAAGGGGAACGAGGAGGAATACAAGATTGGGGAGGAGAGTTCAGCTCTCACCTTCCGTCGAAGCTGGAGCAGGAGGGTTCTGGCCGCGCTCGCTGCGGTGCGCTGGCCGCACGAGAACGAGACGCTGTTTTAGGTCCAGGGCTGCCAGGGACAGGGTAGTACTGTAGGGTGGCGTTTGGATGGGGCTGGGCTTAGGGAAACTGATGTGGGCTTGATCTTGGGCCTCGGCCTGGGCTTAGGGTAGTACTGTAGGGTGGCGTTTGAAAGGGGTCTTGGCCTAGTGGTTAAGGCATCCGAGTAACACCTCTCAGGTTCTGGGTTCGACTTCCCGTGAGAGCGAATTTCTAAGGATTTAACGGCATTTGTGTTTTTAGTGCCCGTCAACAGTGAGGCGTCAGTGGTGACTTCGTATCTCTGAATTTGCCGGTTCAGTCTTCGAAGATGCTCATAGGGGTAGAGTTTGCGTACGTGTTTTCATAGAGTGAGTGTGCGTGCGTTGTTGTCAGTGTCTGAGTTGTAGTGTCTAATCTTAAAAAAAAAAAATCTCTCACGCTCCGCGCGCTCCCTTCCCCGTTTCCCTCGTCTTCCTCTCCTCGTCGGCGGCGAGGCGAGGGAGGCTGAGAGGTGGCCTTCCAGATCGAACGGAGGCGTGCACTCAGCGGCGCCCCGGGCGGTAGTGGGTGCGGCTGCAGGCACGGGCGAAGCACGGCGGCGACATGCATGGGATAACATATAGGCTCGGTATCGGAGTCCGGAACCAGACGACCGCGGAGGAAAAAGTTGAAGCGGAACCGCTTCATCGCACCCTCCTCCGCCGTCCCGGTTATTTCCTCCTCCCCCCTATCCATCGCCGATCAACGGCGCCCTCATCTTTTCGGAGCAGTAGCGGCGGAGCGTGGAGGTGATGGATACATTAAAGCTGACAGAGAAAGAGGAGCAGATCTTCCGACGGCTTTTGGATGTCGACCATCACTTCGACCTCGGTACTCAGCTTCGCGTCGCCGGTGGCTGGGTCCGGGACAAGGTGATCTTTCTTTTTCAGTTTATTAGACAACTCGAGTTCGTCCTTCCTCCTTTTGCTCGCTGCAGAGGTTTATGAGATATTTTCCCCCTTTTGAGAATGTTGAACTATCTGCAAGTATACCAGATAAGGATAATAAGGTTTCATGTGTTATTGTATGCATAAATGCTCTATATAATAAATCAAGGGAATAGTACCATTGTGCTTGACACTAAAGTAGCCTTTCGCAATTTATATATTAAATAATTGTTGGCCAGTTTTGTGATTTGTCTATTACCTTGGCAGCTATTAGGGGAAGAATCTACTGACATTGACATTGCCCTCGATAATTTGACGGGCCAGAATTTTTGTGCGAAAGTTATTGAGTACGCAAAGTTGATAGGGGATGAGCAGGGAAAACCCAATGTTATCCCACGGTATGCGATTCTTTTTATGCTAGTCCTCATGAGTAATTTATAATATCGTTATGCCACTTTACACATGTTTGGTCAAAAAGGAATAGCCCCCATCAAATGCCTTGACTACATGTTTATTAATTAACTTGAATGATACCGTTTATTTATTTTTAACTTTTTTTTGCAGCAATCCTGATAGATCCAAGCACTTGGAAACTGCTAGCATGTATATGTTCGGCATTCCGATTGATTTTGTTAACTTGAGGTCTGAAAAATACGTTGAAAGCAGCCGTATTCCTACCATGGTGTGTACTTATCAAGTGTCCCTTTTCATGCTCATTTTATTGGCCTCAGTGCACACAATGCATATATATCTGAGTAATATTCATTATCGAGAGAGATTTTACAACCTCCTTATGGCTCTATCATGTTTTTAACTTGCAGGAGATTGGCACTGCCAAAGAAGATGCATACCGTAGGGACCTAACAATAAATAGGTAATGCTGTGATATTCTATTTTGGATGTGTTTGTGTTGTATCTGAACCTTTTCGTTGATCATTACACTGTTTCAAGTTTGAATCAAAATTTCAAAACAGCTTATCTTTTGGATCCCTGTATTTATCTTTTCAAACAAATTTGACAGTTTATTCTTCAACATCAACAATAACTCAATAGAAGATTTTACTGGACGAGGTGAGTTTGTAGTGTCTTTATGGAATAAGATAATAAGTTCATAAGTGAAATGTACATGCTGTCCTAGGACCTGTCAAGGTTTATACTCATGTCCATGAACTTTGAAACTGCACTTTCAAATCGTCAACTTTTTGAGTTGGTCACTGCTAGTCCAAACCAGCCAAGTCATCATCTCGCTGCCTTGTGGCATGTTGAGGTAGCCCAACCGACCCAAGATGCCAATTTTGTCTATCTATTTTCTCCCTTAAAACTGGACGTATGTTGTGAACCTCACCTTCCTTCCTTCCTCGCTCTCCTGGCACGCATGGTTGTGGCCACTGTTCCCATTGACAAGCCTCTTTCCAAACATTGACTGAGTGGCTGCACCATCACTATAGTTCCCCTGTACCTAACAAGCCACACACGTGATGTCGGCTCAACCTGTACCATGGGTACCAAGATGCTAACTGAAATGGTTAAGATCTGCAGTGAACAACTTAACAAGTTTGAGGACCCAAAACCGCATTTTCAAAGTTCATGGCAATGGATGACACCCTGATAAGTTAGAGAACTGCATATGCATTTTACTCTAAATTCATGGGACCATCTTACAGTATTCATATTGCTATATCATTGTGAAGGTGTTGCCGACCTCAAAAAGGGCCTGATTGTTACTCCTTTACCTGCAAAAGATACCTTCTTGGATGACCCACTTAGAGTTCTTCGGGCGATTCGATTCGGTAAGTTTAAACATCTCCTAGCTGATTTTAACATTTCTATATGTCAAATTTGTTGTATTACAGAATTGTTCATGAAACTTACGGTCTAACATGTTGATAATAGATGCATGTAACCATGGTAATTTTAGCTGAGAATTTAATAGTTCAGGTTACCAAACACTTTTAGGGGCTGCAAGTCTAAGAATGCGACATTTGAATTGAAACATCGTATTTCTTTGCATAGACTAATCTTTATCTTTCGCAGCTGCTAGATTTGACTTTACATTATCCGATGAGCTGAAGGAAGCTGCTTCGGATGAAAAGGTGAAGTCCGAACTTGGTCGCAAGATTAGCAGAGAACGTGTTGGCAAGGAGGTTTGATGCCTACACCACTTACCATCAGACAGCTTTTTGATTATTTGTTTCCTGCTTTTCTGTATAACTAGGCTTTATCATTATTGATGAACTCAGAAAACAACCCTAGTGATAATGCTCTTTGTTAATATCTCTTTTTTTGGTTTTATACTGTGCAGGTTAATCTTATGGTGTCAGGCAGACGCCCAGTTAAAGCACTTTCATACATCTGTGATTTGGGGCTATTTTCTGTTGCATTTGGTCTCCCCGAAAATTCCGACCCTCCAGCTTGTGACAACTGTGATCGGTGTGTCCTTGTTCTGACATCTAGTTATTTTGTGTTTCAGATCCAACGCAATAATTAGTGTGCTTGTAGGATTCTTGAATAGTAGAACCTGTGTGCACTTATCTCTCTTTATTTCCATTTGCACCCATGGTTCACCTGTCTCATCTGTCATCCGGTACTGGTACGCAGGTATTGTGTTTCACACATAGAAGCAGCATGGAACCTTGCTGTGCACAGCGGCGATGATAGCATGCTTCTGGTGTGTTTTCTTTTTACTAAGAGGATGTCTATGTGTTCTTACCCTCTGTTTAGAATGCTTCATAGTGTGAGCTTAACAACCCTACATTGGCGAACAGCTTAAGCCATTTACGGAAAAATGTTTGAACCTTGAGGTGGAGCATAAATAAAGCTCTTCAATCCTTTTTTATTCTCTACAATGATTTATCATAGTATTATTTTATTCATATTCAGAGCATCTGTGATGTGATGATGAGTTCTGTCACAATTTCCTCTTACCTCCTTTTGCAGATTCGGTGCTATTATTGAAAATCATAATTATTTGATTATAATCTGTCCTCTATTGCCTTTCCTTAACTTTTGGATCTCTTATGGTGTTTAGGATGAAGAGTTATCACTTTACCTCTATGCTGCACTCTTTTTCCCCCTTCGAAAGATGGTCTGCTTGGACAAAAAATCTAAGGAGGTAACATCTAAGTTATGCATCATCCAATCTTTTGTAAATCTTTTATCTATTTGAACGGGCAATTTTGATGTCTTGCCACCTTGGTTTCACTCAAACTGTTCACTTCAGAGCATCTGTGTAAGCTGTTCCATTTCATTATTCTTTTATTACTATAGTAACTGGAGAGGCGAGGCCGTCTTGGTGTGACATTGCCATTAGTTTTTTCAGTTAACTGAACGTTATATCTGCATAGATTAAGTAAAACACTTTAGCTGTCTAAGCATTCAATTATTTTTGTGAACTGCTCCAAGAAAAGTAGAAATAGCCCCCCTTGCGTTTTACGATCTCCATTTGCTAATGCCACTTTTGACCAGGCAATGTTAAAAGTATAATGGACACGGGTATCAGAGTAATATATAATATCCTAGTCTGGGGTTTCTCTTGTGTACTCTCTATATAGTGCCCAATTTGTGGTTTTCTCGCTGCCTCCTTCATGGCTCATTGCTGCTCATCTTGAAGTGAAGTAGGCTGCCACTGGAATTGGAACAGCTGAAGCCTGTCCCTACTGCTGCTTGTGCTCAGTGGAGTACGAGGAGCTCCTTGTTGCTCTGTGTTTTGATTTGAAAGATATCCATCTGCAGCTGTCTTAATTTTTTTTCCTTCTGTTGTGTCATCTGCAGATTGCTGTCACTAAGTATATTATTCAGGAGTCATTAAGGCTGAAACCACATGATGCTGTATCGGTATGTTCTGTTGAGTTGCCCCAAGCAGCATTTGCTCGTGACTCCCAGTTTTGTGCACTGTGGTAACTTGTCACAATTTGTTGTGTGATTAAAGGTTGTCAACATACATGCTGCTAGCGGAAAGTTTACTGAATTAGTTCACCTCTTTGAATCAAATGTTGCTTCGGGAACTCTAAAGGACAAGCTGGAAGATATATATCTTGATATACCAAAGGACACATTGACGCGTGTTTGTGCAGGTGAATGTCAGCATGCTAGTTTTTAGAAAGTGTCATCATGTCTTCTGTCCTAATTTATCCTGTTAACTAATGCATGTCTTCCTATTCATAGTGGTACACTCACATAAACATGTAGATGTGTTTTTGTTATCGGTGAACGCCTGCTTGGTTTTCGAGTCACTTAGCATGGTTTGGCGCCACCGCTTGGCTGGGCCATATTAGGCTGCATGTAGTCATCAGGGGAGAGCGAGAGGGGAGTAGGAGCTTTGGATTACTATAGAGGTTCCTAGTCTTACAATCTAGGTGGGCGAAGATAGTCAACAGGCTTCATTGGATATAGGTCTCTCTCGGGGTAGACCTATTGTACTAGGACACATCCTGCTTGGAGTCCTATGTGTACCCCTGGGCAGCCTACTCGGGTACAATAGCCACTTCTTATGCCACATGGAAATATGTTTAGTTTGTTTTCTATCTATTGTCACAGTACTAGTTGTAAGAATCATATGGGTGCAGATGTCATGGGTACAAATAGTCGTAGATCTATTGGGTCCAACTCTTTGAAAGTTGTAAGATTTTTGTTTTGTTCCTTTTAGTTGTATTTTGGACCATAACATGTGACGCTGAACATTCAGGACTCCTACTTGATGAAACAAAGGGCTTATGGCGGGTGGCACTTCTTATATCCATTCTGTTCTATCCAGGAGCTGAAAGCCCTGGTGACATCCTCAGCCAGCAGGATGAGCTGCACCGGAGGAAAGAGAAGTACATCAAAGTAGAGCGTTCCGTAACTGATCTAGGTGAAGTAAATGATGGTTGTCGAATTTACGCTTTTCTCATCACTGCAAGTTAAGAGATATTCATATCACATCTTCAGGTCTCGATGGGGTGTGGATGTGGAAGCCATTGCTTGATGGCAAAGTCATAATGAGAGTTATGCAGGCCAGCTCAGGACCACTGATTGGAGAATGGGTATGCCCCCCTTGTAAGTGACCACATCATTTTTAGTCTTGAAAGATCTGAACGCAATCACTATTCCTTGTCACAGAAACAGCGTGTGTTCAAGTGGCAGCTTGCGCATCCGGAAGGAACCATGGATGACTGCATTGATTGGATGAAGATGGCGCAACGAAAACGCCAGGAAGTAGAATCGTTACCATATATGCTTGCTGGTTAATACGTCTGTGGAGAATCATGGGTGCAGATGTCATGGAGAATCCACAATTCCTGGTTTGCTGCACATAATTTTGATAGTTGTTGCTTTGAGCACGTGGTCGATCAAATGTCCTAAATTTTGTGTATGCTGTAAGCATATTTTGATAGATGTTGCTTGGAGCATGTGGTCGATCAAATGTCCTAATTTTTGTGTTGTTTTTGTCCATGCACCTCATGTGTTTTGAATTAGCATGCATGTCTCATGTACGTGAAGTTACAGTTACTATTCATGGGCATGGAACACAATACAGCGCACATTAACAAACAAGATTCAGCATTCCTTGTGGTTCCAAGTTCCAGAAATCATGAGCAGGAAAGAAATTGGTGAGCTCCCTCTCAGGAAGTTTATCAGCTTCGTCTATAATTGGAGAAAAACAAGGTACAGGAAAGAATGTTGAAATATTATTGCTCCTTCAGTGGCAGTTTTGTCGACGTTTCTGATCGAATTGTGCTCCTTCGCCGCGCTGCTGTTCGTCAATTTTCTCCTGAATAAAATAAATGGCATAGTATTACCAACTGATCGGTCCTTAATGTAAGCAGAGAAAAAGAATATATACACTATAAGCAAGTAGTAACAAAACAAAGTATCATCGATCGAGAAGCTGTGAAGTGTTGTTATGAGGTTCAAGGACGCCCTGTTTTCGTGGCCGTGGCCATGTTTGGTCCTCGCACGTCGACCACGGCTTGGCTGCCGCACGCCTTGCACCGGAGGCACCACTTGGCGACGGACACGATGGCCGTGTACGTCGTCCCGCACTCCGGGCATTGCGCCGGGCACGGGAACTCCTCCGGCCGTGGCGTCGTCGTCGTCGGCTCCGGCTTCTTCTGCCACGGCGGGGTCAACCAGCGGTCGCAGTGCCGGCACGTGGTGCCGCCCTGCTCCTGCAGGGGGCCGCACATCCTGACGAAGTCGTGGTCGCAGAACGGGCAGTGGATGACCTTGTACGGGCATATCGGCTCCTGCTTCCACCCGCGCCGCTCCTCCTTCCGCCGCCGCTCGTGCTCCCTCCACTCCCGCTTCCTCCGCGGCGAGGGCTGGTCGGGCCGCCGCTCTCCGGGCGCGGGCGGGCCCCCGGCGCACGGGCCCATGAAGTTCCCGTGGCTGGCCGAGACGAGGATGTCGCACGCCTGGCGCAGCAGCTTGAACGCGCCCTCGGCGGCGGCGCAGCGGTTCTTGTCCGGGTGCACGAGGAGGGACATCTTCCGGAACTGCGCCCTGAAGGCGTCCTCCGTGAAGCCGGCGCCGGGGGGCATGCCGAGGACCTCTCGCCAGTCCACGTACCTGGCGGCCGCGGCGGCGTGGATGTCGTAGGCGGCGAGCGCGCCGGCGGCGGCGGGGAGGGACGGGCAGAGTTTCTTGGCCGTGCTGGCTTCGCGCCGCGCGCCGCGGATGTCGCCGGCGCGGAAGAGCTCGTCCGCGCGCTGGCAGGCCTCCTCGGCTTGCGTTCTGTCGCGCTCCGCCGTTGTTGGGGACTCCATCGGCTAGGTGAGGTCGCCCCGAGCCGAAGCGAGGCGAAGGATCTATATAGGCGGTTCGGCTGCCGCCTCCAGCCTCCTATTTTTCTCGGAATTATTAGAGTTGGAGGCCGAGTCGTAGACGATGGCACGATGCAGTGACAGATGAGATCGTAAGTACGAGTGGATCGGGATGTCAGGGGCGGCGCGCCACACCTGAGCGAGATCGTGGCTGTGGCCTGGGGTGGTCGCTATTTCATTTAGCGACCACCCCCGCGACAACTTCTCTTTTTCGTTGCTCCATGTAATATGCGACATCAAAGTCTGGAATTTTGTGTAATTGTGTTCCACTTAATTCCCTATCTTTAAGTATTTTTATCTTGACTTTTAACACTTTTTGGGGCGCCCTAAAATTGGGATCGTCGGGAGTACACGGGGTCGTTCGAAGTCCACGAAGAGGTCGCGAGCTGAACAAGACGGCCCAACCCTCTGATGCGTGTTCCTGGAATTTTGGCATGCTGCACCTGGAGACATGCACATGTATACACAGGCAACGATCGTCTCCGCCTGGAACGGGATCACGGCAGAGCGCAGCTGGTGTACCCAGCAAGGATCGCCATGAAGGTGTCCCTATATTTTCATACATACTGCTTCCTTCTTGCAAAGACTCCTGCAAATCCGTCGAACACACAACAACAAGTCTGAATAATTTTTTCAAAGGCATGATCGCGTCAATTTGCCCACATTTATCTGAGAATACATATATGTAAGAGATAACTGCATATCTTTTTACTAACAATATGTAATACAATAAGTTACAATGTGAAGCATGAACAAGCTCGCCGGCTCACTAGACAATACACGTAACAATTACAACAGATTGTTCGTTCAAATACAGTCACAGCAGATTGTTTGGTAACTGGCCAACTCATGGCGCGGATGCAGCATGGAGCCAGCCAAGGTACTCCGTTTCCACTTCCCAGTTTCAAGAAAAGAGAGTGAAAAGATTGCCAGTTTCCAACACCTGCGTCAGCCAATGAAGAGATTGTCTCGCCGAACACCGGCCGTTCCGGCGTTCCTCCTTCGCTGACTGACGAGCATAGTCGATTCGTCTTCCTCTGTTTCTTCGGCAGTCCAGCACGCAGAAGCCCTACCACCAGCCCATTGTTGATGCGTTCGGTGCCCCCTTGAATCGATCTCACACAGACTTGTTTGGTGAAGCTGAAGAACAAGCCACCACGTTTGGAAATGTTACCTTCGTCGGAGCCCACGCCTTCCGGATATGCTGCGCTCCTTGGAACTGACTGCACCTGCAGCAGGCAGATTGCTCAGAATATGTCTGACAGTCTGAGAACTTCGCCGACGGCAGAGGCACAACACCTTGTCCAACTTGTTGCTCCTGCAGCGCCCAAGTCTTGTCGTCGCTCCGGTCGTTCCGCCGCTGTTAACAAATATTGTCCTAAATAAAAACTATATTAATATATTACGACGACACAAGTTCTGAACGTAAAAACAGACGAAATTACAAAACCAAAGAACTCTTAAAGCAACCCAAAAAAAAAAAACTAGGAACGATCGGAAGGTTCAAGCTGAGGCTGAGTACGCCCTGATTTGGTGGCCGTGGCGAGGTCGGGTCCTTGCACGCTGACCATGGAGCTCTTGCCGCACGCCTTGCACCGGAGGCACCACTTGCCGACGAACACGTTGGACGCGTACCGCTCGCCGCACTCGGGGCACTGCGCTGGGCACGGGAACACCGGGGGCTTCTGCGGCGGCGGCGGCCTTGGAGCAGCAGCAGCATCCTGCTTCTTGATCGCCGGAGCCTCCTCCGCCGGCTTCTTCGTCCACGGCGGCCTGATCCACCGGTGGCAGTCCTCGCACATCATCCCCGCCTGCTCCTCGAGGTCCCCGCAGGGCCTCGCGAACTCGTCCTTGCAGTACCTGCAGTAGATCACCCTGAACGCGCACGGCGGCTCCTTCCACCTCGACGGCGGGCGGCGACCGTCCGGCCGTTGTTGCTGGCGCTCCGGCTCCATCCACCACGGCCGAGGTCCGTCGGTTCCGGCCGAGAGGACGTCGTACGCCTGGAGGAGGAGCCGGAACGCGCCCGCGGCGGCGGCGCTGCTGTTCCGGTCCGGGTGGACGAGCACTGACAGCCGGCGGAACCGCTTCTTGACGTCGGCGTGCGTGAGTTCACCGGCGGCCCCGGATGAGATGCCGAGGACCGCGCGCCAGTTGCTGCCGCCGGGCCTGGCGGCCGTCGCCGCGGCGTGCACGTCGTATGCGTCCAGCGCGTGGGTGGCGGCCGCGAGGGACGGGCAGAGGCGCCTGGCCGTGCTGGCTTGGCGCTGCGCGCCGCGGATGTTGCCGACGAGGAACATCTCCTCCGCGCGCTGGAGAGCCTTCTCGGCGTGACGCCTGTCGAGTTCAGCCATTGCCAGATCGATGTTTCGACTAGCGATGTGGGGAGCTGGGTGCCTGGACGTGCGATATATAGCCGGACGTCTCCTCCGCTAAGTCGATCGATCGGTGCGATCTCATAACAAGAGGAGGAAACGGGGAAGGCTCCGAGTCGGTGCTGGAACACGAATCAAAGATGCATACGGCGAAACGGCGGACGTAGCGTGAGTGTAAACGGGCGCGGCGCGGTGAACAAATTCGTCCGGCTTGTGTGTGAGACTCCGTCTCGGAAAGAGCAGCCATGTGCTCTCAAAGCAAAGGGCTGAACCAGCCGCGCGTGGCAGGACGCATCGGCCATTGGCTGTTGCTCCCGCGTCTCGCGTCGTACACCAAGCGCGATGCGCGTCTGAACATCAGAAACAGTTCCGGTGTTCACTAGACAAAAGGCCACTCAACCGTTTTATTAATAATTAATTATAAACAAACACAACACTGTGAGGCTACATTCAATGGAGTATTTCATTTTAAATAAGTTTCCAGCAGTGTCACATCATCTAGATCTTGAATGGAATACCTCTCTCCAATGTGTATAGTTTCATTTTTGTTTTTATTTTGTTATTTCCTACTCCTTTTGATTTCATATTCTTGATGTTTTGAGGTTGTCCAAAGTCAAACATTTTTAACTTTGACTGTAATATTCTTTTTTGTGTTAAGTTTAGAAATATGAAATGATATGAGTGGATTCTCATTTAAATATAGTTTCATACAAATACACTTTAACTTTGTTTTATAAATATTTTATACCAACGTATTAGTCAAAATTATGTCTTGAAGAACCTGTCAATGTCCTGAAATGTCAAGAAATATGAAACCGGAGGCAGTATACTTGCTATGTCATTTAATTCTCGCATGGCATTGTGAACACATGTCTATATGAAACGGAACGATTGCCTTTAATGTCAGTTTCATGATATTTCATAGCATAGGAAACAGAGTATAGCACTAGAAATTACAAATGTATACACAATTTTCACATCTAGATAGATGTTTTTTTAAAAAAATGTAGATAGATGAAATTGGTTTCTTCTTTTTCTTATTGTTAACCTGTCACATCATCAGAAATGCTTATGTGGTAGGTCGTTTGTTAAAAAATGAAACTCTCATCGGAGTAGCCAAATAATATAGTTTTGTCATTACAATTACAGTAGAGAAGTAATTTTAATGAGAAAAACACTAAATGGCAGTATTGTTGGCTGCTTCCTTGTATTTATTCTCGCTTCAATACAATTGGTACTGTTTTTGTGCCGGTTTGTTTAAAAAGATTATTCAGCGATGTTCAGACATGCTTCTGGTTGACAAGCTGAGTCGGCTTTATTGCTTTAGAGAGGTTCCTTGGGCTCTCAGGTATCTCTGGTTCTCGACCTCCTCCCTCTAGCAACTCAAATACTCCCTTCCCACCAAATAGACCACCTATAGTAAAGCGCTGGATTTTTCAAGCAAAAAGAAGCAACAAACAGGAAAATCATCTATTCGATCAGTGGTCAGTGGTTCAGTCGTCTTAGATTTTGAAGAAAAAGAAGTAGCAAACATCAAATGGAGCTTCGCAAACCAAATCAGCCTCTAACATGCAAAAATGCATCTTTTTGTGTGTGTGTGTGTGTGTGTGTGTGTGTGTGTGTGTGTGTGTGTGTGTGTGTGTTGGGGTGCTTCAGTTTGCCCTGCTTTGGAGCCATGGCGAGGAGCTGGACAAATGAGCCAAGGATGCCCTACTTCATCTAGGGGCGGAGCTTTCTTATGGCCAATGGTAAGGTGGCCATGGCCCCCCTCGTGTTGGAAATTTTCCTATGTAGTCGTTGATTTCACCATGTAAATGCTTAAAAATTTATTAATCTGGGCCCTCTTGCTAAGTTTCTAAACCTGCTGGCCCCCTCTATAAATTGATCCAAGCTCCGTCACTGCTTCACCCATTTAAGCAAACCTTGCTAAAATTTATCATGCTTTAGTGTTATCATCGACCTTGACTAAGATCGACCTCCGTTTTTGTAAGTAGGAAAGGGGGCTATATAAATGAGTTAGAAAATCCCCCTTGTTCTTCGTGCTCCAAAGATCCAAAGCTAATCCTACGAACCTGCTTGGATCTAAGTCATAACATAGTTTAACAACATTTCCGTTGGTGTTGCTTTAGGATGTGTGACCTCAACAATTTTTCCAAGTGGAGATGATTGTAAATCTCAAGAAGTAAAATTATTATGTTTTTTTTTACATCTACTAGAATGAATGATCTTGTAATATTGTGTTCCTATTGATTCAAAAGAATAAGGTAGTGTGCTCCTATGAGGCATAGTTTTCATCTTCATTGTTTTGTTGGCCAAAGAAAAGGTAAACGTCATGGAGCAAAGTTACGGAGGTATAGTTTCTCATCATCATCATTATTTGCCAAAAAAAATAATTACAACAAAATGCTGGTAAAAGAAAGCACATAGCAAAGTTTGCACGACGCTATAAGATATCTTTTATCTTGAAGCACATTACATGCTAATGATTTTCTTGTGCTCAGAATTTTGGTTAGAATTAGAAAAAAAGGACTTTTTTTATTTCTTAAAAAATTGACTCTGCTTGGCTGTTGTGAGTGTTGTAGTGAGATACGTAAGAGCATCTCCAACGATCCCCTTATTTTTGCCCCCTTATTTCTCAATATAAGGGCCTCTTATCCAGATTTACTCTTATATTTCACCTCCATCTCCAACAATCCTCTCATTTTTGACCCCTTATTCTTGATGACCCCACATGTCAGTATTTTTTTATTATTTTTCTCCCAACCATATCTTCTCTCCAACCGTTTATCACCCATCTCCTCTCTCGCAACCACCCCTACCGCCTTCTCTCTCCTTATCCGCACGGGAGCCCTGCTCGCCTCCGGGCCCGCCTCCGGGCAGGCGGCGGCGGCGGCGGCGGCGGCGAGCGGCGGCGGGCGGGCGGTGGTGGCCTCCAGCGCGGGCCGCGGCGGGCGGCGGCCTCCAGCGCCGCGAGCTCCCACGCGCGGGCGGCAGTGGCGGCGGGCTCCCTCCCGCGGGTGGCGGCGGAGTCGGGCTCCCACGGGCGGCGGCGGCGACGGCCTCCACGCGTGGCGAGCGACGGGAGGGCGAGCGGCCTCCACGCGCGGCGGGCGGCGGCGGTGACCTCCAGCGCGGGCGGCGGCTGGTGGCGACCTCCAGCGCGGCGGGCTCCCACGCGCGGGCGGTAGCAGCGGCGGGCTCCCTCCCGCGGGCAGCGGCGGAGTCGGGCTCCCTCGCGCGGGAAGCTTCCACAGGGGCGCGGGAAGCGGTTGCTGGCCCCACCAGGTGGGATGAGGGGGCTCGGTGGTTCTCCTACGGATGAGAGTGCCGGAGCCTTGGATGAGAGGGCTCTCATCCTTAGGAGAGGGATAAGGGCTTTGTTGGAGACCATTTTTGCTCTCTGCGCCCTCAAATGCCGGATAAGAGCCCAGGTAAGGGCTTCGTTGGAGATGCTCTAATACTATAGAATATAAATATCAGCTTTTTTGCCATGTGGACACACCTTATTACAAATTGTATTAACTGGATAAGATGCATCCCTATCTATAATATGACAACATTACTTAAAAAAAATATATCACATGCCGTCCGAGCCTCATCCCTATTCGTTTGGTCGTCGGACACCAATGAAAGATAACAACATGCTACATACACATAACAATACAAAAATTAAATGGTCACGGAGGACCAGAAGACTAACTAACAGCTAGAACCAGTAACCTGTCATTTATCCACATTGGTTAATGACTCATTCTTAATAAGAAATATAAGAACAAAGAAAAATATGACCCAGGACGAGACCGCAAGACCAGGCCAGTTTCCTAGGCAAGATCATTTTAAATAAGGTGGTGTCGCTAAAATATGAGATGTTGAGAAAAAATGTTATCATTTACTTCTTTACCAACAATCTTAACTTGGTTATATAAGACATTTAAAATGGGGCAACCTTAAGAAAAACTTAGTTACAAAATAGAAACTGTCCACAAGATTGCGTGCTAAATTGAATCATTGGGGTACTTATTGCAACTGAGTTGCCATATGCTAAATTGCAAGGCCTTTCCATATCTCAGAAAAGTCATCGTAGTCCTAACATTTGTAGGGATATATGTAGCATCAGGGCAGTCGAGTGTTGATTCTTTCTCTATGAGAACATTCTAGAGAACAATATTGCTAAACTTCTCTAGTGTTTTGTGGCCTTTCAAAACTCGATTTTTGGTGCCTTACATGTGTTCAAGATAAATGCTTAGTACGGTGGGTATTTGAGCAAATATAAAAGTTCATGTGTTTCTTAGACCCACCTGAATTTCTATGTACCCCTCAGTTACAATCAACATCTATTGGAATTACACCTAGACTATATAAGAGTTGTCGCTCTTTTTTTTTTTTGTTGAAGTCGTGTGCTGGTCAGAATAAAAATTATGGTGCTGGAGTCCTTAACAGCAGTCGAATCTTAATAACTACCATTTTCAAATCCAAAAAAAAAAAATCCAGTTTGAGACATTGATCTCAGATTAATCTGTGTGGTTAAACATTAATTCCTGTTGTAGGTCCCCTAAAAATGCGACGTTCTATATATTTCTGTCCTGATTATTTTACGGACTATACATGAAAGAACTGATATTTCTCTTGATATCTTGCAGTAAAATGATAAAATTACCAGTTTAGTTACCGGGGACCTTTGTAACTTGCTAGAAAATCCGGTTTGGTCGTGGGGCTGGCAACTTGCAGGTCGTCGAACTTAAAATTTCCACCAGTCTCCTCAGTTGGCTAGGCCCATAAGTGTTTCTTCGGGAGTCGGGACGAGCAGTGGTGAACAAGTAAAACATGATTTCAAAATCGACATAAATAAACCTTGTATCATCGTCGATCAACATTCCCCTGGATCAACATTAACATACAATGCGAGCTAATTAAAAAACCGTTTTTGTATTCCTTATGCATCAAGATTCAAAAGTAGGTAACGTCACAATAAATCGTACCGCGTGAATGCCACTTCAGATTCACGTATTACAGCCAAAGCACATCCTTCCCTGAAAAGACAAAAGATCCAAGAAAAAGAGAGAACGAAAGACAGCTAATGATCAACGACCTGAGCATATAATGCAGCAGTTCAAATTTGCAAACCTTCCCTCGCTCACAAATGAAGTCATCGTCCAAGCTTGTTGCACGGGGACCTCATATTTTGCCTAGCAAATTTCCTGCAAAAAGACGATTATCGATGAAGAAGGTAGCACCTTCAAAAGATAGTGGCCGTCTCGCGGTTACGTACGTGTAGTTTGGCTGGGAGGCGGCAAAGCGTGCAGCTGACGTGCCACGTGCCGACGGACACCGTCGACGAGAACCGCGCCCCGCACCGCCGGCACTCTCCCGGACACGGGAAGTACCTGCCGTTCCGACGCCGCGGTGGCGCCGCCCGAGGCGGCGGCGTCGGTGGCGCCTCCTCCTCCTCTTCATCCTCGTCCATGAAAATTGGCTCCGACGGCGGGGGCGGAGCGGCCTTCCGAGGCGGCGGCGGCATCGGTGGCACCACCTCCTCTTCATCCTCGTCCATGAAGATTGGCTCCGCCGAAGGCGGGGGCGGAGTGGCCTCCCGAGGCGACTGCGGCGCTGGCACCTCTTCCTCTTCATCCTCCGAGAAAATTGGCTCCCAGCCGGGCGAGGGCGGAGCGGCCTCCTCTTCCTCCATGCTTGGGGACTGCGGATGCGGTGGCTCATCAGCGTCCGTTCCCGAAGACGGGTCTGTGGCCTCTTCCCTGCTCTGGAGCGGCCGCCTGAAGGGCCCGCCGCACGAGTGGCACCGCTCGCCGGACTCGTCGGCGTCCTGAGCCTCGTCTTCCTCGACGTACCTCGAGTTGCAGTGCCAACAATAGATGGGCCCGTGCCTGCTTGCGTATCTCGACTGCCACGATCTGCTGCTGTCGCCATCCGTCCCGTGTTGTTGGTTCCACCAGTCGCGCGGAATACCGAACCGTTCCCACCACTTGGGCGCATCCGGTGATGCTGACCGGCTGCTGCTGCTGCTGCTGCCTGAAGCGCGATCGGATCTTCTTCCCGGCCAGAAGCCGGGGTCGACGGGCCGTGTAGGCCCGCTGAGCTCGTCCCACGCCTCCTGGATGAGCTTGAACGCGCCGTCGGCGGCCGCCGAGCGGTTCTTGTCCGGGTGCAGGGCGAGGCAGAGGCGCCGGTACCGCTTCTTGATCTCGTCCTGCGTGGCCGCGCTCGCCGGCAGCTTGTCCATGCCCAGCACCGCGTACCAGTTCACCCCTCTGCTGGCGAACAAGGCGGCGGCGGCGGCATGGACCTCGTACGCGGCGAGCGCGTTGGCGAGGTCACGGTGCGACGAGGCGAACGGACTGGCCCACCGGATCGCTCCATCGATGTCGCCAAGGATGAAGCACTTCTCCGCGGCCTTGTAGGCCTTCTCTGCCTCCTCCATGTTGCCCTTGCACGACGTGTCAGCCTCAGCCATGGGAGGCAGAGGGGACAATCCAAGGGGGGCTCCCACCAGGCTCAGCGTCGACGAGATATACTCCGCGAAAAAGCCTGGTGATCCGATTCCGTTCCTTAACTTGCGTGATCCGCAAGATGTGTCCGAGGCGGCGCGCTCATGAGTTACCGCCAATGGACTTTGCTCGTAGGGCCCGCTTGTCAGCCTCACAATTGCAGTTTCTTTGAAACAGCACGTTCACCGAAATCTCTCTCATACCTACTTCCCCAAAAGGTAAAATTCAGCAACGACAATAACTAAAGCAAGACATCAAAGTTTTGTCACAATGAGGCATTGCTTTTCATAAACTTTAATTCCTTACTCATGAATTTATTCCCTGGCATACAGTCATACAGTACATGACAGAATGGTTACCATCCATCTGCACCCTCTTGTCATATTACTGCACTATTGAGGTTTGCTTAACAGATGCACTACCAGATCCTTACGTTTTACATTGGTGACACATCCGCGAACACTGCCCCCCGTGACAACAATTTATTAATAAGATCTCCCAAACAAAAAGGGCAGTAGTCTTGGGAGCTCACACTGCCACGACCTCCTTATTGCAATTCACCGACTGGTGCCTCATTCAGCCACAAGAAATGGATGAAATCGTAGAGCTTGGCACTCACGCTTACCTGTTCAGGAACAACGGCACGTAATAAAACATGAGCTCGATCAAATTGGCATGTTTGTGACATCAATAATATTCAGATCAGGAGAAAGAGGACCTTATAAGGCGTTGGATTCAGCCTCCTCATATGGTCTGGCCTCATTCGTTCCAGATGACGGATGCACTGACTCCTAATCTCATGGATGGATGGTAGTTCCTCCCGTTGTTTGGCTTCACCAATAAGAATAGAGGTGACATAAGTGACTATAAATGATTCTCGACCTAACAATTTGATCCATCTAACAGTTTGAAGTACCTAGGCTAAGACACTCCATATATATTTGTAATTTCCTACAGCTGTTGTGATAGTGTTGTCATCATAGCAATAAACTATACCTACTGGCAGAACTATATATGCTTGTGCTAATTTGCATCAAGGTTGCAACGGCACCTAGACACTTTTGGTAATTCAATATTATAAAGTTATCATATATCCATCGCAAAATAGACTAGGTGGCAGCCTGACATTGCAGCTGTGATCATTACTTGTTCCCACCTGGTTTTAGTCAGTTCAAGCACACTTTTTTTTGACCTTTTATTTTTTTTCCTTTGTTGTAGGCCTATATCTGTCAGTACTATGGAAATCTGCTTCACCGAAGGCAGATAGCGGGGTAAATGAAGAATATTCACAGACAAATATACTACGTCGAAGCTACTACGAAGAATCTTCATACCTGAATTTCCAGGCCAGTAGCACCTCAATAACTCCTCAACTTGCTGTGGAACAACGTATGCTCTCTTTGATTCAGTGAAAGGATGACGACACAGTAACCTTTCACCAACCTATCATGGAATGGGAAGCCCAATAGTTGTCTCAGATTTCATAAAACTATGAACAGATCAAAAGGCATGTAACAATGCAAGGTGTTAACGAGAGTTATTGTGTCACTTCATCAAGCACTTGCGTAAAAATTTTCTCCTCCAATGCAAGCGAATCTTTTTAGAGGCGCTTAGTGATTCAATCACCTTGTTAAACTGGCAGCCTCTTAATTTTCAAAATTTTAATGTAAATTGTACTTTTGTTACGGCTTAGGTCTAAATTTGTATAATGCATTCTCTATCCTCAGTAATTTGCACTGATTGCAATCTTTTTTCTTGTACATGCGTTTAGTGTGTTCACCTCAGGAATCTATCACTCTGACAACCTCATGAATCCTGCATGCAATTGAAGCTCACAAATTGTCTCATCAGTACTCACGTACTTCATCTATTCACGAATTTATCACTCTGACAACCTCATCTATCCAAGCCTAGGCTAAAGCAACCAAAGCAATTGGTGGATGCAAAGCACAGAGGAAATACCAAAGCCTAACTAAACAACAAACCAATTTTTTAAGCACCAAACGTGCTATGTGGCATAGGAAAACAGTTTCCCACACAAGTACATTCTCTAAGCACCCCCACTTACATACCCTAAGCATGTTCTAGGCAGCCTAGAACTATGGATTCAAACATTCTATTATTCAAGCCACTGCCTAAGTATTAGATGAATCTTGGTTACCTTTGGGCTGGGTTCATCTTCTCCAGTCATTATATCAACCAATGGATAACCTTCTTTGCCATACAATCTGTAGCATTTCTTCTTACAAGGTATGGATACCTGGAGTAGGCAGCACAGTTCAAGTCTTTTGGATACATAAATGACAAACATGATTTTGCTATGAAGTACTAATGACATCTACCTTTGTGACATCTTCAGAAAGTTTGATGCGAGGCTGTTTGTTAATCTCGACTAATTTGAATACACAACCCAGTGCTGCTTGCGCATAGCATGTAACCAGGTAGGTGCCAATGCCAAATGCATCTACCTCATGACCCTACATAAAAATGTCAATAATAAAGAATAGATTGTGGTACCGGACTAAAGACAAAAGTGATATACTGTGAATGCATATTTATCCCAAAAAAAAGAAAAAAGAATGCATATATATCACAGCCTTCTAATACATCCGAGCCTGCTACTGCGCGGCTGTGTATCACAGATTTAGCACAACACATAACTAAGCAGAGAAGGCTTTGCAGTGCCACCAACAACCCAGATTTAACAGGTATTTGACGTGATCCTTTTTGGAAATTAGTTGGTGACCATGGGTTTCGACATTCCCATTAGCGAAAATACAAGAAGCTAAAATACTCCTAAATATTCTGAATAGAATTAAGTAATCCAAAAATTCAATTTCAAATTCATCTTTAGCATCGAGATCCAATAAAGACAAGTTCTATTGTCACACATGATGAGCAATGCCAGATCGACTGCTACCTTCATTTTGCTTTTCCTTGACATCTAGAATGAAGTTAGCACTTGATTTTTGAAGTTTACTTAATTTCTTCTTTAGTACCAACAAGAATTTTCATGAAGTGTTGAAACATTGCAACATGTTTAATTTGTTAGTGGGGACATCTGAGCCCCTCGACCATCAGATAACACCATTTGCACCATCTTTCCAATATACAAAATTTCTAAGCCATTTGACAAGAGATAAGTATCCGTACTGTAATACCTCCAAGCCCAACCACTCTGAATAGATGCTCCGAATTAGAGATTACCTGTTTGTTCAAGGCATCAATAGTTTCTTCATTAAGATCATTGCTTGCTGTAATATTCATTTTCCCAAAGCCAATAACCCCGAATTCTTCTTCAATTGCATGGAAAAACTTTCGGGTTTCAACAGATAAATAAGCTAAATCACCAGAGTCTAACCTAATTCCGACAGCCTTATACCTGCAATGGAAAACTTCGTAAATGCCTGAAAACATAATACTCCCTCCGTCCCGGAAAGAATGTTGTTCTAGGCATATGCACAAGTACCAACGAAATGGTAAATGACACTGCTGCCCTCGGTACGGTGCGCGAGCTGTGCGGTGGAAATGGAAACGCTTGAGTGGTGGATCCCACAACTGAACGCAATAATGGAGGCTATTGTCTTCTTCCCGGTGTTTCTCTGCTGGAGCAGGCAAAGCATGGAGTGGGTGCCCCGAGCGGCGAGCTTCGCGGGGCAGGCACCATTGCCGTGAGCTCGACCACCTGGAGCCGCTCCACCGCGAGCAGCTGCCATGGAGTTCCGAGCTCGGTCAGGACCTCGGCAGCCGGGCAGCACGACGCCATGGAGCTCAAGCAGCCGCCGTAGAACCAGCACCTAAGCAACTCGCCACCGCGACGCCGTGGTGCTCGGCATCTTCACCGCCTCCACAAGCTCGCCATGGCTGGGAGGACCGCCGAAGCAACGGCGAGCAGCACGGCATGGGCGGGCACCGGGGCGACTGCGAGCAGCACGGCGGAGAGGGCAGCTAGCTCGACGCCGCCACTGCGCAGCTCGACCCCGCCTCCACGCAGCTCGCGGCGCAGCTCGCCGCCGCCACGGGCAGCGACCTCGCCGCCGCCCTTGCGGTGCAGCTCGCTGCCGCCGCCGAACAGCGATCTCGCCTCCGCGCAGCTCGCCGCTTCCCTCGCGGTGCGGCTCGCCGCCGCCGCCGCGGCGCAGCGACCCCGCCTCCGCGTCGCTCGCCACAGTGAGCAGCATCGACGAGCTGGGCGAGGAGGACGGCATGGAGAGTGCAAGCATGGAGAGCGAGACTGCAAGAGGATAAGATGGGGAGGAAAGGAAGAGCGTGCCCGTGCCCACGTGACGCTGTCGGTGGCTCGGTGCGTCTGCTAGCAGGCGGGATGGGAGAAGCCGCTTTCACTGCGCGTCTCGGGAGTGGAGAGCGACAATCTTTTCGGGAGTGGAGAGCGACAATCTTTACGGGACGGAGGGAGTACTCATCTCTAAAACATTCAAATGCCAACTAAATAAAATATGTGGATAGAGAAAGATCTATGAACTATCTGTGCATCACATATTTCTATTACTTCTTTTCTTTAAATATGATAGAAAAGCCAACTTCACTAATTAGGTTCATTTGTTATTGAATTATCAAAGTAAATCAAATGCAAACCTGAACAGTTCAGCAATACACACGATCTACATTCCATCTAATTACCAGAGCGAAAAGTCAGCAGAATCATGCCTTCATCTTTGTGGTTGTGCCAGCTTATTACAGAAAAATATTTCTAACTATGTGATGTCACATATCTCAAAAAAGTGCATAGACGGTTCTAAATAACGACGAGATAAGTTCTAGGTAACTAGTCAAGCAACAGGGAACCTCAAAACTGCAGCTTTTTTTTGTATTTAATGGAATGAATGCTGAAAAGTAAAGAAATTCACACATATAGAAGGTAGAGTAGACATTCCAAGGAGACACATATGAAGTGAGAACACTCCATTCTAGTGTAAACAAAGAAAATTGGGAGATCCAAATCTCAATGAAAAGAGCAAAATAAATTACCCCATATCGTTGAGGGCTAAAGCAACAGCACAGAAGTTTGGCACTCCACTTCTCATGACCTAGCAATGACATATACTTAAACATCAGCACTGCTCAAATAGAACACGAGTTGATGTGTTAATAATGTAAGCATCAGTCCTAACACATTCCCTCCCTCATGTTTAACTGTTAAAAGTCAAATTTATCACATTTTAATTCAACTTGGACATAACTAATCACAACATGCGTGGCTACACGTCCATAATATAGTGAAAGAAGCAGACAAAAAGGACACATATCACAGATCATAGTGAGGGTGCCACAGACAGTTTGGCTGCAGAAACATCAGCAGTTTCCATAGTGTAAAAACTCTCACGGAAAAAAAAATAAAAAAAATTAACAGGAGAAAATAGTTCCGGCATGCCACAGAAAACATCAAGATACAATTTCTAACTAAGATAGACTCACATCGTATGTGTCAACCAAAGCCAGGAAGGAATTTGGAAACGCCAATGCATATGATGTGAATGCTGCCAACTCACTGTGACTTGTTTCACCAAAGGTACTGCCCAATGAACTAAAATCCTGAGTGGAACATAATGATATATCTTGATCAGAAAACAGTTCAAAATAACTAACTAGGAGTTTTGTATCTTCAAATTACTGGAAAAGAAGCTCTTGTTATTTGCAAGAAGAGGAAACTCATGGATAAGTGCATACGTGCACATGAAAAATCATTATTTTCCTTGCTTTTTAAAAAATGAGTAGGTACTATTTATCTCTTTCTTTTGATGAAAGGTACTATTTATCACTGTCAAGAGCCATCGAATAAACAAAAGGCTGGTATTTATTATCAAACCTGAATCCTGGTCAACCAATTCTGGACCAGCGAAACAAAATCTTCACATTTGTTTAAGCCATCAGAACTAGTAAGTGTTTTGTCAAGGATTTCATCAAGACCCTGCAGATAAATACTACATTAGAGCAGAAGAGTATGGTGGCATAGTGAGTAGCTTTATTTTTCCATGCAGTACAACAGTTCAATCACTTAGTTACAGGATTTATGAAGTAAAACAAATCATTGGCCACTCACGCACTATGATGCATTTGTCCGTGAGTGCACCTTCGACATTTTTTCAATGGACGACTCTCAAAATATCCAGCCCTGTCGCGTCTTGGTTGAGCGAATATTATGCAATCTAGACTTCGGTTCATGCCGGAAAATTGTTCCAGCTAAACCTTACCTTCAAGCTGAATCAGAATCTCCGCTCACACTACACAGCACTTGGTTCTAAAGGTGGCTTAGGTGGGAGCTGCAGACAAATCATCTGGCTTGACAAATGGAATGTGTTCATCTAGATTGTCAATGCAAAGTCATTAAAATTTAGGGCCAAATAGTACATACTAACTGCCTGGGGGTCAGCTGCTCCCAAACAATCAAACGGAAGGTTCAATCTGGAACCTCATAATGGGAAACAGAGTACCCAGGGAACAAGGCATGCTCATATTTCCTGACTTCTGATAACAAAATTTGTGTCCTATAAGCATCGGGTCTAGCCACACATGCAGGATATTTAGAACATGAGTGATGAGAAATGTCTCTAATATTGGTAAATAAAATTGAAGTAACTCCCAATGATACCAGCAATTTTGTTCGTTAACACAGCAGAGTCTTGAAAAACCAAGAGTGATTACTAACCATGAAAGAGCTCACAAATGCATGTGAATGAGTCCCACGTATAGGTATCCCAAACAATCTTCCTGCCGCAACATTACTGTTCAGGTAGACATCAGATTTATAGTTATAATGACAGATGCTTTCGTTCCTAGTAAAGTTATTACTACTCTAGAATTGTCAAGTATGCACACTAACTTAGAACATCTATAGCCTAGCCATGGTCTAAAATCAAAGTTAGGTTACATCAGTAGCAGAAAAAGTATCAAAGTAGGCAGACAAATACCCAGATGCTACAAACATGTTAATAGACAAAGACCAGATACAAGTCAAAGCACACAGGATTGAAAAGCTACAGTACTGCATTTGATAAGTCAGCAAACCAAACCTTGTAGCATCAAAGCCTCCCATATAACAATATCTTGATGCACTGATTCCTCCATCAGGCCCCTGATAGATTGGTATATATAGGTCCATCATACAAAGATTATAATGAATGAAAGCCAAACGAAAAGAAAGAGAGTAGGGCCCACCTGAGCTCGTCGAAGTCCAAATTCTAGTAAATTCTTTGACTTTCCTGCTACGAGACGATGCCTTGCAGCATTTGTGGTAACCAGAGAAGCATAATTGACCAGACTTAGAAATGGAGTTTCAAGAAGCTGGACAACCTGGGAAAAACATCAAAACCTCAATGTGTTGGAATATTTGAACATTAATGCATGTTAAACAACAAGTCAAGCTGCAAAAGCGGCTGCAGCTGCTGCAAAGCTTTTACTTGCTAACTTCCTCCTGGTACTTACTGCAACGGGTCCCTCAATTCTCATCAGTGGAACCTTAGGGAAGACAACATAACCCTCGGGGACAGCATAAACCTCAACATCTGAGCAGTCAATCGAACTGAGATACTCAAAGAAGCCATCCTACCAAAAAAAAGGGTCAAAGGCATAAATTAGTTGACTGCCTAAATAATTGCCATAAAACGAAAAGGGCACAGCGAACATGTTAATGTTTACAAGTACAAATACAACTTTAGGTGTACAGAATGCAGAATTTCCCTTAATAAGTTCCAGTTATTTCTAATAGAATGACATCCCCACCTCACATGTAGGCATGACGGCCCGCAAAAATCTGATATCAGCCTCTGTTATCTTGAAGTTAGCAATTAACCGTATACACTCCTCAAGGCCACCAAAGATGGTGAACTCACCGCCGAATGGACTTTTCCGAAAGTAAAGATCAAAGCTGAAACCATTTAAGCTCATGAGAGTCGACAGGGTATGAGAGTGTAAGACTCAACTTGAAGACTGATAAGCAGAACAAACTGCGACGCTACCATACAGTAGCATACTGGAAAGTTTGGACAAAAGGTCTCCAAGTTACAGTCTTACAGATTTCCAAACCAGCAGCACATGCAACGCCTAGAAAAACTGTGTGACTTAGTCCGAATTGTTTTATTATACAAACATAAGCTCATGAACTCATGCCCAAGAGGTTTTATGGGAAGTAAAGGCATGGCAGGAACCAATTGAAGTTCACAATGATAATTGGCATGTTGGCTTTTCGCCACATATATCCCCAATTGCAAGGTACCGGAACATTCAATACTGACTTGGAAAAGGGGGATATTGTGCTGGCTTTATAAGACTTGTGCATTACTATGGAACATGAACAACAAATGTTAAAGTATACTTCGTCAAATCTTGATAGTTGAAACAATTAACCTTATGATTCTGTTCGAACCTGGAGCTATGCTCTAAACAGCCTCAAGACTTATGAATGGTTATATTGTGCAGTAGTCTATAGCTCTGAAACAGTTGTGTCATACTGTCATCCATTGTTTTGTTACATTACATTTGAATAAATTACGAAGCCATCCTTAAGTTCTATCAAATATGCTGATCCAAATTATCGAATAAATAAAAAATTTATACGGTAAAGTGAATCTTCACATTCGCAAACATAGGTCGCATTTGCACAGATTTTAGCATAAGCCACCTCTCAATTATCTTGACTCCGCAAGCGACATCACCAAAAAAAAAAAAATAATAATCACCCAATCACGCCTCTCCCATGCCTACTACTAGCAGGGCTGATCACTTCCTCCCTCCGGGCATCCCTAATGGTGACTACTCCAGCAGAGCTTAAGAGTCAGCTGAAACCACTAATCGAGGGACAGCGGGGACAGGCAGTGAGAAGCGAGGAGTTGAGTGAGGAGGGAGGCTCTAACACTGCGCGGTCGAGGTGCTTGCCGGCCTTCCAGTAGGCGTAGGCCATGGTGAACTGGTACAGGTCGGAGAGCAGCGGCGTCACCATGGGGTTCGTGGGCCGCGGCACCCCGTCGCCGCCGCGCGCGTTCCCGTTGGTCGTCGCCGCCGCCATTTCCGGCGGCCCCGTCCGAGTGATCGAGAGGCGGGGGTCTGCGTGGAGGGTGCGATGGGTGGAGGAGGAATCGAGGTGCCGCCCTGCCGGGGAGGTCACTGGGATGCTGGAATCGGGAAAAGTGACAAGGCCGTGGCGAGGCAAGAGCGGCGCCGTTGGTACACCAGACGCGCCACCCGTTTAGCGTCGCGAGAACGCTAGACGGCTTTTTAGCTGAGAATGACTGGCTCCGTGGGCTTGGAATGTAAACGAGGGAAAAAAAACTTACTTGATGTACGTGGGCCGTATTCGTCTGGTTTTGTCCAAAGCGAGCCGTAAGTTGAGCAGGCCCGTGTGCGCGCCGTGGGCTGCCGAAGTCGAAGCAAGTTTCGCCTTGTTCGATACCGAAGCCGAAGCGTCACCACCCCACTTCCCCAGTTCCCCGACTCAACAACGCTCACGGCGACGGTCTCCTCCGCTCGGTCGCTCTGCCCTGCCCCCTACTCGACGCGATCGACGCCTCAGCCGGCGGCACCTCCTGTCTTCCGCTGCTCACCGGAGGGTGAGCTCGCTCGCTCTCACGCCCTCCGGCGTGCTTGCGGTTTGCCTGATCACCCCTCTTTCCGAAGCTCGCCTTCCGCCCCGCGCTCCTCCTCCGCCGAACCCCCCTCTTCCGAGGGACCCGACGCTCCCTTCCTAATGTACTGAAGCTCGAGGGCCTCTCATCCCTGCTCAGTATACTGAATTGACCACATAGCGGCGCAGTAGCAGATCCAGCACAAGCACGGCAGCACCTCACCTGCCAAGGTAAGGAAACCCTAGCCCCATTTCTCCGTCGTTTCAATTATTGACGGGTAAAACAAGGCGCCGCTCCTAATTTTTAAATAACTTTGCACGTATCAAATTGTTGATCAAACATGGTACTTGTGCGGATCTGTGGGTGACCACCTAAGTGCTACTGCCAATTTGTCTGTGAATGAAAATTATATGGTGCTAAAAGTAAAATGTATTCCATTATACTTTGCTTGTTCATGACACCGACAAATGTTTGTTTTCCTCCGATTGTTGTACTGTAGATGTACAAAGCACTAAGATGGGTTATGTGCCTGCAGGCTGCAGCACATGTGTTGTTGTCAGTGGTGGATATATTGTTGAGTCTAGATAATGAAAAAAAGGGTGCAATGTGAGTAGGCATTACATATAGGCCAGTGGATGTAAGGGTTAGGATCATAATCGAGTACCTAAACACACAAAAATGCTTAGTCGAAATAGTATTATTGCAATATCCAGAAAAATAAATGCAGATTCGAAAATGAGATGAAAATTGCTTAGAATATGAGCTCTTGGAATAGATAACTACTGTTGCCAGTGTGTGTTCCATCTACTTGCAGCCTAGGGTGTCCCCTATCTGTGTGGGACACATATATCCACATTGGGGGCTGTTCAGTACAAGTTCCCAGTTCATAGTCATCCTTGCCTCCGCTTAGTTTGAACCTCTCGTGAACCAGGCCATCCTCTGCTTTGGATAGGTATCCACATGTTGGCAAATGATTTGGAATTGAATTTGAATCCACATGTTGGCAAATGATTTGGAATTGAATTTAACAAGCTTAGAGGCCTAAATGTGCTTTTTTAGAGTTTGTGAACCTATACAGCACAACTTGAGAGTTTAGGGCCTTCAAAATGTCTCTTTAGATTTAGAGTTCATGAGTTAGTAACACAAGGGCACAAGTGTAGGCCGCGCCGGATTATTATACTCTTTCCTAGGGTTTGAAATTTACTCCTTGTTTAAATTCTATGAACTCAAAGTTAACATCTTATTTAGGGTTTTGTAAATTCGCTGAGGATCGCAATTTCCAATGCATTTTGTCTTGAGCAATCAGTTGTTTGACGTGACCAAGATTTTATAATCGTCATGTGTCAGCTAATATTGTATTTTGTTTTGTCTTTGTACTGACCAGCAGGTTACAGATGAATGAGTCTGATGTATCTGGTTTGTTATGTGTTGGCATGCATGAAACAGAGAGGGGTCAGGAATCATATGCAACTGAATGTTCAAAAATGAATCAGGATACATCAGCAATGTATACTGATCATAGCAATACCGGTGCTTTCTTAGAGGAATACCACATGTCTGGAAGTCAGCCTTTGGAGGAATTTAGATTTGGCAGCACACAACACTTTGAGCTTCAATCACAAGTATATGTATATATATATATCTTTACATATCTCTGCATACAATTAATTTATCCTGTTCTGTTTAGTTCATATCGTTTTGTTAACCTTAAATCATTTGTCCTCTGTAAGAGAATGGTAGCTGATTCTGAGGAAGAAAGCATGCCATCTAGCCCTGATACTTCATCTACCACTAATTATGATATGTCGGGTAATGTGCTTGACTTTTTTCTAATAGCTTCTGTTTGTACCATGTGGCAATTCTTGTGATCATTTCTGCAATTCAGGCATGGAGCAAAATCTGCAGCACATTTATAATGCTTATGACGCATTGGTATGTATCCTAGAGTTATGTTAAATTATAATTTAAACTACTGTGCACCTGAAACCTCAGTTTAATTAGCATATTGGTGCTCGGTGGTAGGGTTACTTCATTATAATGATTCAAATTTGGAATGCCATAGCAGTAAAATTTTGTATGCTCAGTTATCGATCCTATTGTTCTAATATGATCCCAGACCTGTATGCTAGCCAATTTTCTTTGGAGAAGACAAGTTAAATGGAAACTAATCTACTTGCTGCTATCTCTTTTATTTAGTATGCACTATGTATCCCAATTCTTTTGCGCAGCATGATTGAGGCACTTAATTACTTATGATTTGTTTTACATGTACAGTATTCAGCCAGCCATAGAATTTTGTTGCCTTGCCTTCAAGACTAATCATTCATCGTAAATGTTTTTATATCTAATTGATGATTTGCTGCAATTTCAAACGTTTAAGATATGTTTATGTTGTGGTTCAGTCTTGCCACATCTTCTACATTGGACAATATGTTGCTTAAAGCTGAAGGAATTTATGTTTTCTTATTTATTTTCTGATTATAGGTTGACAAAGACGGGCCAGTTATGCTTAGTCCTGATTACATCGTGTGTGATGAAACTACTCATATTGAGCCTCACATTACTTTCTCGTCAGATGGGATCAAGATTGAATATTTGGATTTAGATTTGGATAAGATGATAACTTTTGATTGGGGATTATCTAAGATCAGTTCCATCAGTTGTAAATGGGCTCAGAGTGTAAGCACTTTACTTTAGTTTTCTGTCACCTCCTTCATGTTTTGCACTGTTTAATGTAGTTGATCATCATCATCAGGTTGGATCTGCCCTGATAACTCTCTTTGCTGAATCTGAAGTGGAAATCGGAAATTCAGGTACCATAAACTGTTCATGTATGCTGCATGAAATGAATGAGATAGGGCATAGGGCTGTGTTAGTTTATAGAGGTTTCCCCATGTGGTTTGACACTTCTACTTTTGCAAAAAAAATAAAAAATAATAAATGTTGTTTATAGAGATTCTGGTTGGTTGATGGCTTTTGTTTGATTGGTCTAGTTGATCCGGTTCAGATATGTTTAATATTAAGTCATGTCAATATTATATGTCGTTAGTAGAAAACTTATGTTCCAGTTCATTTGCGTTTTCTGTGGTCCCATGTCAATATTAAGTCATGTCAATATTATATTTCGAAAGGTGGTTAAGTGGTGACTTAGTGTTATAAGTTCCTTATGTTTTTCATCTGTTGTTACTTTGCCTGAAATTTTGTTTTGGAAAATGTAGACTGAAACTAATAATGACATAAATTTCCACATTTGAATCCTCTTACCGGCTTAATAACCATGGCTTGGAGATTGATCTTAAATTTACCTGGATTTTGTTGCACGGATCTACACTAGTGGTGGCTTGAGAGGAAGTATTGGTCTCCCTGTATCCCTAGTCACTTTCACCCGTTGTTGGCTGCATTAGCGTGTGACATTCTTTTTTCTCACTGCCGCAATATGGGCCATGTTAAGAGAGGTGGGGGAAGGGAGATCTTGTTTTTGTTGATACTTAAGGTGTTAGATTAGTTCATTTAATCAGACCACTATTAACTCGTTGGTGAATATACAACTCTTGGGCCCTTTTGGATAATTGGTTAGTGATCATTGATCAGGTTCCGTTGTAGTAGTATTGTTGAACTGGGATTCTGAGGTACTCCCTGCTTCTTACGAAGTTACGAAGTAATTTACCTTTCTTGTACTCTACAGGTCCTGCAAGAGTAAAGTTTTCTATTGATGATCCGCAGTGGCCAAGGAAACAGGAAAATATTTGGCATCTTGAAGGAAGATATATAGAAATATGGAAAGACATTCCATCGTAAGTTTCGAGATAATTTTGGCTTTACGTGGCATTGTTTGCTAGTATTAGTTCATTTCAATTCATCAAATTTCTGAGCGCGTCATGCATGCTAATGGTATTTCAAGGCGAATGTGATTATCATGCCATATAACTGGGTTGTTCACATATTAGGTAGAACACAATCAACAGTCCTTGACTGTATTTGATGATAAATTTGGCTTGAGTCCTGGTATTGCTCAGAAATGATTTACTGTAACCACCAGATGTGGATTACTATAGGATTTTATTAAATTCAGATGAATCATGAATGCTCAATGTTGGTGTATGTGTATAGCCATGTTTAGAGGCCCATCTAGAGGCCCATGTATAGGTGTATATATCCCATCCTTCTAGGGTTTGGAGGAATACAAGCTGTCATTATTTCCAACACTCAATGTATCAGAATTTACTGTTAATTCTAAGCCTATTCACGTAGCTGATGGTAAAAAAGTTAATTAAGTCTATACAACATTTTGCTAGATAAGGCTTTGCAGTAGGTTTGGTGATTTGTTTTGGTGTCCTTATGGAAATACTTGTTTATTCGAGCTGGGCTTGGGTAAAGTATATCAAATCGTAGGCATGTATACTATGCCAGGCTAAATATTATTTTAGGCAGTTGGGTGTTGATGTATACTTGTTTATACTCTGAGAAATTTACACTCTGTTACAGAGTAATTTCAGCTTTTTGTCTATATTGTTGCTATTACTTCTTAACAATTGTATTATTTTTTTCTCGAACAATTAACATTTGTAGTATGTAATTATCTTTTCAGAGATGATTTTGCATCGGAGAATTGGAGCATCGAATCCAGTTTATTTTTCCCTAGCCAATACTTTTCTAGGTGAGTATATCATAGAAATGTTAAGGCTACTAATTCAGGTCAGTAGTTATGTGGACAATGTTTATATGCCAGGATCAAGTTCCTAGCATTTTGTGTCCACTTTACTTGGTAGATTCACTTTCTTAATACTAAAACTAATTTCTTCAGCAAGTCTGAATTTAGGGCGTGTTTGGTTGGTTGCCGAACATTGCCACGCCAAACCTTAATCGCAGTGGCGGACCCAGCTCGGCCCAATAAGGTGGGCCAGAAGAACAAAAAGCCCAGAGCAAAGATTATTTCCTGGCACTGTAGCAGCTACAGTGTTGAAAACTGTGTTTGGGCTAGAATTTTGGGGTATGCCAAGGCCCATGCGGCCCACCCCGTGGGTCCGCCACTGCTTAATCGTGCCACAGTTTCTCTGGTGAGTGATTGGTTCTGTACCATAACTGCGGCTTGCCACACTGATACCCCATATGTCATAGACTCAAATCCTTGCCAAACAAAGTTTGGCAAAGATGTGTGGCAATTTATGGTAATGAACCAAACATGCCCTTAATTTGAGAAGCAAATTAACCTGAATCATATTTTACCTGCCCGCGGTACTGTTAAACCTGAATCATAAAAGTGCTCAGAGGCTACAGTTACTTTTTCTTGTTTGGCCGCTTGCGTCTTTCATGCTGAAAACTTAGTTCTCTTATATTGTTTTATTGATTCAGGACTGAGGACTTTGAAGATATTATATATCCCCAAGGAGATCCTGATGCTGTTTCTATTAGCAAAAGAGATGCCGAGTTACTTCTTCCTGAAACTTTTGTCAATGATACAATCATTGACTTTTATATCAAGTAGGTGGAATCTTTTATTTGTCACATAGTATTACTTTTTTTTCTAAGATACGATAGTTTCATGGTTTTAATGAAAGTGCACAATATTGTCTTGAGGATTGACATAGCATGGAATTTGAAAGTTCTGATATATATGAGATTAATTTGAATTAATTATAGGAAAAAGTTTACCAGCAATATTATTTCGCCATTTGCTTAAGATTGTTCTGAAAATGTCTTGCAGTAAATTAATGAATCATTTATCTTCTGCAGACACTTGACCACAAGAATTGGGTCCATCCAGAAGCGCAGGTACCACTTCTTTAATAGCTTCTTTTTTCGGAAGCTGGCAGATCTTGACAAAGATCAAGGGAGAGCTCCAAAAGGTAGAGAAGCTTTCTTACGTGTCCGCAAGTGGACCCGCAAAATAAACATATTTGAGAAGGATTTTGTGTTCATTCCAGTTAATTTCAGGTAAGAAACTAATGGCAATGGAAATTACGTTTACTTAATCATTGTAAACTTATTAATCTTGTATCTGTGTTGCAGCTTGCATTGGAGCTTAATTGTTCTTTGTTATCCTGGAGAAGTGGCAACATCTGAAGGCATGAATAAACTGAAATTTTACATTCGACCTATTTTTAAATGGTCCTTTTCTTTACACGATGTTTTGCTTCAGATGGTGCAGCGAAGCTTTCAGCTAAACTTCCATGTATATTGCACATGGATTCACTGAAAGGAAGTCATAGTGGACTGAAGGACATCATTCAAAGGTTTGTCTATTCTTAGAGGACTATATTTGCTACTTTTGCGCAATGATGTGCATTCGCTATATTCTCATCGAAAAATTGAGTACTTCTAAAAGAAAAACAAAGTGAAAAGGTTGCATGGCATTTTGGGGACCATGCCTTGGGATTGATTTGAGTGCCATGTATTTAGGGAAGGGTTTGGTGTAAAATGCCAAGTATTAAGAAATGGAGATAGTAATTGTTTGCCCATGTTGTTTCTATGTAAATGTCTCTGCCGATTTATTTTGAGCAGATAGGTAGTAACTGAAAATCATGCCTTGGTGACTCTTTTGCCTATTTTCCGTTTGTCTTCTCAATCTTTTGTTCATGACCTGTTTATTTATCAATCTGCACTCATGCTTTCGGTCAATATCTTTGATTCTTTCTGCTGCAGTTATCTATGGGAAGAGTGGAAGGAAAGGCACCCTGAAACAGTAACAGATAATTCAGACAAGTTTTTGAACTTGAGATTTGTCTCCCTTGAGGTTTGCACATAATAACTTTCAATGCCAGTTCTAAATCCTTGATTGCTGCACTTTTATACCTGATACTGCATCTGAGAACCATTTGAATTTGGCGGAGTGGTTGCTTCAAGATTCAATCAATGTGAAGAGTAGGTGATCCATATGTACAAACAGTAGTGTTAGAATTGTGTTGTCACTCACAAGTCAGATGATAATTGAGGTTTCAGCAACTGCATAGCAAAACTCTCCAGTGGCCTGTATGATCTGAAGTTTGTACCTGATTGATTTTCTATGCATCGATTCACCTAATTGGGACTAAATTTTATGTGGCTAGTTGGTTACCAAGTTTTTGGCACAGGTAATGCCAAGATTTGGCATAAACAAAACAGCTGCAAAGTATCCATATTGGCACTAAGTGAATAGGTTTACGCCTCTGTATTTTTCTGAAATAGAAACAAGCAGATGCTTCACTGGGTTCCTGTAACTTGAGCATCATATTTCTGTGACTTGTGCTTATCCGTCTCCAGATTATTTAAGATTGAACTTGTTTGGTTGTGCACTTTTGCAACTGTGGTTATGTCTAGAAAGTGGTGCATCTATTTAATATATATGCCCGCAAAACTGTAATATGCACTCATTTTCTTTCATGGAGGAAATCATGGTCACAGTTGAACATTTTTTTGTTGTTGACATTTTACCCTTTTTTCCATGTTTGGTTGTCTAAAATGAGCATAGTATAATTTTAAAACGGAATATAAAGTGCACATTAAAGTGAGTGGTATAATGACGAAATATAACATGCACATGAAAACTCTATCTCATGTCTTGGGTTGGGTCCAAGCTGAATTTCCCAAGTGAGAAGTGGAATTCGCGAAATCCTTAGTCGCCCTAGACAGACTTGGGAACTCCCATCCCCAAGTTGGGCTATTCAGATTTTTGTCACGGGATTAAGTTTTTGCTTATGTTCACTAGTATATTCGTATACCTGATATATCCTCAGATATATATCACTAATACCTACCATATAGGCTGCTCTACCACTAAATTTTTTTTTCTTTTCATACTTTAATATCATTGGTTGGAAATAGCTTTATTGCTTTTGTTTTTGGATTGTAATCCAGTTTCCTTCTGTGTTGTAGCTCCCTCAGCAGGATAATTCATTTGATTGTGGCTTGTTCTTGCTCCATTATTTGGAACGCTTTCTGATGGATTCTCCCAGTAACTTCAACCCATTAAAGATCGATCATTTTTCCAGCTTTGTGAGTGCTAAAATCTTACTATGTTTCCTTTTTAGTTTATGTCATCCTGTTGTTTCTCTGCCATTCCCATTGTAATGATAGTTTTTATGGTCTTGAACAATGTTTTTCACCACAGACTGTTTTTTTAGTAGCCTATTTTCAGTTTTTGAGGCCTAATAATTTTGTTGATGGTCCCACCCAGTTCCAATGTATTAGGTAGTATAGGTGATTTTATTCAGCCATAATTGGGATATGTGTTCATTGTTTAACTCTGTTTATAGAATTATCAATTAGCTTAGATAAAATTGCACCACGCCAGCTTAAAAGTACACTTGACAATTTTACAAGGTATAAACCGTGTGGGCTTTTACCAGATAAACCAAATGAGGATTTACATTCTTGGGAAATTATAAGTGGGTGGATTTCAATTTCGTAATTAGATTGTCGCGATGGATATGGTGTGAGCAATTTTGATTAAAAAAAACACCTTAACTTGCTCCTTATTCCTCCTTTGTATCCTTCCCAGTGGTTCATCAGGGAGGTGTCATTATGTCTTATAGATTGCTGTTTCAAAAACTTTGCCTTGTTAACTGTTTGATTGGACTACGATTCTTGTCTTTATTCTTTATGCTTCAGCCATCTCATTCCAGGTTTTTTCAAATTAAGCTTATCACAAAATACTAGAAGAACAAATAGTTTTGTATCTTTGTGGATCATATTTTGTTCTCAATGTACTTTTCAGCTTAGTGATGATTGGTTCCCACCCGCTGAAGCTTCCCACAAGAGGTCGGTGATCCAAAAGTTAATTCATGAAGTGGTGACAGGATCTTTACAGAATCATCCAGAGCTAGCTTGCAGTAACGAGCAGCTTGATGAAAGGCATCAAAGTAGAAATGCTGAAGGAGAACCAGCTGGAGACTTTCTTGCTCAGAGTTGCTCTGCTGATCAAGCTGAATTAGTATGTACTATTCATGATGATGCTCATGGAGCACAACGGTCCACATCCGTCTGCTTAAATGATTCTGAAGAAAAACTGCTCTCTGCTTCTGGGGGCATGGTGGACTCTGAGAGGGTTTCAATGATCGTTGTACAAAATCTACAAGAGTCTGGGGTATGTTATTAGCTTATGGCCTCACCTCTTCAGCGGTTGAATAAATCTGTGGTGTATTACTTTCTTGAGCTTGTGTACTAATTCCCTTTTAATTTTGTTGTTATTGATTTCTGTATTAGGTGTGTCTGCCAGAAAATGATACTGTTTACCTGTCAAGCCAGAATGAGAAAAATGAGCCACCTGTTACAGAACGTAATATGACGTCATGTGTACCAGAAGATGGCGAAGTGCTTAAGGGGTCAAGTTGTGAGGTATCGTATATAGAACATGCAGAATCTTTACTTCTCACATTGGATGATAACCAAAAAAATTCCAGTGAAGCAGAAGTTAAGGTGGAGGATATTGTAGTTTCAAATCATTGTTCAGTCTCTTGTAATTCCGAGGAGGTAATTACCTATCAAGAATATTCATTGCAAAGAAACACAGATGAAGTTGGGCATGAGTGCTATAGGCCATCACAAGATATGGATTCTTTGGTGATGCTTGACTCCAGCAAAGATGACATTGGACCAAATCCAGAAAGGATGACTGGTGAAAATGATATCACACAAAGTGATATCGACAAAGATGTTGCTGAGGTAAAATGTGAAGATAGTCCTGCGGATCCTATAACAGTAGAACATGGCGGCAAGGATAGTGTGAATGAAATTGACTCGACTGCTGATATCCATCACAGCGAGCATTATGTTTCATTTGAGTTGACAGAGGGAAATGCTGACCATGGTATGGCTGATGATATCTCTCAGCTTAATGTTGGAAACACCGACAAAGTTGTAACCTGTGGTAACGTAATTTCCTCCGGCTTGGATGAGGGAAACACTAACCAAATATTGGGAGGGCCCTCTACATGTGGAACCAATATAAATGTGGATGCCGAGGAGGCTTACAAATACTTGGCAACAAGTGGGGCAGTTCCTTGCAAAGATGCAACAGATGGGGCAGTTCCTCGTGAAGATGATACAACTGGCACTGAGACACAGGATGGGGCAGTTTCTCATGAAGGTGGCACAAGCTGCACTGATGCAGAGATGACACTCTTAGATAGCAGTATGAATAACAAAACAATTCCTGAGAACACAACTTCATCAGAAGATAATGTTCAATTTCCTCATTCTGATAGCCTCTGTGAAGAGAAAGAAGTCACGGGTGATGGGTGCATTAGGAAAGATGATGTTCATGGTACTGATGCTAAAAGGGATGCCGAGGAGGCTTACAAACACTTGGCAACAGGTGGGGCAGGTCCTTGCAAAGATGCTATGGATGGGGCAGTTCGTTGTGAAGATGATATAGTCAGTGAGACACGGGATGGGCAAGTATCTCATGAAGGTGGCACAAGCTGCACTGATGCAGAGATGACACTCTTAGATAGCAGTATGAATAACAAAACAATTCCTGAGAACATAACTTCAGAAGATAATGTTCAAGTTCCTCATCCTGATAGCTTGTGCCAAGAGAAAGCAGTCACGGGTGACGGGTGCATTAGGAAAGATGATGCTCATGGTACTGACACTAAAAGGGATGCCGAGGAGGCTTACAAACACTTGGAAACAGGTGGAGCAGTTCCTTGCAAAGATGCAACGGATGGGGCAGTTCCTTGTGAAGATGATATAACTGGCACTGAGACACAGGATGGGACAATTCCTCATGAAGGTGGCAGAAGCTGCACTGACGCAGAGATGACACTCTTAGATAGCAGTATGAAGGACAAAACAATTCCTGAGAACACAACTTCAGAAGATAGTGTTCAAGTCTCTCATCCTGATAGCCTCTGCGGAGAGAAGGCAGTCTCGGGTGACAGGTGCATTAGGAAAAATGATGCTCATGGTACTGACGCGAAAAGGCCACTGCCTGATGGCATGTGTGAAAACGATACAGCAGTAGCTGAAAGGGGCATTCAGAAAGATAATTTTTATGGCACCGATGTAAAAAAAGAGCGGCACTACAAGCGACGGAAGGTTTTGGCTGCTGAGTCGCAGAAGGAAAGGAGCTCATCTGGAGTATAGTCTTCAGATTAGATTGTGGCTGGCGGGAGTGGAGAATAGTTTTAGCTTGTGTCATGTAGTCTTTCTCGGTGCCCTTTTGCAATACTGTTATTTGTCTGTAATTGTATAGTTCAGCTAGTGACTGTAGGAATCAGGAACCCCATATTCCAAGAGGCCAGACGTGGTACAAACTTGCCTTGTCCTTTATGGAAGTTATTTTGATGCATTTCTCCTATGCTATCCATCGGACTGCAATTGGTCCTCCATGAGTCGCTTTTAGCTATCTAGCTCAAGTTTTGTGTGGCAGTGAGATTGGCTTTATACGTCCCAGTTTGCACACAGAAATTACCAGTTGCTGCAGGTATAGTCTGCCTTTGCCGCTCCTGCCATGGCTGTCTGCTGTCGCGAAGCAGCTTCAATTTGGTGCAGCACTAGTGTACCAAAATCTTCTGAAGGCAAAGGCCCTTGTATCGTCTCTTGAATTACATTAATTCTAGCTCTATTTTTTTTAAAAAAAAAGGGATTATTTTCTTGATCAATCCGCCCCGGCGTGGCGTCTCGCGCGTCGTCGTCGCTTCATGTCAGCCGCGTGCGTGTCTGTCGCCGCTGCTCAAGCTCAGCGCGGCAGCGACCGACCACTTGCATGTCTTGTTGCGCACGCGGCAAGGCTCCCCCGCACCCAATCACCCGCCCTCTCCTTGTTTCGTTCCACCACCGGCGCAGGCTGCCAAGGTAAAATCACCCGGAAACCCATGCAAAATGTGCGTTACTCACTTGCTCACGGACTCGCATCACATGCAACCGAGTGAGTGACACATCGCACATGGGCAAAAGCGCAGGGGCTCCTCACTCTACACATGCCTCTGGTGCTGCCTTGTTGAAGACAAAACTGGTCAGGATGATTGCACGTGGCGGAGAAGGGAGACAAACCTCACAACACGACGACAAGAAACGGCTTAAGTAACACGGTGCAATGATAAATTCGAGTAATGACTTGATAAGTACCAACAGAATTTTGGCTAGTGAAGTGGAGTGTCTAGTAGAAGCATTATATCCATGATGACAATTACAGGACCATGAATGGCTGGTAAGTGACCCTGGCCGGAGGAGCTAGCTCGGTGATGAGAGCAACTCGTAACCAACAAAACAGTGTCGCCCCAGGAAAGGAAATGCGGATGGCAACGAGGACAGTGGCGGAGCCAGCAAGCTTGCACAGGGTAGGCACAGTGGGAAATAGTATTGAACAGTGACAAAACAGTATTAAACAATGCTCAACAGTGTTAAAAAATACCTGTATTGCCTAATCTTGCCGGAAGCCAGGGTAGTCCTGGGCATATATGGACTACCCTGTGGCTCCGCCACTACGAGGAACGTTAGGTGCGGTGTCCATTCGTAGCATCACGTCAAAGAAGTAAGAACCGACACAGTTCTATAGAACTACCACAGAATACTCCGTGTCTGGAAAAAAGTACCAATGGATCGTAGTGTGTGTTCTCTACGTGTCTTCTACTGCAACGTCCCGGGTAATTAAATCACCCGAAACTCCGTGTTTTCTGAACTTGCCCCAGGATCAATGACAAGTACACACGGTAATCACAGTGGAACCATAGCCATATCAAAATTTAACTATCAAGTTTATTTGAAATTTACAAAATATTGGCTCAACGGCCGACGAAATACCTTAAGAAATAAACACATCGGTAACATAAAGGAATTCAAATCTCCAGCGTGTGGCCCGTGTTCATCCCACAGGCAATTGACTGGAAGTTGAACTCCTAGAAAGAACGGCATCGTTCCTCACCGAAATCCTCGTCATCTCTGAAACCAAGTTATCGAAGGCAAGCAATGCGGGTGAATAATAGGAAAACTATAATTATATGCTAGGCCAAATAAAGGAAGGTATAATATGGGTAAATTTGCATAAATGAGCAAATGGCAATCTAAACTTGGTTAATGAAATAATTACTAAATTAAATTGCTTGAATATAAATTGCATAAATGTAAGCACAAGTAAAATATCATATGAATAAAGTGCCATACTTGACTTCCATGTCAAGTTCCTATAAAATCATCATCTATGCCATTCATATATTAATAACCATAATAATCATGATCAATTTTAATCCCAACCATTCTCTAAACAAAGATCTGTCATTAAGGAGCTTGAGACCGCAAGCACGGCCATTCGAATGGATTAATTACTCTGCAGAGTTTGTACGCTGTACCCATGGACAGTGAGTGACCGTCTGTGGTGTAGCCAGCACCGTGCACTCACAAAGTGTGCACATCGGTATCACACATGACGTTTTCATTAGCCGTTTGTTAACCTTGCCTTCCCTAAATTGTAAAAATCCCTCCGTACCTACCAGCTAACATCCCAGAGGTACAATTTTCCCCTCTTTCAAACATGGATAGTTAGGCAGGAATTAAAAGGGTACAATTTATTGTGTCAGCAAACTTTGATCCCACACGTTATAGTAATGGGAGCCCCTTCGAATAACCCCACCAAGATCGGGAATTATCCGCACATTCTCTACTTCTAGAAGGCAAGATAACATTCAACTACATACTTAGCCATGGCCGTCCCATACCAGCATCCATGGTCGCACGATATATCCTTAAATCAAGATTCAAATGTACCGGTCCTTATGCGATGTAATTCTTCGACGATTCACTCACGTGCGCATTGATCCATGATCGATAAACACCGGAAAATCCAAATAAGCCATCCAAGAAGATTCAATAAAATCTACAATAATAAATGCAAATATTTCGAATAAAAACCCAAGAGCATGATCATGGAGTGCATTTCATGAAAATAAATATTTACTCGGAGCTCGTATGAACGGAACTACACGTGAACGAGTTCTATCGATAAATAAATAAGAAATAAAATAACTAGGGTTCATGTGGTTCCATTTCCTCTATGATGATTATTTGCTATGAGATATACTCCTGGCCTTATCAAGGCCATATTCACCTAGACAAGTTATTTATTATTTATTTTCTCTTAAATAAAAACATGCATGGATGTTATTTAGTTTAATTAATGCATGGGTAAGATGACGGTATACATAGATATCTATTTTCTAAATCTTTATGGTGAAGATAGCGAAATGCATATGCTTCATTGACAGTGATTGCGTGCATATCTATTATATGAAATTCATAATTATTTCTATTGATGAACATGGTGTTGTTCAAAGAGACATGAGCAAATAAACTAGATATTTATAACAAATATCCTTAGGATGATGTATATGTAAAATAAAGCTATATGTTCCCAGTGCATATAGAAACACCCTTATGGGTTAAAATATTCATTTACCATAGGCATGCATATGAGTGCAATATAAATATATATGTATATTCATGAGCATGAGATATATCCATTTAAGATAAGCTTCATTGAGCTAACTAAATTATCTAGACATAGCATAGTTTAAGGTGACATGCGCAATTAAACAAGATTTACATAGTAAATAACTTTAGCGTAATTTATAGGTAAAATGAGGCTACATACATGTGGAAACATTCCTATGGTTTAAGATACTTATTTTCCATAATCATTTTGGGTACATCTATGTATGTATATGCAATCTACATATTTAGAGGAGATGCAAAGATATGTTATCGAGTTCTAGTTTGAATATGAATATTGTATAAATATTTCTTACATGCTCATGTAAAATCAGGAAAATGTTCCTATCATATTTTTCATCTACAATTATATTCTAAAATGCTAGATGCTAATATAAGCTATTAGTTATAACTGACATATTTATATTTTGCTAACAAGAAGTTCTATTTAACTTAGTATATATTTAGTTTCTTAATCATGGTATAACCTAGAGATGTGGCCCTATGGTTTATTTTATTTATCATAGCCAGAAAATAAGTTCATACAGTGTAAAGAAAGCTATATGTTCATGCATAGATGAGATGTTCATTTAATTAGGTTAATGAGTCTATCATTCAAAGTAAAACTTACATGAAACTACCATTTTAGTTCTTCATGTGACAACTAGGATAACAATCTATATATTTTAGTTATAGAGATGGTATGCAATTCTATTGTACAAATAACAATTAAATTCTCATAAAGAAACATGTTGTTTCTTAAGAAATAAAACAAGTCTAGATATTTATTTTTCTAACAATTTTTCCTATGATCCATTATGTGTGTACAGTGGAGATAGATTCTGAAAAGTTCAAAAGTAAATTAATCTTATTTGTTTTCTATATATAAATTCCCTAATCAATTATTTCTTAAACAAAGCATAAGCTAACCTATTTGTTACTAGGAATTTTCCCTAAACACTTATATCATATTTTTACATAAGAAGAAGCCTAAAAACATAAGGAATTTTTCCAGCTATTTTTCTAAATTTTTCCTCACTATTCTTCTATCTATTTCGAACTAAAAACGTCTAAAACGTTTTCTGGCCAATCAGACGCGTGCACGTGGCGGCTTAAGATTAAATCTATTCAATTAACGCAAGCACAGTAGCCGGCGGCGAGAAAATGGCTCGCCGGCGACGAGCAACGGCCGGGCGACGTCAACAACCCCGAGATTTGGGTCCGCGAGGTCAAGAGCTTCCCTCCGGTGGTCGGCGCATCACCGGAGGTGGCCTGTAGCGGCGGCGCGGCGTTGACCTAGGCGGCGCGGCGGCAGAGCAACGGCGCGAAGCTAAATTTCAAACGCATGCTACGAGTTTGTGCTCGTTTTGGTCATCTACAAGTCGAGTAGGTGCTCACCGAAGCTTAGCTTGGGGCGGATATGGCCGGGGGTAGCACGGCGATGACCGGCGGCGGCTGGACAGGGGAGGAGATCGGTGACGGCAGCCTACACGCGATTTCCAATTGAAGATCAGAGGGGAATGAGATTAGGCAGGTCCAGAGATGCTAAAGGAACTAAAAGGAGACGTGGAGCTTACCGGAGAAGCTCGAATTGACGGCAATGGTGACGGCGGCCGGAATTGGGGAAAATCGAAATTCGTCGGATTCTCTCAACGGTTGCGAACATGGTTAAGCTCTGGAGGATAAAGATGGCAAGAGGAAGCCGTTTGAGGAGTTGTTTGGGGTTCTTATAGGCGTATGAGGCGGTTCTCTCGTTGGGCCATGGCGGTCAGTGAGGGCGAGAGGAAGAAAATGGGAAAAGGGAGAGGAGAGCGCGAGCGTCCGCGAGAAGGTGCGCCAAACGTCACAGCGTGCGTAGCTGCTGAGCTAATCTGCAGCGTGGCACAGGATGGCGTGCGCGTGGCAAGGTAGCGGTGGTTGGCCGGCGGCGCGTTTGACTTCGGTGGCTGAAGAAGGACGACGAAGGCGACGGTGGCGGTTCGCGCGTGGGCCGGGCTAGGCTGCGTCGTGGCTGGGCCGAGCTAGACAGGTATTCTTTCTTTTCTATTTTCTTTGTTTTCTAAGTGGGCCGAGCCCAAGCAGTGCAGCTACTATTCTTTCTATTTTTCAAACAGGCTGATATTTTTATGAATTTTTAGATGGATCAAACGAGTTCTAAAAATTCTGAAAAATTCACAGAAATTAAGTTTCTGTGAAAACTAACGATGGTGAATTTTGGGGAATTTTTGGTAAAACAAATTTTCCTCGAAAATTCAAACAGTTTCCTGTGCACTTATGAGTGACATTTATGTATCAATTCAAAATTTCAGAAAGGTTCAAATATAAAATTCAAACATGAGAACCAACTCCAAATACTTCAAACCCCAATAAGGACTTCAAAAAGAAATAATGATGATCCATTTATTGTTTTTGCTTAGTAAATTTCTATTTAAATTGCTCCAAACTCACATGGATTAAGTTGATGACTATTTGATTTTATTTAAGCAAAAGGGTAAAATCCTGGGATGCGACATCTACTGATGAAAGAACCAACTGCCCTGCACTGCACGTACACAGTTTGGCCAGAAGCGCGTTTTTCTCAGCATTACATCCTCTGCAATAGGTTTGGTATTAAATTGGCGATTGATGAGTTACTTCCTTTTCCCATCTTCCCATGTTGGCAACCTCAACTGATTCCACCGCTCAGCGAAATCATGATACGCTAGTATCAAAGCTCCATCACTGAAATCATTCAGCTACAGCACTATGGAAGGAGTATTCTTTATGCCACATGAAGTGACTGAGATCATCCAAATCATTCTGTGCCAGGGCTGGATGATGATCTGCAATCCCGAGATCTCTGCAACGACCGTTCCGCACGGTTGTTCCTGTCAGACGTCAACTGATGATCAGTTGATCACCAAAAAGTCGGCCACGCTCCCTTTTATAACAAGTTCTGATCTGAATCCCAAGCCTTTTGGACTGCATCTCTGCTGACTTTCTCCTGCACGTCGTTCAAAAAATTTCTGCTTGCTGGTTTTAGGGTTCTGTCGTTCAAAAAATCAGATAAGCGCGGCACGCGTAAATCCTCCGATGATTGAGGCATGGAAATACTAGCAAGAAACAGAGTAATACCAGCAAGAAACAGAGTGAAAATACTAGCAAGAAGCAGAGTAATACTAGCAAGAAACAGAGTGGCCCAAGTGAGCGCATAGCAGAGCAGAGACCTGAACTGATACGGATACCGTTCTGTCGTTTCTTCTTCGTCTGTCCCGGGCACATTTGAGATGGTGCCACCCCATGTGATGGGCAGACCTCTCCCTTTGATTTCTCTCCTGAACCCTTCATGACCAGCGAATCACTGTGCCCAGATCTGAATTCTGACGAGTTGGCGGAGTGAAAGGAATGTGCAACTTGACTCGCTGCATCGTTTCGCCAGGGGACAGACTGGCTAGCTGGCTGCCGTCGTGCGCGCCGCTCTCGCGCTTGGCGCTTGCTTTCCCTTGATGCTTGATTAATCCGCCCTTTGTTTTGCTTTGACCAGCAATGCGCATGGCAGATGCGGCAAGTGTAGACAGAGCTCAGAAGGTTCCATTCTTTACACTCCTTGTGAGTGATGTGGATTTATTTAATTGCTCAGTCCGCGTGAATGCGTGATGATTGGAACGTGACGGCCAACTTGCGTTGTAGAGGAACGGGATCTGCTGATCCGGCATTCTTTAACTCGAGCGTGCACTCACTAGTGATCCACCGGAACGCTGTACTCATGCTATCTGATTATTACTAGTAACAAGATAAGGGAGTGTAACAGAAAAAGGTGGCACCATAATAAGCAATGAAACGCATAATTCACCAATCTGAAGTACCGGTTGTTGTGGCAGATGGACGTGTCTACACTTGCTGAACATGAACACAGTTGAACAAGAACACTGCTTGGTCTCTTGGCCTTTGCTTCCTTTCGACTCAAGGGTCCAACCACGTGTGCCATTGCCGATTCAGTACCAACAAGTTGATCAATGGTTTCTGCTCCGAATCTTCTCGTGCACATGCTCGACACACTGTCAGTAATAAGAGAGTACGTGCATGAATGACCGTGCCAGTAGTCCTCCGAGCTACTCCATGACGAGTACAGCGCGCGGTTGTACTACTAGAGTATTACTACTGGGGCGCAAGCTTCAGACGTTCATGTTCATGTTCTCGTTTGACGAGACTGGAAATTTTTCTTCCCTTCGAAGACAGTACACATGACACATCTACTATACATAGAGGCCTGGCTGCACGTGCGCACGCGTGCCAACGTATTGGTGTGATTATGGGATGATTAGTTCGATCTCGGCTTCCTCGAGCATAGAAAGCACAAGATATAATACTGTACTACTAATCTCCTGTTTCCAGTCTTCCAGACATACTGTGTCTCATAAAGGTGCAGAGCTGGCTCTGTAAACGTCGAGTGATCCAACGAAATTGAAGAGTGCGGAGGGGTCGTATCAGGCTCGAGGTCAGCGCTGTGAGCTGTATAGCAGCCAGGTAATATTAGATCGAGATGAAGTAGAGTAGTTTATGCATTCAACGATAGTCTCCCGCTCGTCAAGTGGAGCATAATTTAGTACTAACACCAAAATTGAGCATAATTTGTTCGTTTATTTAGTGCATGGTGCAGAGATGACTTGACCTGCTGTATTGCCACAGAAAATAGGCGATGGCAAATACAGTAGCTTGTACGACTAGTATTATGGTAGCACCGGCAACAATGCAAGTATTTTAAGCTAGTACGAAAATCCAAATTCCTCCGGAGTCCAGACCCCTGTTCCTCCTCAAGTCGGCACGCTGTGTTTTGCAGCCATGATGTCTGACAAAAACAGAAGAGCACGAGGTGCTAATCAAGGCACTTGAAGGCAGGGCGCGCATGCAAGTGGCGCACGGGACGGACGCGGGGTCCGGGCATCCATGGCGTCAGCGCTAGGTGTAGACGTGGCCCTTGCCTAATTGCCTTGAGTCGGTCGCATCGGCTGCGTTGCGTGCCTCAGACTATCAGTAATACTGACGCGACCGCAGTGCACACGGGAGTTTGGCGAGATCTCTGCTCCTTTGTTTTTTTTTTTTTTTTTTTTGGCCGTCTTCTGCGCTATGCTAGCAGCTTGGAGTGTCCACCTTGGAGATCTCATCTTACTTCTATTCATCATCTCCTCAAGATTGGAGATCATGGATGAGGCAGGATCAAAGTAAATTTACAATGCACGCAATTTGGTGGCGCGAAAGTTGACCATGACCGAATGGAAGTTCAGCATCGATCCAATGTACTACTCCCTCCGTCTATAAATATAAAGGATTGTTGACTTTCAAATATCATCGTTGATAATTTGTCTTATTCGAAAAATTTATAAAATTATTTTATTATAATTAGTTTCATCAGTAGATATACTTTAAATATAATATAATTATTTTTATATTTTCACAAATATTTTAAATAAAATGAATGGTCAAACGTGATGTCTGAAAATCAACACTCCCTTATATTTAGGGACGGAGGGAGTACCTCCATATGCAAACCTCGGAGTAACAATTCAGTCCCCACCACACCAATCGCGCCTAAAGAACACCCGGGCCATTCTTGATCTGATCACCAATTGGTTTGTCGCGTCTATCGGCAATCAACTACTAATTCAGAGCGTAGACTGCATCGCCACATGGATACCACTATCGTCGTGTGTACGTGTTCGTTAGCACGTCCCGTCCGCACCGTACGTGCAGCGATGCTGTTTGCTATTGCGTCCTGCGAAACCGCACACGTTCTCCCCATGGACGGCTGGGCTGGCTGGCTGTGTACCTCGCCGTTTTTTATTGTTCGTCGGCGTGCACTCGTCACGCGCGACAACAAGGACGGGAATGAGTTGTCCAGATCTCGCAGATATTCTTCGCACGAGAAATAAGCTGCATCGATCATAAAAGAAGAAAACAAAGTTGGCAATGGAGATGGGAAAGCGGGAGGCGCTACCTAACCTGCATGGCCTATAACTAATCATGGTGCTAAACCTCACACTGCAACACTACTAGCTAGAGAGTTCCAAGTAAAAGTAGATGGCTAAACACTGCAACCTCTTGATCTGACAGGTATAGAGTTCCAAGTAAAAGTAGATGGCTAAACAAAGCGACGTCTTTTTGCTAGGACGGGAATGGATAGGTTGGTGCCTGTCCGTTGTTGCGCTTAAACATTGGATCATCCAGGTTTATAATATGATGATCCAGGCAGGGGCTCCGCTTCGGTTAGGATCGATGCGGATGGGGCTTGCAAATTAAACGTCGGAGTGAGCCGGGGGAAGGTGGCAGCGACCGTGGCTATCTATGTCCGCTCACTTTTGTCATGTACTATGTGGCATCGTGTTCTGTACGCTCGGATTCTGTTTTGGTGCAACCGTCATCAATCATCTCTCCATCTTTCACGGTTTCATCCAACCTCGAGGTCTAATGGTCCAGGGTAAAATTTTCTCTGCTTTTAGTGATCTATACTCTATGCATCAGCTCTTCTTTCTGCGAAAGTGGTGACAGTTTTAGGAAAGTCATCAACGATAGGAGCCTAAGGCGGTGATGAAGATTCTGGTGCAATCTCTGTGTCCGCCTTTTTCCTCCCGCGTTTGCTTACCTCCTAAGTTCGTAGCAACCAAAGCCGGAATCGTCTAGAATATGTACACCATTCCACTGCCACAAACATGGCGAAGACTTGCCTGTTAAGGTTACTCCTACTCCTACTCCCACGAGATAGCACTCCATGATTCCACAGATCATTTGATGCATAGTAGATGGCTGCTGCATTCATTCATGGCCCTTTAAATCGCATAAACTGTTTCTTCGTCCTCAAACATTTCTCCGGCATGATTGGTCTCTTCCCTAAGCAGGCTCTTTCAATGTTCCGGTACTGCAATGCCCTACCGCCATTATATTGCCAAAACAACATTGCTGCCACGAGGTACAGCAATGGCCTACCGCCATTATACTGGCTTAAACAACAGTTCTGCCACATGGGAAGAGTTTCATATTGGGTGGGTGATGAGCTGCACGCACCACTCGCCGTCTGTGTAGAAAGACCGAGAGAATCAACAGGTACAGCGAAATAGGACGGCGTGCATTACCACAAACAGGAATTGCCGACGTTACATATGGGTAGTCATTATCACAGCCTTAACTGAAACTCTGAAAAGTGTAAAGATAGCAGTAACATACGGTCACAAATCACAATGAACAAGAAACAGACCCAACGCAACAGATTTTTCCGTTGTTGATCAACAAAAAAGGCACATTTACAAATTACATGACTGGACGCGCTACATAACTAACACTACAGTTCATATTGTTCTAAGGAGAATCGCACCAGAAAGAGGAAGGGAATGCACAAGCCCTTCAATGGGCAGGCATACATTGAACTCGCTACATAAATAACTTGCATCTTCCTCTATATTCCAGATGGCAGATCCATTGCTGCCTTATTGAGAACAAGTTTGCAGATGGAGTGACTCAAAAACAACTTTCTGTTCGGCTCACCGATTAATATCCACCAAAACTAATAAAGAATGTTGAACAATCGAACACATGGATTGGTCTGTATATTCGTGGCCGAACTGCACAAGGTTGTCGCAGCCCCCAGTTTGCCCAATATTGCAGTCGTGAGGCTGAGCTACTACCACCATGGAACAAAAGAAACGCAAGACTTTTTTTCGTGTTTCTATCTACAGAGGAAAAAATGGAAAAATATGGGCACAAAAACACCTGCAAAAATACTTCTTCCAGCACACACTTGACAGCGAAGTTCACATGCTGACCTCCTAGTTGCAATCCAAACCACACTCCTCCAACAGGGGACCATCGCTCTTTGCAAGGAAAGGATCGATTCTGACCCAGAGGAGTGAGAAGATTGAAGCCAAAAGGATGGACCAGACAATGACAATTGTTGGCGTCCTGTTCTGCCTTCCAACCAAACCCTTGAGGAAGGGGTATAGATGGACAATCACCCAAAATGCAAAGAAGAGCTTCCCAAATAGGGGTCCCCATGATTCGTATCCGTTGTTGATAGCATTCGAAATGCCAGCTACCACACCAATGAAGTTCAATAGGAGCAGAGTGGTCGGAGGTATCAGCAGAGTTGTCCATTTGAACGTGTAAAGCTCTGAGAACTCTTCATCGTCTCCACCCTTCGATGTCACAGTGAAGCTCGTGTCCACACCAGCTATGACCTTGAGGAGTCCTTGGAACACGGCAAAGAGATGTGAAGACACACCTCCAATGACCCAAAACTGTTCATTTCTCCACCAATCATCGATGCCCACACCACTCCATCTCATTTCCAGGATGCCCGTAGTAAAAATGCATATAAAAAGTGCCATGAACCAAAGGCTTGCAACATTGGTAAGCTGCACCATGAACCATTGTACATATAAGACTCAAACATCTTCCACAGTTATGGAATACATACAATTACGTTTTGAACAAGGTCAAAGCTTTACCTCTGGAGTGATAAATTTCCCAGTCAGCAAACAGATAGCAGGCAGTGTGCAGTAAGCCAGAAGTGGGATGGATGTCCATGGATATACGATGGAGTTGATGTAGGAAAATCTTTCCAAACATTTTAGTCCACCACCATACCCATACCAAAGAGGGCAGTGATTGCTGAAGAAAATTTCAATTGACCCAAGAGCCCACCGAAGAACCTGGTGAAGACGATCAGAGAGATTGAGAGGCGCAGAACCTTTGAATGCAGCCCGTTTGGGTATGCAATAGATTGACCGCCAGCCATGGCAGTGCATCTTAAACCCAGTTAGAATATCTTCTGTAACTGAACCATAGATCCAACCAATCTGCAGCAAAACAAAAGATTTAGTAGGTAACAAATGTTTCGACCACTCAACCAATACACAAATACAACCAAGTTGCAGACTCACATCTTTTCCCCAGTCTGTCTTGTCTTCATAGCCACAACTGATGACATGTATAGCCTCCTTCAGAAGAGAAGCTGGACTTGCACTCTTCAGGGTTCCGCCGTTCTCAAGAAGGGTGGATGCAACAAAAACTGATGACTGACCAAATTTCTTTTCCAACTTCTGCTGATTTACAATACTAGCCTTTTCATTTTCAGCTCCTGCCAAAAAACATTGTGGTGTTAGATACTACAAATTCACAATAAATGTAAGGATGTTCATCAGAAAAGTCACTTTGTTTTTATCAGAGGTCATGTGATACCTGGAGCAGTTTCGTCAATTTCACCAAGAGCATAGGCAGGGGATTGATTCTCTTTTCTCTTGAATAACCTCTTTAGCTTCTCCATTTTAGGTTTTGTGGTCTTAGTCTTCTTCTTGGTCTTCCTGTTACCAAAACAGCAACAGCAAATACACCATTTTGGCCAGCAGTTGCAAGTCCTTGATGGTGGCTTCTTTGTTTTGGGGGCATCATAGCCATATAATGCCTGCCTTCTGAAGACACATCCAGTACCAACATAGATGGGACCTTGAATACCATCCAAACCTTTCATGTTGATCTGCAAGAATGAAACGTTAGGGACATAGAGTTGAAGTTGAGCAATTTATATAGAAAAGAGCCTTCTTGGAAATATGGATGCCAAATCTTACATCGAAAAAGACGACATTCCTGTTAGCATATCGATCATGACGATCAATCCCATCGAATCTTTGAGGAAACTGCACATAGCAAACTTTTTTCCCAACCAAAGGATCCATCATAAAACACATTGCTTCTTTAATAGCCTTGCTGTTGTTGATATAGTGATCACAATCCAAGTTCAGCAAATATGGAGCATTAGTCAGCACGGCGGAGACTCGTACCTGTGAAACAGCCAAAATGAGAGAATAAGATAACCAAGTTCATGCTTCCACGAGCCATAGAAGATTGACAGAAAATGCATTAAACACATGTATCTTTACCAATGCATTCATAGCACCAGCCTTCTTGTGATGGTTATAGCCTGGCCGTTTTTCTCTTGAAACGTAAACCAAACGAGGCAGTTCGTTTCCTTCCACGTCATGGCCACCGCTTTGACCCAGGAAGACCTATTGGTAGAGAATAGCGAGATTTTCTTTAGTGTGGTGAAGAAGGAAATAGTGTCACAACATCCCAGTCCCCACACATGTACCATAAATTCTATGATTATATAAGCATACCTGAATCATTCCTGGATGATCACGAACATTGTTTCCAGGCCATGGAGTTCCATCCTGCATTGTCCATCCTTCCTCAGGTACCTTTTGGGCTTTAGCAACCAAGGCATTGATTCTGACCTTGAATTCCTCGTACTCTCTCTGAGGAAGTAATAAGACAATCCTAAATCAGGACTGTTCTTGTAGAACAAAATAATGTTGCAAAAGCACAATATCCAAAAATAAATATAGTGCACCTTCATTGCTCTCCGCTCCCTAACAAAGTTTGGTGCCACCTTATCTTTCAGGTAGTCTATCTTCTGCTGGAAGTACCATTCTGGAGCACGGGGCTCAAGACTATATCTTTTGCAGAAAGGAACCCATTTTTTTGCAAATTCGGATGTTTCAGACAGCGCTTCAAATGTCAGCATAGCAGCACCATCATCAGAAACATAGCATGAAACCTTGTCAACTGGATAATCTACCGAAAGGATAGATAGAACAGTATTTGCTGTGACCAAAGGAGGTTCCTTCAGAGGGTCGACTGTACTGACAAAGAAATCAATCGGGGCGAGTTGAGAAGGTTGCCCTTCTTTGTCGAACCTATCCAAACAGGCAAAGCGCAATTGTTAGCCAAGAGAAGAGGGGGCAAGTAACACTAGGTGACAGCAAATAACTAACCTCAAAGTCAACCGGTCAAGGTAGGTCTCCCTTTCAATAGGAAACCACTTGGGAAACTGATCAAGAATCCAAGACATGGCAAACCATATCTCGCATATCACAGATATGAGCCATAAAGCAAATGCATCAGGCACCGGATGCATCACTCGGTAGTGAAAGAAGAATCCCAAAACCACAAGCCGAATTATGATAATCATTCTATAGGGGTTGATCAAGCTTGAAGGAAGCGGAACCTTTCTGGACAGTGGTTGTCTAGCTTCATCCATTCTGGTAAAAAAATAAAATCAAGAGGCAATCTGTGTTAGAGTCTAGTAAGCAAATACTCGGGGGAGAATCATAAATGCAGTCCAAGATACTACAAATATATAGAACAGGTAAGCTTTTCCCAAAAGTACACCAAAAAATGCCTGACTACAAATTGCATCAGTCATAGCTAATGGGAGTGTTGCTCAGTTGGGTCATGGTTACGAATCTCAAGATTGACCAACGCAAGGAACAAAAATTTTGTGTCACATACGCAGCATCTAATAATAGGGGCCAGCCAAGTTTCAGGATCATACAGTGGTAGATCTGCATCATCACCATCGTCGTTACCGCCGCCATCATTTCTCATTTGGTGCATCCTCTCCTGCTTTTGCTTCCAGCTCTCCATCCTCTCCTTCCACGCAACACTCCCGTAGCCATAAGCAGCGAGATCCTTGGATGGGTCCATAGATCTTGGTTGCACTGCCAGTCACAGACAAGACGTCAGTGGATTGTATTTGGTACCATAGCAGCTAAGCACTTGGCTATGATACAGTAACAAACACACACCAGGAAGGTTTGGATCCGCATATGGGAGAGGGTGAATCCTCTTCCCTCCACCGCCCATGAAGGACGGCACAAGGGCGTGCTGCTCCGGAGGGATGTCATCAACCTGGAGGCACATCAGAACAAGCAATTAATCATCCGTCGGCAAGTTCGGCCGAGCAATGTGGCATCATGGGATATGGGGGTAGCATACCATCTGGCCGTTGGTGAGGAGGGGAACATTTGGGATGGGCTGGAACGGCTGCGGCACTCCGTCGAAGTCGGTGCCGCGGCCGTAGCTCATGTGGGCGTGGAGCATGGACTCGGCGACATACTGGGAGTCGTGCTTGTCCTTCCAGTTGAACTCGTTCTCCAGGTCGTCAACGTCCTCCTCCTCCTCATCTCCCGGCACGCGCGCGCACCCTGCAATAATCCCGGAGGAGGAAACAGAAAAGAGAAGGGCGTGAGACAGAGAGCCGGCGGAATCGGAGGGAGGAGTGGCATTGCGGCGGGACTTGCCCTTGAGGCGCTTGAAGCGTGTCTTGCACTGCGGGCAGTTCTGCGTGCCCTCGCGGCGCTCGTACTCGTAGCAGTCACGGCAGATGGGGAAGGCGCACTCGTTGCAGGCGACGAAGGGCTCGCCGTCGGGGGTGAGGCCGACGTCGTCGCCGCAAATCTGGCACACCTGCCCGTTCTGGTGGTTCAGCGGCTTGGGCTGCAACAGCAAAACAAAAGCGAAAATCAGCACCAAAGTTCGCGGCGACGGCGATTTCAGTAGTAAGGGAGCAAGGGGAGGCGTGACGTACCCCTGGCTCGCCATCGCGGCGGATGACGACGAGCTCGTTCCGGTTGTGCGAGCCGGCGACCAGCCCGGCGCTGGCCTCCATCCCCCCAACCCTCCTCCCGCTCTACCTACCAGATCTCCAGATCTCGCGCAGGCCGAGGACGAGAAGGAAGAAGAAGCGCGTGCCTGCGTCGCGGCGGCGGCGGCGGCGGCAAGGAGGGGAATGGAATGGGGGAAGGGAGGAAGGAAGGGGGAGGGGCGCTTGCTTTGCTTTCCTTCGTTGTGTCGAGCGAGCCGAGTAGTGTGGTGTTGGTAATGTGATGTGCGGGCCGGCGCTAGCTGGTGGCAATGTGGTTGCCCTCCCACGCACAGCTCATCACCTGCGGCTTTCCCCCCTCACATGAACGCCCCACTGTGCTTTCGTATCCTACGGGTCTGTTTGTTTTGGTGCCACTCGCCTCGTCGTCTCTATTCGCTTCACCTCACCTCATCAACTTTCTTCTATCCCTCCCTCTATTTTTTTTTCATCCTTCACTCATCGTCTCATCACTCACTCTCTAGTGGCGTTAATACCTTGCTTGTGCCCACAGCTCAACCACCACCTCTTCTCGCTTCTAGCAGGTGCCAATCAGCCCAGATTATTAGCTGGATTTTTTAATGGGAAAATTCGGGAGAGAAAGTGTCGGTGGCACGGCCGGATGACTGTTGACTCTAGAGAGCGAGGGCGAGATGGGATAAGAGCTGCACTTGTTAGTTGGGATGTCTGCTTAGCAAAGTTTGTTATTAGGCTGACAAAAACAAATGGACTGTGTTCACGGCGAGAGAAATGCTGCTCCTCATCCACGCATACGGTACATCACGAGACTTTTCCTTATCTTGTTATTTAATTCATTGTTTATTTCAAGAATGTAGTGCAAAAGAAAAAAAAGTATAGAGATATCTATAGTTCAATAATAGTACTATATTTTTTTGGCTGGAAATGCCAAAGCGAGGACCAAAGCAACGAAAGGAACGCACCAACTAACGATACTGAAAAGATAAAATAATTCATCAGAGATGGAAGAAGAGGGAAATAAAGGCGGTAGGTGGCGTGTTATTAGCAGGCGTGTTTACTAGTGGTTGTGCTCGGGGCCCTTTTTGGCCCAAACCCTTTCTTTCTTCTTCTTTATTTATCCCCTTCTTTTCGTTGTGTGCGACACAAGAGACTTCGATCTTTTTGCGCTGCTGCTGCTAATCCTTTTTCCTTTTCTTTTTTTTTGAGGGCTGCTAATCCTTTTTCCTTCTGATGATGCCGGATGGAAGCAGTGAGTGGGTGCGTTTAGATGGGGGAGCGGCAGGTGTCACTGTCGGTGGGCCCAGTGCAAGGCACCGAGGGATGGGATGCAAACGGAAGAGAACAAACCGTAGCAGGGGGGTTTTGCTCCCGTCTCTGACCAACTCGGTTCTTAAATTTTGCTCCATTCGTGGTGAGGTCTTCAGAGACGTTGGAGGCTCGCAGCAACCAGAAAATGGAAGCGCAATTAACGTTAATTAGCAGCGATCTAAACAAATGCAGTACTACTATATACCAAGCCAACATTAGCGCCTGAGATCTTGTTAGCCTCCCTGTTAGTTGATCTGAAGGACAAAACATGGCATCATACTTGTCCCCATTTGTCGTTACATCCATGTGACGCAATTAGTCCCGCATTGAATCCGTTAACGACCGACCTCAAGTCTTCGTCGCGTTGGAATAGTACACAAAAACTCCCGGTGCGTCCTTTGAACCCGCCATTTCGCCGACGACGAGTCGACGACTCCACGACGCCGTCCGTCCGTTCCTGGCACTCCGTTGACTCCGTCGCGACGGCAGCGACTGCTTTGCTTCACTTGACGGGTACAACAGGTACGGGCGGGCGTTGAAGTGCCGCGCGGCGCAGCTCGGGCAGAGAACCTCACGGCCACGGCCGCGCATTACTCACTCGTGCCAATGACTCAATGCCTTGTAGCACGGGGCCAAGAAAAACGGGCGAGTTTTTCCGTGCGAATGACGAGTGGGGACAGGACCACGGGAATGTGGACGAACCCCAGGTCTCGCTCCGCCGCTGTTCAGTTCATCAGTGACGCGGTGTGGCGCCTGGTAGACGGCGGCGCGACGTGGCGCGTCCCCGCCCGGCGAGAGAGAATCCTCCGCGTGGACGCATACCAAAAGAGCAGGATCTGATACTGGCAGCCGGGGTAAAACCCCACACCACTCTCGCAGGCCCCGTTTGGAAGACCCCATATTTTCATAATCTAAAAGCTAGAAGCGGGGCTCCTTCCAAACGGGTCAGATTTTGATGCAGATTCTGTAATTTGGAGCCCCAGATTTTCAGAATCCCAGAAGCTGGAGCGGGCAAGCTTTCAGCAGCTATTGGACGATCTAATTACCATTTTGCCCACGGTCCATTGGGAACATTACATCAATCTGCCACCCGGACTCTCGTACTCCTCGTCCCCTTCGCCTCCCACGCTTCCCCCAATCGATCGATCCCGACTTCCCCCTTCCACATCGCCCGCCTTCCGCCACCCGCAAATCAACCCGCCTTGCCTCCTTCCTGCCTCTCCCTGTCTATTTCGCCGACTATCCGCACCCACACAAAGTCGATTTTGCCGACTCGCAGTTGCCGCCGCCGGTTTCGCCGAGTAGCAACCAGCGAGGCGGCCGCACTGGACGCCTGCCGGCCTGCGCACTCCGCTCCAATCTGCTCACCCGCAACAGCGCCATCAACAAGGACGAGATGCCCTTTGGCAGCGAGGGTGCCGCTACGAGCAGATGCACTGGAGTCTTCGACGCAGCAAGGCACCAGCGCCTAGGCAGCCGAAAGCAGCAGCAGACGCAGCAAGACGCAGCAGCGCTAGCAAGCCTAGCAGCACAAAAATTCACGGAAACAGAAGGCCAAGAAAAAGGCCGTGCGGAACCAGCCAAGCAGGGGCCCCATGTGCGTCTGGAAAGTACTACCTCCGTCCATAATAGTTGTCGCTGCTGACTTTTAATCATCACATTTGACCATTCGTCTTATTCAATTTTTTTTACAAAGATTAAAACAAATATATTATGATTAAACTAATACTGATGATAAAACGTATGATGAAAAAATAATTAATTTTTGCACGAAAAATTCAAATAAGACGAATTGTCAAACGTGACAATCAAAAGTCAACAGCGACAACTATTTTGGGACGGAGGTAGTAGGTACTAGCTGCTGGTAGCTGGTTTCCAAACAGCAGCAGCAGATTTTTGGGCAAAAGCTGGCTTCTGTGATCCGGCCTAAAATCCAGATTTTTCTAATCGCTTCCAGCTTCCAAACGGGCCTTCACTTCACTCACCCTCACACACAGGAAAAGGTGCAATAAATCCTCGAGCTCCTCTCACTTCACCATCACACGCTTTCCCCCTAGTACCTTTTTCCCTCTCTCTCTGGATTCCTGGTGGCCGCCGACACTTTCGCGCTCTCTCCTGATCGTCATCATTTGCGGAGGGGAAACACGGTGCTTAATCCCGGGCCCCACCACTAAACTAGTGAGCAGGCCGGCTCGCTCCTTGGTCCCCAACACGTCACCACGACATCTCGCGATCTCGTCGCCAGGGACTCGAGTGACCTGTACTTCCAGCGAATTTACAGCAATGCGAGTGGTTGCTTGGTCTCCTCATCAGCTCACTCGCCCGAATTCACCGACGAGAGAAAACTTGGAAACGGTTCGAGCTGAGCAGGGTCCATGTTTTTGTCGTGACACGTGGATGTGGCAGCGGCGCATTCCGTCACACGAAACGCGTTTCTGCCTCAGGCCCGCGCATGCAGCTGTCCCGTGCTAGTAGCGCAATGCCGCAATCTGTGGCCAGATGATCGGGTTAGCTGTTCGCCAAATCGCAAACCAGGATCCTTCCCTGCCGTTGTCTAGTCTGGACTGAAGCAGGATGAAGAAACAAAAAAACGTGTCAAAACGAGTATTTCTCAGCGGGGAGAAAGGGCCCCAGGTACCCGAGCTCAAGTTCGCTGAGCCATTAGGCTAGTCCCAATGGGGTATTTTATTTTGTTGTTTCCAAGAGTGCCACATGAGCAACAATGCAATTACTTGATGATTGAAATAGCTCACACAATGCATCATTTCATTTTCACTGTTTCCAAGAAACACATGCAAGAGACAAACTGTGTTGGAAACAGTGTAGACATGGTTTCATCTAGATGAAACCCCTCCCCTCTCTCTTCATAATTCTGTTGCCATGTCATCAAAAATGCCTATGTGGCAGCTCATTTATTGAAAATGAAACTCCCATTGGGAGTAGCCTTATTTCGCACACAAAAAAGAAACAGGAGTATATTCGAGAAATGCTCCAATCTGATCCGGTCGCCCGCGTAAATGCTGCTTAATTATTTAGGCCACGCAGGCTCATTACCGGATTTAAAACTTCGTATCGTATCCACTCCTGAGCTTGCCAGAATCTACAAATTTAGGCCTGAATAATCGTATGATCATTCGGATAGGATTACTTAATTGCCCGCGCTGAGTGTCGACAACTGATTTAACAAGTCGTGTTTGATGATCCGATCTCCCGCTGAGGAAGTCAATGAGACCCATGACAAAAACTAGAAATAAAGGCAGCTTGATCCAGCTATGGCCAATGTACGTACATGACTCCAAACTTGCACTTGCGGAGCTGCTCTTTTGAGGACTCTTCTTTGCGCTTGGCCATGCCTGGAAAGGAGACCCACAGACTGCCCTCATCGAGAGAAAAAAGACACAGCGTGCCACATTCTTTTTGTTTCATCTACGTTCTGAGCCGTCTAAACAGGGAAGGGAACAGCATGGATATTGTTCGCAAAAGCACTTTCTGCCATAGTTAGGTAAAGGTCATCAAATCAGGGAAGTTTTGTGCTGCTTTGATTTTGTTTTAGAGGTATTGAATTGTTCGTGTCTCTCACAGGCAGGAAGCAGGCCTATTGAGTAATCCATGAGGCCGAAAGTTTGACTGGACCTCCATGCGAGTAGGTCCAGTTGTGCAGCTCCGGCCCGCAACCTCAGCAAACGAGGGAACATAATCTCAAAAAAAAAAAAAAAAAAAAAAAAAAAAAAGCAAACGAGGGAACAGATATCACAAAGGCATTATCTTCGTGTCCCTGCAAGTGGGGACATATATAAGTTTCACTGACGACTGGGACCAATATAACAGCGGGCCCAAGGAACAGAGCCTAGGCACGCAGTGGCAGTGTGCGCTGCAAGCCTTTCCGGTTCCAGAAAGCAGGGGACACAGGGGTTTCCCCGCCGCCGCTCACCCGTTGCCTCCTCCTCCCACCAAAACTCAGGCGGAAAAAAATCTCGCGGCAGCTAGGGTTTCCGGCGAGAGCTCAGGCGGCCATGGCGCGGAGCAGGCGCGGCGGCGGCGTGAAGGTGACTCCGAACCTTGCGTGGGACCAGGAGGGCACGCGGGTGCTCAACCTCAGCGTGCTGCGGCGCCTCGACCCCGCCGTCACCGACATCCTCATCACCGCCGCGCACGTCGTCGCGTACAATTTCGACGACGACATCAAGGAATGGGTACGCAGCCGTTCCCTCGCTGCCCGCCGAAACCCTCCCTCCCGCGTGCGAATTCCTGTTCTTGCGATTCCTAACTCTTAACACTTGTGTGTGCGGCGCGCGTTCCTGCAGAGCCGAAAGCCTGTGGAGGGGTCGCTCTTCGTAGTCAAGAGGTTTGTATCAGTTTCCTCGCTCATGGACCGTGCTGATTCTAGCACTGCATTACGTCGATTGTTATTCATGTTTTACTCTAGCCTTGGGCCCTTGGCGTCAGTTTGGGTTGTTCGGTGTCTGCTTGCAGAAAATCTTAGAGATAATAGGACGCTGATTAATTGTAATTAACTAGTAGCGGTGTGTGGTTCGATTGTTTGACTGCCCGTCCTGCAGTTTTTGACATACCATGTCATTTCTAAGCAAGTAATTCAAGCAATTAAGCATGGCACTGCGAAATGAATTTGTTTTTTTCTGAACACATTGATTTGTTCTTTGCTTTTCTATTTGTGGGAACTAATGCTTAAATTGGATGGTTGTTGCTACTTGGTAGAGTCAAATGCTTTCATTTTTCTGTAGATGGGTGCAATGCAAGCCTATGATCGATCATATGCTGCAGACCACGAATCTGCTATTTGCTCTTCACTTATATCTGTTGATTTTGGCGGTGCATATTTATGAAACATCAAAAATGCTTTTATAAAGCTTGCGAGGCCAATTTCAGCGTGTAATTTATTGATGTTAGTGTCCAACAAGTGACACTTTATGTTAGTTCTCTGGTATCTTAATACTTTTAAAGCAAAAATGTTGACCCTATGGCCTGGAAGAGTGCAGTCCATTTGATGGTTGTCTTTAAATATCCTGTGTGTTTTGCAACGATAATTGATAAGTGCTTATTGTTGTAGGAACACACAACCTAGATTTCAATTGGTCGTCATGAACCGCCTAAATACAGGTATGTGTGCATATCTGGTTTATTTGGCACAGCATGCTTGTGCAAATTCACACTTTTATCTTAGATGGTGGGAGCAAATTGGCAATGAAAGGCAAAGCTCACACACATTTTGGACTTTAGTACTGTACAGTATCAGTACATATTGTCTCAATTAAGTTGTAATGTTATATAATGTTTGGATCCCAACATAATCATTTTTTGTTTAGATATCGGTTGTGTGTGTCATTGCAAAAATGAAAACAATGTCAGCTCATCAGCTGGAAACTTTAGGAAACCATAGTTTTGGTGCACACAAGAAAACTGGTTATCTGAACCATTAGCTTGGCAGCTTGTTAAGTGATTTTCTCTTCCCTAACTCCTTGAACAGAAAATCTAGTCGAAGATCTGTTGACGGATTTTGAGTATGAGGTGCAAGTTCCTTACGTGATGTACCGCAATGCCTCAGATGAAATTATTGGAATTTGGTTCTATAACAAGCAGGAGTGCCATGAAGTGGTACATCTTTTTAGTAGGTAATCATTTACTTTTCACTTGGTTGTAATCTCATCTGCATCGGCATTGCTGTTTTCCTTATGTTTCAGATCGCACTTCATGTTCTTTATAGGAAGCTGTATGTTGAGGTTCATATGAGATATCATGTTGCTAAAGAGCTAAGATTGCCATCTTTTACGTTTAGCCAAAACCATTCATTATGTGGTTTCTTAGTTCTTACTATTCAGTTTTTGATGTGTTTGGTTTTATTCTGAAGCTGAAATTTCTGAAAGACTATAACAGTTTAATGTATACTGGTTCTTGGGCCGCTTAGCATATCAAGCTTCAAAACAGTTTGCTGTATACTGGTTCTTTGACCGCTTAGCATATCAACCTTCACTGCCTAAGGCGCTTTTGAAACTGTAGTTGCTTGTTATGCTCACTGACTTGACTTTGAGAAGTTAAGGGGACATGGCACAGTACAAGATGTTTTTCTAGTTTTACTATGTGTCCCCCCTAGTTGTACTGAACAACTGATTAGCCGTAGTGACAATGGTGCAGGATACAATACGCATTTTCTAGGGCATCTCCAAAGGCCAGTTGTGCATCCAAAAGGTATGTAAAATTTGTTCATGCATTCTTGTTTACCTTGATAAAAATAGGCAGACTGTGGAACTTGTTAGGGTGGAGTTGCTACTGTTTCCCCATTTGTGGAGTTGTTACTGTTTCCCCATTTTCATTTTTGCATTCCCATTTTCTGTTGAACTATCACGTCTGTCTTCAATTTCTGTATTCTGTTTCATTTGGTCATTGTTCAAAACTATGTTACTCTTTCAGTAATTTTACAATGCTAACTTGTTCGTGCAGTGAATATCTTGCAAGTTATAAAAGGAACAAAATAATTTTCAAAAAGTGCTTGTGATTAATGTTGTAATAAGGCATGGGCTTTTACTCCTTAAGGTTTAAGCTGCAGTGATAGAAATTATGTGTATCCATTGATGTTTAATGTAACATTTATTACACTTTCTGAACAAAGTACTAATGAAAGTTGAGTTGCTCAAATATATTGTTGCAAAACAGAGGAAAATTATAAATATGATGCATTATTTTGTTAAATTAAACCCCTTGAACTCATAGTATCTACCTGCAATTGGTGAGGTTGTGCTGTTTTGTTGAAACCATCTCTTGTGATATTCCCATTACAGTGAGTTTGAACAGCTGGAAGTAGCGTCTGCTGTACCTACAGATGAAGGTACTCTAGAACAGTCAACATCATCTTCCATAGTACCAGATGATGCTAAAAATGAGTTCTTGGTGTCCTTTTCTAGGGTAAGGAAGCTTCCTTTTCCATTCATAGTTGTATTTTCCTATTTTTGAATCCTGGTATTGCTTGCATTTTTTCTGGTCGCTTCTTCGATCTAGAATAATTATTATGCTGATTTCCTGGGATAACATCTTCACTTTCATACAATACATGAATTTCTTCGAACAGGCAGCTGCATGTGTAGGTGATACGATTGGTGGAACAGGCGTGTCAGGACCGGATCAATCTTACAGGAGTGCTCCTTCTCCTAGTCATCAACCACATAGTGCTAGTGCATCACAGACCTCTGCTTTGCACAAGCTGCTTCTTTCACGAACTTCTTCAGTTCACATGGGGCCCTTTGATGCTGATATATCCCATAACACTGCTACCATCGAACCTTCAAGTCTTGTAAAAGGAAATCCTTCTTCACTGTCTGTACTTCCTCCATTTCATCCTCCCCTTGCCAATCATCAGCCGCAAAGTGTTCCCTTGCCTCATCATCCCTTTCCACTACCCATGACATCTACACAGACAACGATGGCTAATGCTACATCTTCTTCACTGTCTGTACTTCCTCCATTTCATCCTCCCCTTGCCAATCATCAGCCGCAAAGTGTTCCCTTGCCTCATCATCCCTTTCCACTACCCATGGCATCCCCCTCTCCACCATATGGCATGCCGTTACTTCAACCATTCCCACCACCAAAACCGTCACCATTGCTAACCCCAGCAGCATCTTATGTTCCCGTACTGACAAGAGACCAAGTTAAGGGTGCACTGCTGAGGCTTGTACAGGTACTCACTTTCCTGGACTGCTGGTTGCCAGTTAGGTGTGCTTCCTGCTTGCTAATGTTGTCCATCTTTACTGCATCTGTCATTGTATTGTGTTTCGACTTCCAAAATATTTAGCAGACGACCAATGCTAATTAGTTTTTTTTCTAACAGATAGTTTACTAGGATTTCTTTTGTGTAAGGCACCAATTTTTGTCAGAGAAGAATGGTTTTTATTACATTTCACAAGCATGTAGCCAACAAAATCTCTCTATGAAGTTTTTACTCATGCTATACTCCTTGTTTTGGCAGAATGATAATTTCATTGATATGGTCCACCGGGAGATGGCAAAGAGGCCGTGCCCTTGAAGAGAAGTGGTGTGCCTGCTGCAGCTGTTCTACATGTTACATTTTGTCATGCCTTTATTAACAGATCCGCAAAATACACAGGCTGAGTTCTAATTGAGTTGTAGGCTGATGTGTGAAGCGTGAGACTGAGACGACTTAAACAGCAATTTTGTGTAGTACTTGAGCTGTTGTTTGAAACGCTCAGAACTCATGGTAATGTTGCAATCGTTTAGCCAACCTCTGGTGAACTCATGATGAAATGAGTGCCTTGCATGGTTCTGGGCCGACTCTTACATGCTCTCTTATACTTGCATGCTAAATTTTTAAATCGGAAGCCTTCTGTCCAACAGGTGAATTGAAGAATGTCCATAAACACAAACCATCATCAAATATCACTTTACCATGTGCTGTCTTGTTGCGTGAAAGTCAATTGAAGAATGTGCATAAACACAAACCATCATTGAATATCACTTCAAACGTGCTGTCTTGTTGCGTGAAATTATATGGATACGGAGAGGCAGAGGCAAAAGAAAGCTAGTTGAAGCTTCATTCAGGGGCCTGTTTCTTCAGATATTCAATCGCCACGGCGGCGTGGAAGGCAGCTCCGATGGGGAGCGCGCCCTCGTCGATGACGACGTGCGGGGAGTGCACGTGATGGACCTTCCCACCCATCTCGGGATTGCTGACCCCGACGCTGAAGAAGGCAGCCGGAATCTTCTGCGCGTAGAAGCCAAAATCCTCCGCCGCCATGAACTGGGAGCACAACGTGACGTTCGCTTCTCCGAGCATGCTCTCGGCCACCGCCTTTGCGTGGGTGTACATCGCTTCGTCGTTGACGGTGGCCGGGTACGGCCGGAGCTTCTCCTCCATGAAGTCTACGACCGCGTTGCAGCGGCACACGGCGGCCTGCCCTTCTATTACCTGCAAATCATTCAACGGACGAGGAATTCAACTGTAGACATGATATAAATTCTGCCCTTGCGGCATTCTTGCTGAAAATCTTAAGGTGCTGATGATCTTGGCGTCTAAACATTTACCTCTCTGATTCTCTTCATGAGGTAGGATAGACCTTCAGTTGTCATGCTCCTGAACGTGCCGCCCAGGGTCACTGTTTCTGGAATGACATTGAAAGCTTCGCCTCCTTTGATGAATGTCACAGACACCACCTGAAAAGAAACGTGCAACGATCAATCAAAGATATCACTGTGTCAGTATGATGCACCTGCATATAAATGTACGCACTGCTCCCTGAAGCGGATCAGTTTCGCGAGCGACAAGCTGCTGAAGGCTGAGGACGACGGAGGACGCTGCGACAATGGGATCAACGGCGTTCTGGGGCCCCGCCGCGTGCCCGCCTTTCCCGGTGATGGTCGCCGCGAACCGAGCTGATCCGGCGAGGAAGGGCCCCGGTCTGGAGCCGACGACACCCACCGGCAGAGCCGTGTCGACATGTACGCCGAAGATGGCTTGCGCATCGTCCAGGACGCCCTCCTTCAGCACATGGTACGCGCCGGCGTGGCCTTCCTCGGCTGGCTGGAAGACGAGCTTCACTGTGCCCTAAGGATGGAATTCAGTATTATGGAAATGAGCTTTTCTTTTGAAAGGAAATTAAGAAGTGTGACAAATGTGAAAATGATGAAATTTGGTGGTATCAGAATGTCAGAGCGAAAGAGACCTGCTACTGTACATGCTTGTTTATCACAGACCTGCTACTGTTTTGCAAGCCAGTTGGCAACCGTAAAGTGTACCGGTAGGCTTCGGCCTACCGTGGTTTCCTCTAAAAACAAACAGGCGAGTCGAACGTAAATTTGAATTCACACCATGTTACTCACTGTCTCATACATATGTGCAAGTTTATTCTACAACCACCAGGACACAGCTGCACCTCAGTCCATGGACGTATTTTCCAATTGCAAAGGCGGCATGAAAAGCATGGAAGCTCACAAACTCGGCATGAGAGAGTCCTACCACAGCTGGAACCACGTAGGATCGGAATCTGATCGATTGAAAGTCAACTCGTTCATTTTTAATGCATATTAGTCTGTTTCGTTGGGAAGCATGTGACGAATGATTCTGTTCAGCTACTTAACTTACAAGTGAAATAATAAAAACTGAAATCTAATAAAGGACTAGGTGAGGTTAGACTTTTCTGATGAGATCAATCTCTGAGACTAGTCCACAAAGTATACCTTCAAATCGGCCCTCCGAGACTGAAGCAGCTTGGCAGCTCCAAGAAGCATCGCCACATGAGCATCGTGCCCACACGCGTGCATCTTCCCATCTTCCTTGCTCTTGAACTCCCATTCTACCATTTCCTACCAATGGAGCACAGGCCAAAAGAAGAAGAAGAAGAAGAAGAAAAATCAATCATCCAAATCATCGATCATAGCGGTAGTATGAAGCTTCGTGTTCGTTCGATGTGACAGGCTAGCTGTTAGCATTTGTGAGTTTTGTGCAGTTGCTAGTCGTTATCAAGTTAATTGCATTTGTGACAACGTGATATGATATTGACAAGAACGTGTCCAATTCAGGAAGTTGAAAGAAACAGATTGGCATGTTGCAAATTTGCAATCGGCGACAAACAACACAAGTTCGATTACACCGTTCGTAAGCAATAGTCGCCTCGTAGAGTAGCTCTGAATGAAAAAGAAAAACGATGCTTACAAATTACTAGTACCTGGATGGGGAGCGCGTCCATGTCGGCCCGGAGAGCGAACACCGGCCCCTGATCAGAGCCGGCGATGGTGGCGACGACGCCGGTCTGCGCGACGGGCCAGGCGTATGCGACGCCGATCGCGTCGAGCTCGGCGCGTATGAGCGCGCTGGTTCGGTGCTCCTGGAAGGCGAGCTCCGGGTGCTGGTGGATGCGGCGCCGCACGCCGCGCTGCCACTCGACGAACTCCGGCGCGCGCGCCGCGTCAAGGAGCTCGCGCGGCGCGAGTGACATCGCGAGCAGTCAGACGAGGCGTGGAGTGGAGTGGGCGGGCGAGGAGTGTTGGGAGGAGTGTCGCGCTGCGAAATCGGCTATATATTTGTTTCCGCGCCGAGTCGTCGCTGTTGGCGTTGATCCGGCGGCAAAGGAGGCGATCCGCGTGCCGCCCGTGGTTAAAGAGGGTGGGCGCGGCAGGCCCAGCTCACCTCGAGCCACGTCGCTAACGTATTCACCACAACGCCCGGCAGCCGTCTACTAGCTCGTAAAGCGCGCGTCGCAGCATTATGTTTTGGAGTGTGGCACAAGTGCGCGTTACGGCAGCCGACATCATCGTCCTTCGTCTCGCGACCTCTCTCGTCTCGTTTGGGGCCCCGACGCAACAGCCGTTCGTGGACGCTCACATTCTGAGGCTGGCATGGGGCATTTTTCCACGTTCTTGGCAGATTAACAAAACCCACCTTTATTCGGCTGTGCACTCGTGTTGTTGCGTAAAATAACCCGAGTACTAGCGCACTGGCAGAGGGCAGAGGCAAAACAGCTAGTACTAGATCAAGCCTGAGCAGAGGCTCCGTGTTTCTTCAGGTACTCGATCGCCACGGCGGCGTGGAACGCAGCTCCGATGGGGAGCGCTCCCTCGTCGATGACGACGTGCGGCGAGTGCACGTGATGGACCTTGCCACCCATCTCGGGATAGCTGACGCCGATGCTGAAGTAGGCAGCCGGAATCTTCTGCGCGTAGAAGCCGAAATCCTCGGCCGCCATGAGCTGGGGACACAGCCTGACGTTATCCGCTCCGAGCATGCTCTCGGCGACGGCCTTGGCGTGGGCGTACATCGCCTCGTCGTTCACGGTGGCCGGGTACGGCCGGAGCTTCTCCTCCATGAAGTCCACCTCCGCCGTGCAGCGGCTCACGGCGGCCTGCCCTTCGATCACCTGCCAAATTTGCTCTGTTTCATGAAGTGCATTGAGAGCTTTGTCAAATTCCTGCTGAAATATATCCCAGCGCATCGGATTTACCTCTCTGATTCTGTTCATGAGATAGGATAGGCCTTCGGTTGTCATGCTCCTCAATGTGCCGCCCAGGGTCACGGATTCTGGAATGACATTGAAAGCTTCACCTCCTTTGATGAATGTCACAGACACCACCTTTTGGGAACAGAGAGGTAAAGATTACTAGATAGATTATTAACCAATTAAACAGATCATTGTGATAAATGTTGTTGCGTACCGCGCCCTGAAGGGGATCAGTTTCGCGAGCAACCAGGTGTTGAAGGCTGAGGACGATGGAGGACGCCGCGACAATCGGATCGACGGCGTTCTGGGGCCCCGCCGCATGCCCCCCTTTCCCGGTGATGGTCGCCGCGAACCGAGCTGCTCCGGCGAGGAACGGCCCTGGCCTGGAGCCGACGACGCCTACCGGCAAAGACGTGCCCACATGCATGCCAAAGATGGCCTGCACGTCGTCGAGGACGCCCTCCTTCAGCACATGATACCCGCCGGCGTGGCCCTCCTCGGCCGGCTGGAAGACAAGCTTCACCGTACCCTAAGAATTAACGAATCTTAAACAAAATCAACCACTCTGCTAATCAAAGTTGGGTGATGTCAGCTGATCAAAGGACACCACATGGTTAGTGTTTACTGATTTAAGGGCAGAATTTCTATAAAATCCGCAACGGACAAGTTAGGTGGCTACCGTATGTCTAAAGTCTACTAATCCAGAATACTACTAAATGACACAGGCAGATTTGGCTTCGTCTCATGCTCGGACCGTGTCACATGTGCAAGTTTACATCGTTATGAGATTTAAGATACAGTTTCACACCATTCATTCGGGCGCATTTTTCGGTTACGGTCGCAATACATTGCACAACATGATGAAGAACTAAGTAAGATTAGCACATTTCTAAGGAGTTGGAGCCTCGAGACTACTGCAAGACCATAGTAATCATTCTATTTCAAATTATTTATCGCTCTTGCTTTATCTCAAGGTTTAACAGCACAAAGTTTTTTTTTAGGGCACACAAAGTTATATTGTTAGATTCATCCTGAGAAACACTTTCAAAAAATAAAATTCTAGAAACATTGATAGTCAGAATTTTTTTTTTAAAAAAAACTGGAATGATAAATAATCTGAATTAAAGGAGCACCTTCAAATCGCTCTTCCGGGCCTGAAGCATCTTAGCAGCTCCTAGAAGCATAGCCACATGAGCATCATGCCCACACGCATGCATCTTCCCATCTTCCTTGCTCTTGAACTCCCATTCTACCGTTTCCTACCAATGGAACACAGGCCAAAAGAAGAAGAAAAATCAGTCATCGAAATCATTGATCAACATCAATAGTACGCGACAGCGAAGCAGTTAGCCTTTGGCATGTACGTATATGTGCGAGTAGAAAGAAACAAGTGACGTCCCCATCAGCCATCAGTCGTTGATGGATACAAGAAACGGCAGAAACCTCAATCGCAATATTTGCTTAGGTTGTTGCAACATAGCGATCCGCGATAAGATAAGTTGGATCACCTGGATGGGGAGCGCGTCCATGTCGGCCCGGAGCGCGAATACTGGCCCGGCAGAACCGGCGATGGTGGCGACGACGCCCGTCTGCGCTACGGGCCAGGCGTACGCGACGCCGAGCGCGTCGAGCTCGGCGCGTATGAGCGCGCTTGTGCGGTGCTCCTGGAACGCGAGCTCCGGGTGCTGGTGGATGCGGCGCCGCACGCCGCGCTGCCAGTCGGCGAACTCCGGCGCGCGCGCCGCGCCAAGGAGCTCGCGCGCGAGCGCCATATCAAGTGCAGACGAGGAGTGGAGTGGAGTGGGCGAGGAGCGTTGGGTGCGTGTCGCGCTGCAAAATCGCTTGTTTGTTTCCCCGCGGAATCGTCGTTGGCGTTGATCCGGCGGAAAAGGAGGCTATTCGCGCGCCGCCCGTGGCAACTGTGGTGGGCGCGGCCGGCCTCCTCCGGACCGGCTCACCTCGCGCCACGTCGCTACCAGCATACGTACGTTTTGAGGCGTTGTACGTGAGCGCCGCGGCAGGGCATCGCCATTTTCGAGAGAGGAAAAGATGCGTGCTCGACTGCCCTTGGCACCATCGTGAGAAAGAAAAAGATGCGTGCTCGACTGCTCTTAGCACCATCGTGAGAATGAAAAGAGAAAGATGCGTGCTCGACTGCTCTTGGCGCCATCGTTTCGTCGTGCCATTCTCTCGTCGGGAGCAACGACGCAACATGCAACACGCCTTCGCCGGCGTTGTCCGTCCGCGCCGTTCATTTTTATTTCGGCCCAGCGAACGGCAACGGCCGAAATTAAACGGACTTCCTCAGAGCCCATCATCATCTTTTACCGGATAACGGCCCAATGACACGGAGAGTCTGTCGTCCAATCCTCCAGGAATTGTCCCGTACAAGAAATTGTCGAAAAAATAGATATCGAAAGCGAAAAATCATGAATAATTCCACGTCGTCTTCCCCACGACCCCCGAACAACTGCAATCTAGAAGTGGAGGAAAAACGAGTGAGGAATTGAGGCAGTCCGAGACCAGGACTGGTGGCTTGCAAGCTGAGCAAGTGGCAACCCGTCACGAAATCGGAAGAACCCTAAAAATCCCCCTCGCGGCTTCACCCTCTCTCCACCAAGTGACCAAGTCCCTTTGTCGATTCCCCTCAACCAGCACCCGCGGCCTGAGATGAGACGGTAAGATTTCGCCTCATTTTGCGATAATGTTCAGTGGCGACCGGATCTCTGAGTAACTCCCGTATGGAATCGCTAGATTGTTTCAGTTTCTGGGAGGTTGTTACTCCTTCAGTATCTGGGAGGTTACTACTCCTTGATGACCTGGTGTGCTGTAGACCTGGTGTCCTGCGTTTTTAGTGCATGTCGTACCACGAATTTATTGTGCTAGTAGGTTCGTGGATGTTCCGTTTTCCTGAAGAATGTGTAATTATTCCTATTGGTTGATTCCTCAGATATGTAGGATTATTACAAGTGGCCTTGAGAAGGATAGATCACTAAAACCGGTCTTCCTCTTAATTGGTAATCATTACAATCTTTAGGAGCTCCCCTTAGACTTACTGTAAAGGCAGTGATAGTTTGAAGCATCTCAAAACTGGTGGCACAAAATTAAATTGAACTGACAAATTTTTGGAAGGAAAATTTTAACTGGTCTTAAGGTTGTGTTTTTCCCGGAAATGCTTCGCATATGCAGCCATATGACCAACGCAATTCAAAGCCACACGGCTGCTAATCTTCCCTTTCTACCGCTTCTAGCTTTTTTATGTTTTAAAACATCGTTCATCAGAAATTACAATGTTGACTTTATTGTTGAGACCACATAATCACTAACCAGACAACTGTGGCCTATATTTGTAGGTTCGCTAATTGCTGACTGGAGTGATGAATTCAAGACCCATAGTTCTTATCTTCCTCCTGCTTGTGCTCATTGTCACATCACAGTTAGAGTGGAAACAACAGATTGGTGACACCGATGCGAATCCAATAGCTACGAGGCGGAGGCAACAATCACTTGAAAGGGAAGATGCTGTTAAAGAGAAAGTGAGTGCTTGTTAAATTGACATTTTCCAGTTTCTAGCTAGCTATTCTAATTTACATGAAACGAGTTGTCTTTTTGAGTCCCAGAATCAATCCATAGCATTGTTTGCATTGATATTGTTTCGGTATCATGATCTGAAGAAATTGATTTGGTCATACTGTACCTTGGTTCCATATGCATATACAATGTTTTTTTTTTATAACCATATGAACAGAACTTTGGACACAGATATTGAAGCCAAGTGTAGTCTGCAGAAACTGATAGAAACATTAGTGCTTTTCAGTTTGATTGCCCATATCTATGACCTGGGGGTATTGTGTGTATTATTATGTGTCTCAAAAACACTGCTGGGAGCTCGTGACGTGACTCAGAAGTCAGCATGGTAGAAGAGAATACACAGTGGCCGTGTAGTTCTCGGGACAAAGAAATGAAGGACAATGGATGTTTGTGTCGTATAGGTCTAGCATCTGAGTGTGTTAAAAGGTTTACACCATCTTCATCAATACCTTTGCACATCAGGTAGCTAAGTTCATCAGTGAAGTGATTCCTGCACTCATAGTCTTTTGGCAAGATCTTATGTTACAAAGAAGTTTCAGTACCAGTACCTAATGTCTTCTGGACTTCTGTTGCTCTTCCTGGTGTTCAACTTTTTTGTGAATTCAAACTATAGCAGCTCATAAGTTTATGTCTTATACGCAGATAATATTGGCACAGGAGAAAAACATTCAGCAACTCAATGAGCTTATCCAGAGCCTTCAGCTGCAGCTGTTGCATTGCCGTGGCAGTAATAGTACGGCTCATACCACCTCAAGCAAGTCAACTAGTGGCAAAGGAGAGGGACATGAAATGATTGATGATCGATAATCCCTCAGAAGACATCGGCAATTTGCTCCAGAGTACAACAAAACCTAGAACAGAAACTTTTCAGGCAATGGAAACCCTCATCGTTGCCATCCAGTAGGCCGGTAGAGAGTCATGTCGATGCACTGGTATTCTGCGCTTTCCACTTTAATTTCTTTTTTCTTTCTTCAACTGCTTGTACAGGGTTTTAGTATGTTTATTTAGGCTACTTTCGTGATTTAAGATGAAAATATATATATTTGACAGTCTATGTTGTGGCAGTTGATCCTTGCAGCCTCGAAACATATGATCGAGCTTCCTTCAGTATGAGGTGGATCATTTCTTTGTGATGTTAGATCCATTTACTACTTTTCCGGGTTTCAAAATTTCACGGACCTTCTCCCTCTAAACTTCTCCTGTACTGATTTATGGTTCCTGCCAGCGCTGTATTCCGCGAAGAGGTGACTGCAAGAAAGAGACAAAGCAGCATTCTCCAACTTCAAGCAAGGAATAGAGTTACACTTTACAGCAAACGAGGGCCCTGCATTCTCGCGCACTATTCTCTTCTTAATTCTTTTACACATGCTGTGCTCTGTGGATCAACTAAAGGAACGCGGGAATGCTTCTCAATTCACACGAGAAATTATTTCTTCTATAAAATTTCATCTGTTTGTTTCAAATCAAACAAGTAAAATTAACACAATCCAAATCTTCAATCTTGCAACATGCATGGCACTCGTTACACAGTAATTGTCACTCAAAAAATCTCGTAACGCAGATGGAAAGCCGAAATGAAGTAATGTAGTGGAATCAGAGCAAAACGAAGTTATGAAAGAACAAAAATCAACTGATCAAAGTGAACTATACAACGTTAAGCGATCCGCAAGAGAGATAACAATGGCGATCAGCATCCTCTCTGGGACGACCTGAGCACATCGCAGGTGGTCTTCTGGAAGACGACGGCGCTGGCCTCCGGGCCGAGCTGCAGCCTGAGCGGGCACTTGGCCTCCAGCCTGCACCACGTCCGGTGCAGCTGGTACCTGACCTCGCCGGAGAGGCCGACCTCGATGTCGAACACGCCCTCGCGCTTCTCCTTCTGGTACTCCTTCACGCCGGCGCTTCCCAGCGCGGCGAGCGCCCCGTCGTCGCCGGAGACGAGGCGGAACACGGCGGTCTTCCTCGCCGGCAGCACGTACTGGGGCGTCGACGCCACGACGGCGACGCGGTCGAAGCGCTGGCCGTCGAAGCGGTAGTCGGCCTCGAGGGAGCGGAACGTGGCGCCCATGGCCCAGTTGCGGTTACGCACGGCGAGCGTGAGCGTGAGGTTGTAGGCGATGGCGGTGCCGGGCGATGTGGTGGCGAGCTCGAAGCGCGTGAGGGAGGCGTCGTCCACGTCGACGCCGAGGTGGCGGACGCGGCCGTAGCCGAGGAGGAGCACCACGATGACGGCTACCGCGGCGAGGATGACGACGCCGAGGCAGAAGCCGCAAGCGAAGCGGCGGTACTCGCCGAAGCAGCCGCAGCAGCACTCGTCGCACATGGTGATGATGCGGGATTGATCGAGCGCACGAACACAGTGGCGTGGGTGTGACGGTTATGGCAGTTGGGTGTAACTTGTCAGGCCGGTATAGGAAAACATGTCCCTCGGTCCCTTTTATAGGTAGATTGATCACACGTACGTCGAACACTTCATGGTCGCCTTCTTTTGCGAAGGCAGCAAGAGACGTGCATACTTTACGCCGTTGCTACTGTTCACGTGAAAGGAAAACAGCAATGCTTGTCCAAGGATCTCGCTAAAGCTCCATGTATGCGTCCAACGTTAATGGTGCATTGTGTAGCTCCACTCTCTCGATTAACAACAAAAATGAAATGATGTATTGTAGAAGCCATTTCATTGAATTGTTTCATCTTTTGGTGCTTTCGTTTTGTAGAAACAGCGTGGTACTGCAGGGAACGCGCTTTGCTTCGTTGAAAGTGAAAGATTAAAGAGATTAACGCAGCATTGGGTACTTCAATCACGTGTTCCCCCTTAAGTTATCAGTTTGGTGTCATATAAAATACTCTTGGCTCAGGCTTTTCCTCAAAATGTCAGCAGTGTAATAAAAAGGTATCATGCTCTCGTTTTGTAGCTTTTCGTCAATACAAATGCATGCCTCTAAGATGGTTTAGAGAACTTCTCAGGAAGCCAATATTCGTCGACGGCAAAATGTCGATGCGGAGTAATCCACGCGAACTCTTCAGTCTGCACACTAGAGTTTTGGCCCTGAGTGGCTGAGTCTGAGCTCTTCAGCTGTTGGGTTCTGGGTTCAGAATCCTTGATCGTTCTGTGTTGTCACTTGGTACTGGGGTACAAATTTTTTTTTTTTTTTTTTGGTCAGCCCAGATGTGACTGTACGTCAGCACGGCGACAGCCAACCCCTGTTTTCCCCTGTTTTGAGGCTCCATGACCAGTTGACCACCCAAAAACTAGAGCTCAATCATCCTCAAATCAGGACGACATAACAGAATTCACTGAGAATGGAACACTTCCACTGATTGAATCATTACAAATTTATCCACACAAATGCAATTCGAACCGTTGCCCCTACTCTGAAGACAGTTTCGTTTTCAGTGTCCAAAGCATACCAAAAAAAAAATCATGAACTGAGCTCTAGCTGGTCAGTCGTTAGCATCCGGACTTCTTCGCCCGGAGGATTGTGCACTTGGTCACCTGGAACGCGGTGGCGGCGACTTCGGGGTCGACGAGCTGCAGCTCCAGCGGGCAGATGACGACGAGCGGGCACTTGGTGCTGCGCCCCTTGTACTGCATCACCGTGTCCATCCTCATCTCCACATCGAACTTGCCCGTCTCGTTCTGCGCGGTGAACTCCTTCACCCCCGCCGCGGACAGCTTGACGGGCCTGGCCACGCCGCCGACCTTGACGTTGAACGTGGCCGTCTTCCGCGCCGCGTGGTCGAACCCCGGCACGGTGGCGGACTCGTCGAAGCGGGTGCTGTTGAAGGAGAAGGCCACGGCCAGGGGGTCGTAGCTGATGCCACGGTACATGTTGGGGTTCTTCAGCGACAGCGTCGCCGTGATGTTGTAGGAGATGGTGGAGTTCGCCGCGGCGGGGTTGGCGCCGGGCGCGAGCGCGAACCGCTGCAGCACGGCGTCGTCCGCGGTGGCCTTGGGAGGTTTGACCACGCCGAAGGCGACGACGAGGACGGCGATGAGGACGACGACGACGGCGACGACCGCGGCCCAGATGGCGAACTTCTTCCAGTTGCAGTCGCTATTGTTGTACCAGTCCTCCCAGAAAGCCATGGCGGCCGGCAGCCGCGCTGGAGGCTGGATCTGAGCCGCCTATTCTCTGTGCCGGCGAAAGGTAGTACCAGCTATTCAGCGGTGTAAAGAGGGAATCAATGGCATAGCTCGTTGGTTGTTATAATAATTTTAGATGGTTGCTAGCAAAGGGGGACAAGACTTGAGTGAGGACCGAGGCCATTGGCTTTGGCTAGGATGGAGCCTGCCTGCTACGCGCACCGGGGAAAGATCTTTTGGAGCGTGGCTAGGGCGATATGGCACAATCTGAGCTAAGTTTATTGAGTAGTGTGATAGCACATTTATTCATAACTGTCGAAAATTAGAACTATCACTAGCCTCTTTTCAAAGTAAATTGCACACCAACATTTGGCTCGAGCCCCTCCCAGATTTTGTAACAGACCTTGTGGTTCGCGATATCGCTGAACCTCGCATGAATGAATAAATGAGCGAGCTTCCGAGATCAAAAAAGTAAATTGCACACATATATTGGTTAATTTTCTCATCGATTTCTATATATTTATCAGCCATCTTCATGTCTCACCCCCCTAGTCGATTGACCATGCATGGCTCTAATGATAAGTCCGAGGAGCCACACTGCCACATCCCACCTCACATGTACAGTATATGCATGCTTGACCTCGTCTTTGGTAGCAATAATATTATTTCTTTTTTCGCGCCTCTATTTTGCTAAGTGGCACGAGTAGAAAATTCTATTACAGCCCTCCATACAGATAACACCTTAATCCTTGAACTGCGTCGATCGAGGCTTTTACTATCTATATGTTTATTTTTGACAGGTCAAGTGGAGGTGCTCCCCCCAACTCGTGGTCGACCTTAGAAAATAAAGTCTTAATCGGAACATTTCGTTGAGAAAAACCTTCACCGTAGTGTTTTGAGCTCAAATGTGGTTTTGTTGAGACGTGAAATGGCTAATTGTTGAATTTTATACAGATTATTATTTTGCTAAAACAAGTGTACTAATAAAATCGTTTGTATTACAACGCAAAAGAAAAAGTCAAACTCTAGCCCAAGACGTGACAGTGTGTCAGTAGCATCCAACCTCCACCATATCCCATCTCAAAAAAAAAAAAAAAAAAAAAACCTCCACCATATCCGACAGAGCCAACTGCCAATCCGTGCGCCGTTTTCGAGTCGCTAGTGGGAAATACAAAACTAGTGTATGCCAAATACCAACTGCATTATTAAAAATCATCGACAAATTGCAACAGCACATTGGAATACAGTCCTGAAAATAAAAATCATCCCAGCTAAACAAATATCTCACTCAAATGGAATTCAATTCTGAGAAAAGGAATACGAATAATGGTACGACGAGCAATGAAGGAAACTGAAACAACAACAACAAAAGAGTATATAGTGCTTTAGGTGATGCATTCATCATGAGGCAGCAGCAGCAGGGGTTAGCACCCGGACTTCTTTGCCCGGAGGACGGTGCACTTGGTCGCCTGGTACGCGGTGGCGGCGAGGTCTGGTTCGACGAGCTGCAGCTGCAACGGGCAGACGACCGCAAGCGGGCACTTGGTGCGGGCCGCGCCGCAACACCGTTGGGCCGGCCCACGCCACAAACCCACATGTGGCCCGTTTATCAGCCCGCTTCGTCGATGCGGGTCGAAGCGGCGCGGCTCGCAGGACCCACGACGCCGCAAACGCCGCAACTTTCTGCCAGCGCGCCGCCAGTGCGACGAGTGCTGCGCGGCCTTGTACTGCGGCTCCCGGCGGCGCCATGGCGACGGCGACGGCGACGGCAAGCCCTAGCCGCCGGGGCTTCCAAGCTGCGACACCACCACCTATCACTGAGAAGTCATCGGCGTGCCCTTCGCCGTCGAGGGCACGACCTCCTACGCCCTCGCCCTCACCTCGTGCGAAGGCCTCTCAAGATCCAATCGCCCTTTCTGCCAGCGCGCCGCCAGTGCGACGAGTGCTGCGCGGCCTTCTACTGCGGCTCCCGGCGGCGCCATGGCGACGGCGACGGCGACGGCAAGCCCTAGCCGCCGGGGCTTCCAAGCTGCGACGCCACCACCTATCACTGAGCAGTCATCGGCGTGCCCTTCGCCGTCGAGGGCACGACCTCCTACGCCCTCGCCCTCACCTCGTGCGAAGGCCTCTCAAGATCCAATCGCCCTTTCTGCCAGCGCGCCGCCAGTGCGACGAGTGCTGCACGGCCTTGTACTGCGGCTCCCGGCGGCGCCATGGCGACGGCGACGGCGACGGCAAGCCCTAACCGCCGGGGCTTCCAAGCTGCGACGCCACCACCTATCACTGAGAAGTCATCGGCGTGCCCTTCGCCGTCGAGGCCACGACCTCCTACGCCCTCGCCCTCACCTCGTGCGAAGGCCTCTCAAGATCCAATCTTCATTGGTCGTCGTGTGGCAAGCAACCCCGGCGGCGTCGAAGCTCCAACGCCAACAATTCATGTTGCCGGTGCGTCATCAGCCCACCCTACGACGTGGCGCCCTCCATTGCCCTCAAGCTCTCCTCGAGTGAACCTCTCTGAAGATCCAACCAAGGTAATCCCTGTCCGATCTGTGTCAATTCCGGTTTGTGCAGTTTAATCTGTGGCAGCATCATCTTGTGTATTAGATTTGAGTACTTGACTGTTGCGTGGATAGAATCTGAATTTGGTGAGTCTAGTTGCTTGCATCGGTTTCATGAATGTTAACCTCACCACGATCTAAGATTGATCTAGACCTCTACCCTTGTGCTGCTAGAATCTGTAGTTTTCCATTCGATTTAGACAGTTCAGGTCTGAAGGTGAGAACCACTGCACTAATCGATCTAGAGGCTTGTAGGCACAACAACACTACATGTGGTGAGGCACCAATATTTGTCTGGCTTGTCTACATATTCCTATAATTAAAAGTTTCAAAGATTTGAAGTTCCAGCAATTATCTAGAGGCTTGTAGGCACATGGAAGCCTTTCGTTGAAGCAACTGGTTTGCAGATCACCTATTATTCTAGAGGCTTGTAGGCAGCACAACATGATGCATCTGACAGAAATCTAGCAGCAGCAGCCTCACTTATATTCTAAAAAAAAAGAATACTAATACCAACAGGAGCAGTCTACTATCTTATTAAATTTAGTTGCTATAGATTTCATGTTTCCATGGCAATTTTCCTGGACCAGTGACTAGCTTGTTAAAAATACTTGTGAATGAAAAGAAAGTTATTTTCATGTTCAGGTTGTTTGTCTTCTAAAAATATATGATGTTTATGCAGCCCCAAGACAGAGATAAGCTATCGAAAAGGAAGTTTTTGAAGCCATGGGGAAAAGGAAGTTGTCAAGTCTATCAGCACCGGATGCAAAGCGATTCAGATCACCAATGGCACCAATTCCTGTGAGTTCCCTGGGAATAAAGATCATGCTATCGCCGAAGCTTGCGTCTCCCTCTCAAGGTACTTCTCGTCGAAGTAGAAAGCGAAAGCTTAGATCTAAGATATGGAATGATTTTGAGCCTACGTATGATGGTCTGAAAATTATAGAAGCTAAGTGCATTCACTGCCATAAAATTTTTCAAGCAAATCGAGACCTTGGTACGAGTTCATGCCTTAGACACCTTCAAACTTGTGAGGGGAGGATCAGATTAGATGATATGGTTACCAAACTGAAGGCTGCTAATGTTTCATCAAATGATGATCTGTTGAAAAACTGGAAATTTGATCAAGAAAAATCTGAAAATGAATTGGTTAAGCTAATTGTTGTACATGAACTTCCATTTAGCTTGGTCGAGTACCCTAAGTTCAGAAGTTTTGTGTCCACCTTGAACCCCTGGTTTAAGCATTTGTCCAGAACTACAATAAAAAAAATACTGTGTTGGCGCATATGAGGAAGCAATGGCAAGCCTAAGAAGTGGCATAGAGAGTCAGAATTGCAGATTTTCTTTGACGGCTGATCTATGGACGTCTAACCAAAATATAAGATACCTGTGTGTCACTTGCCATTTTATTGATGTAAATTGGGATATTCACAAAAGGATCATTAAGTTCACACCAGTAGAGACACCGCATAATGGGCCAAATCTATTTGATGCTATGTTAAGAACGCTTCAAGACTGGAACCTAGAAGAAAGAGTCCTTGCTATAACTTTGGACAATGCAGCAGCAAATGACAGCTTTGTGGAGTCCTTGAAAGAGAATCTTGTAGCCAAGTCTTTGTAGCTGCGTAAGGGTGAATTGCTTCAGTATCGTTGCCCTGCCCATGTCCTAAATTTAATAGCTCAAGAAGGGTTAAAGGCTATGAAAGGGGCCATTGACAATATAAGAGATAGTGTCAAATACATAAGGAGCTCTCCAGCCCGAGGGGAGCGATTTGTGAAAATTGTTCACCGTCTAGGCATATCATGCACGCGACGCCCTCATCTTGACGTCTCTACGAGATGGAATTCGACGTATGAAATTCGGTCCGTAAGAATACAAAATCAAACAATAAGGATGTGATAATTGTTGATGAGAATGATCCTTGGGCAGACTGGGGGCAGGTCCAAAATGTGCAGCAAACAAAGACAGTTGATGAGCTTGATCAGTATTTGAGTGAAGAAACTGTGCCTATGACAGCATCTTTTGACATCTTGGAGCCTGGAAGGTTTATGCCAGCAAATATCCTACACTAGCTCGTATGGCACGAGATATACTTGCCATACCTGCATCTACTGTAGCATCAGAATCTGCTTTTTCTACGGGAGAAAGAGTCATCAGTGACTACAGGAGTAGCTTGGCTAGTGACACCGTCGAGGCTCTAATCTGTCTCCAAGATTGTCTAAGGTCTAAGGAAAGCAATGAAGACAATATTGCTGGAAATATATTTGGAGGTGAGGAGGAGGCGGAGGAGGAGAAGGACTCTTGACAATTTCAGGTAATCGCTCTCACAAAGTTTGTTTTCTAATTTCTACTGCACTACTCATTAATTTATTGTAATTTATCTTACTAGTTGTTCTTTTCCATTTGAATGTGACAGAATAATTGTCACCTGCTGAAAGTGGAGTGAGCATTGCTGACAAGTTTGCATCCCAAATCCTATATGCATGCTGAAGTGTGTCGACTATACTTGCAGCTTGATGCATCACAGTGATCACACTGATATACTAGTTTGAAAGCAAGGTTTATACTGTTAGTTCGATGGAATGATAGCAATTTGCTGCCTTCTAGTTGCAAGTTTTTAAAGACATGTTGGATGTATTTTGCATTGCTACATGGCTGTAATTCTGAATGACCCTTTTATAAATGTTTATTGAATCCGCAAACAGGTGCAAGCTATTGGCTTATGTGTATTGTTGTTTCCTTGATGATGTTAAGGGCTTGTTTGTTTGGGCTCCAGCTGTGCCGGCTTCGGCTGTGGTTGTGGCTTCTTTCAAAAATAGCTGTGTTGGCTGTGTCTGTGGCTGTGTCTGAAGATGTTTGGTAGGACGGCTTCTTTTTCAGCTTCTCTTGATACGTATGAATGAATAAAAAAGACAATTGTCCGTAGTGCCCCTGAAGTTATACATCATTTTATACATGCAGTTTAGATTTTATCTTATTAATTTGACATCATATGATAAAAATAATAAATACATACATTAGAAATTAACCAATAATTGGTTTGGGATAAGAAAAACATAGTGGGGCCCACCTAAACCACCAGCCGCATTCATCACGAGCTTATCTTGTTCTTCCTCGTCTCCTCCTGCTCCTCCCAACGCGATGCATCCCATTGCAATCTCTCTCTCTCCCCCTACTCAAAATCAAACAAATGCTGACGGTGCATCCAGAATCAAATCGGTTTTGGAAGAGAAGCAGGGGCAGCTCGGTGATGATCCTCTTTGCACATCACGGGCGAAGGATTTACCTCAAGAGAGAGAGAGAAAAAAAAAGGCCATGGCGTGAGCTCGGTGAGCAAAATTCGCATGGAGAAAGGGAGGATGGCAGCCAAGAATGAGTGGAATCCAATCCTAGAGACAGCGTGGTTCCATTTGAGCCATCAATTTGGGTCTTGGCCACTGGAACTAGCAACAGCGACGGCGAAGAAAAGAGGCGGCGAGTGAAGCTCGGCTGAGAGAGAGATGAGGCAGGGGCACTTTCGGAGAAGTGGACGTGGGGACCGGGGAGGGAGCCGGCGAAGCTACCTTTCTGCCGCTCCCTGCTTCGGGTGAATTTGGGGTGCGGCTCCCTCCGTATTTCCCGGAGAAGCCGGTGAGGGAGCGCCCCCGCCCTGCACGCGAAGCCGCTCCAGGAGCCGGCCAAGAAGCCCAAACAAACAGGGCCTTAAGTCTCATAAAGTTGATAGCGCTCAGGTGTCCATATTTTTGTCAGGCAATGATCTTTGTGATTCAGAGCTGGATGGTACCAGGTGGGTGCTAGTACTTCCAGTGTGCATCCTTGCTGCGATGATGTTTGTAAATAATGTGTGGATAAACCATAAACGACTTAGGATAATGACTGTGTTGTGCAGTAGATCTGTAGTTATTCATTCAGACTTGAACGGGCACTTCATTCAGACTTGAACGTGCACTCCTTCATTCAGACTTGAACGTGTTCTTCATTCTGAATTTTCTGCACTTCTTCATTCAGACTTGAACATGCGACAGGATAAAACTAAAACGTAGAGTACAGTGAATGTGTGCATCTTTTTTTCTGCACAAAACCGCAGCCTGATACACCAAAATCAGCAATCAAAAACTTCACCCGCTGCATGCACGCACGCGTTCTCAATCGATACTTGCTCAACCACCTTGCACGGCTCAGCGGCGCGGCTTGCGGCAGCCCGCCACAAGGAAGCGGTGGCATGCGGGCCGCCGCATCAGGCCGCTTCGGCCGTTGCGGCTGATGCGGCGCGCGGCGCGGGCAGCCGCTGCCCGCCCCGCTTGCAGCGCTAGGTGCGGCGTCCTTTGTAGGTCAGCACCGTGTCCAGCCTCAGCTCCACCTGGAACTCGCCGGCCTTTTTCTCCTTGTCGAACTCCTTGACACCAGCGTCGGAGAGGTTGATGGGCTTGGCGGCGCCTCCAACCCTGAGGTGAGCGTGACCGTCTTTTTTGCCTTGTGCTCCAACGCCGGCATAGCGGACTGATGGAACCCGGTGCTGTTGAAAGAGAGGGCCGTGGTGAAGGCGTCGTAGCTGATGCCGTAGTAGATGTTGGGGTTCCGGAGCGACAGCGTCGCGGTGATGTTGTAGGAGATGGTGGAGTTGGCGGCTGCGGGCGTGCCGGGGGAGAGATCGAAACGCTGCAGCACGGCGTCGTCGACGGTGGCCTTGGGCGGCTTGACGAAGGCAAAGATGACGACGAGGACGGCGATGAGGCCGGCGAGGACGGCCACGACCGCGGCCCAGATGGCGACCTTCGTCCAGTTGCATTCGCAGCTTTTGCACCAGTCCTCCCAGAAAGCCATGGCTGCCGGCTGCCGCACCGGAGGTTGCCGCGAATATATATTGCAAGGTTGGTTCTCTGTACCGGTGGAAGGGGTACCGGCTATTCAGCTGTTCAAAGAAGGACTCAATAGCCTAGCTCGCTGGTCGTTGTCCCCAAGGCAGGTACAACGCTACACATAAGCAGTCTTGTAGCCCGTTTATGGAATTTTTGATGACATAGAAGAGAGAGAGGGAGGTGAGAGAAAGAGGCGGTTGTTTCGCGAGGCAACCACCTCATGCGCTAAAATTTAAGAGTATGAGACGGCTTTCACACCATTGTAGGAGTTGTAGTTGCCATGCAACTCATAAATATTCTTTTTTTCATCCACAAATAAAGGAAGTATGGTACTTCTTTGAGACAACTAAAACAACCATCCATTGTGTATATAGTCTCATAAATTGTCTTATAATGATGAGACCGACTATAAGACAACACCTTTGTACCTGCCCTAGATGGTTAGTAATTAAGAAGACGACTAGGGCGAGGACCCGAGGTCATCGTCTGCTATGAGCAAATGGGGCTGATGACAAACCAGTGGGTAAAAAGAAAAATACTTCAGATAAATAATTAATTTCTACATTTACCAGAAAAAAAAAGTAGTTGACTTTAATTATTCAAACAGAAACCTTTCACAAGCAAATGGAGTATTAAGTATCAGCATATGACAAGTGGTAGCATTGCAGCTGGTATCTTATTGGTGAAGCTGGTATCTTATTACGAGGGATCCGATTACGTGCAACACTGAAACAAAACACAATCTAACGTAATCAGTTAACATCATAATTGGAATACGTTAAGAATCACTGAACCAAATACTGGCTCATTTATTTGTAACTGTCGGATAATGGTAACGGGGTGAAATCAAAACATGATAGACATGGGAACAATATTGCCAGTACAAATTAACTAGAATCATCACACTAGGCTCTCTTGAAAGTAATCACACACATTGTTAATTGACGTTCTTCATCCGTTTCAACATATATATCTAGCTCGATGTCTCACCCTACTTGATTGACCATGGATGGCTCACATGTGTATGCGTTAACCTCGATGCAAATCTCAATTGACATCGCTCTTTTCATGTCTCAACTTGCTAAGTGGCACGATTAGGAAATTCAACTGTAGCCCCGCATCCCTAGCTAAAGCCTTAATCGAGTGACCCCGTAGTGTTCTTAACCTCACGTGTTTGAGTGTAAATGAAGAACTCGTTTGTACTATATAGTTCTATAATGCAATAAAAAAAAGGTCAAACTGTAGCCCAAGACGTGACAGACCTCCACCATATGCGACCTAACCAACCGCCAATCGGCCATTTTCGAAGGTCTAGCGACCTGGGGTGGTACTCTGTTTTCCATATCACAACGCATTAAATAGGGAAGCTAAGAATCATCGACAAATCGTAACAGCACATTTGAAACAGAGTCTTGGAAAAGCAATGCACATAAATAAATCTCACTTGAATGGAATTTCAATCCTGGAAAAGGAAAATGAATTAATAATCGTACAACAAGCTTTAGGGTGGTGCGTTCCTCATAAGGTAGCAGCTGAGCAGAGGGGTTAGCACCCGGACTTCTTTGCCCGGAGGACGGTGCACTTGGTGACCTGGAACGCGGTGGCGGCGACTTCCGGGTCGACGAGCTGCAGCTGCAGCGGGCAGACGACCACGAGCGGGCACTTGGTGCCGCGCCCCTTGTACGTCAGCACCGTGTCCAGCCTCAGCTCCACCTGGTACTTGCCGGCCTTCTTCTCCTTGTCGAACTCCGTCACGCCCGCGTCGGTGAGCTTGATGGGCTTGGCGGCGCCGCCGACCGTGACGCTGAGCGTGACCGTCTTTCTCGCCTTGTGCTCCAGCGCTGGCAAGGAGGACTCGTGGAACCGGGTGCTGTTGAAGGAGAGGGCCGTGCTGAAGGCGTCGTAGCTGATGCCGTAGTAGACGTTGGGGTTCCGGAGCGTCAGCTTGGCGGTGATGTTGTAGGAGATGGTGGAGTTGGCGGCGGGCGTGCCGGGGGAGAGATCGAGCCGCTGCAGCACGGCGTCTTCGACGGTGGCCTTGGGCGGCTTGACGAAGGCGAAGATGACGACGAGGGCGGCGATGAGGCCGCCGAGGAGGAGGATGCCCACGATCCAGAGGATGATCTTCCACCACTCGTCGAAGCAATCATCACAGCAGGAGCACTCGCCCATGGCTGATGCCGCTGGTGGGTTTGATGGACGCGAATCTTGCAAAGCGGCCTCTCTTTTGTGAATTGTGATGGGGAAGGCTACCAGCTGTTGAGGTATATAACGAAGGAATCAAATGGCCTCAACCTCACTGGATATTGCTGGAGCTCGCGTCCATTCAGGTGAAGTATAAGACCGTAAGAGGAGACCAGCCAGTTGCAGCGGCAGCGGGTCATAAACTAATGCAATGCAGATGGGCGGAAATGGTGAAGCGAAACAGGGTAGGAGGGAGGTGACCGTTGGTTTGGTGGATAACTCTGCCCCCTCGTTCTCGGCAGAGCATATTGTCTTTTTATTACTCTAGTAAGAGAAGAGGAGCATGTTCATAACGGATTTTAACTCGCGATGGACTTGTATCTTGGGTCTTCGCCTCTTCTGCGTAACGACAGCTAGGCGCAGAGCCGGATCCCTCCACAGGCCATATTGTAGGAAGGGGAACAAGACGACTTGGGGCCAAGTCTTCGGCTGGAACTGGAACTGGAACTGAAGCTGCTCGCGTCGATTTCAGAGGAGACCAGCCAATGGCAGCGGCCGCGGGTCATAAAATAATGTAACGCACATGGCCGGAACGCGGGAATGGTCAAGTGAAACAGAGTACTAGGAGGTCTGGTTGGGAAAAAAAGAAAAGAAGGCGACCGTTGGATTGGTGGGGGTAACTGTGCTCTCTCACTCTTTGCAGAGCATGTTTGTTGATTATGAAGTACTAGTGGATGGTGTTAAACAATCTTAGGTGTTCGCCTCTTGGGCATAACGACAGCTAGGTGCAGAGCTGGATCCAGCATGTGGTGGCTGGATAATTTTCATGACTCGGTGGCTATCAAGGTTCACAATTTCGTTTTACTCGGTAAAACCGGTGGCCACCGAAATGTCCGGTTTTCGCGAAAACCGGAAAAACCGGTCAGAAACCGGATTAAAATTTGAAAACCAAAATTTGAACAAAAAATGCTCGAAATTTCCGGTAAACCGGTCAAAATGTCCGGAAACCGGACCAAAATTCGAAAACCGATTTGAGAGGAAAAATAAAAAAAAAATTACAAAAAAATTGAAATTTTCAAAAAATTGAAACAAAAATATGTAAAAAAACTAGATGCAATTTGCAGTGCATTGGTGCAAGAAGAACTCGAAAATTTGATTGTTTGCTTAGTCAAAAAAATTGAGGAATGTTGCAGGTTCAAAAAGAGAAAAAAGAAAAAGGGGTTTTTTCTTTTTTTCCTTCCCTTTTCAACACAGAAAACTTTCTCCTTTTTTTCACCTATCAAACGATCGATTTCACGTGTTGTTCTTCCACCATTCGACTCAACATTCGATCTAGTTTTTTTACGTATTTAAAAAATTTCAAATTTGAATTGGAAAATCGGAGTCCCGGGTAAACCGGACCGGACCAGTTTTTCCGGTTTTCGCGAAAACCGTCCGGTTTTCCGCGGGAATGAGAACCTTGGTGGCTACATAATTATTGTGCCACGTCTCTTTGATACTTGGGGTTCAAAGGCTGCGTTCGGTTCCCCTCTAAAGTTTTTAGAGGGGTCACATCAAAGATGTCGGCACCATTTATGTGTACTAAACAAAGTCAAATTACAAAACTAAGTTCAGGACCCCCATCTATTTCGCGAGACGAACGTAATGAGGGTAATTAAGCGGCGATTAGACGATGGTTACTGTAGCATTACTGTGTCAAAACATTGATTAATTAGGCTCGTTAGATTCGTCTCGAAAAATAACGCCCGTCTGCAGAAAGGTTTTGTAATTAAATTTTATTTAGTACCTCTAAATAGTAAGATTCTTTTTACTTTAGAGGGGTATAAAGTTTAGAGAGTTTTTAGAGGGGGGAACCGAACGGGGCCAAAGTCTTCGTTTCGTCTCCATTTTTATTTTCACAAGTTCAAGTGTTGAACGATTTTCCGATCAAGCTGCGTGGAGCTGTTGAAAGCGAAGCTGTTAATCATGTGCTTTAAGGCCTTTTTTTTTATCTGTAATTTTTTTATTTTTAATTATGCATTTTTTTTTGATATTACACAGTACAACTCAGACACTCACAACGCACGCACACTCACCCCTATGAATACACGTACGCAAACCCTACCACTATGAGCATCTTTGAAGACTGAGCCAGCAAATCTAAAGATACGAAGTCATCACTGGCGCCTCGCTGTCGACGGGAGCGTCGCCTACCACTGAAAGCACAAATGCCGTTAAATCCTTGAAAATTCGCTCTTACGGGGAGTCGAACCCAGGACCGAGAGGTGTTACTCGGATGCCTTAACCACTAGGCCAAGACCCCTTTCACACTTTTAATTGTGCATGAGAGAGAGAGAGAGAGAAATACTTTTATTAGGCCCAGCATCCAACGGCCCAGTCGCACAGAGCTTGTAGGCCTCGGCTCCCACCCGGCCCGGCCCATTTTGACTAGCGCATCGGACAGGGATAGGGATTGCATATGCGATGCTGGCATTGCTAAAAAAAAAAAAAACAAATGCGATGCTGGCGTCCGCACCTGCTACGCCCGCGTTCCGGGCCCACCTTGTCGTGCCGACCGTGGAAATATCTCCGCGCCGCCGCAGGGATTTAGGGTTCTAGCACGGGCTGTCATTATTCCCCATCTGTCTTCCTATAAAGGGTCGACTCTCCACCTCCTCGATCTAGACCCTTTGCTAAAAATATCGAGGCAAGAGTCTTCGATTCGACGTGCCCATCTGACATCGCTCGTTCACGGGTATGGACTCTGAAATTTCTCGTTTTGAGCTAGATCCTTTTGCTCGATCTGGTCCGACCGTGCTGCAGCTCTGATGTAGCCGTGATAGGTTCGATTGTTGTTTGCTCTGTGCGATTGACGTCTGCTCTACGGTTGAGCTTTGTTAGGTTTACAATTTTTTTCGCATCAGCTTTGATCTGAAGCTTCTTTTATTGTATCTTGCTCAATGGTCAAAGTTAAGGCGTGCGCTAAGGATTTACCTCTGTTCTGCGTTGTTAGTGAAGGCAAAGAAAGGTTTTCTATAATCATCGGTTTAATGAACTGATTAGACACTGATTTCTGATATATAGAAGAGCAACTAAACAAATCGGTTACTGCGAGCTTGCTTCTGGACATTCGGTTCATCTGTTATTGGCTTCTACAAATTGGAGTTTTATGTTAGCGATTCATTGTTGGTTGATTTGTGTTCCTTCACTTTAGTACTAAATAAGGATGCCTTAAAAAGTGCACTGAACCAACCAGTGGTGTATAACCAGGATCCTTAGATTTTTTTTTTTTTTTTGACCTAGCTTCCTTCTTGTTTATCATATGTGCATCTGAATAGATGGCTGAAGCCGAGGAGTACCGCTGCTTCATCGGGAACCTGTCATGGTCGACAACTGATGAAAGCCTCAAGGATGCGTTCGGCAAATTTGGCAAAGTAACTGAGGCAAAGGTAACGTAAAGAATCCCGCACCTTTAGTTTGTAGGAGTAATCTTTATACTCGTAATGAGATAAAAAAAATTGGGTATAACAACACGTTGTATCTGCACTAAATTCCATACTTACAAAAGTCAATGGTTGGAGAAGGCTAATTTCTTCCTGGCATTCTTGAGAAGAATATTTTGGGTCTCTAAGTTCACTGAATGACTAGTAACTTCGCCTTTTAGCATAATGCAGACTGTCTCTGTTTTACTTTATCTTTAATTGGTTATTTAGCATGGCGTTGTATTTACTGTTGCAATTACTGTTGCAATGTTTGTTATGGTGGTTTATTAAGTTTGTTTTTCTGGTCTATAGGTGGTTCTTGACAAGTTTTCTGGCCGATCTCGTGGTTTCGGCTTTGTGACTTTTGATGACGAGAAAGCTATGGAGGATGCTATTGAAGGGATGAATGGACTGGACTTAGATGGGAGGGCCATCAGTGTTGCTAAATCTCAGCCGCAAGGGCCTGGTAGAGATCGCAATGGTGACCGTGATTTTGATCGTGACCGTGGTTCTCGTTATGACCGTGGTAGCCGTGACTATGGTGGGCGTGCTCCTCGTGGAGGAGGTGGTGGTGGTGGTGGAGATTGCTTCAAGTGTGGGAAACCTGGTCATTTTGCTAGAGAGTGCCCATCTGGGGATGGTGGGAGAGGAGATAGATATGGTGGTAGAGATGATAGGTATGGCGGTGGTGGTCGTTATGGATCAGATCATGGTGGTGACCGATACTCTAGCCGCAGCCGTGATGGTGGCAGCTACGGAGGTGGTGACCGTTACAGCCGTGACCGATCTGGTCCCTACTGATGGCCTAGATCTTGAGAAGTGTGTTCCCTCCAGGTATGGAAGTTATATTAAGGTTTGTTATCATGTGGCTGGATCTTTGTGATCCAGTAGTTGTAGAATTATGGTGTACCGTGAGAAATCAGATGCTTTGTTAAGACTATTACTGATCGGTTTGCTATCGTTTCCTGCTTGCCAGACATATGACTTGGTCATAATGCTCGGCGCATGGATCCTGCATGTTTGCTATATGTGCCGTTTGCTGGAATCTAGTTTGTTAAAAAGGTGGATTTTGTCACTGTGATCCTGATCTTTGTTGTGCCAATGGGGACTATATGCTTGGGATATGGGAATTGGATGGCAAGTTATGTGTTCTTTTGGGGGGAAAGCCAAGGGATTATTCTGCTTGAACACACCTGCAAGAAAATTTATCTGGTTCTTGTCATTCTCAAAGCAAGCAATCCATAAGGGAAAATTAACTGGTAATATTTTTTAGTCTTTCATTTTCAATATTGTGTTACCACGGCATCCAGCATTCTCAAGTGATTGTGTTGTTTTGGCAGGCTTCTTTTTCAGTTCCTTGTTCTCTTGTTCTGAAATTGGTTCTGTCCTAAGATCAGTTCAGTTGTCGCAAATTAGTCAAGCGATTTCTTCCATGATCGAGATGAGATTATTCTTTTGTTCCGTTGTTTGAAGCGTCCAGCGGCCTAGCTTACTGTTCCTCCCCATGTTTCTTGGGTGGCCTTTTGGTTCTCTGGAGTGGTTCCCTTTGGTTTCTAGCTGCCCCGTTCCTGTTGACGAGAGGTTCTTGGATCATGCTTATGCTGCCTGGGTGATGCTACCTGGCTGCTGCTCCTATGACACGGCACCGATGAACTAGCTGCTGCCCAGTTTAAGTTAAGTAACCGCCTGCTTCTGTTACGAGAAGAGACCCGTCAACAGCCCAGTTTAAGTAACCGCCTGCTTTTGTTATGAGCAACCTTTTATGTTAGGTTGGTTCACATTCTTGGGATCGTTGAGACGTTGATGGTGTTATTATTTTGCCTATCGAATTAGTTTTTCTTTTTGGAGTTGGTTCACATTCTCTTCTTTCTCAGACACCTGTTGTTTCCTTCAGACATCTCGGTTGTTTAAGTTGTGTCTTCGGGGAGAATTTTCAGCATATGCAGTCTCCCAACAATCTCACATGTATCTACTGTTTTCATTTCGATGTGTGGTAGCGATACAAAGTTGCATAGATCCAACCGAAACTATGTCGTTGATGCTTTTCCCTGTGTTCATTTCGGTATGTGGTAGATGGACACATGAACCAGCTGGAACGACGCTTCCGTTTCCTAGAGCGTGGTTGCGATTACGGGGTACTTGTTCTTGGGCATGCGCACCAACGTTGGCTGCACCGAGGAGTCGTTCTCCAGTGGCTTCCAGCTGCAACAACAAAAATCAAACCCAACGTCAGCAGCGGGTGTTAGGTCATGGTTGCCATGGTTTCTTGAGGCGTCTCTGCTGCTGCTCACCTGTAGCGGCAGACGAGGTGGTGGACGAAGACGCAGATCTCCAGGCGCGCCAGGCTCATGCCGGGGCACATCCGCGGCCCGCTTCCGAAGCCCAGGAAGCTGTACGGCTTGAGCGTTTGCTGCACAGAACGACACAAATCTGTCAGCACCCGTAATCCATTGGCAATTCAGGTTCAGTTTGCCGCAAAACTTACGTCGAATCTGTCGGGGTCGAACCGCTCCGGGTCAGAGAAGACGGCCGGGTCGTGGTGGATGGACACCACGTCCAGGTTCACCGACGTTCCCTTCTTGATCTCGTGCCCTGCGAGCATCACCCATTTCAGTCAGTCAGCAACGATGCAGTTGTTCTGTTTGAGTTGCAGTCGGACGCTACTGACCGTCGATGCTGAAATCCTGTGCAGCTTTCCTCGAGAACCATGGCAGGATGGTTGCTCTCCTCAGGGTCTCGTTCATCACCTGTGATGGGAGCACGGCGCAGCGGTTAATTAATTACTCTGGCCTGGTAGAGACTGAACTGAATCCTCTCTGGCTTGATGACGAGCTTACCTTGTTAGTGTAAGGCATGTTGCTAACATCTGACCATCTGAGATGCGATGTGCCGTTTAGCTTCTCCTTGATCTCCAAATGCTCTTCCTGCAGCCGGAACATTGACCGTGCCTCCCAATTCAGGCAAGCTTGCTTGAATACTGAAAAAGCATGAATTCAGAGATTGCAGGTTTCAGGCTCACCCGTAGCTTCTCCAGGACCTCAGGGTTCTCTCCGAGGAACTTGATGAGCCACGTCAGGCCAGCCGTCGTCGTGTCGTGCCCGGCGACAAGCAGGGTCAGGATGTTATCCTTGAGCTGCGAGTCCGTCAGCTTGTCCGTGTCGTCACCGGCGCCGGCGCCGTCCTTGGCGTGCTTCCTCAGGAGCGTCTGGAGGAAGTCGTTGCGGACCTCGCCGCCCTCCCTCCTCCTGGCGATCACCGAGTCCAGCATCGCGTACATCCGGTTCCTCGCCTGCTCAGTCGATGAAACAAACCATCAATGTTAAGCCATGTTTAATTTGGAGATGCAAAGATTGCAAAATTGTGTCGGTTTGATCTGAAGTACCTTGAGGCCGCGGTGGAAGGCTGTCCCGGGGAGCTTGAGAGGCAAGGACGCGAAGGAAGAGGAGATGACCTTGAAGTTGGCGCGGAACTTCTCCTGCTCTTCTCCCTCCGGCTCCAAGCTTATCAACATGTTGGCGATCACCTTCAACGTGAACTGACACGAGCAAGAAACCAAAAAACTCAATTCAAAATCTGGCGAAAAAAGGCTGTGCAATTTTTTTCTGCAAGAACTGGTGAGTCTGCTTACAGATGATGCCTCCTCTAGCACGAGGACTCGCCTGCCGTCCCACGTGTCGAGCGTCTGGACGGCCAGCTCGTTGATGAAGTCAAAGTACTTCTTGAGCGCGTCGATGGAGAGCGGCTCCCCGATGAGGCGCCGCAGCTTCTTGTGCTCCTCGCCGTTGGTGGTGAGCAGGCTCGTCGGCCCCAGCACCTGCTTCCCCGTGTAGAACAGGTTCAGGCTCACCACGCCGTCCTTCCCGGACAGCAGGATCTTGGCCGCCTCCCGCCCCGTCATGAACACCGTGATCCGCCCCAGCACGTACGTCTTGAACACCTTTCCGAACCTGAAAAAGGATCAAACATAGCTACAGTTCAGACCAACACCTCACTGTGATGAAATTTTCAGTCTAAACATTGATAAATGAACTGATGCAAGTTACTAGTACCTTTTCTGCCTGTCACGCATGAAGCTCAGGATGCCGTCTGGGCTCGAGAAGTCGGAGATGAAGGAGAAAGTCTCGCCGATGACAGGCCAGCCCATGGTGCCAGGGATGTCTCTCATCTCCTTTGAAGAACTGCGTGATCTCAACCAGATGAGGCCAAAGACCAGTGCCAAGCCTACAAGCGCAGGAGCTCCCAAGATAGCCATGGCAGATAGTCAGTCAGATACTGAAACAGCTGTGCCTTCAGATATCTGCAGAACGTATCCTCGTTGCCAGGTGCTTTATATATGTACTCCAATATTTTGTTTAGAAACATCTAGTTCCTCGGGAGCATCTTAATCTTTGTTATCTCTACTTGTCATCGTTACAAGCGAGGAAACCATTTGGAGTTTCTATGCTATCATTGTTGTCTTGTGTTGTCATCGTTACATCGCTCAAGTTTATAACAGTCTGCTTGTCTTTTTCTCTGCATTGTTGCTTTAGTTTCTTGTTTTCTTGGGTGGTCACACGCACTGTACTCGGTCGTCCTTTGGATCATAGGCTACGTCATTACTTTGATCATATTTCGGTTATATTCCTGCGCACTAACTGTATGCCGTTTCTTATGTGAGTTCATAAAAGGAACAGAGGTGTTCCATTTGCAGTGACTGAGCTTTGCTTTTCTGCCACCGCATAGACAGAGACATACATTTGACAAGGTCATGTCAACTGTTGTCATTCCTCGCAAAAAAAAAGGTTAATTGTTTTTTTTTTTGGGCAAGTGAAGGTTAATTGTTGTCATCACTTTTTGAAAGCATCAGATTTCTGATCACAAGAGAACAAGCTTTGGACACTGGACAAGTCTCCTAGGAATAGACATCATTTTCTATCCTATGCCTTTTGTCCTTTTTTCGCCGTGTTCTGCCATTTGTAACGAGGAGCTGCGATAACAAAGTCCTCTACCTACTTGGATTTCTTATCATTATTCCTAAAATTCTGAGATACTGAAATTTTCAATTAAAATGTCAAAAATACTGAAGTATTTCCCAGACATGAGAACATACTACTTCTTTCCGAGATATTCTAATGGATCGAAGAATTTAGCTACTGAGCGAGATTATTAATAAGTCTTTGAATTTCACGCACTAGAAGAAGGCAAGATTACTTCGGCCGTCGGAACAAAGAGGGCGGACAAGTATATACGGGGATTTTTTTTTTTTAGAAGGGAAGATGGCAGGTGCTCTGCCTTTTCATTAAAGAAGGAGCAAAAGAAAGTGTGTTCAAGGCAGCTTATGCTGCCTGCTGAGTTACAGTACAAAAACTAAAAAGAAGGAAAAGAAAATTGAAAGGAAAACATAGCCGGCATGATACTACTGAACTACATGGTGTTGGTTGCCATCAACTTCTTCAAACCCCATTTGTAATATTGGCGATTCCATCGCCAGGTTGAATTGATCAATTTCTTCTTTAGTCCACATTGCCACGTGTGTCCACTCCGCATCCTTGCCGTCGAAAATCCTTCTATTCCTTTCTTTCCATATGTTCCACCATGCGTATAGGATGATCCCCGTCAACTGCTTTCGCCTAGTTCGCGGCATCCGGTAGATCGCTTCCTGGAGCCATGCTGCAACTGCTCGCCCTTCTGATTGAATATTTTGAGTGCCTGCAAAAGAAAACCAGCTGCATACTTTTGCAGTCACTTGCTGTGAGTACCTGCAATTGATTAATAGGTGTGCAGTAGTCTCTATTTCCTCTAGGCATAATGGGCATATTACATTACTGTCCCATCCCCTTCTATCCAAATTGTCAGCTGTCAAGATTTTTTCATGGAGGGCAGTCCATCCGAACATGGATACCGTTGGTTGTGCTTTAGCTTGCCAAACGTATTTTGTGTCAAATGGACTGTACACTCCAAGAAATTGCGTCCTGTATGCAGATTTTGAGGTGTATTCTCCACTTGCTGTCCATTTCCAGCGTACAACGTCGTTTGTTTCTTCCACCAGCGTTACTTCTCTCATCATATTCCAAAGAAGTACAAACTCAATGATTTGTTCAGAGGTTGTGATGTTTCTGACCGATCTGATCCAGTTCTTGTTTTCAAGCTCTTTGGCTACTGTTCTTCTCTTCCTCTTTGTCAGGCTGTATAGGTTTGGCATCAGGTCTTTTAGGGGTGCTTCATTGATCCAATTGTCATGCCAGAATAGGGCCTTCTTGCCGTTCCTAATCTGAATTTCTGTCGACGCTGTGAAGAGTGCTTTGTCCCTTTCAGTGACTGGTATTTGGAGGCCTTTCCATGGTTTTTCCTCCTCACTCCAAGAATGCCAGATCCATCTTTGTCTTAGCGCTGAACCAAATTTTTCTAGGTCTAAAATTCCAAGACCTCCGAGGTCTTTTGGCGTTTGCATTGTTTGCCAATTGACCAGGTTGACCCCTCCCTTGTTTTGTTTGTCATCTCCTTTCCATATGGAGTTTCTTCTAATCTTATCGATTTTCTTTACTACCCATTTCGGCAGAGGAATTACCATTGCATGGTGTGTCACAATGGATGTTAGGACGGATTTGGTCAATGTCACTCGCCCGGCCCTTGGCATTTGCCTCCCCTTCCATGCTGGCAACCTGCTCCCCACTTTGTCTATCAATGGCTGTAAGTCTACCTTCCTCAGTTTGCGCGTGTGTAGCGGGAGCCCCAAGTACGTGCAAGGGAAGGTCTGCAGTTTGGCTGGGAAAGCCTGAACAATTTCTTCCAAGTTCTGTCCCACACAGTGTATGGGGTAGATCATTGTTTTCTCCAAATTCGCCAATAATCCGGATGCCTCTCCAAAACTACTTAGTATGTTCCGGAGTGCCTGTAATTCCTGTGGGCAGGGATTTACAAAGATGCCTGCATCATCTGCGTATAATGAGATACGCACCTTTGTTGCTCTTGCAAGGACTGGCTTGAGGATGCCCCTCTCTGTGGCTACCTGCAGAATCTTTTGCAACGGGTCAATCGCTATAATGAACAGCATCGGTGACAGAAGTATATACGGGGATCTTCCTGAGGCCGACCTCTTTGTATGTATTCGATCGTATACCAGTCGGATTTACCGTTCATATATTGGGACTGGATATATATACGGGGGATCTAAACCAAGGGTTCGCACCTCTGCGGTGGGAGTAATAAGAGAGAAGGAATAAGCGATGCCGCCACGCAAAGCGACGTCGGCTGAGGCGTCATCGGCTCAAGCCCTTCCCGTGAATGTCCTTGTCAAGATCGCCGAGCGCACCGACGCCGCCACCATCGAGGCCCTCCGGCGCAAGATCCTCAGCCCAGAGTTCATGCGCCGCGTTTTCCAATAGCCGCACGCCATCTTCTCTACTATTATTAAGCATGAGGATTTTCATGTGATCACGTGTTAGGATGAGTACAGTGGCGTAAACAAGTTATCCAAATCCAATCAGAGAAGGTCAACTGAATTCCTTTGTTCGCATTGCTTCTAACCTTGAATGCCTCAGGTCCCTTCCTCCCTTAATTTGTCACAAACAACGGGAGAAAGAAATGGTGTACATCAAAGGAATCCTTGCATCGAAACTTCATACCTTTCTTGCCTTCCATGTTTCTTGAGCATAACTTCTACCAATCAATGTGCTTTCTCCCCCAGGGGCTTGCCCCACCTGTTCTCAAAAAAAATGTGCTTCCTCTCCTGCAGCTGGCGTTCACAATTGTCATGCGAGGAAAGCTTTATGCTCTCTTCTATAAATTGTTGCCAATCAACAGTTCAACACCCATCCAGTCACAACATTCTCCCCCAGTTCCCGTGCCAATAGTTCTTGAGATCGAGCATTCTCCACCTTCTTTATTTCCAGGTCACCATGGCCTCCAAGCTCAGCTTCAAGAGAACAGATAGCATCGCGGAAAGCATGCCTGATGCGCTTAGACAAAGCCGGTATCAAATGAAGAGATGCTTTCAAAGGTACTGTAAAACTTCATTGATAGGATTGAATTGGTATTAATTCACAACGCTGACTAGAATTTGGGATGATAATGTTTCAGGTATGTATCCAAGGGAAGGAGGCTCTTGAAGAACCAGCAGCTCATGGAGGAGCTGGAGAAATCGCTGGATGACAAGGTCGAGAAGGAAAAGCTTGTTGAAGGCTTTCTCGGTTACATTATTTGTTCGACCCAGGTGATCTCCTAGCTTTGAAATCCGTACTTATGTATTGCCCCAACATTAAGTTTCACTAGTTGGATGTCCGTGCATTGCCACAGATTAAAACAAATCTTATCAACTTACATTTTGACAAACATATGAGAATGTGATTCCGAATGTGCAGAGACAAAAGTGAAACAGGATATTATATGATAGGTTCCAGAGAATCGAATGGCCACTAATTACACTTCAAGTGAACTTCAGCTAGCCATATAAAGGAATGAGATATACAATTGGTAACACCTAAACATGTTCCAAACAGCCACATCTTCATTTATAATGAGAATATTGGTTACACATAATCATGTTCGAACAGCCACATCTTCATTGATAATGTGAATATTGGCTCTACTTGATAATAGCCACCCGTAGAAGCATCTCGTGAATTTTAATCTGAAGAAAAAAAAACATAGTGTGTCATTAGAGGAAAGTTTTCAACCAAGTTCAGTCGAAATAAATAATAATCCTAATAATTCATTTGGAACTCGTAGGCGTTCAGTAAACAAAGTAGTTTGTATGTAATCAATTGCACATTGGCTTCAGTTTAGAAATGAACGATAGTCATAATTCTAAGAAGTGCTAGTGGCATATCACTGACTCGTCCTACTGAATTCATAAGAAGTGAGGTCCTAACCTTGTGACTTGTCCTACTGAATTTCACAACAACATAGGCAGAGAACTTGAACGGCATAGGAAGTGCAAAATTTTGTTAACTTTGTAACAAGTCCATTAAAAGCATACAGATAATGAAGCGCAGCTCTCCTGCGTTTTCGAGAAAAAAAAAGCATACAGATATGTGTACTATAAATATTACACTGATCGCAACTCACTGAAGTTTTGATAGGAAAATACAGCATAGTAGACACATTGCATAAGTTCAGACTTCAGTCTCATCAAATCATCTATGCTGCACTTTAATAGTAAAACACAGCATGTAGACAGAGTGTTTGCAAATTTACATGACCAAATAACTTTGCCTAAGCGTATTAATATAAAGATCACTCTCACCAAGTCATTTATGCTGCACTTACCGATTAAATAGCTACTGCTAGGTTTTCCGTACTTACAGGAACCTGATGAACAGGAAGCAAAATTTGATAATAGTAAATTAATACATCATAACACTGTGATAAGTGGACAAGGACTACACAAAACCTTTATAAACTGGAATCGATCCTACTAAAGTTTGAATCGTCATCACCATCTGAATCTGTGTAACCTCAAATGATTTGGCTAAATGGAGCATCGATCATAAATATCTTCAGTGACTACAGGTCGACGAACTATGAAGCAAGCATTGTAGCAACCCTCAGCGACCTGAGGAACAGGCAGATTGCTCTTTTTATTTGAGTATAAACACAATCAGTTCGCACAAATCCATAACGGACAAGAAAACTAATTAGTCCCAACACCTCTAAAACACTAATGGTAGTTCATCTGGTTCCATATACACAACAAATTCCATAATTACAATCTCTCAAAACTGATTGAAGAACCAAATAGATCAGTCCATCAATGAATACTATATTATTATCAGTATTACGTTCTGTTTGTATTACTCCCAAGACTACGGTCAAGTAGTTAAAAAGACTCCTTAGTTTGAACCTGATATGACATACCTGTCAAAAGGTAAAAATAAAGATTATTAACTTGAATAATCTTACGTTTGCAGGAAGCAGTAGTGCTGCCACCATATGTCGCATTTGCTGTCAGAATGAATCCTGGCATCTGGGAGTACGTAAAGGTTCACTCTGAAGATCTGTCCGTTGAAGGAATTACACCATCCGAGTACCTCAAGTTCAAGGAGACATTATATGACGAGAAATGGTATGCATGCTTCACTAATATATATAGTCAGAGAATTTACACTGATCGCGAATATAAACTGGGACTACATTTCTGCTTGTCTGAATTTTTCAGGTCCAAGGATGACAACTCACTGGAAGTTGATTTCGGTGCTCTTGACCTCTCAACGCCTCATCTGACGCTGCCATCATCCATAGGAAATGGGCTCCAATTTGTGTCCAAATTCCTCTCTTCAAAGCTGAGCGGCAAGCCTGAAAGTATGAAACCGTTGCTGGATTACTTACTCACACTAAATTACCGTGGTGAGGTATGAATATCAGACACTCGTCATGGTGCACAACTTAACATGAATTCAAATTAAATAGCCAGATGAGCTTCTATACTTTAACAATCTTGCAGAAGCTGATGATTAACGATACCATCGACACGGTGAACAAGCTTCAGACAGCTCTGCTACTTGCAGAGGTTTTTGTTAGCGGGCTCCCAAGATACACACCATTCTTGAAGTTTGAACAAAGGTGATGACCCACAGCTATCTCAAACTCTTTGCTCAAAAGATATGCATTGTGCTGAAGGTTTCTGAGTTCAACTGTGTTGCAGATTTCAGGAGTGGGGGTTGGAGAAAGGATGGGGTGACACAGCTGAAAGGTGCAAAGAGACGCTAAATTGCCTTTCCGAAGTGCTCCAAGCACCAGATCCTATCAACATGGAGAAATTCTTCAGCAAAATTCCATCCATATTCAATATCGTTGTCTTCTCTATCCATGGTTACTTTGGTCAAGAACAGGTTCTTGGCATGCCGGATACTGGTGGTCAGGTTGTCTACATACTGGACCAAGTTAGGGCCCTTGAAGAGGAGATGCTACAAAGAATCAAGCAGCAGGGTTTGAATGTAACACCAAAAATTCTTGTGGTAATGTTCGCAACATCATGATCTTGGTCATTCATAATCCACGTCTTCTTATTATAGAATTATTAAATGATCTGATTGCTGCTACATTCCGACAGCTAACAAGACTGATACCAGATTCCAAAGGTACAAAATGCAATGTTGAGCTCGAACCAGTAGATAACACAAAACATTGTAGCATACTTCGCGTGCCATTTAAGACTGAAGATGGGAAGGACCTGCGCCAGTGGGTGTCCCGGTTTGACATCTATCCTTACCTGGAGAGATATACCCAGGTTTGTCAGCTATGAAATATTTTTCCTCTCGGGCGCGTATTACATATGAGTAAATATTCACAAAGGTAATTTCAGGATGCTTCTGCCAAAATCCTTGACATTTTGGAGGGAAAACCAGACCTGATCATTGGCAACTACACTGATGGCAACTTGGCGGCATCCCTCATGGCAAGCAAACTAGGAGTCACTCAGGTGGGAAAAAAAAATGGGATCATGCAAATATTTCGTTTATCTTTTGCTATAAACACCCAGACAACAAAGAAAATGACGTGACACACCAAATGATCTTCTGACAGGGGACAATTGCACACGCTCTCGAGAAGACAAAGTATGAGGATTCAGATGTCAAGTGGAGAGAGCTGGACAAGAAATACCACTTCTCTTGCCAATTCACTGCTGATATGATTGCTATGAACACTACTGACTTTATCATCACCAGCACATACCAAGAAATTGCTGGAAGGTTAGTGGAATATATTACTTTATTTAAATTCAGTGCACTCACAACATTTGAATCCTAGAGGCCTGAAATGTGAACATATCACGCAGCAAAGAGAAGCCTGGCCAATATGAGCACCACTATGCGTTCACCATGCCGGGGCTTTGCCGCTTCGCCACAGGCATCAATGTCTTTGATCCAAAGTTCAACATTGCTGCACCCGGTGCAGACCAATCAATGTACTTCCCCTTCACACAGAAGCAGAAGCGCCTGACAGACTTGCAACCACAGATTGAGGAGTTGCTCTACAGCAAGCAGGACACTGATGAACACATGTAAGTTCCTTGGAAAGACACAAGCTCGCTTCCACAGGTCATTTTTTTTTTAACTATTATCACTTGTACCATCAAACCAGAGGGTACCTAGCAGACAGGAACAAGCCAATCATCTTCTCAATGGCAAGGCTGGACAAGGTAAAGAACATCACAGGACTAGTGGAGTGGTATGGCCAGAACAAGAAGCTGAGGGGCCTCGTGAACCTTGTTGTCGTTGCTGGCTTGTTGGATGCTTCCCAGTCCAAGGACCGAGAAGAGGTAGAAGAAATCAACAAGATGCACAATCTGATTGACAAGTATCAGCTGAAAGGGCAAATCCGCTGGATCAGAGCACAGACTGATCGTGTCCGCAACGGCGAGTTGTACCGTTGCATTGCTGACTCAAAGGGTGCATTTGTTCAGGTATGCAACAACTTCAATTATGTTGGATCATGGGTGATATATGCCCGCAGTAAATACGAATCAATCAACACTTAATAACATTATGAACTTACCGTGCCTATGGTTTCAGCCTGCACTCTACGAAGCATTTGGGCTGACTGTGATTGAGGCGATGAACTGCGGATTGCCCACCTTTGCAACAAATCAGGGGGGGCCAGCAGAGATCATTGTCGATGGTGTCTCCGGTTTCCACATAAACCCAATGAACGGCAGGGAGGCAAGCGACAAGCTTGCAGACTTCTTCGAAAAGTGCAAGGAAGACCCAGGCTACTGGAACAAGGTGTCCACTGGTGGGCTTCAACGCATCTACGAATGGTAGGCATCGTATATTTTTACTGACTACCTCTCGTACATGTATCTAACGGAAAAATTAACCATACATTGTTATGCATGATGGCAGCTACACATGGAAGATTTATGCAAATAAGGTGTTGAACATGGGTTCAACATATGGCTTCTGGAAGACTCTGAACAAGGAGGAGAGGGTAGCCAAACAGCGGTACCTGCAGATGTTCTACAATCTTCAGTTTAGGAACTTGGTAAGTTGAGAATTTGGTTAACTGATGCAGTGATGATAAAGATTGTGACAAAACGATACCGCTCCTGCAGGCAAGGACTGTGCCAAGAGTAGGCGAACATGCTCCGCAAGCTGCAACAAGTGCGGGGCCTAGTGCAATCGCACTAAGACCAAAAGAAAGGCAAGTGTGCCCACTCTTAAGAAATTTACTGAAGAGAGACCGGAGAAGCAACTGACTGATCCATTTATAACCGTTTGTTGTTCAAAAAAATTGGACGTTGCAGAAAGCCACAAACTAGGATTCAAAGGTGAGCATGCTCCTCCACACTGCAAAACAGTAAAATGATGCATTGGATTAAACAGCCTGCCATGCCCTCTAACGATTTATTACCATCCCTTGTTTGCTTAGGATCATGACCAGCTTGCTTGGGCAGAAGGGTTCAACCTCTGATTAGAGCTTGAGAGCTGCGATGATATCGTGAAGATAAAAAATGCTCGCAGCTGAATTTATTCCATTTATATCTGATACCTCAAGAAGGTACTATAAAGTGATTGGTGTGAGAGTTGTATACATGCGTGATTTGTATCGTGGTCAGAATGACCCATATTGTATGAACATAAAGGATAAAAAGTGTACATGTCACAGCTAATGAGAATCTTTAAGAATACTGAAAAATGAATTGTGCCCAAAATGTAAAGAGAGTTACATTGAGGGAAAAAAATGTGCCAGCCCAGCATTTTCTTTTAGGGCAGGGTAGGGGTGACACCAATTGAGGAGAAATTTTGCAATGGCTTGGACATGTTCAGCGAAGGCCTCCTGAGGCGTCAGTGCGTAGGGGGTTCTAAAGTGAGCCGATAATTTGAAGAGAGGTAGAGGTCGACCTAACCTGACTTGGGATGAGTCAGTTAAGAGAGACCTGAATGAGTGGAATATCTCCAAAGAATAAGCTATGGATAGGAGCGCTTGGAGACCCACAATCAATGTGTCTGAACCATGATCTTTTTTTTTACCTCTAACTCTACTTTTGCAACGTGTCTTTTTGTGTTTCACATGTCTTTCTTTTTTTGTGGGTTTCCTCTCTAGCCTATCCAACCTGCTTGGGACAAAAGGCTATGTTGTTGTATGAATGGATAAGCAAAAATGAAAAAAATTGAAAGAAAAGGAAAATGAAAGGAATTGTAGAGGAAGGAGTAAATCCCGAACTATGCCTGCTTTTAGACCTGACGGGGTGACTCCAGTGTTCTAAATAGTCGGCTATAGCCACCACTATAGACTCTGGGATGAGGAGGGGCTAAGAGAATCTCCATTTAGCGCTAAGCTGAATAGCCTGTTATAGTCACCGCTATAGCCAGCTAAATCCACTAAATTAAGATGATTTAGTTGGCTATGTGATGAAGGCATGAAGCTCTTGATGATGTTCAAAACTTTAAAAGATGATTTAGCCCACTAAACCAAGGTGTTTTAAACTTTGAATGATGATGCAATGAAGGCATGAAGCCATTGACTTACTTTAGTCCATAAAAAAATATTGATTTCGTGTTTTATATCTTAATATTCACTAAGTTTTAATGGTATTGTGAAACCGCTAAATGGGCTTAGTTGTGGCTACAGCGGGCTATAACATTTCTTAGCCTTCGTGAACATCAACAGCTTGCACAAGTCTCCTAGTAATAGACATCATTATCTATCCTATTCCAGTTGTCCTTGTTTAGCCTCTGTGAACATCGATGAGCAGCTGCAATAACAAAAGTCTTGTACCTACTATGGATTTCTTATCATAATCCCTAACATTCTAAGGTACTAAAATTTTCAATTAAAACGTCAAGATGATATCTTCCTCTTCAAGCAAACTTTGCACGACATTACAGACATAAAAACTAGGAATGCAAGTTTTTTAGATTAAGCGCGGACATGATTTGGACACTAAGCCGATGGTTGGCTGGGCCGAGCTGACTAAGCCCACCTTATGAGGAGATCCCATGGAATAATTCGGTCTAAAGCATTAGTGCTTTAGATAAGCCCTGCCTGGGTGACCTCCTAGTATGTATTCGATCGTATGCCAGTCGGGTTAGCGTTCATATATACGGGGATCTAAACCAAAGGTTGGCCGAACACATCTACGGTGGGAGGGAGTAAGCGATGGCGCCACGCAAACGTCGCCGAACGTGCGTGCCGCGCCGACCGACCGCTACTACCACGTCGTCGCCAGAGCCTAACGACGCGACACCGAGTCCAGCCCTTCCCGTGGATGTCCTGGTCACAATTGCCGAGCGCACGGACGCCGCCACCATCGTCCGGTGCGCCGCCGCCTGCAAGGCCCTCCGGCGCGAGATCGTCCGCCCGGAGTTCACCCGCCGCGTTTGCCAAGAGCCCGACGCCATCGTTCCGTCCAGGGTCCTGGGCTGCCTCGGCGCCGAGACCTTCTCCCCCGTGCACCCGTTCACCGTGCCCGCCTTCTCCTTCGCCGAAAACTACCTGGCGCCCTTCGTGTCGCGCAGCAGGCTCGCCCAGCTCCTCGACAAGTACACGGTCGTGAACTCACGCGGCGGGCTCGTCGCCCTGAAGCGCCGCGGGGTCAGCCTCCGCCGGCGGAGGACCGAACTGTGCGTGTACGACCCCATGACCGGCGACCGCGCCTTCCTCCCCGCTCCGCCTGACATCGGGGAGGAACCCTACGACCACGAGCTTCTCGTCCTCGCCGTGTTCTCCTACGTCCTGCTCACCGCCGCCGCCGACGGCATCGGCTGCCCCTTCATGCTGCTCGCCGCGGACATGACCAGCCGGTTCGACGGCTCCAACATTTGCCCCAGATTCCAGACCGTGTCGTCCGACGCCGGCGGCGAATGGGGCCCCATCAACTCCACCGAGCACCACTGCCCGCGTTGGTGCTCGTACGTGGGCAGCTACTGCGACGCCGCGGTCGTCCTCGACGGCGTCGTCCACTGGCTAATGCATGCCAGCGCCGGCTATTACGTCGAAGGGGAAGTTCGCGAGTACATCCTGACGTACGACGTCGCCACGGCCACGGTGGGTTCAGTCGATCTCCCCAGGGACCGCCATGTGGTCTACTGGAGCGGGTCCAAGCTGGGATCGTCGCCGGACGGGAAGCTGAGCTTGACCGTCACGGACTGGCTCGTGGTGTCCGTTTGGGTGCTATCGTCGTCAGGAGGAGGCCACCATTACCAATGGGCGCGGCACGTGGAGATCGACATGATGGAGATGGACTTGATGGAACTGTGGACAGAGGAGGAGGGCGCCCGTAGTTGGGTTAAGGTGGAGAGCTTCGGCGATCAGAGGAGCGGCACGGTGTTCTTGCGCATCGGTGATGATCCTGACACGCTCTTGGTCTTGGACATGGAGACGGGGCGGACGTCGATGCGCTGGCTTCATCATGAAAACCCGCCCGGACCAGCTGGCAGCATCCCATACGAGGTGGACCTCGCATCTCGACTGTCCTCCATGAAAGCCTTCTAAATTCTTATAGGTTCTTGGCTAACGATCGAGCCATGCATGCATGTAAGAACATCTGAAACTTGATTCAGATGTGCCACGAATCTGTGACTGATTGATGAGGGCGAGTGAGCAGTGCCGCGCGCGCTAAGACGTGCTGTCATGTCGTCGCACGTAGTTTCATTTTTGGAGAGGAATGACGATGTCAGTGGTAGTACTAGTGACAACGACGTACGTACGTGTAGACAGCCGATCGAGAAAGGGGTTCCGGTTGATCGACGCTCTCGCGCGCTTGCTCGGTGGGAAGGGGAAGAAGGCGCGGTCGTCGGTCGATTGGGTCGGACCAGCGTTCCAACCTACGGACTACGTAGGTCGCCGGTTGATCTCTAGCTAGGGCGTTTCAGGAGGACCGGCGCTCCGAGCTACGTACGTCACGACCTCGTACCACTCAAGGAGGCCACTAGCACTGCGCGAACACGCAAATCGATGGACGCGGCAGATGAAGGCCTGATTGATGAGGATCTCTCGCCGGCCGGAGGAGTTTGTAGATAGATGGCGATGGCGTCGGTGCGCGCGCGCGGCGATCGGAGGAGGAGAATCTCGCCAGTTTCCCGCGTTTTCCCTGCTAGCGCCGCCTAAACTCCCGCCAAAACCGAGTCGCAAAGCCCGCCAGCGCCGCCTCCGACCGCCGTGTGAGCCGGAGGGAGAACGGGAGGAGGATGTCCTCTTGGGACGACGACGAGTCCGCGTCGGTGGCGGCCGATGCGGCGACCACGGACGTCGAGCTGCTCAAGCGGGCGTGGCGCAACGAGAAGGCGGCGCCAGAGATCCTCCTCTTCGACGAGGATCTCGTCGCTCGCGTCCGCGAGCAGATCCAGCTCCTCGTACGTCCTTCTCCCTCGCCGGTTTTCCCTCCCATCCTCCCCAGTTTGATCTAATTTTTCGCTGCTCCGGCGAGTTCCCGTCCGATCTCTGACGGTTCTGTGATGGCACCAGAAGGAGACGCTGGGCGACTTCGCCGACAGCTGCGTCGACGACCTGGTGGTCTCGCTCTACCAGATGGATCTCGACCGCACGCTCTTCCTCCTCCGCCTCCACAAGGTCAGATCAGAACCCAGTTTTCGTACTCTGCATCGGACCCATGTTTAGTGACCGACCGAACTGATGCCACGGCATTCACAATATTGCTTTGCTGCCTGCAGATCGAAAAATACGCCATGCACATCTCAAGGTCTGAGGAGCTCCTGTCGCCCCAGGAGAAGCCGTTCGCCAAGAGGTACCTTCTGCAAGACGACTGTTTGTGCTAGTTTGTGAATTTTGATGATTCTGATGGGAATTGAATTTCTTGGATTTCATATGCTGCAAGTTGCGTGGAGATCATGAAGAAACATCTGGAGCAGTCCGTGCTGTCGAAGCTGCCGCACGGGTATAATGGTTCTGATGGGCATTCAGTGACGAAGCAGTCTCTATCGAGCACCGAGGAAGACATGAGTATGTATCATCTTTTTTTTTTAAGAGCGAGCACCGAGGAAGACATGGGTATAATTTGGTTTTCATAATTGTTTCAGTTCCAGAGCCTCAGCTCGACACATTTGTCTTCTGCAAAACGAAGACCGACGTAGGAGCTTTCCAGCTAGATGATATGTAAGTACCCAAGCAAACTTCAGTTCTTGTTTCGAGCTTCACTGAGCTTTACTGACCTGTGATGCTTACTTCCATGAAGAGGAGAGGAAGTAGTGGACTTGGTTGCAGACGACTTGTATGTTCTTCGGTACAAGTCCATCAAGGGACTTGTGGAGGGTGGTCGGATTGACCTTATCTGACTTGTGGACTTCGCTCACAGCGCGATGGCAAAGTCCATCGGCTGTGAAGCTGCCCGCCTGGGATCGAATCCTGGGTGCCGCATGGTTGAATAAAACGTGCCTGCCTCCCTGTGCTGCAGCTGCAGTTGACCCCCATGTGTTGGTGTGGGTCCCGCGCTGGCCAGGCTTCGGTGGGTCCCTCGTTAATACAATGTCAGTGAGGAGGTCTTGCTCACTAATCGAGTTTTTTTTTCATTTCAGAACCAGCGAAGACTTCCCTTTTGGTCTTATTCTGAACTCCTAGAAAGGAAGGAATGAAGGGAAAATTGCATAACACCATCACGAAGATAACCTGAACCGAATCTTGTCAATATGTCATCGATGTGGGCGGCATGTGGCCTAGGAGGCTAGGCTCCATGTGCCAGCCTCACATTTGATGGTGTTTTGTAATTTGTACATGACTGATGGTTCTGAACTTAGTTTTCCTTTCTTTCCTTTTTTTTGGTTACTGAAATCAGCATTAATCAATCAGATCTTGTGCCGGGGATGCCACTAAGCCTTTGAAGTCATTTTTCTAGTGCGCTATCTCATATGTATCATGTATCTGGACAGTACAAGGGAAAGGACTAAACGAGAGCTCATATTGGTCATTTCTTTGCTTGGAGACATAAGGATCAGGCTGGCAAGAGCATCTGTCACCATTTTTTAAGGAGAGACGGCAATGGCATTGTCGAACATTTTCTTACTGAGATATCACAATATTAATGTGTATTTGTATACTACGATAGATTGGACACGTGCTGTTGCTGCCTGGAGGCTGGAGCTCGAAAATAGGATGTCGCTCGATGCATGGTTCCGAGCCACGACGGTTATCAGGAACAAGGTTCACAATTTCGTTTTACTCGGTAAAAACCGGTGGCCACCGAAATGTCCGGTTTTCGCGAAAACCGGAAAAACCGGATCAAAATTTGAAAACCAAAATTTGAACCAAAAATGCCCGAAATTTCCGGTAAACCGGACCGGTTTACCGGTAAACCGGTCAAAATGTCAACCGGACCGAAATCGGAAAACCGATTTGAGAGGAAAAATAAAAAAAATTGCAAAAAATTTGAAATTTTCAAAAAATTGAAACAAAAATATGTAAAAAAACTAGATGCAATTTGCAGTGCATTGGTGCAAGAAGAACTCGAAAATTTGATTGTTTGCTTGGTAAAAAAATTGAGGAATGTTGCAGGTTCAAAAAGAGAAAAAAGAAAAAAGGGTTTTTTCTTTTTTTCCTTCCCTTTTCAACACAGAAAAATTTCTCGATTTTTTTCACCTATCAAACGATCGATTTCACGTGTTGTTCTTCCACCATTCGACTCAACATTCGATCTAGTTTTTTTACGTATTTTTTGTTTCAAATTTTTCCAAAATTTGTAAAAAATTTCAAATTTGAATTGGAAAACCGGAATCCCGGGTAAACCGGACCGGACCGGTTTTCCGGTTTTCGTGGTTTACCGCGGGAATGAGAACCTTGATCAGGAAGGAACCTTCCGTGACCGGGAGACCAAGGGCGCGGCGATTCAAGGCACGGGCCACCTATCGGAACGCTAGCTGCTAGCTGCTGCGACCAAAATCGAGCGTCCGCCGACTTTAGTACGTAATCGTATACTACTCGAATTTGCATCCATTGACCATATATATACGTGGGGATCCAAACAAAGGGGGGCTCGCACACAAGTACCCTGGTGCGTAGTAAAGCGCTAAGTAAGCGATGCCGCCACGCAAACGTCGCCGAACGTGCGCGCCGCGCCGAGCGACAGCGACGTCGCCGTCGCCGGACGCGTCATCGACACAAGCCCTTCCCGCGGATGTCCTAGCCAAGATCGCCGAGCGCACCGACTTCGCCACCATCGTCCGGTGCGCCGCCGCCTGCAAGCCCCTCCGGCGCGAGATCCTGACCCCGGAGTTCCTCCGCCACGTCTGCCATGACACGGACGACGGTGACGACGCCGTCGTCCCCTCCAGGATCCTGGGCTGCCTCGACGACGAGATGACCTTCTCCCTCGTGCACCCAAGAACGTCCGTGGTGGCCGCCATGTCCTTCGCCAGGCACCACCTGGCGCCCTTCGTGTCGCGCAGAGCCGCCGACCTCGTCGACCGGTACGCGTTCGTGACGTCGCGCGGCGGGCTCGTCGCCCTGGCGCGGCGCGAGGTCAACCCGCGCCGGAGGTCGAAGCGGCGGTCCGACCTGTGCGTGTACGACCCCATGACCGACGTCCGCGCCTTCTTCCCGTCTCCGCCGGACATCGGCCACAACCCCTACCACGGGCTCATGGGCTCCGTCACCGTCTTCTCCTACGTCCTGCTCACCGCCGCCGCCGACGGCATCGGCTGCTCCTTCATGCTGCTCGCCGCGGATATGTTCAGCTTTTTCGACGGCAGGCGTCCCAGAGTGCAGACCATGTCGTCGTCGGACGCCGCCGCCGGCGGAAAATGGAGCCCCATTATCACGACCGACCATCAGTGCCCGTGGTGGTGCGCGAACATGGACAGCTACTGCGACGCCGCGGTCGTGCTCGGCGGCGGCGTCATCCACTGGCTGATGCACGCCGGCGCCAGCTTCTTCGCGCAGGAAGTCCGCGAGTACATCCTGACCTACGACGTCGGCACGGCCACGGCGGGCTCGATCGATCTCCCCGAGGAACGCAAACTCGCCGCCAACACGAGGGGATCCGGGTCCCTGCTGCAATCGTCGCGGGACGGGAAGCTGATGTTTCTCGCCACGAAAGGCTTCGTGGTCTCCGTTTGGGTGCTCGCGGAGGGCTGCTGGGCGCGGCACGCCGAGGTTGACATGGCGACAATTTGGCAAATGACGGAGTTGCAGCCGGAGACCCATGGATTCGAGCTGGAGAACTTCGGCGACCAGAGGAGCGGCGACGTGTTCTTGCGGGATGGTGATGATTCTGAGACGCTCTTTGCGTTCAACGTGGAGGCGGAGAATCCGAGGCACATGTTGTTCTTCTTTGAGAAGTCGGGCGTCCCGTACGAAGTGGACCTCGCATCTCGGCTGTCCTCCATGAAAGCCTTCTAGCTAGCTGTTACTTAGCTTTCGTCCTCATCAAATCGTTATTACATTTGTAATTAGTGAGCGATCGAACATGCAATGCACATATATACACATAACACTCACCTACGATTTGTCATGCACGTACGCGTGTTGTTCATTGTGTATCCATATTCAGATTGATGGCTCGCAGTGTATTCTTCCTCCCCGCCGCAGCTTTTATCTGCCTTTGAATGGAATCGGTCGCCTTAAGTATCCTACACGGTTTCGCATGAACGTATTGGCTGCAATATATACTCTCTCTGTTTCAAAACATATGCAGTTTTTGACTTTCAGATTTCGCGTTTGACCGTTCGTCTTATTCAAAAAATTTTATGAAAATATAAAACAAATAAGTCATGATTAAAGTATATCTAATGATAAAACAAATCATAACAAAATAAATAGTATTTTTATAATTTTTTTGAATAAGACGAGTGGTCAAACGCGATGTCTGAAAGTCAACAACTGCTTATATCTTGAAACGGAGGGAGTACATGCATACGGTGCCGACTCAAATCCAATCCAAGTGACTCAGTCTCACATACAAAGCAAAGCAGTACGCGATGCCGCCACGCAAACGCCGACGAACATGCGCGCCGCGCCGCGGTTCCGTGACGGCATCACCATCGCCGGACACCCCACAGACTCCGTCGCTCCCGGCGCTTCTCCTAGCCGAGATCGCCGCGCGCACGGACGCCGTCACCATCTTCCGGTGCGCCGCCGCCTGCAAGCTCTTCCGGCGAGAGATCATCAACCCGTCCCTCACCGCACGCGTCGTCTGCCGAGGACCGCCCGACGGCGGCATCGTGCCGGTCTCCACACTCCTGGGCCTCCTCGACAAGACCTTCTCGCTCGTCCACCCATCAGCGACGCCAGCCGCCGCGTCCGTCGCCGAGAACCGACTCGCCCCGTTCGTGTCGCGCAGCGACGGCGCCGCCGGCGGTCTCCTCGAGCGGTACGAGGCGGTATACATACTTGACTATTATCATCGCGAGCTCTTGGTGCTCGACATGGAGACGACGGAGATTCGCAGGATTGTCGGAAAGGCGAACGCGACGGGAATCCCCTACGAGGTGGACCTTGCGTCTCGGCTGTCCGCCATGAAAGCCTTCTAATTAAGATTCTTCGTCCATATTGATCGAAAATGTGATCGATTCGATCGTATACACTGCTCAGTGTACATATATTTGACGGTGGGGTAGGGATTTAGAGTTTTCTTGACCTGCGTGTGAAAGTCTTATTTATTTATGCAAAAATGTCCAGAGGTTGTCTTACCTCCCGCAAAATCTGACAGAAAATGAAGCGTTTCGATAGGAATGGCAAAAGAAAAACATTGCAAGGAACAGTTTGTACCATGACAACTGCATAAATAAAGGGTCTTCAGTGTCCTACTCGGTTTTGCATGCACGGCATTGGCGGCAATATATGCATGCGTAGCGCCGCCGGCCCAAACATCATATTCAGGTGACTTAGCTTGGCGCACACAAAGCAACAAGAGATGCCGCCACGCAAACGGCGCCGAACATGCCGCGAGAAAGCAACGACGACGGTGCCATCGTCGCCGGACGCGTGTCTAGCTCTTCCGGTGGATCTCCTAATCGAGATCGCCGCGCGAACGGACGTCATCACCATCTTCCGGTGCGCCGCCACCTGCAAGCTCTTCCGGCGAGAGATCCTGAACCCGTCCTTCACCACCCGCGTGGTCTGCCGCGACGGCGGCGTTGTGCCGGCCTCCAGCCTCCTGGGCCTCCTCGACAAGACCTTCTCCCTCGTCCACCCGTTGACACCAAACGCCGCGTCCTTTGGCGAGAACCACCTCGCCGCCTTCGTGTCGCGCAGCGCCGGCGGCCTCCTCGAGGAGTACAAGGTGGTGACGTCGCGCGGCGGGCTGGTCCTCCTGGAGCGCCGCGAGATCAACACGCGCCTCTGGTCGAAGCGGCGGTCCGACATGTGCGTGTACGACCCCATGACCAACCACCGCGCCTTCTTCCCCTTCCCGTCGCGCATCCACCGCAGAAGCATCGCCTTAAGGTACGTCGTGCTCACCGCCGCCGACGGCATCGGCTGTTCCTTCATGGTGGTTGCCGTGGACATGGACGCCATCGGCAACCACGAGTGCAACCCGAGAATCCACGTCCAGACCGTGTCCTCGTCGTCGGATGCTGGCTGCCAATGGAGCCCAGTCAACTACCCCACCTTCGAGGGGCGGCCGTGGTCTAGGCCCGTGGATGGCCAGGACGCCGCGGTCGTCATCGACGGCGTCGTCCACTGGGTGATGGAATCATGGGAGAGCATCCTCACCTACGACGTCCGCACGGGCAGAACGGGTTTGATCGCGCTCCCCAATGACGGGATGGCGCGGAGGTCCCGGTTGAGGTCGTCGCCGGACGGGAAGCTCACCTTGCTCTTCATCAGCGGGTTCAAAGTGCTCGTTTGGGAGCTGCTGCGGCGGCCAGGAGGCGGCTGGGCGCGGCAGGCGACGATCGACACGGAGGCGAGTGTGAGGTCGCTGCTGCAGGACATTGTTGAGTTGGAGAGTGAGAATCTTAGGTTTAAGAACTTCGGGGACCAGAGGAGTGGCGCGGTGCTGTTGCAATATGTAGTTGATAGTAGTATTGATCATCGCGAGCTCCTGGTGCTCGACATGGAGACGGAGGAGGTTCGCAGGATTGTCGGAAAGACGAACGCGACGGGAATCCCCTACGAGGTGGACCTTGCATCTCGGCTATCCGCCATGAAAGCCTTCTAACCAAGCTTCGTCCATACTGATCGGAAATATGGGGCGTGTTCGGCTTCTGCTGCTCCTGCTGCTACAGTCAACTGAATTGCTACAGTACGCGAATCCTCCGCTATAGTGTTCTCTCTCACTATTCAAATTGCAACTGCAACTGCATCCTCCAACCGAACACCCTGAATCCTCGACGCATAAACACTGCTCGATCAGTGAACATATGTGCTACGTACATTGATTAATTAATCACGTCATGAAAATGTGATGGAAGTGTAAATACATGTGCTACATTGATTATCATGTCATGCCCAACAGTCCAAGTGTTCCAATCCTACCAGAGAATCATCCTACTCCATCAGTCCCAAAAAAATTGGACGTTTGCTCCACGTCAGTTGACTGAGAACTTGCTTTTCTCTCAGTCAAATTTCTCGTTCGTCGGATTATGATTGAACGGTTGCCTGATCCTGTTGCTGTGGCTGGAGTTGTTTCACATTATCGGGCCCAAATCACGCTCGTGCAAGCCCGATTAGATTCCAGATCAGTTCTCCCGTGAGCTTTTGTTCATTGACTGCGAGTTTGGAGACTGCCCGCGAGATGTGAGGCGACGGAAATGTCCGCCCGAGAGTTTGGAGGCTGCTTGCGAGTCGGAGGTCGCAGGCGAGTTGGGAGGCCGATGGCCATTAAGGAGGATGCCAGCGAGATGTGACGGGGGTATGTTTCTCCAATCGATGTTGCAAATAGGGTTCATTTTCAGTTCAAACGATTCGTCTTTGTAGTTCAGCCAAATTTGTGTTCATTTGTTGTTTGATTCCCAAATCCATCTTCCAAATTGTCTCAGATATATCTATGGTGGCAATCGAGCGCCGGGCCGCTGGCCTTCAAATGGAGTCAGCGCCTCTGGTTTTCTCTGGATCTGGAGCACCTAATCTCGCCCCCCTGATTCTTCGTCAGTTCTGGGCAGAAACTCCCGCTGGCCACCGTCTGTCCTCTTCTTCGACCAGCATTCAGTAGCTACGGCGAGCATGGCAACCAGTAATGGCCTGCAGGTACTGTCGCTTCCCCATCCCCTTCCTTTCTCGTTTTATTAAGCAGATCTTGATTTATTCAGTTGCATGCTCGTGCTGGTCTGGTAGAGCTGCTGGTTTGCTAGTGCTAGAGTTGTTGCCTGCTTGTTGTTAGAGCTGCTGCCTGCTAGCGGTAAATCAGCTTGTACTACTGCAATCAGCAGCTACTTGCAGCCTGCTAGTGTAGTAGTGTTACAGTCAGCGGTGATTGTGGAAAGGATGCTGCTGCTTAATACATTTTTATTGCACGTAGCTTGTCAGTAGTCACATTTCGTTTTTGCTTCAGTTACCTTGCGATCTCCTAGTTGCAAGGAGTGGGTTCTTTTATTTTGGTTAAAATGGTGCATAGAAGACATGGAAAAAGGCCTTAATATAAAATTTTGTTAATGGGTTTGTTTCTTCGTAAAGACTAGCTAAAAAGCCCACTTGTTCACAAAGCTGACTTGACAATGCCAACTCACCTAAGCTGGGCCGTGTTTTTCTTATTTGTTGTTAGTTTAGCATTTTTTGCTGCTGGCCCTATGTTTCTCATCAAACAGCTATCAAACATTGAGACAATCACTAAATCTCAATCATTTGAGATATATGTTTGGTCAGGGTTATATTTGTGTCGGGTTCGGTTGGGGGAAGGTGAATTGAGCTATATGTTTGGTCAGGATGTACTCAAGTTAGTAAAGCGCTTTTGCAATGGTCAAGTTTTTCCAGGTTGAATTGTGATTCTATAGTTTGGATTGATATAAAGAGAAATGGATCCACAATGCTATCATCATATACTGAATTTTCAGGCTGCTTTACTTCTGTGCCAATATTGTATGTTTCTTGACTTCAAACATCACCGAAACTCCGAAACCTTCACTCTGATTGACATATTGATCTGCTTCGTTGGGCTTGTGGTTTCCTGTATTGCACCGACTCTAACACTACCGCACTTGTATGCCAATACTGTATGCACAAAACTCTGATTGACATATATTTCGTCGTTTTCTGTTTGTGTTGGACTGCCTATCATCTGATTTCGGAGGCCAATAATAATTACAACTAGTTCATATAACAACTACAACCTGTAAACTTGTAGTAATTTTAGGTAAAGCATGCCTTAATTTTTTTGGATGATGATGATTTGACACGAATAATATGATGTATGCATATGTGTGAAATTGTGTCTGTTCACTTAAGCAATTTATATTTGAGCCTCTGAATTCATGATGTAGCAACCCCCCATCAGATAGAAATGAATAGATATGACACAATCAAAGAGATTGCTCGACCATGGCATAACTTTGAATTGGTCTTTATCAGCAATAACCTCCTCAATGACTCCTTTCTCTGTTGCAGTGAATATGAGATGCCATGACCCATGTGACAAATATGCCGCGAATAATAAATGAAGATTCAGGTATATCCTTGTTTTTGTACCTCTAAATGTTTGAACTGAACCATTTGCCCATATCATCTTGTGGATATTGTATTGGCAGTATATTTCCTTTGGCCTTGTGGTTTTTTGTTAGTGTTGCCTTGTGTATCATCTGATTTTAGAAATCAATAATAATTACTGTTAGCTCATATAAAAATTACAACCTATGAACTAGTAGTAATTTTAGTTAAAGCATACCTGAATTTGTTTGGACGATGATGTATTTGACATGATCTGACCCATATATTTGCTTTTGCCATTTCTTTCATGTAACAGAATATAATGGTCTAAATTTTTAGTTACTTCTAGCCATGGTATGAACAAAAATATGTAACTGCAATGATTTGTTTTATAATGTTAACCTTCGGCGATTTTTGTTGCTTGAATCTTAGCTTTCCTGTGTGGAAATTGGCCATGCAATTGATTACAAGTAGTAATGTTGTGTATGTGTGAACCACAATGGTTGCATGTAATTCTTTTCTTAACTACTGCCTCCTCAATGGCATCATCCATCTCTTGTTTAAACAATATAATTCGTCTTCCCTTAGGTTTTACGAACAGAGGATTGTTTAGAATGTTGGTAAAAGGTCATATTACAATGTTGGTAATAGGTCTGAGAAAAAGTGAAATATCCATATATGCATGACTTTGGGCAGTACTGGGCTCTAGCAACCATCTCACCATGCACTTGTGCTCACATTTCTAGTGTTTTGTTACCTGTACTGAATTGTGATATGTTACCTTGTGGGCGGAAATAGATTCAAAAGTAGGATGTGATGGACGCGTAAGCGAGTAGTTGGGCTCAATGTGAGCGATGGTTGTTATCAGTCCTAGCTGACCTTTGTTCTTTATCAGATCCAGATACACATATTCACACGATAGGGAGAGAGAGAGTGGGGATAATCCTCGCCTTTAATTTTGTCCATCTAGTCTGATGTTAGCCCCTTGCTGCATTATTTGCCGAGCAAGTATGCATGTAACACGCAATAATGTTTGCATGTATATTGTTAGTCTTCTATTATACAAATCAAGGAAATTACACATTGTTTCGTTTGAATTTATTTGTATGCTATACGATGAAATTTTAGTATGGCACAATTGTAATTTTACTCTTTCTTGAAAACTTTTCTTCAAATACTTTGTCAGAAGACTGAAATATGTTTGTGTACATCTAAGAACATCAGGGTAGACAGAAAAATTTATAGTCATTTGATTTGCTTTTCATTACTGTTATCGCCTGTTGAAATTGTGATCCATCTGAATTTACCACTCAAGAGTTGCCAGTTTACCACTTAAAATGAAACTTACAACTTGGTTCCTTGTTTTAATATCTGTGAATGCCTTCTTGAGTATTTGTTACTAGTCAAATATTTTGCCTCTAATAGGACTGCATATGCTACTGACCATGAACATGAACTTTGTTTTTTCTGCAGATAGTAGTAGTTTATTTGCTGCACATAGTAGTAGTTTAGTGTATACCATGCGACAATAGTTCATCCAGCATGTGGATTTATATCAAGTTGTTGGAACCTAGCATGTGCTTTGTAGCAAATATTACTGAAATTTATATCAAGTTGTTGGAAGCAAAGTTTCACGTATTGACTATTGTCACATGTGTATTGCTACTTCAGGTCACATGATATTCTTTTCTGTAATGGAGAATTCAGGTTTCAGAGTTCAAGAAACCAGGCCTCTATGTATGTACAAGAGCGGGGTTAGAAAATCACCATTTGAGCAGCGTCAGTCTAGTGTGAGGAAATTTTAGGCCCGTCGCAGATCAAACTTCTCTAAGCTGAAGATTAGTCACCGAGTATTTCCACCCAGATCTGTCAAACCTGAATGTGCTACAACACCCTGAACAATACGAAGCCAAAGATGTAGCATTTTTTGGTAGTGGCTGCCTGTATTGTGCCATGGTCTGAAACCTGTGGGATGCACAACATTATAGCTTTCTGCCTTTGATTGGTTGCTAAAAAAGAACAAAATAGGGCTCATGCGACTAAGTTGAAAAATGCTAAACAATAAGGCTAACTGAGGCCTTTGCTATAGGAAATTTGAATACTGACACTAACTCACTACTGACAAGTTATAAAAGCTTGCAAATGAACTACTGACAAGTTATAAAAGCTTGCAAATGAATACTCCCATGTACTTTGGAGCACGCTGTATTCTGAAATGAGTATTTTGATGCATTCAAACCTGCCGTTAGAAAACAAATTATATTAGCACGAAGAATATCATAGCATGTCCTGTTTTAACCTCACATCACATTGTAGCTTACAGTAATAATATTAGTCTAGTTACCTCAATTGTAACCCTTGAACTGTTTGTTGAGACTGCTTTATTATCTGACAGAGAATTTGTATTTACATTTTCCAGCACAAAGAAATGCAAAATATTTTACTTCAGTCTGATCTTCGGGGTACTGCATACAAACTCTGCACAAACATGTTGCAATAAAGCGGCCAGTAGAATTGGTCCACAAAAGTCTGTAACAAACAGACTGCAAGTTAGCGGGTTCGTTTGGTGCATCCGTTAACAGACAGGATCCGCTTACAGAGAAACCCATGTTTTATGCCCAGTCTGCGCACAACTCACTTTTTTGCTTCTTGTTTTGCGGACGTTTAGATCTTAATCCTACGGTACAAAAATGTGACTGAGACAAACATCAAATCTCAGTCACCTAGCCTGGAGACAGATCCAAAAAATTGGCGCTCTTGACTTTTACATATCATTTGACCATCCGTCTTATTCAATTTTTTATATGAATACTAGAACAAACATGTCATGATGAAAGTATAATCAATGATAAAACAAGTTATAAATAAAAAAATAATATTTACATAAATTTTGGAATGAAACGAATGGTCAAACATGATGTCTAAACATCAGTTATTTTGAGACAGAGAGTATTACTCAAGCTGCACCTCTTAAATTAGTACGTACTAAGCTCTAAGCACCACGATGCTATGTCTAGCTAGAAGCACGCGTTGTATGTATAGCTGTCCGTCCGGCATATAAAATTGAATATGCTACAGTTGCTGTACAGTTTTGCGAAGCAAGGGTTGACAGTGGCGAGTCTAGCGTTGGGCCTAAGGTGGGCTGAAAGAAGGGAAAACAAAAAAAAGAAAAAATGCTACTGTTCATGCTGCTACAGTATGGGAATTGCATATTGGGCTGGATTTGGGGAGTGTTGTTGAAGTGTACTTACTAGTACATCATGATCTGACAGCAAATCAGTCGCTTCCATGTGGCTGGAGTAGACGAGTACAGTGGTGACACATCCATCATGGTGGTTTCTTATAGATGCATCCTCTTGTTAGTGGTTATGACTAGATATCTGCACATCTATTTTACCAGCAACAAACGAACAATGTCATGGAGTAACAACGAACGCCGCAACTTGTTATAATATAAGAGACGGAAAAAAAATTGAATCAGGTTCGGAAGAATCGCCGTCTTGTGTGCAAGGGCAGCCAAATGAAATGCCACACCAGCTGTAGTAGGTAGATGGACAACAACCCTCGCACAACCTACCAGAGCATTCGCTATCACGATGACAAACGCCAGCAGTTGCCTTCGGCATCCCTACCCCCGTGAGAAATTCAAGATTCTTGGCACAAAAAGCATGTCCTCATCTCACGCATCTTTGTTCTGTTTGGCCGCTGCTCATGCATCCAGACCAATGACAAGAATCCACAAAACAGCAATCACATGGCTGAGGCAGTTTATGGGCTAGTTTGGATGCTGCCCTGAGCATGGTGCCTGGGCAAAATAGCTGCCTGGTCAGGCACGCGATGGTTGCCTGGTCAGGCATCGATAGAACTGGTTTTTTTTTTTGAAGGGAAAACGCCCATAAAGGGACGGAAGCTTGCTGTTTTACAAAAGAACCCCCAACAAAGCTACAAATTAAGATGAGGTCCTTTTGGAAGCCTAAAAGGACACAAATAAACATTACAATTACAATCAGGTCCTTAATAGGAAATGCTAACGTCTGCGGGGAAGAACTCATCAGCGCCGCCGCAGCAAGCTCCCAAAATCTGAGATGGGGAACGCCTAGATCCTCGACAGCAGAAACTCCAGTGAGAGTGCCTCCGCCCACAAGCGGGACCAAGCAGCGTGTGCAGCACCAGGATGCTGAATCGCTGCGCCGTGAACGGGAAATGGCCTCGCGAAGCAAGCCGATTGACAGGCCGGCGGTCCGCCCAGCCGTCGCCTCAAAGCTCACATCGACAGTAGAGGTTGAAAGAGGACCGGCCGTAGATCTCGAATATGCATCACCGGGCCAGACCAGAGGACCCTTGCCTTTGGGATCAGCAAAGAGCGATCTACCAACGAGGAAGGGCAGCACTCGTCGGACAAGAGCTCTACAGGAAGAGCTGAACCACCACCCAACCTCAGTTGTACTTGCAGATAAGAAGCAGAGAAGAAGAAGGGGAATACACTCGCCGGGGAGGAAGCTGGCAAGGACAGCGGCCATCACGGCAACATCCATAAAGGAGAAAACTGAGCACTGATTCAGGCCGTGCTTCCGACAAATCGCTTGTCAAAGCGAAGAACTACAGCCAGAACTGCTCAGATTATTAGATTAAAAACCTAAAAACAAACTAAGACTAAGCTACTAAAACTACTGCTACAGACGGGTCCCCCTCCAACTCGATGCTGGCAGATAACCGGAAAGGAAGGAGGAGGGGGGCCGATCAAGATTTCCTAGAGAGATTCGCTGGATTCACGATGGGGAAGGAGAAGCTACAGTAAGAAGGAGAAGGTTGGAGAAGAGCCTCGGGCGACCTGGTGCGGGTGGTTGAGACCGTTTGCTCCGATAGAACTGGTTGTTTGGTTGCAAGAGTCTGCCTGAGGGGAAAACGGAAGTAACAAAGTACGCTTTGCTCTGTGAAACACACAAGTCTGTTAGTATGTTTTTGCTGCTTCGTGGTCCAGTTTCCACGACAACAACATCTACGGCCATGGAAGATCCATCGCCAGCAGCGAGACTCGGCCGGAGAGGGGTTGTTCACCAGCAAAATGGATTCGTTGGGAGGTTTAGAAGAGATTGGTGAGATCAATTTGACGCAATTCATAGTGTGGATAATGAATTTTGAAGATCGGTGGCCAGGGCTTAGAAAGAGGAAACAGGGGACTTGAGCAGGAAGCGTTGCCGGCGGTCATGGTGTCCGCCCACGGGCGTGGCGTCCGAGCGCGGAGGTGGCAGTGCGAGCCTAGGACCAGCAGCGGCGGCTCCGGTGCGGGATGGGGACGCGGCGGCCCAAGCACGGGATTGAGGAGGCGAGTGCGGATGAGGCCGCGGCAACTGCGGTACGCGAGCTGCTTCTATTGCCGTAGTTGCTGCTGCTGCTCGTGAGAGGGGGCGGAGGGGTGGCTGTTGCAGCTGCACAGGAGGAAAGATCGGGAGAGAGGAAGAAGAAGGGTCAGGCGCGGACGACTCGCGGAAGCGTTCGCTCAGACGCTCGAAATCGAACGCCTGAGATTGACAGACTCGCCTGAGGACGTGCCTGACCAGGCAGATTCTCAGGATGGCAACCAAACACAAATCGATGACTCTCAGGCACCGCTCAGGCTCAGGCAAATTGCTCCAGGGCAGCAACCAAACTAGCCCTATAACTTTGGACGGTAGCATGCTCAGAACAGATATCAACACTAAACCGAACATATCAAAAATCCATGAAGCCTATTATGGCATCACATCAGCTTCTTATTCACTAGGAGTAGCTAGTATTTCCATGGGTTCCAATCTTAATTCACCACTCTTGAATTACACACTAACAAGGCATAAAGACAACCACCATGCAAGTTTGATGCAAGTTCATACAGCTGGTAGGAAGGATGAAGCTTGACAACACTAGAGCATTGGTCTCTTGCCAGATTTGACAAAGCCTAGTACAGGTCACCTTCTTTGTGAGTGTGGATGACACAGTCAGACTTGGGGTATGACACACATGTCAGCACATAGCCTTCAGCCTGCTGCCCATCGTCAAGGAAGGATCCATCCGACTGATCTACCTCGCCAACCTCAATTTTGCCAGCGCAGGTGGAGCAAGCCCCAGCACGGCATGAGTATGGCAACTCCACACCAGCATCCTCAGCAGCATCAAGGATGTAGGTGTCATCTGGAGCCTCAAACACATGCTCTTTCCCTTCTGGTCCGACAAGCTTCACTTTGTAGGTAGCCATTGCAGAAACGTCAAGTTTCTTGGAGGTCTTCAGGCTTGGGACATGCATGCCTTGGTTGAAGAAGCTTAGAGACGAACGACTCTTAACCACTGTCTGTGGGACCTGAGTTCTAACATTGCTCAAGAGCGAGCAGGAGCTTGCAAATGTGCTGATCGACATCTTGAAATCTACATTCAAAATCAAGGAACACAGTTAGATATCTCAACCATCATGAAGTCTAACTTAAGCAACATACAAAATTACCAACCCTCATGCAACACTAAACCAACACTCGTACAAAAGGAAATTATTCTCAGGCATTCACAAATTGTAATGTGTCACAGTCAAACTGGACATATGTCATGGTTTGGAGCTGCCATAGTCATAACAAAAACAAATCTTCAGCCAACATTCAGTAATTACCATGAAATTTACCTAAATCTATATGGAAATGGCCACATTCTGCTTAAAAATTGACATAAAGGTACATACAATTCATATCATTCCTTAACGGATGAAAAATGAAACCAGGACACATGCTTGCTCTGCAAGAACTAATCAGCTGTGCCCACTTCTAATTCATCAAACACAATCGGAATATTGAGACAACAATACATATAACCGACATAATCCATGACACTCCTCGATAACAAATAAAACAATAGAAACTCATGGTTGCTATGCGACAATTCATTGGTCCATCTGCTGTCTAGTTCACTATGATACCATCATAGTTACTAATACAGTTGACAGTAGTTGAAAACAGGGTTATCTGATATATGCCAATGGTATCTTAACCAAGGAAGAAAAATGGGCACAGCATCCATTTCCTCCATTGAAAGGGCATGATTACTCTGCGGAGCAATATGAGAACGGCAGGCATTGCAGATGCGCCCACCATTCACTCGAAGCTCCAGTGACATGATACATACTGTATGTTCCTTTCTTTTTCTTCTCCTTCTTCACAAAACTCGTTGGATAAACCGATTTGGCATTCAATTCTTGGAATCAGGACTACTGAGTACACAAAGCTGACGAGGTCTACTCTCCATGCACACGCAGCTACCAGAAATCCTAAATCCATGAATCCACAGCTACAAAATCCTGAATCCATCCCCTTTCTCGTCAAGATGTGCTAGGCTACAGAACAGAACTACAAAAACCTGAGGGGGTTCAAAGCTAGGGAAACAACATCACATCAAATCCAATCAAGCCTAGTTCCATAACATAGCAATCGAGCAAATCGTAGTTCCCGAATGGAACAACAAGACTCCATCATGGGCTAGACTACAAGAGACCAGCCCGATTCAGAACTCGCGAAGACGGGCAACGGAATCAAACACCTAGTACGGATAGGCGCGAGATCCTCAAAACCGCGAGCCAGCCTCACGGGGGAAGAGCAAGGGGAGAGCGGGGGATACCTCAAGGCCGAGGAAGCGGCGGCGGCGCAGAGATCGAAGGAGATGGAGAGGCGGCTGCGCAGGGGTCTCTCGCCTCTTCTCCTCTGTCTCGCGCCGCGTCTCTTTTTGTCACCCTCGCGGAAGGCGGCGTGGAGAGCAGTGTGCAGTGGACGGGGCGGCGGCCAAACCCTCGTTTTTAATGACGCGCGCGGGTGGTGGGGATGGTGGAATCCGGGTGCGCCTGCAGCCCGCCGGCCGGGGTGGTAGGTGGTTTCCAGTTTCGGCTCCCAATACATTTCACCGGGACGGACGCCATGGAAGCTTCCCGAAGCGAACAGCTCGATTGCGTTTGGGCCTGAGAGGGTTGGGCTCCGAATGGCTGGGCCTGTCAAATATTTCTTTTTTTCACTAGGACGAGTGAAGAAAAGGAAATGAGTGCAGTAGAGTACAGTGGTCCTCTACCTGGATCACGTCACGGCGTCAAACGTTTTGGCTCCGCACATAACCTGCGACAATGATGGGTGCAGTGTTTAAGCGCCGTCTGAGGGCTCGTTCGGTTGCACAGGACCTAATCCTGAATGGAACTGATCATCGGGACGGATCGAGTGAATCCTGTCCCGTCACTTGATCCGTGTGCAGTTTTTGTTCCTCTTCATTTTCCGTTCCATGTCACCACCAAGCTGTTCGGCAGGGCAGGTTTTCAACGGGAACCATTGTTGTGTAGTTGCAGTTCTTGATTCCATCAGTATTCGACATGATACTACAGGTGCATACGACAGCAATAAAACATGACAATTTGACGAGCTGCGACAGGTAGTCTAGACACGAAAACAAAAGAACTTGAACATATGCAATCTCCCAAAAATGCAAAGAAAAACAAAAAAAAAGACACATTGGCGATCTGCAACATGCAGTAATTAAGATGAGATCCCATATGCAATCTCCTAAATTCGTTGGCATTCCATACACACAAAAAACAATAGAACTTGAACCAATTCACATGGTGCCTAAAGAAGCCTACACAATTACAGATGCACATTATGCACTCGCACTGCCCTTTTCTTTAGTATAACAACTTTGGTAGCCAAATTCAGTTTTCTTGGCATTGTCTCTTTATCAGCTTGAACAGCACAGTTCTCATACGCTCCACACTATTTAGTTAGATACAAGAAAGTTTTGTGTGCCTCTAATAACCTGGCAAAGCTAATGCATACAAGCAGATTAACCTAACAGTCAATATAGGAGCTGGGACCAGTAGACAAGCCCATCCATCAAATGCCTTTCGAATTGATATTTTTGTTTATCACCACTCTGATCCAGGTCTGCAAGTAAATTATAGAAATGCAGTCAGCAAGTCATTTGTCAGAAGCTGATATGCACAAGTAAATGAACATCAAGTATTCAGTCTATACTAAAGAAAAGGCAGTGCATAATGTGCATCTGTCTATCATTACAGATAATATGAAAGTTGCAAACCTAATTTCAGAACATTGTGAGGAGTACGCAATTTATGATTTCACACCCTTCGAGTGAAAGGGATAAGAAGGTACCACTGGAGATTACAAGCTTACAATACATTGACAAGCTGACAGCATCTCATGGTCAAGCCATTACCAAGGGACGGGACCAAAATTAACTAGGAGTTTAGTAGCAGAAGCTAGCACTACTTGGAATGATACGACAGCTCAGAAGCTCCAGAAGAAGGCCGGGCGTGCTTTCTTGGCCGGCGGCAGCAGCCTAGGTCCGGCATATGGCGTAGGCAGCGTCTCCGGAGGAGGCGGCGCTGGCGCTGGGCGTGGTTGCCGACGGCATCTCGGCGTCCACCGCCCTCGCCGACCTCAAGATCCAAGAATCGGCATGAGGGAGGGAGGGGGAGGAGGAGGAAAGGGATGCGATTACCGGTGAGAAAGGGGAAGGACGTCACCTGGGCAGGTCCACCTCGCCGTCGTCGTAACACGCCGCGCCGTCGCCTCGCGCCGCTAGCCTCGCGTCGCTGCTCGCTCGCGCCTTCGCCCCGAGCTGATTCGATCCGGAGGGTAGGAGGTCAGTTTTCGAGCCGGGCCGTGGAGAGAAGGAAAATGTCAAGACGGGTCCGTTTACGAATCGGCCATGCTTAACCGAACAGCCGTTCCGTGTTCGGCCCGGCTTCAAACAAGCCCGGCCCGATCCGCGCGGAATCAATCGCGTTCCAGGCCTGGAACAGTGTAACCGAACGAGCCCTGAGACGGAACTTCCACGGACGGCGGCTACATGAAACACGCCATTGTCATGCGACGAACCAAATTAAGACCGCATATTTCCACCTTCTGTGCACGCAAGGACATTGGTAACCAACACATGATTTTGAATTTACGACCGACCGGGCTAGACTTGCCAAACAGCAGCGGCCAGCGGTCGCCGTCGCACATGCAGCGCAAATGTCCGTTTTGGTCACTGCGTGGGCAGAAGGTTGAAAAAATGTGCCCCTGACCGTAGCGTCGCGCAAGACTCTTGGAATGGAATTCCGCACTGACGATGCGCGTCTTGGCACGCCGCCTCTGCATCTCGCATCACGTGTTTGCTGCCCCGTTTGACCACTATACATTCGCCGGTCCAGCGACTTATGGCAAGGAATTCCTCTACGAGTTCAGCACTCACTTGTGTGTTGTGTCAGGCATAGCTCCGAATCAGACATACATTTTTGTCCTCGCCAACAGTTCAGCAATTCTATACACGAGTTTTCTTTCACGAGTTCTCACAAGAGATCGATAAAGAAACCACACAAATGATCTAGCAGTTCGAGAAACATAAGCAATGGAGGCGTGTTGCTCCCTATGGTTGTGTGTACTGTGCACATATATGTTCAGCCAGCTCAACAAAACATACAACCGTGAACTGTGCTACAAGGTGGTAAAATCAGGGATCAAAGCAGTAGGGAACAAGCGCCAAGTGTCTTTCTGTCAAGTTCTTCCACGAGCTGTCTGCCACAATTTTCGCATGTCCACAACCCCGTGAATGTTCTTGAACCCATCTTTGGACGAAGTTTGGTACCTCTGTCATCATTGTAACATGGCATATGTGCAGCTATGCTTTCCATTACTTATAAAATTCGAAATGTGCTGTTCAACCTGAAATGAGATGAAGATATGGAGCAAAAGCTAAAAGTTATGACAATAAAAAACAAATAGATATCCTAACACAACAGTTTAAGTTAAAAATACCTACCAATCAAAGAGGAACAACTTGCAAGATGTCGCCTCATGTTGAAAGCAGCTTTCCATACTCACTCAGCAAGATGGGAATGTCATCCATGCGCAACTGAGGCAATGAAAAAAAAAAAAGGATAAGAGAATTCATCAATTGATTGGATGTGATCATTTGTGATGGAAGACTTAATTCCATACGCTACTACATACATACCTGTGAAGCACTTTTCAAATGGAAAAAACGGAGGGCTTCTATTTCTCGAAAAGCTGGCAATGGATTTCCACTGTAGTTGCAGCAAGAAAATGGAATCATAATTGAGCAAAAAATGCTACTGACAAGTATTTAGCTGAAATAGAGCACTTAATAGTTAATAATCTTTTTTCTGTCATAACGAGCCCTGATCATGACCAAGTTATAACGGGCTGTTCGTTTTCTCTAGGCCTAAATTTAGACCTGTCACATCAAAGAGAATCTTGCTATTTAGGAGTATTAAACAAAGTCTAATTACAGAACTAATTGCAGAACTCCTGGGCTAATTTGCGAGACGAATCTAATGAGGGTAATTAAGCCGTGATTAGGAGATGGTTACTGTAGCATCACTGTAGCAAAACAAAGGTTAATTAGGCTCATTAGATACATCTCGTAAATTAGCACCCATCTGTCAAAAAAATTTGCAATTAAACTTTATTTAATACTCCTAAATAGCAAGATTCTCTTTTGCATGCTCAATTTTTAAACCAAGTAAACTAGATCCTGACAGAAGATACCACACTTTATTTTCGACTTATTTGCCCCCTACCCATATCAGACAGGTGCAGTGGCATGGAAATGCACCATAATTGACCAGGCATATTCAGCAGTGTACATTCTTAATTACTACTTGTCCCAAATACCCAATATAAGTTTATTTCTAGCAGTTCAGTCCACTGCCATGACACGAAAGAGAGTATAGGACCAGAAGAGAAATGATATTACAAGGACATGTCAATATTATAAGGCTGCTTTCAGATTTGCTGAAAAACAAATCTGAAAAACACTAATAATATATAGGTACATAACAAGTGTAGAATGGAGACTGAAAGGGGGAACCGTACGCATAGCGTTGATGAATGAGGCGTTGGTAGTCCCTTAGCAAAGGGCCCAGTTCCTGCATTTGTATTGAGCTAGCCGGACAACTTCTCCAATGATCACGAAGTACCTTCATATCAAACAAAAATGTCAAAATGCCCTCAGAAACTGATACATGTGAGTTACAGTAACAGTGAGCCATAAGTACCTGAATGGAAGCAACCTGGTCGCTAGCTGGAAGTGATTGACCAGCAAGCCTAGAGGACAATTCCACAAGTTCTTTATCATTGATTTCGTCAACAAAGCTTGCTGAAACTTCCTCAGAAAGTGGAATTCCCAGTCGTTTGGCCAATTCAGTTATTGGAGACTCCTGGGTCTCTGTCTTCTGCAATCATCACATATCTTAGACATTACAGGCTTTTTCTGTCGCCTGAAATATTCAGAATGAACTCCCACACAAATAAGCACATACCTTTAAGTTGGATTGCTGGGCATCACCAATCATAGTGCTCGGTTTGCTCTCTGAGTCAATGTTAGGGGCTGAATCTCGTTTCGCAATCGGGTCATCTGAACCATAAAATAGAATTCAGAAAAGAACAATTTTATGTCTCTCCACTAAGTATCACAGTAAAAATTTGTTTCGTAATGTATGTCCACTTAAGTAGCATATGACTGCAATAATTAGTCATGAGTTTCTTTTCTTTCATCATAGAAGTATGAGGTTATTATACCTTCAGGAACAAGCCACCACAAATCACCAAATGTATTTTTTCCATCAAATCCGCCAAATAAAAGAAATCGAGACCCTATGGATGTCATGGAGTGATATGCCCGGGGAGGAGGTGGCTCGTTGCTTGTTGGTAGACGCTTCCATTGAACAGAAACTGCAAGGGATCAAAGCATTAGCAAACAACGAAGATGTGATGTGAAATTTTAAGTGTTGCTCGGAAAGAACAAAAGTGGGGAAAAAATTAACTAGAAGTGACTGAGAGCAAATTTGGTTTTGAGATTTCTGTCCAAGTAGTTTACAAGCCCGATAGCTAGAGCGACTGCATGCCCACTCTGCTCATATAAAAAAGGCTGATCATTTTGAGCTGATACATTGGATGTTTTAACAAATTGAATATCTGCATAGATGCATACCAATCAGCATTCATGACACACAGATTTGATATGTCACTTTCTTCATTAATAGGCTAAGCCTGAAAGTTCAGTTTTCAGTCACACCTTGAATTGGTGACTAGGAAGCATTGTTTTGCAATATTTGTTAGTTCAACTCAAGCAAATCATTATCACAAGCAAGAAGTAAACCACATCTTACCCCTGTCCAAAATAATGCATTCATTGTAGTACACATCATATCTACTTAACCAGCCACCAGTTCCATGTCCTCCAAAAAGCAAGAGCTGCCAAGAAAGATCAATATGTCTTCAGTTATGTGGATTCCACAGTAAAGATTTTGTACAAGAAAACGTGAGAAGAAATTCAACATGAACCATCTTCTGATTATATAGACACTAGAACTGAATAATGAGCACCCTGAGGTTGCAAAATGCCCTTAAAAAAATAAAGAATACGATTTATACAACGGCAGTGATACTTTATACAAGAGCATTCTGAAAGATGAGAAAACAAAAATCTAGAAAGCGACACCACTTTTACTCTTGTTTTTGTTGCTTTCTTTTAACTTATCCTTTTCTCTTTTGCTTCGCTTTGTTAGTTCTTGTGGTTTCATCTCTAGCCTACTCCATTTGATTGGGACAAAAAGGTTTTGTTGTTGATGTAAAAAGCAATATCACAGGATCAAATTACATACATAAGGCCCACCAGATGTTACTGAATGACCGCACCGAGGAGAGGGAGATTGCCCTGGGAGCTTCAATTGTGTCCAACCTGGTGTTTCATTATCTTCCAAAGCAAACAAAATCAGGTTTGACAAACTGGTTTGATACTAACATGCAAATGAATGATGGTCCAGACAAGTCAATAGAAGCAGTTAGTATGAATAAAACGCAAAAGAAAGCTGTTTCCCATCTAATCATGATTTACAGCCATTCAAGCTGGCTAAATTCCAGGTGCATTGTTAATTCTGCTAGTGTCATCATCAATTGTGCATATGTCGTACAACAGTTAGGAACATATGATGAATCTTTCTTTAAATTCAAAAATATTTATTAAAATTAAGTAGGAGGAGATACCTTCTTCAGTAACACCCTTTAAAGCCCATAAATCACCCATTATTGGCCCTGCTCCACCTGTGGGGAAAGAAGATACAAAGTAATTGGAAATCGTAGACTACTGATGACCAAATGTTTATGCATTAAATCATTAGTCACAACAAAATGTCATCAGATTTCACACCATGAACTGTGATAAGAATAACAGTTTGCCTTTCATAAGTCAATCCACATGAAATCAAATGTTTATACAGTTCTGTTTGGAAATATCAGACAATTCAAGTAAAAAGATGAATATTATCACTAAATCAATGGATAATGCAACTACATCAAAGCATATTATTTCACTTATTTGTCAGATTTCAAGACATTTAAAAATGATCAATTAATTTACTTTCAGTTTTGGAATCAGGGAAGGACGCAAACATATCAGCTTGTTGGACCTCACAAAATATAACAGAGCACAATCTCTGAGAAACCCACGAAAGCAAGAAATAGTAATCACCTCTGCCTCCAAAAATAAGCAGCCTCTTCTCGATCATGGTGGCAGAATGCCCACATCTTGGAGGTGGCACCGTTCCAGTAACTGCTAACTCTGTCCACTCGAGTGACACTATCCAACAGAGAATTCAAGAAAAAAAAATGTTTAACTTACTGTTGTGGTCTTGAATAAAATAAATTCAAGGCCCGATACAGATCGAATAAAGAAAAAGCTTGCTCACTTGTGTCCATGATATATACATCTGACAGCCACTTTTTGCCATCCCAGCCACCATACCTGAATAAAGATTAATATAATGGTTCCACAAGTGATGACATTTACAGTAATGATGAGCAAACGCGTATCAAGTAAAAAAAACTTACATAACAATTTTTCTATTTCCTATGGCTGAAGCAGCAGCAAACTCCCGTGGTGAAGGCAAATCACCAAATCCAGTCAGCTCCGACCATTGCCACAAGTCTGAATGTGATAGAAACACCATGACACATGACAATGCTTATTGGTTGCACAAACCCCCAGTGCAAGTGAAACAACAAATGGAAAGGGGATTCTACAAACTTAACAAATCATAGATGTTTACCAGTGTCAAGCATCCAAAAATCACCCAACCTACAAGGAGAAAAAACACATAAGTAAGAAGCATGGAAACTATATACATTTATGCTTCCAACTTTGCTTGTTGCGCTATATGGACTGCATACCTCCTGCCCCCTGAACGGCCACCGAAGATGAACATGTTGCAGTCAATCACAACAGCTACATGAAACGCTCTTGGGCTCGGGCCTATCTGCCCATCTGATCCATTTCCAGTGCATTCAGGTGTGTACCACAGCCTATTTTCTGCGAGACAAATTGAATTCAAAAGTTCAACAGGCGAGATTCAGTGCTATCTGATTATCTCCAGTGCCTACATACCACCACATGCGATCAATGCTAATGCCCTTCCCTTGGTGAGTCCCAGCATGTGCTTAATTAGATGTGGTCACACAATAACACAAAGCAAGCAAAAGTCTCTCTCTCGAGTGAGATTCAATTTACCAACATCGTAGACGGAGACGTCTGAGAGGAAGCGCTTGTCAGCGAATCCGCCGAAGACGACAACCTTAGACTTGCCGATGCTCACAGCCGTGTGCCCACTGCATGTGATCGCCAATTTTCGTGTGTGATCGTTAGGGCGGTGAGGTGAGGATCGAGACGAAGACGATGGTGAGGAGACCTGAATACCTGCGGGCGGCGGGGCGGTCGCCCCCAAAGTCGGAGGAGTCGGCCGTCACCCAGTGCATCTGCTTCGGTTGCAGCTGCTGCATCCCTCCCCTCGTCTCCTCGTTCTGGCTACCAGTCACCCAGTGCATCTTCTTGGGGCGAGCAGAGCGGCCGACGAGTGGATCCGACAGCAAGTGAGAGCACGGCAATCAGCAGCGGCTGCGCTTTGGACAACAATTGGATGGCGGCAATAGATAATGGAAGTACGAGCGAAGGTGAATCCGGGCGCACGGCGGCGAGTGGAAGGCGGCCGGGGGCGGCGAGCGGTGGCCGGCGGGGTGGTGGTGATTAGACGAGAGAGAAGTAGGAGGTGGACGACGAATGCAACCGGCCCAAGCCCAAACTGCCGCGACCCGGCGACACGACTCCTTTACCACGTCACTGGACCCACGCGTAGCCCATCTGTCACCTACACGTGGCAGCTCCCCTCAGCGTCTCCCTCTCCCTCCCTTCCATTCGACGGCCACCTCGGCGGGGAGCGTTGGTTAAAAGCATCGCCCGCGAACGAAGCGAAAGGGAGCGTCGCCGCGCCGTCTCCCTCCAGATCTCAGCTCGACTCCCCCACAGCAGATTTCCATTTCCGCGCGACGACGGCGACGAAGAGGCGGCGGAGCGAGCCCTAGCTGCCGCCTCACGCCGGGTGTTTGTTCGCTGCCCGCGCGAGATCCGGCGGGAGATCTAGGGCTCTGCACCGGTCATGGCGAGCTCCGGACTTGCCTACCCTGACCGCTTCTACGCCGCGGCGGCCTACGCTGGATTCGGCGCCGACGGGAGCACTTCCTCCGCAGCCATCTCCCGCTTCCAGAACGACGTTGCTCTCCTCCTCTACGGCCTGTACCAGCAGGTGACGCACCGGCTGGTGGTTTGGTGATTTTTTACTTTTGATTCAATGGCTTGAGTGAAGATTGAGTGGATCTCGGGTCGATTGTTCTGGCATGATGCTTATCAGGGGTTGAATTCTGGTGTTAGTTTCTGTCGGTCTGGGAGACATTTGCTTTGGTGATCGCAATTCGGTTGGTGATTTGGGTTTTGTTGTAGTTCAGGCTACAGTTGGTCCATGCAATGTGCCCAAGCCCAGGGCGTGGAACCCCGTGGAGCAGAGCAAATGGACGAGGTTAGTATTACTACACTCGAATCCTGCTTCAAGTTGTCACGGCACAAACCAAATTCTATAGAGTTTAGGTTATATCAATGAGAGAAGCTGAATAGACATCATCAGAGATCATCAGACATGTTTAGGCTCACTTGTTCAGCTTACGTTATCTCTTCAGCCAAAACTTATTGGAATGTAATTTTGTCTTTGGCAAGAGTGAGGTAGTGAAATGTCTGTGCTGCAATAACCAAAATATTAGTGTACTTTAGATTATGGAATGGTCAACATGGAGAGCTGACAGAGTGGGAAAATACCATTTGTTCATCAAGTTACATGTCATAAAAAATACCTCGACTTATACAAGTTGTTTTCTCAGCTGGCATGGATTAGGAAGCATGCCATCAGCAGAGGCGATGCGTCTTTTTGTCAAAATCTTGGAGGTATGTGCGATTACATGATATTGTCTACTGTTCAATGTGTTCTGCTGCGCAATATGATGTAATGGATGTAATGGCCTCTGGCAGGAGGAAGATCCGGGATGGTACTCTAGGGTCCCTGACTTCAATCCTGAACCTGTTGTAGATATTCCAATGCACGTAAGTTATATTATTGGTTGCTGCTTTTTTTTAGTGTTTAGAATTTAGTCTGGTTCTGACACTTTTTTTAATCATTTACTTTCCATGTAATATCTATGTTTCTAAGTTTTTTCCTTAGCAGACTTAGTTAAGTGTAATCATGTGTCTTCCTCTTTCACTAGAAACCAAAAGAAGAACCACTGATTGTACCAGCTTCAACAAATGTAACATCAATCCCAGAACCAAAAACCATTTCTGAAAATGGAACTTCTGTGGAGGCGGAGGACAAAGATGTTATTCTGGAAGGACTTAGTGCCGTTAGTTCTCACGATGAATGGACTCCATTATCTGTCAGTGGTCATCGTCCAAAACCTCGTTATGAGGTGCAGCAGATATCCCATTGCCTCTTGCATCATTGACCTCTTATTTATTCGATGAATCGTTAGATAAAATGATACTTTGGCTGCTGCAGCATGGAGCAACCATATTGCAAGATAAGATGTATATATTTGGTGGAAACCATAATGGGCGTTACCTTAGTGACCTTCAGGTACGTCAGTACATGTAATTGAATTCCAGTATATAGCAATACACAAAACCATGTGTATGCATCCTATGTTATTAGTTATTACCTGTTGCATGCGATTATGCAACCATGCTCTTCTGCTTTTAGTCATCCTTATATAGCTGTCTCTTATTGGATATGCAACGATGCAGTCTTCTTTGCTGCTTGCCAAAAACTTGTTAGGCTAATAGATTGATATGAAATTGAATATGCTGTCACTATGCAAGGATATGACAAAATAGCATCCATTTTTCCTCAGTACTGCAAACAAATTGTTAAGTTTAAGGCATTTCATGCTTTGAGTAGCAGTTACTTATTTAGATAATGTTTTGAGTGAGAAGCTTGAAGGAACAGTACCAAGGGTGGGTAAAAATTTTATTCACAGACACTGACAATTCAAATACGCCAGTTTAAAGCAGCCAAACATTAAATATCACTGATCTAATCTAATGACTACTTTATTTTCACAATTTGTACCTAAAAAGGTTTTGGACCTGAAGAGTTTGACATGGTCCAAGATTGATGCCAAATTGCAAGGGGAATCTTCTGATTCAGCTAAAACTGCACAAATTGCTCCTTGTGCTGGCCATTCTTTGGTAAACTTCTTCAGAAGCGGTTTGAACTGTTGCAAAGTCATCTATAATTAAGACGGTAGTTAATTGTGTGGCCTGTTATTCTGCACCATTTTTCAGATATCATGGGGTAACAAATTTTTCTCTATTGCCGGCCATACAAAAGAACCATCTGAAGGCATTACAGGTTTGCTAAATCTCATTTTAATCCAGTTTGATTCTTTTTTTTTTTGCTAACTATATCTCATTGCTTTGATTTGTATTTTCTGATGTTGTCATTTTGCTTCTGGTTTCCTTATTCTAGTGAAGGAATTCGATCCACATACTTGTACCTGGTCGATTGTCAAGACTTACGGCAAACCACCGGTAATCGATTTATTCAATCCAGTGCTCCCACTCTGAACCAACACCATTGTTTATACTGTATAGTAATTATCAATGTTTTGTTCCACTGTTCATATGTTAGAGCATGCACTTTTCTCAGTGTACCTGATTTTAGCTGCAATTCTGTTACAGTAAATACAATTGTTAAGAAATTCTGCATCATAATAATGCTTTGCTTTGGTGTTTATCAACCAGATATATTACGTAGGTAAACGACATTGCTTATGTAAATTTTATCTGCCGCAGGTTTCTCGTGGAGGTCAAACAGTGACTCTTGTTGGAACAACTCTAGTTTTGTTCGGTGGTGAAGATGCAAAACGATGTCTCTTGAATGACTTGCACATTCTTGATCTCGAAACCATGACATGGGATGATGTGGATGCGATGTAAGTACAGGAATCTAGATAGCTTTTATCCTCTGTATATCACTTAGTGAAGAAGGCACACCGCCCTCAACATAATTGATATCTGAAATAAGAGTATCTGTGCTATTTCAGTTTTAAATGGTACTTTCAAAGGTCCTAGATTTGTTGGCATACATTTCCTAAACATTACAGATATACATGTTAAGTTTCACCGCATATGTTAGGATTTAGAAGTTTCTTGGGCTGGTGATCTTTCACCGCCTAGCTTGAATCTTTAGTACTTCTCTTTGCTGACTTATTTTTCCATCAAATTTTTCCTAGAGGGTTTCACAGTTTGACTCGAATTAATTCTGTACCGATGGAATCAAACTGACTGTCAAGCATAAGCTTTTGCTGGCTTAGTAGGAAAAGTTCTAAATTTTCATTACCTCGTGAAAAAGATGAATCAAAATTGCATGCAAGGCTTTGCATATATTTTCATGTCTTGTCAGACTGACTCTCCATCGAAGTTTCATTATGATGCCTTAATATGCTTTTCTTCCGTGCAAGCGTTTTATCAAGCTCTAGATCAGATCATGGACATGTTTTATAAGCAGGGAGGAATAGTCGTTTTAAATCCAAACGTTGTATAAGCTATATTTCTGGATTCAGCTCATTGTGATGTTATTTTTCTGTTTTAGAGGCTCCCCTCCTTCTCCAAGATCAGATCATGCTGCCGCTTGCCATGGTGACCGCTATCTTTTAATTTTTGGTGGGGGATCTCATGCAACATGTTTTAATGACCTACATGTCCTTGATTTGCAGACGGTACATACTTTTACCTTCCTAGAATTCTGTAGAGATTTGTGCGTTATCTTTGACCTGTAAATTTTGTTGTTGGGGTTACAGATGGAATGGTCAAGGCCCAAACAACAGGGTCTGACTCCAAGCCCACGAGCTGGCCATGCAGGTGCAACTGTGGGGGAGAATTGGTACATAGTCGGGGGTGGCAATAACAAAAGTGGTAAGTATTTTGTCTCAAATTAGTCATTATGGAGTTCAATCTGTATGCTGGTGTTACTATTGGCTTTCTACCTCCTGAGATATGTTTCCCCTCAACTAGACTCATTTGAATGGGTTAGGATTGAAGCTGACTTTTCATCCTTTTTTGCTATGTTACGAAGAATTTTACAAGCTACACTATCTTGAACCTAACAAGAAGGAATTTATTTTCCACCTCTAGTCTAATCCAACAATTAAGTTGTAGCTTGGTACTTTGTTGCGTCTTCAAGAGAAGATTTTTAGTTTGGTATCCAATGATTACAATTCGTATACCCTTCAGCAAGCTCTAATAAAAATAGAGGAAGCAAAGGTTAATCACTAAGTTTAGAGCTGCCCACCTGAATTGGTAATTTTGCTTTCCCCTAGGAGGTTTATGGTAACACATGTACTATTTTATGGTGTTTGGTTTGAGGAAGGAGGTGATCCATGCCCACCTCAATCCTAACCAATCTGTTTAGTTTGAGGAATGAGGCCAGTTGATCCATCAGCACCTCATTCCTCACAAGCACAATGATTTTGGACATGAGGGATGGTTAATGGTTTCATCCCACTAAAATAATGATGAAGGATTGGCCCACGAATGGACTATCTTGTCTAGGATGGCCTCTTCCCTCAAACCAAACATATTCTTGATTCCTATGATCGTAGGAAGGTGGCTCATTAACCTTGAATTATTTTTGAGTAAATAGATTTTTGTATTTACATGTTAAGCATGCAGTCAGCTAATGCACTCTTCTTTACAGGTGTCTCTGAGACACTTGTGCTTAACATGTCGACTCTGACATGGTCAGTGGTTAGCACTGTGGAAGGACGTGTGCCCCTTGCCAGTGAGGTATCATCTCTTGAACAGTAGCTCGTAGGTCAGAATTATTTTCCTTGGCTGCTAATCGATGAACTCATTACTCTCCAGGGCATGACTTTAGTGCATAGCAATTACAATGGAAATGATTATCTCATTACATTTGGAGGATACAATGGACGATACAGCAACGAGGTAATTGGCAATTTTCAAGTCTTTTGTTCATGCCCGTAGTTAGCTTTTACCAACGTTTCCCTGTATGATGGGCAGGTTTATACTCTTAGCCTCAAATCAGATTCGCAGTCAACTGTGAAAGAAGAAACTGTTGCAGAGAATACATCTAGGGTCTTGGAACCAGAGGTTGAAATTTCTCAAGATGGAAAGATACGAGAGATTGCCATGGACCGTGCGGATGCAGAACTGGTATTTTTCTTCTCAAGATACTTTGCCCTGTTAGCTTGAACTGCATGACACTTCCTGTATTGGCCTAGCCACTTCGAGTGAGCAGAACATATTTTTTCAGTTCCTCCCCCACAGAATTATATTTCATACCAATTGACATTCTGCAAACTAGACTGCAGCTAATTGTGGCGCATACACTCATAAATGAATGTTTGATACAAAGTTGTTGATGACTCATGATACTCATGTGGTGTCATTCTTTTATCTTGTGTTGTGCTAAGATCCAGCAAAACAGAAATGATGAAGCAAGTGAAAAGCTTTTAGCAGCTCTTAAAGCTGAGAAAGAGGAACTAGAAGCAACACTTAACAGGGAACAGTTGCAAACTGTACAACTTAAAGATGAAATAACTCAAGCAGAGACCAGAAATGCAGAGCTGACAAAGGCAAGTCATCTTTCTCTTACATTGTAGGTTACTAGGTTTTTTCTTCATATATTCCTAAGCATCTAATGGACCTTACTATACATTGTGTAATATTATTACTATTTTTGGAACTACTGTCTGGATTCTACTTTTAAATCGTGTTCTACTAAATTTGAAGATTTGAGCAAAGTAACTTTGAAGATAATTGGGACTATGCAACGTATATATAAAACTTTTTTTACTTTTCTAGTTTTTGTACGCTGAAAAGAAATTTGAGCCGCTTCTATAAAAATACTATTCCTTAGCGATGTTTGAACGTTACTTTTGTTCAATAGGAACTTCAAGCTGTTCGTGGCCAACTTGCTGCTGAGCAGTCAAGATGTTTCAAACTTGAGGTACACATTTGCCCTTTTCTTGCATTGCTTATTACAAATGAGTAGTAGTACACTATTGCCTACTGTTACATTAGCCTCTCACTTCTCCAGTGAATTGCTCAACAAGATTACTGCTCCCTCTCGTGATTCTAGTATGTGATCAACGCTTGACGAACATAGTCATTAGGATAATTGCATTAAAGATGAATACAATGCTCTGATCTTAATTTCCAAAATATCTCATTAGGTCGACGTTGCGGAGCTACGACAAAAGCTTCAAAATATGGATACATTGGAAAAGGAGGTCGAGCTGCTTCGAAGACAGAGAGCCGCTTCAGAGCAAGCAGCATTAGAGGCGAAACAGAGACAAAGTTCTGGTGGCATGTGGGGTTGGCTCGTTGGAACCCCACCTGATAAATCTGAATCGTGATTAGTTCATGATTGAGAGCCATACTTTAGTTCATAGAGGCTGTGATTCGTATATTTTGTAACATTTATATATATGATGTTTTCTACATTTTTTCTCTCCTTTTGGCATTCAGTGTTCATTTTGACCACAAAAGAATAAGGTGTTCGGTCAATTATCATAGTTATACAGAATCAGTGGTCCATGGCTTATCATTATCATCAGATGTATCATTAGGTTTCATTGTAAGCATCACCTATGGCTATTCTTTTGACACCCTGCTCCGTGACTGTCAATACAGATTGTTCTTTTTAATCTGATGTTCATATCAGTCGTTTACTTCTTAGCTCATCTCCGGGCTCCATGTTCGCTTTTTTACTTTTGTGGTCATGAACAAACTGAAAATATTTTGGCGCACTGTTTGCATGTTGGCGTCTGCTCGGTTATGAATTCCAAACTCTTAAGCATATATTCATGGTGTGATTGGGCAACAGGTAGCATGGAAATGGGTGAGCGCAGGTCAACATGCTTATTTCTTGACCATGGCATACAATGTTCAAGGTCTGTATGTATTCACATCATGAGATTTTCATATTATTTCGAACCAATGGGAAATGAGATAAGGAAATGTATCGTGATGACAAACATCTATTTCTTGTCTGGGATCTTCTTTAACAATTCTTCGAGAACCTCGAATAGATCTGCAACGAGACCATAATCGGCAGCCTGGACAATAACAATGCAGTAGGCTTAGAATTTGAGGATTCAAAATTTTGCTACGGATATATCTATGAAGTACAATAACCTGAAATATTGGGGCATCAGCATCTTTATTAACAGCCACAATAACCTTCGAATCTCTCATTCCTGCCAAGTGCTGTATTGCTCCAGAAACTCCAAAAGCCATATAGAGCTCCGGTGCAACTATTTTCCCAGTCTGGCCAACCTGAGGGAAAGGGTGAACAATGCAACAATAAATGGACGGCAATTACTAGATAAACGGGCATAGAGGTCATATAACATCGTTTCACTCGACCTTAGCTTATTATGATTGTTGCTACTAGCTTAATACGGTATAAATCAGTATTACAGTATATGACATCTACAAGTTTATAATATCTGGATCCACTCAGAATCCATCTAACTATTATCCATGACAGGCTGCACATGATTGAATTGAAGTGTTTACCTGAAGATCATTTGGAACAAAACCTGCATCAACGGCAGCCCTGGTTGCACCCACTACAGAAGCGAAAAGTGCCACATAAGAAAATTATTGTGTGCAAGGGGCTGATTTCGCATGAGAACTTGATAAAACATCAAAAGCTAGTGATCTCAGATAGAAGCTCAAACCTGCTGCACCGAGTTTCTCAGCAAGCTGCTCTAGCAATTTAAAATTTTCAGCACTTTTTAAACCTCTTCCTCCGGTGACAACGACCCGTGCATTTGCAAGGTCAGGCCGTTCTGTGTCTTGGGATGTCAGGCTCACCCATGTAGATTTCCCTAAGCTAACTACACATGGAAGGAGACCCTGTTAGATATATGTCAAAGTTTAAAACATCAAATTGTCTGTATGGACCTAGGAGGTCAAAAGTTTAAAGGCGTGGAAAACAGAATCAAAGAATATTTTAAGGTCTGGTAACTTTTAAATAGAAGAGTATGGTGGAGAAACCAAACAAACCTTCACTGAGGAAAGAGAGATCAACCTGGGTGATAGGTGCCACCTTTGTTTCGGACATAGCCTCAGTCGTAGTAGGGGAAAACGAAGTTGCTCTAATACTCATCATACAAGGATCCACTCCAGTATATCTCACAGTACAAAGTGCATTTCCAGCATAAATGGGCCTGACATAAGAAGATGCATCAAATTAAAGCATGAAAGTGCATATTTCAATCTCTAGCATCGAGTTCTACACTAATGCATATCAAGCCCCGACCATGGATGTAACACAGTGATCCACAAAGTAGGAAGCACCACAGAAGGCAGAAAGAAGTCAAGGACTAAGCAAAAGTTGGGTTCGACTATAGAATTACTCGTTAGACTCAACCATTTTAACATCCACAATACAATATAATCTAATGCCTAATAGTATGGAAACAGAAGGGCTACTACAAACTAGCATGGAAAATGTGACGAAGCAGTTTGCAGATGAACAAAAAACAATATAGATGAGCAATCACTTTACATCCAGTATGAAGTGTTAAGCAATATGCAGTAGTAAATGTGGGAATTGCAGATAAGTAGGAGCTTATGAATAGGTGGATGTATGGACCTGTCAATACAAGAAAATTTGCTCAGGTACACTAGCATCACATTAAACAACTAAATCAATGATCATGTATTGCAAAACCACGCAAGGCTGCGCAACAGCTGAATGGGCAGAATTATTAATCACCCCAGACCCATATGTTAAATAAAATGCTAAGAATCATTGGGAACAGCAGAATAGCAAACCTCACAAAGACCCGTTCCTCCGTAATGGCAGTGACATCAGTAACAGGGGAGACATCAAGAAGAGCAGCGGCACGTGGAAGCAAATTCTTCCCGAATGACGTCGAAGAAGCTATAACATGAGAGTAGCCACCTTTCTGCTGAACTGAACGGAGTAGGTCCCCCCACGGTTCAGCCAAAGGATGTGCAAAGGCATCTGAATCAGCAACAAGCACCTGCAGTACTAGAGAACAAACCGTTAAGCAACAAATGAAGTTGGGTTGAATGGTGAAAGAGTAATTTCTTGATTAGATGCTCAAAAACAACAGAGAAGTAGAAAACAGCAGCACAATACCTCAGACACCAATGGATGGCTAGACGCAGCATGCTCGGCAGCCTTGTGAAGCGCTGGCCCGGATCCACCCAACAAAACAGAGACCTTATTCTCTTTTGAGACGGCCTCTGCAGCAACCAATGCGCTCAGAGACGATGGCTTCACCTGCCCACCTTCGTGCTCCGCAACAACCAGCGTGCTCGCCTAGCGGGACATACAACATATAGGTAAGCGCAAAGGCACGGTTGGAGCTGATCCACAAAACACAGAATCAAATGCACTAAGACAGAGCTGGAGCTAATCTACAGTACACAGAATTGAAGGCCACTGCTGAACGAATGGGCCGAGGCCGAGCTTCGAATCGCTCGATCCGCAGCTAGAACTAGCACTAATGATTCGATTTCAGCGCGATCGATACACAGATTGGGACGAATGATCAGCGCCGCACGAACGCATCTAGGTTCTCGCGGAACAAAATCGTCAAGTGATGCTGGAGTGGGCGGAACTGACAAAGGGGAGGATAACTGAATGCAAGGAGGAAGGAGACTCACGAATCTGCGGAGCGATTGCGAGAAGACACGCGAACTGCAGCATCCTCTGCCCCTCCTCAGCGCCCCCACCACCATCGCCGCCATGGCTTCTCTTTCACTCGGTTCTCTGAATTCAGAAGAGCAGCGAAGAAACCGGACTCTGAACTTCTGAAGTGAGAAGAAACCAGTAGAAAAGGAAGAGAGCAGTGGGGAGAAACGTCACGGAATTGGATGGGTCGTTTGGATGAGAGGGAGCAGTTGCACGTGTGCATGCTTATCTCAAAGCCCATTATAGTATAGGCCCACGAAGATAGAGATAATGGGCCGGCCTACTCCTCCGCCGGATCGTTTTGCGCAACAGAATGGGCTGAAAGTGGTCCATCCAGTAGAACTTCTTAGGCCGGCCTTTTAGTCTTCTTTCCATGAAAAACATTTCGACTTAAACAGACGACACATGTCGGTATAAACAAAATCGCTTTCATATCTTATTATCGTAGCACGAGATATTCCATGAAGCGTGTAAAAAAGAGTATTCCATAAAGCAAAAGGTTACACTACTTGGCCGTTGCGTTTGCCGCTGCTGAGAAAGCTAGGCAAGGAAGGCGATCGATCGATCGCTCACCAGTCAATGGCGACGGCTACACGCTTCCAACCAAAGCCTCACCACAAACCATTCGCTCGCAGCGGAGACAAACAGCCAAACAGGTGGCCAGCAGCTCCCGTCCTGTTGACACGAGCATAACTAGGCCCAGTAGCAGTACGAGAGGACAGTGACCTGTGGGCCCGCGACGCGCAGAAGAATGAATCCTCACCCCAAAAGAATGGGGGCCTAGTCAGACACGAGGGCCCACGAGAGCGATGGCCACCACGGCGAGTCTGTCGCGCGGTGCGGGCGTCACGGCCAGCTGGGCAGCTGCATGGTGGACAGCACGGCAGCTGTCAATAATTCCCCGCCCACCTCGGCAGCTCAGACCATGATCGCGGCATTATTCGTTTGCATCGCCTCGACAAGGCAACATGGCAAGCGAATAAGTACCACCATTAAGCGTGCCACTAAACACAAAGTGTGGCATCACAGCGCCGGTGTCTAGATCTTTCTCTGTTTTTTTGCCTGAAAAGGGAATCAGTCTCTCATTTCATCTCCAACCAGAAAACATGCCGTGCGAAACAATTATCCATAGCTTGTTCTGTGAAGCAGTTGAAGTAGATATTATCAGCAAATTTCTGTTCACAAGGTTGCTTGCTTATTAGGAGAAGCTGAAAGGCTAATCATATCACTATCAGAAATATTTGTCCCTTCCGAGCTCGAGAGGTCGACAAAAGCATAGGTGTGTCATGTCCACCAGCAAAGTCCTGGAGCCCCCAATATCATTAGCATAATTCAATCGATTCAATTGAACAGCCAAGATTACAATTTGTGCAGACCGAAATCAAATCATACAACAACGCACTACCTATATAATACATCGCCTAAGATTCAACTAGTCGATTTGAACTCCTGAAGAATTTTAAATGTTTGTCAAACAATAGGTTACCAAAGGCCCTTTGGTGACCATTGTATTATAGAATACGATACTGCCAAACAGAGACTAATTAATAATTACAATCACCGAACCCAGAGCTTAATCAACAATACTCACCAGCTAATCGGGTACCAATTTGCATCTCCTTTTGGAACCCGATTCCAGGCGCACCAACTCGCAAGTGGAACTCCCTTTTTGCTCCCTCACGGCTCCTCTTCCGCCTATAAATAAGCCCCCTCTGCTAAGCGTCTGATGAATCTACTTCCATTTCTCTGCAGCCTTGCACACACTCTCTTTGGTCACTTTTGTAAGTCAGTGTTAGCGTTTCGGTTGAGCCAAAGGCCATGAAACCCCCTCAGTTGCCTGCAGGGGAAGGCTCCTGGGCTCACGAGGTCAAACAGGCCCTCCGTGACAAACTGCGGCGGTCCTGCGGCACCACCGCCGTGCCGGCATCAAGGCCGGCCGGCGAAGACCGCACCACCACCGACACCGCGCCGCCTAGCCGTGGCGTCGACTGCCGCGGCTCGGTTGCGGAAGATCCCATAAGGAGAGTCATGTTCTTGGCTCCCTGGGGTCACACATAAAAGAAAGTATGATCTGCACACAGAAACATGGCTGCTTGCACGGCCATGTCCTGGTCAGGTCTGTAAGAACTGAACAAAACAACTGAGCTTGCCTTGTAAACTATGGAGTTTGCACCATGAACATGAACTCATAAGGGCTAACTAGTTAGCTATGGTAATATGGGTGTGATGTGCAAAAAGAAGGTATGTAGTTCATGTTTTCTTGGGGAGATAAGATCTTGAGAAGTTCATGGGTGTGGGTTCAAGAGGAAGAACTTTGTAGCCATCAACTTGTTTTTCAGAAAGTATGTATCATGAGCCTATGAAAAGCTACGAGTAAAAACTACTCTTCCTCCTCTTCGTGTCCACCTTGGCTTTCAGTTGTATTGGTTCAAATTTTTCCGCTATGTGCAGAGGAAGTAAAAACTGATAATATGGTGATCCTCCTTCTTTGCCCTTTTGATCTGTTATAAGTTGTTTGGAACCTTGAATCCTAGACATGTTTGTGAGACGGCTTCATGTTTTCTTGCAAAGAGACATATCAAAATCTGACATATTGTATAGAAAAAACTCTTCATTTGCATGTTTACATTTGATTCAGTTCCTACTTTGTTTCTGTAAAAACATCGAGCCTGTTTTGTTTTGTGCCATGTGTGTAAAAGGTTTCTTGCAATACTGTGGATATTTTAGTATGTTAGTTGCGTGCAATAGTCCTTTATTTTCATTTATTGTGATCTGGTGAAAGAAATAGGATTGTAAGAGACCTGAACCCTGCTAAGTGCCCAGGAAAGACCAATAATTCCAAGAGTTCATGTTTTCCTGGGAAGAAAAACTGAAAACTCACATAAGCTCTTAAGATTCCAATACAGATTACACGCTACATATAGCCTATCAAAAGCGCAATAAAGCTTCCTCCTCTGTATATGTTTTCCTAGTGATGTATCAGTTGTAATATGTGCAATATCATATCATTGTTATAGCATGGACGCAAGTCACCCAGGAAAAAGAGCAAAGGGAAGAAACTTTTGAGTTGCCTCCTCTTTTTCGCTAGAATAATGAGGATGACCCACGAATCATATTCTAAACAAGAAATGAAAAGAAAGCCTCCCACTTGCCAGGATAAGACAAAGAAAGTGGACCAATCCTCTTGCTTGCTTTCTCGACACCTTATCTTCAGACATATATCCACTGAGAAATCCCCAGCGATATCAGCGAAAACGGGGAAAAAAAAACTTAACCAGGGTATGATCTATGTTAGCGTGTAAATTAGGATAACTTTGGCAAGCTTAATACAACAGCTACCAGAAACTGACCTTTCAAGAGTCACGCTTATCAGATGCTTCCTGACTTAATATGGTGGTTTGGCCAAGAAATTAAAAGGTATAGCTTCAGTTTTACCCAACACTATATTTCAATTTCTTGCATTCATCACACTTCCACTGCTCATCAAATGAAGAAACATATAATAACTTCGCACAAAATGATGAGAGAAATAGACGGCAGCGATTTTCTTTAGTTTATGATTTATCAGTCATGTTGCTAGTTACAATTTTTGAACGGCTCATGATGTTCTCAAGCACTGGGCAACAAAGGAAGAAAAAGGTAATGGCAGCATAGCTACACTTATCTTGATTCTTGACTGAAAGTGATGGTTCAACCTCCACTCTGCTAGAAGTTGCCAGAGTTTGTACTTTCCAGCTACCACCCCTTCGGTTTTGTATATGATAAGCTGATACAACAACGATGTGTTAGCCAACCTCTGAATGAATGAATATTGAGAGATCTGAAGAAACATTGTATCATAATATTAATATGATTTCTAATCTAAACTCAGATTAAAGCAAAGTTTTTTCTACAAAGTAGACAATGAGATATGGATAATAGATTCCATGTACTGAACAAACTGTCCTGGCAGCCTACTCTAAAAGCAATAATTCCGACCGAAGTTTACATGAAGTAACCAATAATCAGGTTTCCCTCCTTCCCCTCAGTGTCATAAGTGAAAAATTTCACTGGTTCCTATACATGTTACTGGCTATGGTTAAAAGGATGTGATACAGCCTTCTTCCAAGTTTCTCTGTAGGGCAACAATTCATGAAATGTACCATTTTGTGGAACATACAACCTGACAAAGATAGTGGGTTTGGACAGGCACATATAACTAAATGACCACTGATCATTTGTTGGTCCGGAAGCTATTTGGCCCAACACAGTTGGTATGTGTGTTTTACTTGAGCAGCCACTTAAGCCAATTACTGAATAAAGTTCTAAAAATCATATGGCCCAACATAGTTTGTTAGCCTTTTGGCCCACCGTAGTTCCTTGCCCATAGAGCACAGTTCTTTAGCCATTTCATGGCGTCTCTGATTCCGATTACTATCAGTCTAGAATAAGGGTTCATATATGAGACGTGTGCTATATTCCTTAGATTTCGCCATTTATATGCGCTTTTGTGAATGTAGATGGATGTAAAGAACAAGGATAATCATGCAAAGTATACATGAATCCACAACACATATTACAATCGCCAAAATTAGTAAGGAAAACAGAGGCATCTACTCGTCGTTAAACTTACGTAATTGCATTAGATCTGCAGATATTTCAAAGTAAAGAAGCAGAAGGAAGAGGCTGAATTGACAGTAGAATTGAGAAGCTTCCAAAGCAGTCAGATAATGAACAATAGACATTCAACAGACAGAACAACAGGAAACAAATGTTAGGCTCAAAATTTTCTTACTAACCAAGTAACCATTTGCTACTGGGAATTAGGATCTGAACCAAGATGCATCTTGTTCCACAAATACATTGTCGCTGAACAGATACCTAATAGGGCAATCTTCAGCTGCTCTGAAGTGCTGGCCTTGATGCTCACCCGTCCAGTTAGTTTGTTGTTGACATCAACATGAACCGCCATATTTGAAGTCCTTCCAACAGAGAATTGAGAATCCAAGTTTGCAGCCATGGTCAATTCTTTACGCCAACTTACTAAGGATGCACCCAAAGTAGCAAGGCCTTGACCAATGGGATAGCTTTTCTCTCGCATTGTTGCCTCCACATTCACTCCATATGCAGTATCACCTCGCATGGACACAGCAGCAGTGTTTGCTGCTAGTGTTAACCTGTTACCAACTGAAAGCTTGTCTTCAAACTTTGCACCAGTCACCATGGTATTTCCCAAGAAAGTCATGGATAAACCTCCAGTAGTAATGTTCTTCTTGAAATTCTTGAATTTGGTCTCACCTCTGAGAGTGTATGCAAGCCGGTCCATTATTGTTTGGATGTCAAAGCCTGCAAGGGTCGAGCCGTAATCCCCATGCTTAGCTGACATTGAGGAATCCAAATGAATGGTGAACTCTCCTTTGTCCTTGTTAACTTGAACCCATAGAGAAGCAGGAAACTTATTGACCACATCAAGGCTGTGTTGAATGCTAAGACCGTCGAATCCACAGTCATGATCCCATCCATCAGGGTTAGGAACAGCACGCACCAGAAGGTTCGGTGAAGACTCAAGGCAACGATATCGGTATACAGGATCATCAGAATCAAATGAAGCTGGCAAGGTCCAGTCTGGTATTGGAGATCTATCTGTGTCATATTCATCATCAGGACCATCATCAACAGCACTTACATCGTTATTATTGCCTTCTCTCTTCTTCATTTCCTTCATTCTTCTAAGCTGTTCCTTCCACTGCTTCTTTTGAAGAAGCTTAGTTCGGTAGTCATATTCATCGAAATACAACTCCTGTTGCTCCTTGGACAGTTTTGCAAGCTCAGATTTTCTTAATGGCTTGAAGGGAGGAAGCTGATCATAGTCATCCTCTTCATCTTCTTGATCGCCATTCAACAATTCATCTAGATCACTATCTGAGATCGCACTCTCTAGATTCTGGTCATTAGCATGCTTAGGGTGCTCTCTAGATTGCAGCAAAGATGATAAGAAGTAAGGAAGTGGAGGCACTCGAAGATAGCGGTCAAAGATACTTCCAGAAGGAGCACGGCGGGTTGAGAAACTGTCAATCTCAGCGACCATCTTTAGCGAGTAGCATAGAAGGAGGAGGAGACGCCTCCAAATAAGGCCATCGGGTAGCACTTTTTCACCCTCCATATTCCTTGGACAAAGGTGATGGTTCTCCACAAGAGCCACTGGATTCTCAATTCGAGGATCATTAGTTGCCTGACGGATGCTTTGCTGAATTGAATTAGTCCTATGAGTCACAACCATGTCATAGTTCATTGCTGAACCACTGGGCCCCTCAGGCAGGGGTGCTGCTGAGTGAGTGAGAGTAATAATAGTTTTGGACCATATTGACAGGCCTAGCACACTGGTAATATCTCGCAGGAGGGGTAGGCTGTTTGCATCCTGTCGCTGGGTATCAATCCGATCGACATACAGAATAATGTCAGGAGGGCATCTCTTCAGATACTTCTTAACAGAATTGAGCACTTTCTTATTTGACTTTTCATCCAGGCTGAGGTCCCAAGTCCGGGGTATCAATGACACGAAACTGAACACCATCAACGACTCCAGTGATCTCCTTTACAGATTTTGTTGCCGGTAGAAAAGCATTTGTTGTGGATTTATCCTCACCAAAGATGGAGTTTATTGTTGCACTCTTCCCCACCCCCGTCTTACCAAGGACCAAAATATTACAGGAAAATTCCAAGTCCTCTATTCCCTCTGCTTCAAGCTGCGATGCCCTCTTCCAGGCATTCTCAAGTTCAGAGGAATGGTTTGCAATCCTTATGCGCCTGAAGCCTTCAGCAACATCAAGCCGATACAGCACTTGTGTAGGTACCTGGTGGTTAGTATCATACCCCAATCTATGAATGAGACGCAAATACTTGATGCGCGCTGTGCACACCTTTCTGTATAACTTCTTCTCATCATCAGTCATCTCATTCTCAGGGTCAGAAGCTGCCTCCAGCACAGCACTCGACTTCATATCTGTCTGAGGAATGCTGACCACGGTGGGAGGCAGGTGCCCGGGCTCAGAGGTTTCAAATGGGAATACCTTTGACTTGCCTTGGCCAGGTGAGATGTTCGCTGCTCTAAGAAGTTCAGCTAAAGCTGCATAATCAAAATGCTCGAATTCCTTTCCATCCACCTCCCCTTCATCATCACCATCAGTCTCCACCTCATCCGACTCATCAAGACCAAAGCGTGCGCCGTTGGAAACAGGCAGGTCATCGTCCGATTCTTTCCCCAAAAGTTCCACAGCATCACCACTGACAGAGGTTAGCATGGATGCAGGATCATCAGAAGCTTCACGATCAAAGTCAGTTTCCTCATCTACCTTATGACGACCACCGTCAGCAACAGAGTGCTGCCCATCAACATTGTCACAAACTTCCCCAAACTCAGGCGTGCCACCTCCTGTCGCAACATATTCAACACCTGTAACAACAACATGCTTGGGTGTAGTTTCTTTTGCATCAGAATCAGCATTGTGTGATTCACTGCTGACCCCCTCATCTGCAACATCTACAACAGGAGGCAATTCGACAAACTCATGCTCTTCGACTCCGTCCTTCCCCTCCACAGCAGCCACAATGTGCATGTCACCACCATCTATGATTCCAGCATCGGCCATGACAGACTGAGGCACCGCATCATTAACAGTCTCAAAGCCAACATCCTGATCGCCCTGCTTATCATCCATCATCACAGAACCATCTGAAACGCTCACGAAATCACCTGATGCTGCAGTTTCACTGTCATCGAAAGCTCCAATGACACTCCTGGAACTCTGGAAGCTCCCATCCAGCGAATCCTCGAAGCCCGTACTCTTGTCGTTCCCAATGACGCCGGCATCACCCTCCAATTCGCTCCTCAAACCAGAGACGTCAAAGGATTGGAAGACGCTCTGGGTGCTCAGGAAGCTATCTTCCAGCGAACTCTCCGCGGCGCCAAGCTTCCAGCCCTCGGACGCAGAGGAGGCCCAAGCCGGCACGTCGCCGGGGACCGGGCTAGGGTCCTCGGGCGGGGGCGGCGGGGGCACCCTGGCGACGCTGAAGAAGATGCCGTTGGACACCTCCTCCGCCAGCTCGCCGTCCTCCACGGAGCTAGTGGAGTCGTCGAAGCTGCTGTCGTCCTCCACGGAGGAGGAGAGATGCGCCGCGACGCGCGGCGCGCCGACGATGGCAGCGCGCTCGCGCTGCGGCGAGGACGGGACGGAGGGGGGCGGCGAGGGCGAGGGCGAGAGCGGCGGGGAGGAGGCGCCGGAGGAGAGCGAGGAGGAGGTGACGGCGTCGTCGTCGTCCTCGAGCGAGAGCGCCGCGCGCACGAGCAGCGCCATGGCGGCGGCGGCCGCGGCCGACGCGGGAGGCGGTGGTAGGACGAGGATGAGACGGCAGGACTCGCCGAGTCCTAGTTGGTACGGATTCGAAAGCCTTTGCTAATTTCGCTTAAAAAAATTTGTTTATTTTTTCGTGGGAGCTGGACTGCTGGAGGCGGCGGCACTAGCAAAGCAAGACGTGAGGAGGAATTCGGGTGCGTGGCGTGGGTTGTTGAGAGCCGCGCGGACCGCGGAAGGAGGTGCGCGGCGGAGACGGACACGCACGCGATGCGGATGGCTGTGGCTAGCGACGGAGTTAGGGTTCGTACTGGAAGTATGTGCGGCTGGGGTTTGGACTCTTGCAAAAATTTTGGGAGGCTTTTGGAGGGTTTCATTCACATTTTGTTGAGTCTTTTAATCTAGGAAAAAACCATGCACGATAAACAATGTATAGTACATGGCACGTTTCTTCAACTGCTTTACGATAAACAATGCAGTGCAAAACAAAAACGTAACAACGAACAATATATTTGCGCCATATTTATATGACGTTTTGATGAAGATACCGGCAAAATTTTATAATTTTATTAGCTACCGATGCCTTTTAATAATTTAGTTTGAAATTTTAAGAAATATGTGTTGAATATATCATATTTAACATACGCTATAATTTAATTTAAAATAGATGATAGTTGTGCATCCAGTTCCAATGCACGATGTCATACATTTGGATATGGAGGGATTAGAAACCACCTTTTGTCTTGGCTAATGGCTGTTAAATTGTTGGAATACAAACCATACCTTCGATGCGATACTAGTCAAGAGCATCTCATCAAAACATCAAGCTACAGTTTGTAAATGGATGTGATCTCCACGAAACCGAGCCATCAATAGCAATTTGCATAAACACTTGTAAAAAGAGTTTGCTCGCCATGCTGCACGTTTTCGTCAAAAGTGCTTTTTATAGAAAGAAATTAAGTAAATCTTCCAGTTTGCATATGAAATGCAATGTGAAGATTCAGATAAAAAATTACGGAAGTTTTCTGTTGCCAGGATTCTTTCGGGGTTAATCGCAAAAAAGAAAAAAAGAAAAAAAAGAAAAAAAAAGGAAGGATTCTCCCGGGGTGAGAGACGAATGCCCTAACCAGCTAGACTTTGATCAGGTGGTTTCATCAGAGTCCACTTTGAAATCATGTGTGTGCGTCAATGCCGGCTGTTCTCAAGTTCTTAAAAAAACTAGTAGAGGTTATTCGCAGCTTGCCATGCTTCTTTTTGTTTCGTTACCTATTGAATGACCTTTTTTTACTGTAACGTGTGAATTACAAAAAAGTGTCTACGATTTGGGGCTATTTCTTTTCTTTTTGTAGCTATTATGGATAAAGTAAACTGAGTGGTGTGCAAAGAAATATCAAGATGCTGTTCATGTTCGCATTCAATTGACATACTTTTGAGCATGGCAACAATGAAATCATTAGTATTGGGATCTTGGTGGGAACATAACATTAAGAACTTTCATAGAATTATAAAATGAGACAAAGGAGAGCATCTTAATATATATCACACAATAAATTACATACTTCCGAACGACAACCAGATATTACATATAAAAAGACAAAGAAATCATCGATGGCAATGAAAATAAATCTACAGTTTCAGGAACACTGAATAATCAAATCCAATAGTTGGCTGGTCTCCATATATCTCCGCTGGACAATAATAATCCATCCAGTTTTTATTTTGGTCATGCCGAGATCCATCATGTCCCTCTCGCCTTCCACTGCTTATTCTTTTATCAAAAAGATACCTACCTTAAGGAAATGTTGAAGAATAAGTCAGCTGTTTAGTTAACAATGCTAAATGGAAACAAATGGAATCTAAGTAAATGTTACATCCAAGTCAAGAGTCAGATAGATAGAAGAAGCAAAATATCTAGTGATTTGAGGGTCATCAGACTACCGTGTAGCTGATTTAAGAAACTGTCAACTTTAGTGTTATGTAGTACGGGATCAGGACATAAATTATTGTCATTGAAAAACCTTGCCTACACATGGCAATTCATTATTCAGCTGAAATTATGTGCACATGCTTACAATGTGAACCACTTCATTTTTTGTTGCGTCAACAGTTGAGGACACAACTATTACAGTCCCCCATTCCAAGAGTATGTAGTTGATTTTAATAAGCATATGACAAGTGACTGGTAACTCACTTATTAAGTTTTGAAAGTTTGAAGCTTTTACTAATACACATCCATCTTTCTTCTCTCATCAAACCGCTGAAACTAAAACTCGTCTTATTGTGGTATTGTTGCCTCCCAGATTATCTTTGGCGAAAGCAAGCCACTAATAGCGACTTGAGTAAACATTTGTAAGAGATGTTTGCCTCACCACAATGCACATTCGAAAAGAAAATTAAAAGTTCCAGGAATGCAGATTCTAGTTGTTAAAATTACAGAAAAATTTTCAACGGACTGGACCCGGGTCTCTCGGGTGAGAGTTGAGTATCCTAACCAGCTAGACTACAACTGAACCTGTTGACTAATTTTATTTCATAAGTTCTCTTATCCTAAGAGAAGCCCAGTGACAGGTGTGCATTAGTATAGAGACAATCTTGATGACAAATATGGCACTTTCATCCATCCTATGATCCAGACTTCCCAAATCTCTCGACGTGTCAGTAGTTGCTATCACAACGCCATTGGCTTTCACTATAGTTGAAGCCTCGTTAAGGAAACAGTTTACATTGGTGAGAACTAAAGGAAGGAAACAGTTTGGATAAAAGCAAAAGGTGAATAAATATACTTGATCATCAACTAACAAAATCAGCCACCAAGTATGACACTCACGTACACCTTAACAGGAAGCTCGCAAACCCCTTTTGTAGCTAAGGCGCTACTGACCTGCCACTAAGCCTGTTCTTTGTGCAATACAGAACTGACCATAATGAGCCGTCGAAAATTAGATATTTATTGAGGTGGTCACTTTATGAATATGTGACGTGTTCTCTAGCAGGATTAGGAACTCATGATGGGTAAGTGAAAAACTCACAGGACTATGGATTCCTGTTATACTATTCATTTCGGGCCAAACGATCCATGTTTATGAATTAGCAAACCATCAGGTCTCAAGATAATCATTTCAGGGATACCATCGTCGAAAGACTCACATAGCAGGCAAAACCTAAGCTCATATAGAGATCAAACAATGGAGTTTGCAGAGGACCTGTGGAACCACCAAACACATGATCCTGAGAGCACTGCCCAGCTGCACCTTCTCCTGAATTATCACATGATCATCATACATGCAGATGCAAGAACAGAAACGTACTTCGGATAGGGCTATCCAACACGCTACAAAGGACCACAATGGACAGTGAGAGCCAGGATGGAGTGGATGCACTTCCAGTGTTGACAATTGTCACAATGGTGTAACAAAAAGGCTGTCACAACTCACAAGGTGCCCTATCTTCTTCAATGACATAGTTCCAGTCTAATTTGCAAACCTGCCTTGGCCGCCTTCCAAGTCCTTAGCTGTGATCATATTAGAGCACTGTGTTGGACTAGCATGCCGCATTGCACACGAGCTGACCATTTGAGTCCACCAAATTTCCAATTTCCCAAAAGCGACACGACCCCAGTAATGTAATTAAGTGGCCTGACAAAATAACACTATGTTGTACTTGTACCCCGTTAAGGCCCTTCAATAAAGCCAGGTGTGGTGTTTTACTCAACCAAGAACAAAAGAAAAGAAAAGAAATGAAGCACACATGGAAGCATCAGTTTGGGCTTGTGTTTGGACTCAGTGGCACAGTGCAATCAGTTAAACTCGAGCGTCCCATGGCATTATCAATTGAACTCTATGGAACCTCATCCTTTTCCCATCTTTCAATGGTCACTTCCTAGAACTGCTAAGAAAAATGCCAGTGTGCCACTGCAATGCTATGTCAACCCTAACCGGGTAACCATAATCAGCCTACTAACTGCAGAAATGCTGAACACACCAAAGTTATGATCTTTTTTCCTTTTTTGCGAGGGACCAAAGTTATGATCCGACTCAAACAAATTTCTAACCAAGCATCTGCAGTAGTGACCTAGCTGTGATCCCTCTATTACTGATCGGATGGAAAAGCATATGAGGGGCTAGCCGGCTAGTGTTCACCTGCAATCGGCAAATGCTGTACCCGTCGCCGTTCCCGGTGGTGGTGTTCGTGGGGACGTGACGCCGGGGCGCCGGGGCTTGACGGTGACGCGATTCTCACGAGCGCGCGCACCCAGTCCCGCCGCAGCCAGAGGTTCCAGGACACCATGGAACCCTTGGCGTGCTCCCCGCCCTTCCCACGAACCCCAAATCGCCATGACGGGCGATGAGGGCCCAACGACGCCGCAGACGGTGTAGGATGACGGGCACCGGAGCAGCTCTCAACCAGCACCGGGCGCGCGCGCCTCACCACCCTCCGCCGCCGTGCCTCCCACTCTGCTCAGTGCCAGCGGCGGCGCTGCTGACCTGCTGTTGACTGGGGGAAGGCCAGATGTCACTCCGCGCAATCCCCAAGCGTCCCAAATGTAAACTGGCCCAGGCCCAATAGAAGAACAGCTTTCTTACTGTTTGCTAAGACCAATAAGCTGGCCAAGGCCAATTGCCCAGCATGCTCGAACTGCATATGAACAAAACTCGTCTAATAAAGCGAAAAAGCAAACAAAGGAGGGCAAGCCCTCTCCCATTGCTTGTCTCAAACCCCTCCTGCACACAGCAGTACAGCACGCTGCCTCTCTTCCCCATTCTCTCTTGCGCTTCTTCTCTGCTCCCCAAACCAACGACATGGCGGCGCCACACCGGACGGAGATGGTTTGCCATTTCAGCTGGGAGGACAATCCAATCAATGGGATTGATGCGCTGCCCCAGGTGACGAGACAGCCTGAGAACAGTACGTACATTCTTGACCTCACGCGCTCCCCGTCTCGCCCTTTCCATTGTTTCCCCTCCTGTTCTATATACTGCTTGATCGGACGTCGATCCTACAAGGTTTAAAGGCTTGCGGATGTGGTCGTGCCAAGAACATGCGAGAATCTCGTGCCCCGGCCATATGGCAGTATAAAAAGTTTTTTTTGCCGTCCCTTTTCTTCTTGGCCTACGGCTCTCGAATTATAAGTTGGAATTCATAGGTGCATTTACTGATACATACGTGGTTGCGTTAAACAAACTTGAGAAAAGATCGATCTTTTCTTTACGCTTGTTCAGTTCGTTATAAATCGGATCCTTCCAGACTTCCAGTGCAATCCGTGTAAAAAAGGCCTTTTTTTTCCCCTCCCGTTTCTTGCTGTTCTACGGCTGGAGAATCATATGCTGGCCTTCTACTATAAGAAGTTGAATTAGTATGAGCATTTACGGATAGACTCGCGTGCAGAGAAACAAACTGAAGAGAAAAAAGATCGATACTTTTTTCTGGGCTTTTTTCTGGGCCTTGTTCTTAGTTACAAATCAGAACCTTCCATCTTGCAGTAAAAAAGAGGGCCCTTTTTCCCTACCTGTTTGAATTTTGATGTTGTTCTACTGCTCGCGAATTAAATGTTGGTCTTTTCTAGGACTATATAAGAGGTTGAATAAAGAGATACGTGCACCTCTTTGTTTAATGCATTTGCTTAGTTCGGTTTTCTTATTCGGATATGTTTCAAATGGGTTAAACTTAAGATTGAAAGACCATATTGTAACTAAAAATGTTTCTTTGTCATGGAATTATTCAGATTTCTGTGGCGCTCAAGCTACCATCGAGTGTTTTGAGTCAAGAGCTCGGATTTTATGTGCTAAGCTTGGTATGGAATTCCCGACACTGTCCATTCAGCACATGATCGATATGCTCAAGGACGAGCTAGCATCAGCAAAAACTTTAAATGACAAGAAGATTGTGATGATGGAAGAGAACACCTTCAATTTGCTCAAAACAAGAGGAGTGACCACGAAAGCGGACTATGATGCAGCACCACCCGGCCAAGGTTATGTCAAGAACGTTGAGGTAGAACACTTTGACACTGTACATTAGTTTGTTTACAATCTGCAAACTGTAAACTGACAGCTTCTTGGTTTATTGCTCAACTTCATTAGGGCCTTCACCATTACCGGATATGCCACAGTGTTGTCTTATATATGAAAACAAATGCTTGGGGCGTTGGAAAGAGCAGCAAGATCATTGATACCATTCAAGATGATGGGCCAGTGTATGGATGGTTTGCCCCTGATAGCTCGTTCGCAGTAATGGGAGATGAGATATACCGTGCACCACAGGTGGAGGCCAACCTGGACAACACTTCCTCGAGTGATTATTCCAGTTCGTCCGAAGCCTCTTCAAACTCCTCAAGTGATTCCCAAGGCTCCTCAGACAAGAGCTATTCAAGTGAGACTGGGGGCTCGATGGACAGCAGTGATTCTCAGAGTTCTTCAGACGCATCTAGCATGGCCATCGATGCTTCTAACCTGCCTGGTCCGAGTCAACCGTCGTCGGGTTTTCAACCCACGCATGCAGTTCTTCTGTACGGCTTTGGAGCAACGAGGAAGATGGCTTTGTTTGATTACCAGAACAACTGGGGACCGGAGTATCCCCCCGGCGGCCGCGGTCTCATGGAGTGTAGTAACATCATTGCCGTGATCGCTCCCGTGGTAGACTGGCATTGTCTTTTCGTCGGTCCTGCGAACACTGCTGCTGATGCTGAACGCACAGAAGCATCCGAGAGAAGGTCAAGCAAACGGGTGAGACGAAGTAACGTTCGCTTGAGCGGGCCGGAGTGGTTTTAGGTCACAGGTTGCATGGAGAAATTCTAGTATGTCGCATATGATTCTTCTAGTACTTTGTATCTGTGTGGAGGAATTATTGTATGTCGCATATGATCCTTAGTACTTTATGTTGCATTTGTGTCTTGGATTATGAAGTCAGAGGATCTATATATTTTCACCTTAAGATTCTTGCTATACAGCACCACTTGTTTAAACAACATGATTGACAGAGTACTTTTATGCTATTATTATCAGCAAACATGTGACCATGTACGATATGCTCACATAAGAATTTTAAATTGCTGATCACGACATAGATGAATTTGATATCAAGTAGATACTAGTTGTCCACGACTAAACAAGCTCCCTCTCACTATCCACTACAAGTTTAATGGGTTCTGCGCGCACACACTGATAAACACCAGAAGCTCAAATGTCGAAGCTACAAGTTACACAGCACCAGAACAAGGAAATGTTGGTCATTCTGCGAAATGATCATGCACAAGACATCGAGTCAACAATGGAGGTCGAAACAGCTCGGTCTTCACTGGCAGATGGATGCTGAATTGGACCACCTTGGTACCCTCCAGCAGCAGGATGAAGCATTCGACTCGGGCAAGTTCTACAACCACGAACAGGTGCTGTTTTGCGATTAACTGTAACAAGGATGTTACACATTAGTATAAATTTTTGCCAAATAAAATGCAAACATACAGATACATCATAAACTCAATAAGCCAACTGTTCCAACTAATATATTCCATGTGCCTCACGTAAGTGAAATCACTAAGCAGAGAAAATGATGCTCATTGTGAACCAAATTACGGATTTGAGGCTATTTTCATCATTGACAACCTATCAGGTGTTAACTTATTGTTCATTATCAATAGACAAGAGGTATAAGCATTACATGCATGCTCATGACATTCCTTTGTGGCGTGGGTTATCTTTATATATACACAATAGAGTAACAGAACCTATGGCCACAATCAACAAAGAACAAACAGTACCCAGGCAGCAAGCCCAAAGAGAAAAAAACAGCAATAAAATATCATGGAGAGTACGTAAACAGAAAGAGAATCCCTTTAAGCTAACACACCTGGGTCCATCTTAATGCAGGAGACACATGACAATTTTCTCTTTTCTCCTGGGACTATTTTCAGTTCAGCGAAGAAGTACTTTGGAAGAAGGTCAGCACGGGTCGTGCCCCGTTTGGATTTAGCAAGGAAATTCGCATGCATCCATGGGCCATTGGAGAAAAAGACAATTCTCTCAATTGGTTTGACTAGTTCATGCTCATCTTCCTGCGAACAAAGTGGGGATTTATAGACGGTAAAAATATGAAATAATACTCATGGAAACTTTGAATAAATTTTAAGAAGAACAAACCTCATTCATGAGGTTATAGTGTTCCAAACCAACTTTTGCACATGCAGGGGTTTGCCATGATAGATCAGGCAAAGCTCTCTCCCTGCAAGGAAAAGCAGATACATTACCATAATATCCACTGTAGACCTATATCAACAGACAAACACTTAAATTCAGAGAAGGAATTAAAATCCCCAGGTTTTGTTAGGTGATATTCTCATCACTCATTGGTAGTCTGCATGCTATGGAGCCAAGAAGCAAGCAGTATTTGCTCAGTTGAACGACATTATAAACCTAACAGTCACAACTCTTAATGCCAAATTACATAGGACGGAGACAAGGAGTTATATTAGTTATTATGTTCAGTATAGGTACAGGCAATCAGTATACATCGTACAACTTTGAATGTCAAACTGAGCATAGTATATTCAAATTAACCTTGCTAAATAGACACTTGACGTTAGGGGAAAAGACAACATCTATGCATAGCAAAATCGATCAGTTTCACCGATATAGGCTGGACAACAAAGCTCATTTTCCCAAGAAGCCTGCCCACTTTCCAATCTTGGAAAGATTATCTTTATCCAGAAAGAAAAGAAACATTTAAGGCAAATAGAATGACATAGGAAAAACAGCAGAAATTCTCAACCTTCTAGACTTGTACAGATATTTTTTTTTCACAGCTTTGGCTGACTACAGGCCCTCTTTTTTCACATTTTCCCCCTTGGGGAGTTCTTGTGAGCTTATGCTCTATTGCACAGTTGGTTCTGCTCTTATATAATAACTACCACCTCCAAAAAAAAAAAAAGAGCTTCGAATCAATATTTTTCATAACAATGCCCGCGATTGGCATGACCACATTCACCACACAGGCACCACGTTGGCAAGAAAATCATGGTTAGATATGCTCCAAATATCCTATGGAACTTGCACTAACTATGCCAAACAAGTCTAATCTTTATGTTCTTTTCGTGCTAGGAAAATCACATAATGATCTAGGCAATACGACAATATAATGCCTTCCAGTACACCAAGAATCCAAATGCAAATAAATAAAAGATCATATCAGCATAATAATAATTCATAGACGTAGCTCCAAGTGTCAGCCGAAATAGTTGCTGCCTAGTAAATTAATTCTTCCGGTTGCAAATGCAGGACGTGTTACCCTTGTCAAGTTTCCTTTAAATGTAAGTCTCATCTTAGAGGTCGCTTGTTTGCTGGGGGTCCTTATGGGAGTAGGGCTGCTGTCATAAGGATTCATGAATGATTATGCTGTTGTTCCTAAGATACAATGCCGAGCCCATCATAGTTCACACCCCCGAGAATGTTTACACAGGACATTAATCATGTATAGGATCAGCTTGATGACCATTCGATTTTGAATCTGTAATATGGCTAATATGACCAAAATTGCATGGCACAAGAAGAATTCTGGATTAAGCGAAAATGTAAATCCAGGGCGGAGGTGAATTTGTAATTTACCCTTTCTTGAATTTCATAGGGCCAGGTTTCTCGGTGTTGGGGACGAAGACGTTGCGGCCGCTCCGGAGTCTGTGAGTGAGATCCATGTGCATATTTTCCGTTGTGTGCACGGGGGACGGTGGTCGCACCATCCCTGCAGCAGGAACCTCGCACTGGGGCCGAGGAGCCGCCGGCGGCGGGACGCACTTGGACCGGCGTGCCGGCTGCGCCGACCGATTGCTCGCCCGGGGCGCCTCAGCCTTGCGCTTGCTGCGGGGGCCGGTCATCTCAGCAGCGCCTCTTTCTCCAGGGTTTCCGGCGGCGGCGATAGGGGAAGGGAAGGTCGAGGAAGAACTCGTGTCTTTTTTTTTTTTTTTAACACCAGGAAGAACTCGTGTCGAGAGAGACGGAACGGTAACGGGGACTCCTCTGCTTGTATCCGACGCGGAAGGTTTTCCTCAGCCCGACAGCCCTGACAAGTGGGACAGCCACTTATTCCGTGGGACCTACATGTCAGCGTGACGTGTAGGCGAATCTCTTTCTTCATACTAGAATGATCTCGAACGAGTGTTGCGCTAGCCAGGCTTGAGAATTTTGCCAGATGATACTTTCATTACCAAGTTCGACATGTAATACTATTTCATACGATTTCAGAAAAAAAAACAATCTGACAAGATATTTTAGTTTAAATCAATTTTGGATAATTTTAACGCCTCATATAAGTAGAGAAACGTGTTTTGGATAATAAAATTTAACGAAATTTTCTTTTTACTGATAGGTTTATATTTAACGCTTGCTAATCGGTTGTTATGTGCGAATTTTGTTGTTGAAGAATTACTGAATTAGGCATGTCTTGGAGATGAACATACCAGCCACATAAACTGAATTTATACAGTAATAATGATCGAAATAGTTTATTAAGAGTTTTTTGTTAAGTAGGCATTGACAAGCATGTTTTGTATAGTCTTGTAGAGGAACACGTCAGAGCACGTAAACTGAAACTCGTTTTTTTGGAAAGAAGTATACTGAAATTTAAAACACATATATATTGCACACGTAACACGTTAAAACATGCAACCATATTTATTAAATTATTTAAAAACATACAATAGGTAGTTTCACGTACTCCCTCTGTTCATATTTACATGTCGTTTGACTTTTTTCATCTCAAGTTTGACTGCTCGTCTTATTCAAAAAATTTGTGCAACCATAGTTAAATTTAAGTCATTCTCGAAGAACTTATATTAATAAAGCAAGCCACAACAAAAAATATGATATTTTGCATAATTTTTTGAATAAGAGGAGCAGTCAAACTTGAGATGAAAAAAGTCAAACGACATGTAAATATGAACAGAGGGAGTACAAAAGAACGCAGCTCTTGCAATGTCCATGCACCAATCTGTTGAGTTGACCATGTAACGATCGAGTTGATCAGAACTTGGCGAAGAAGTCGTAAATGTGCTTGCTGACCTCATCCGCCTTCTCCTGCTGGATAAAGTGTCCAGCTCCAGGGATGACGACGACGTCCTCTAACAGCGGCACGTCGGCCTTGAAGCCGCCCTTGTGTATGTAGTCCTGGATGCCGGGGTAGTGGTACGTGAGGTCGCCGTCGCCGACGATGAACTTGGTGGGCACCGTGACCTTGGCGTCCGCCCACGGCGCCGCCTGCTCCCAGTTCCGGTCCATGTTACGGTACCAGTTGATGGCGCCCGTGAACCCCGTCTTCTCGAACGCCGACGCGAAGTAGTCCACGTCCGCCTCCGTCAGCCACGACGGCAGCGGCGAGTCGGCGGCGGGCGCCGCTGGCTTCTCGACGCCGGTCGACGCCTCGGAGCCGGTGTAACGGCTGCACAGGATGTTCTTCACGATGTACCGGGCGTTGGCCGGGCTTAACTCCTTCTCGACAACCCCAGGCTCCTGCACCGATCGAGCGTCCATATGCAATACACAGAGTAAAAAGAGAGGATCATCACCAATTGTGCCAAACACAACACACGTGATGGCGGTATACCTCGGACATGAAATGCATGCAGCAAATAGACTGTATCGCGTATCAGAATCTACAAGATACATGGGAGAAAGAAATCTGGAACGCAAGACGGAAAGAGTTCAAATTTGTAAGGAAAATATAGACGATCGGAGCGGACGTTCCTAAACGCCGGCCGACAAAATCAAATCGAGGCAAATAATTACACATTTCAATCCTGACATAATCCCCATTTCTCCTCCCCATGATCGCTCCGGCTGCTTGATTTCCTCCTTCTCCGCTAGGCTATAAAACCATTATTCCGCTCGTACGCCCAATAAAACTACGGAACCCAGATCCTTGACTTGAGCAATGGCGCCGGTCATCCTTCGGACGGAGGTGCACTGCCTCGGCTGCGCGACGAAGATCCGCAAGGCTGTCAAGAACTTGTACGGTGCGTGTGACCTCACGAACATTACTTGCGCTGTGTTCGCAGTGTACCGTGCACGTGCTGATCATGTCTCGATATTCTAGAGTTATTAATCGAGTCGCCGTGCATGCATGCAGGGGTGGAGAACGTGTGGGCGTCGCCGGACACCGGGTTGGTGGTCGTCGCCGGCTCGGCCGACGCCTGCGAGCTCAAGCGGCGGATCGAAGCCAAGATGAGAAGGGAAGTCACCGTCGTCAGCGGCGGCGAGGAGGAGCCAATGCCGGTAGACTGGCAATGGCAGCAAGCCCTGCCGCCGCCGCCGCCGCCGCCGCCGCGGCAAGGCAATGTCGCCTACCCGTATTACTCCCGGGTGGTCCGTTCGGTGCCGCCGCAATACTACTACGCCGCGGCTCCGGCGGCGGCGGCGGCGGCGGCGTCGGCTTACCCGTACGCGCAGCGCCGGTACGTGGCGACGACGCGGCAGTACGTGCCGCCGGGCGAGCCGCAGGTGTGCTTCGAGGACGAGAACCCACCCAACGGCTGCTGCGTCCAGTGAATCATATGCGTCACCACCGACGAGTCGAGAATGAGGGCCGGTTATCTCCTAGTACTAGTAAGGGGATGTATTTTGAGCGAGTTTTTGTTTACCATTGTTAAGTTCACGTACTAGTTCCCATAGACGAGGTTGCGTTTTTCTTTTTTTCAACTATATGATTCACAATGTAGCAATTGGCGGGTGTCAGACAGACGTGAAGTCTGTGCAGGGTTAATTTTCACTACCCTGCTGTTGGACACTGCTAGTTCCCGGTATGGATTGTAAAAATTCTCTACGCATCCGTGCCAGTTTATCTGGAAGTTCGAGTGCTTCCATATGTGACTACTAGTACTACACAAAGATGGAAATTTGCAGAATAATGCACATACGCATGGTTGGTTACTGACGCAAGGAAATCAGTGAGTAGAAATACAGAGTAATCGTAGAGTTCCGTAGCACTGTAAGAAATGTGTTGCTGACCTGGAAGCGGACGATGTAGTAGGTGGGTCCGTAGATGCGGCGGAAGTACTCGGTGGTCTTGACGGCGTCGGCGTCGGCGCCGGCGCGGATCATGACGTGGCGCATGAAGGCGACGCTCGTGTTCACCAGCGCGATCACCCTGTCCGGCCGGAACAGGCACAGGTACCACGCGATCAGCGCGCCCCAGTCGTGGCCAACCACGAACACCTGTGCCATCCAATTCCAACAACAATCGTGTCAAACCATTTTTCTCAATTACGTACGGAAGCACGTTGATTTTCCCGGAGATTAACACGCGTGCACAACTGCACACGCGTGCGGCAGTCCAAGTTCAGCACGTGCAGCCGTGACAAACGCAACGCCGATAGGGGTTGGTGACAGGTTGCTATCGTTCGTGCAAGAAAGCTTTTCTGATGCATCAAGTACAACCATACGGTGGGACTCTGCTATTTTCAAGGTTTGGTTTCAAGCGAAAAGACTTCAAACGTTGTGAACACGTTCAATGCTCTGAACTTGTACGATCCATTTCTTTGTCACGCTTCAGCGCATTGACATGTCTACAGTACTTTCTATAACAAATTCTCTTGGAACAGCGCGCTAGTAGTACTGTTGCACGGTCGCTTCCTCTCGTCTGGACGTTTGAATCTCCCACATATAAATTCAGATGGTTTTTTTTTCGATAACATAAATTGAGGGACTGCACTAACGCACGGCCGCGGGCCGCCTCGGCAGCCGGCTAAGCCTCTGGCACAGCCGTACAGCTCCCACTTTCCTTTTTCGTCTGCTCGGTCGGAAAAAGGACGCGTTTGCTCCTCTGGCACACACGAGACGACGGAAAGCCTCTGGCATGATGACGAAATATCCGCATATCATGTTTTTCAAACAACTAAATTGCTTCAGTACTAGCTAGATATACGGTTTGTGAACACCAGTTTGTCGGTGCCATTCATACATAATACCCTAGTTGATTAGCACTAGAATTATGTCAATGATCATGGTAGTGCTCGCCCACTTTTCAGCATGCTTGCGTGCCTCCATCTTTCGGTGCTTGCATCCAAAAATTCACTGGGTAAAATACCAGATTCCTCTTCCTGCTCTCATCTTCAATATCAAGAAGCACCTGGGCCTGCAAAAATTTAAGGGGTACCTGCAATAAATGTGTGCATTTTATTAGCAAAATTTGCTTTCATCATATACTCACATGTTTTTTAAAAAAATTGCTTAGGTAATAATTCTATGCATGAAGGTAGAAATCTGCTCTAAATGATTCCATTATATGCAGGAATGGTTGGCTTAACCATCCACCTCTTGACAAATATGAAGAATTCAGTCAGCTAAGAGTAGACTAGAGTACAATTCCTAAACCCCTCTATACAGAGGAAACTTAGAAGCAAGTAGAATGAGCAGCTGATGTCATATCTATAAAGATACTCATCACATCTCTAAACTAAAATGCATATAAAACGTGCATGCTACATGAGTTCTTCAATTTCTGACACAGAAGTGCTTGGAGTATATAGAAGAAAACCCATACAAAAATGCATGTTGTAAGGTACTAAAATACTTCGATATCCACATAAAGTGCTTGAAGTATAGAGAAGAAAATATATAAAAAGTGCATGCTGTATGGTACAAAAATGCTTTGATATCCACATAAAAGTGCTTGGAGCATATAGAAGGAATGCACGAGGAAAGTGCATACTCTATATTGCTCATGGTAGATGTAACATTTATGCATATAATGCTTCTAGTAAATGAATAAAATGCTTCAGATTACATGATTTGCTAATAAAAAATCCAACCAATAGTAGAAAACGCAAAGCCATGTATATAAAAGGCTGGTGGAACTATTGTACTTAATTCCATCTAAAAACCGTTTTCAGTATTGTTCAGAAATGCTATCAGATGCAGAGTAAATTGCTCTAGCCAATGCACAAAAAATGCACAACACTGCAAGTTATAAACCTATAATCCTGCAAGCAGGTGAATATTTGCATATGGTTCTATAGCACAGTTGGTTTGGACTTGCCTACATACTGAATAGAGACTCTGACTAGAAAAAATACACCAGATCATGTATATGTGGAAAATGAAATACACAAACTACAAAAAAAAAAAGAATGCTTGTCAACTGCATTGGTATATAAATCTATCATTGTTCTAAATTTAAGTCCAACAATAATTGAAGCTGATAAATTGTCATGTTTCTATCATGCTCAGGTATGATGTAAATAGAAGGTTAACATTTCTGCTGTACCATCCACCACGTAAGCACACTTCATTGGTGTTCTCTTTCGTTGTTACTTGCTCACACCACTATCACTCCTTCTAACCACAAAAGCTATAACATGCAAGAAAGCACCAGGATTCAAGCACTAAAAGTGCTGCAACTTAATTCATGCAAACTAGAATGACATTTCTCAAATATCAATGTAAGCATTTTTATTATATACTTGCATGCAAAAAGGACTATCATGGAAGCATTTTTTTCAATTACAAAAGCATATACAGAGATAGAGCGCTGGGCAACATCATCAATCCTATGTTTTTCCACTCTAAACCATTCTAGAAAGCAACTCATCTCACCTGGCCTGCCCAAAATTGATTGAGCTACTGCTTGAGGTCGCATGGGAAGTGAGCTGGGCTGCTGGAGACCAAGGTGTACCGGCTCCTGCTCCATTCACTCCTGCGCTCACCCACTCACCCACACCGGCCGCCGCAGCCACTGACTGGGCCTCGAGCAGCCCTGCATAGTGATGTAACAGTTTGAGCACACAAAATTGCAAAAGCATAAAAAAAAAAGAGTACTCTACATTATCCTCAACATTTAGAACCTGGATCGAGTACTAATCTACCCACAAAAGTGAAATGTTTATCTACATTCAGAACCAGAAATCGAGTACTAATAACAGTACATACATATGCTTAAAATTATATCAGAAATTGCTAACATAGTAACATGAAAATTGGTTCTCACATACCATGAATCTAGCAACAATAATGGATGCATCCTGAACCACAGATGTTTCAGAGAAATGATAAATGCACAAATGATGTTGAAGATCAAAGCCTTATATAATACATGTAGATAACAAACACATATTTACACCAGAATAAAGCATAGTATGTTGCTAAAAAAATTGGAAGACAAACAGAGATATATTCTGTACCAAAAAATCCAAATCAACTTAATCACTTAACAGTCGTCAAAACAAACCAGGGCGCACCATCTTAGAACAGGGAATGGAAGACATAGAAAAAAGCACCAGGAATCATTCAGAAAAAAAAAAAGAAGCGTTACACATTCAACATTTTTAACACTATTGCAAAGGCACTAGGGATCTCTGCAGTAAGAAATCCCTGACTGATGAACAGTACTGCACTAGTAGGAATCTCTGGTTGGTTCAATTAGTAAAAAAGAATCCCTCACCGATGAACACTAATACGCTAGTAATCAAAGAGTACTTCGACATACACACACTCCCTGCAAATTAAATCCTAGGTTTCTAGCCTCTAAATGCATCTGCACAGATCCATTAAAATATCTAATAGTGGGAGATTGACACAAGACACAAAAGTGAGAACGTGAAGCATCATCAGAGAGCCACTTCTAGATCAAAAATAGGCACAGATCAAACCATACGTTTGGATCAAAACAAAGGTCAAACCACTTCTACTTGGCTCCCGCGTGATTGCATACGCAAAGAATCAAACAATGTCAAAAATAACTATAGCATGCAGGATTAGCCAGAGACTGAAGGGGAGCAGCAAATTTGTTCAACAAAATCCTTACTAATTCTACCCGACCCCAACCCCTCAAATAGTGATTGCAAAGTAGGGATAAACAATCAAATCAACTACAATAATCGTTGAATTATGGTCGCTGCAGATCGCAATGGAAAATGCAAGTATATACCAGAGAACAATATGTACAAATTAGATAGCGTTGCATCCACAAACCACCTTAGTTTCTCAAATCAGTTCGTGAATCGACGAGGATTGAAAGGAGAGAGCAAATCGGTAAGATAATAGAAACGATGAACCAGATAAGGTACTTAATCGCCCCCTGCGAGCAAATAGATTACAATGTTGAGCACGAACGCGGCCCTCGTCGCCAGCATCTGCAAAACACCAATAAACACTCAAAAAACACAGCGAATTGACATGGATCGGAAGGGATAAGAGCCAATCCTCACCCCTAGGGTTTGGGTTTGGCCTCGATCTGCCCGGCTAGGGTTCAGCGCAGGGACCTGAACCAATCGAGATCGCGGAGAGGACGAGGAGATGTTGATGGTGCTCCACATGAGCCTCCTGACCTCCCCGCCTATGTAACCTGAGCCCAATCGCAGCAAGCCAACCCCATCGTCCAGAGGCAGAGGTGCGTCGGAACTGGCATGACTTCATGGATGCCGTCGCCGAGATGCGCCTCCGAGAGGCCACCTTGTCGCCCACCGCGAAGCCCACAGCCGTCGCTGCGGTGGCGGAGAATTCCGCGAGGATGAGAGAGAGAGAGAGAGAGAGAGAGAGAGAGAGAGAGAGAGAGGAAATGCCGAAATGGTGAATGAACCAGCCGCAACCCTGTTTTTGCAGTCGGTCGTGGTGGGTCCCACGTGCGAGCCAACGACGCTCGCGGTCGCATGATTCAATCGGGTGGCACGCGCGGAGGCCGCCGTTCCGGCTCGTTAACGCGCGGCGTCCGTAACATAGAGTTTACCTAAATTGAGATGGAGTTTGTGTGTTCCACCCTCTGTTTTTTTGACTGTCTGAGATTTCGGCACTACTCCTCTGATTTATTTTGATAACGTTAAGTCAAGAACCATAGTGCAAATTTAAACTAAAAGCTGATCGGATATTGTCAGTAGTTTTGAATACAAATCCAATGGCAACATTTTTTTTTTGGCATCATGCAACTTAATTATTGGTCAAAGTATTTCTGAACTGAGGAAGACACTACTACATTGTCCGAGCATGTGCTGAGATCGCATACTCGTTGACACTATACATTATCTCTTCGATTGAAGGAACAAGTATCGACAATGCATCGCCATTGCCTGCTCTAAAAAAAAAAGGGTTACCATAATCAGCAGGATCTGCGTCACGATTGCTCGAATACGCGAGTTCGTTCGCCGGGCGTGTATTTTTTTTTAGAAGGATGGTTAGAGTAGAATACAGAGAATGCACGTGATGTGTTGTACTGACTCGTACTTTTCGGGACGATTTGAAACAAACGAATCATTCGGTTCACGTCCCTATCCAGCCCCGGGCATCTTTTGTTGATCACAAAGTTGTTCTTCATACTATTATTTTTTTTAATTGACACCTCACCATTTTGCGGTTGGAAATTAGTGAAAAGAAGGCACGGCCACGCACATCAATCAAAATTCGAGAAAGCTGAAAGGTTATAAACTGACAGATATCTGCTTAATTAATTAACGGTCCTAGTCTCAACTGCAGGGCACTAGCGCGCGAAACAGAAGAACAGAAAAGAAAATGAACCGGTGACGTGAACGTCTTCCTATCTGAAGACTCGAGGTTAATTGGGGAGGTGCGTACCTTGCCGAGGCCGAGCGCGTCGAGGAGTCCGACGACGTCGCCGACGATGTAAAAGGCGGAGTAGGCCGACACCTCCGGCGGCGCCGCGGTGCCGCCGTAGCCGCGGAGGTCCGGCGCCACGCAACGGTAGCCGCGCGCCGCCAGGTACTCCATCTGGTGGCGCCACGAGTACCACAGCTCCGGGAAGCCGTGCAGGAACACGATGGCCGGCCTGCTCCCGTTGCCGTCGCCGCCGCCGGCCTCCGCCACGTGCATCGAGATGCCGTTCGCCTCCACCGTCCAGTGCCTTATCTCCACTGCGGCTGCCGCCCCCTCCATGCTGATCGACAGTGGTGATGAGCTCCCCTTTGTCTCTCTCGCTGACCTCGATTAGCTTCTTGTTTGTGTCTCCTATACGAGCTGTGTGTCTGTGGGTGGGTGACGGGCCGCTTGCTGCCGCTGCTATTTATGCTTGCTTGGCAAGAGGAGGAGGCCGGCTGCTGAAGTGAGAACCAAGAGGGCAGATACGAAATGAGGCGTGCAGTGTGACGTGTGCATTGACGTATCAGTCATCACATATGATGCTTCATGCTAATGGCGCGTGGAAACTGGATTCATCGATCCATCGATCGGGCATGCGTAGCTAGCGACGAGCGAGCGCGGCGGTTCCGGCCAACACGTGTATGTTATGGGCGCATCCACCGGCAGTACGGGCGCACCATTGTCATTTGTCACTTGTCAGCAAGTTTTTGCTTTTATTCCGAGAACGGAATTGTTTCGGCTTCAAGCAGAGCAAATATGCTTATTACGCTACCTAAACAACGGTGACATCCTACATGTTTGATACATTCCCAAAGAGCGAACATGCATACTAAAGGACAGCTCGTGAATGCTGCTTTTAGAGGTGCAACTTATTGTCCTGCTCTAACTTTTGCATGTATGCTCGACCGAGATTGGGAATTCGTTCGGGTACGGCACCACCTAGTGCTAGTCTGGGTCTGTTTTTGGGCAGAGGAGTGTGTGGAAGACCATGTCCCTGTATAGTTGGACCGAGACAGGCACCTGTTTTTTTTTCTTTCAAATTATCAGATCGGTTTTGTAATTTGTCTCGCTTTATGGATTTCAAATTTGTGCTCACGTACGAGATGTGCTTGCTGGTATTGTTGAATCCTCAACTCTTGTGCCAGGTTCCAATAACTACTGGGCAGCCGGCAAAATCAATTGTCGTTAAGTAGGCATTGACAGGCATGCTCTCTTGAGAGATGAACAGACCACGTATATAAACTGAAGTTCCAAACACATTGTTGGCTGCACACGTTGAAATATGCAACCATATTATTAAAAACATACAATAGGTTGTTCCACTTATAAAAGGACGTACAGCTCTTGCACCTGTTCACCCATCAGTCCCTTGAGTGTTGAGCATCCATATATGCAAACGATCAGAACTTGGCGAAGAAGTCGTAGATGTGCTGGCTGACCTCGTCCGCCTTCTCCTGCTGGATAAAGTGTCCAGCTCCAGGGAAAACAACGACGTCCTCGAGCAGCGGCACGTCAGCCTTGAATCCGCCCTTGTTTATGTAGTCCTGGATGCCGGGGTAGTGGTAGGTGAGGTCGCCGTCGCCGACGATGAACTTGGTGGGCACCGTGACCTTGGCGTCCGCCCACGGCGCCGCCTGCTCCCAGTTCCGGTCCATGTTGCGGTACCAGTTGATGCCGCCCGTGAACCCCGTCTTCTCGAACGCCGACCCGAAGTAGTCCACCTCCGCCTCCGTCAGCCACGATGGCAGCGGCGAGTCGTCGCCGGCCGGCGGCTTCTCGGGCATGGGCGCCTTATCGGGGAAATGGCCGCTCAGGGCCTGCTTCATGATGTACCGCGCGTTGGCCGGACTGAACTCCTTCTCGGCAACTCCAGGCTCCTGCACCGACCGAGCGTCCACATGCAAAACACAGAGTAAAAAGATGGCATCTCATCATCAAATTGTGCCAGACACAACACGTGATGGTATACCTCGTACACATCTGTATGGTTACTGATGCAAGGAAATCAGTGAGTAAAAATGAAGGGTAGAGTGATCGTAGAGTTCAGTAGTATAATTGTTGCTGACCTGGAAGCGGACGATGTAGTAGGTTGGGCCGTAGATGCGGCGGAAGTACTCAGTGGTCTTGACGGGGTCGGGCCCGGCGCGCATCAAGATTTGGCGAATGAAGGCGACGCTGGTGTTCACCAGCGCGATCACCCTGTCCGGACGGAACAGGCACAGGTACCACGCGATCAGCGCGCCCCAGTCGTGCCCCACCAAGAACACCTGTGCGATCCAATTCCAACAGTAATCGTGTCAGCGATTTTGCTCGATTACGTACGGAGCACATTGATTTTCCCGGGGAATAACATGCGTGTACGCGTGTGGTAGTCCAAGTTCAGCACGTGCAGAAGTGACAAACGCGCCGATAGGGAAACTAGCGGTCGGTGACAGGTTGCTATCGTTCTTGCAAGCAAAACTTCTCTGATGCATCAAGCACGTACAATGCTTTTGGTTTCAAGAGAAAAGACTTCAGACATTTTTCAACACGTTCAATGCTCTGAACTTTTACGCTCCATTTCTTTCTTCCGGTTCAGTGCAGCATTGACATCGCGCACTAGTAGTACTGTTGCACGGTCGCTTCCCACGTCTGTACTTTTGAATTTCTTACATATAGATTTTTTTTTCGAGAACAAAAATCGAGATCCACAGTCCACTCTCTATTTTGCATATCTGAGCTTTCGGCACTAATTCCTATATGCTTATATAGTTTACAACATCACAGTCATGAGAATAGCTAGTTCTGAATACAAGTTCAATGGCAACATTTTTTTTGTTTTTGCATTATGTGACTTAACTATTGGTCAAAGTTTGATACATATAGCAGCCATGCAAAATACTCCTCTTTTTTTGCGAGTGAAGGGAGGAATACACCTAACAAGCATGTGTCAATTATAAAGCTGAGATCATATACGTTGACACAATTAATCACGGGTGTCATAATAGTCAATTATATACGTTATCTCTTTGATTGAAGGTACAATTATCGATAATGCATGGCAATTACCCGATCTAGTCTAGAAAAATACAAGGATTACCACAAAGCACACCACGATTGTTGGAATACGCCACTTCTCGTCGTCGGGCCTGTTTTGCTATTTCAGGAAGATTTGGAACAAACGAATCATTCGCTTCACGTCCCTATCGAGCTCCGAGCATCTTGTTCAATGTTCATCACAGAGTTTTTATTTATTTATTTCAAAAGGTCCGCTATTTTGCGATTGGAAATTAGTGAAAAAGGAACGAAGGCAGATGAAAGGTTAAAAACTGACTGATATCTGCTTAATTATTCTCACTGCAGGGCACTAGCGCGCGAAACAGAAAAGAAAATGAATCGGCGATGTTGAACGCCTCCTATCTGAAGACTGAAGGTGCGGTGCGTACCTTGTCGAGGCCGAGCGCGTCGATTAGTCCGACGACGTCGCCGACAATGTGGAAGGCGGAGTAGGCCGGCACCTCCGGCGGCGCGGCGGTGCCGCCGTAGCCTCGGAGGTCGGGCGCCACGCAACGGTAGCCGCGCGCCGCCAGGTACTCCATCTGGTGGCGCCACGAGTACCACAGCTCCGGGAAGCCGTGCAGGAACACGATGGCCGGTCTGCTGCTGCCGTCGCCGCCGGCCTCCGCCACGTGCATCGAGATGCCGTTCGCCTCCACCGTCCGGTGCCTTATCTCCGCCGCCGCTCCCTCCATGCTGACCACGATCGGTTATTAACTTCTTGTTTATGTGCCTGCTGCGAGCAGTGTATCTGTTCGTGCGCCAGCCTGCCGGGGGCTGCAGCTGCTATTTATGCTTGTCAAGAGGAGGGGGCTGCTGCTAGAAAACGGATGCGTCAAAACATAGGCAGTGTGGGTGCGTTCGTTGTACTCCCTCTAAAATTTAGACCTGTCACATCAAAGAAAATCTTACTATTTAAAAATATTTTTATTTATTTAATGACAAAACTTATGTCATGACCCACCTTCTAGATCGCGAGAGAATCTAATGAGCCTAATTAATCTAAGTTTCGCTCCGGTGACGCTACAGTAACCATCGTCTAATCACTGCTTAAGTACCCTCATTAGATTCGTCTCGCGAATTCGAGCGAAGTCCTAAAATTAGTTTTGTAATTAAACTTTATTTGTAATCACAATATTCGTTGCAAAAACACTCTAAAGTTTAGACCTCATGCAATGAACGCATCCTGTGGACGCGGACACCGACGTACCCGTGCACATCATGTGTGGAAATAGGCGCGTTCGGACTGGACGTGTGGAAACTGGATCAATCGATGGATGGATGGGGCATGTGTGGCGACGAGCGAGAGCGGCGGTTCCGGCCAACACGTGTATGTTGTGGGCGCATCCACCGGCAGTACTGGCGCTCCATTTCATTGGCATTTGTCACTTGTCAGCAAGGCAGAGTACAGAATTGTTTCGGCTTCAAGCAGAGCAGATGTGTTTACGACGGTGACATATTCCCTGTTTGATAGATTTTTAAGAGCTACTCCAATGGAATGGAGTAACATGCATGCAAAAAGACAGCCTTTTGATACATTTTCAAGCGCTACTCCAATGGAATGGAGCAAGAGCATCACCAACAGATTACTCATCTCAATACCCATAACTAAAAATAAATTTTTAGGTAGCCAAACCTTCCAACAGAATACCTATATGGTTACCTATATCCAAAATTTTTGCATAGCTACCCAATTCCTCCAACTCACTACCCAAAGAAAGGTACCTCGAGCGGTTTGCACTGATTTTCTCTCCCGCCAGTAACGCCCGCCTCCACTTCACCGGCGTGCCGCTGCCTTCCCTGCCGCTGGCAGCCGCCCGTCCATCCCTGTCCCAGGCGACGCGTCCGCCGCCGACGGGGACCTCCTCTGGCCGGCCGCTTCGTCCGCACGCGGTCCCGGACTCCTCGTCGCGTTCCGGCGAGAACGAGGGCGGCAAGAATAAGCGCGCGGGCGGCGCCGCCTGATCTGCTGCGCGCCCTGTCCCGGAGGCCGCCACCGCGGGGGCGCTCGAGATGGCGAGATCGAATACCATCAGAGCTCGCGGCGGGGGCGGGGGGGGGGGGGGGGGGGGGGATGCCGACGAGGCGGATTGCGCGCAGCGAAGGAGCGCGAGCGGCTGGCTGGCGGGGAGCAACACCGCGCGGAGAAGGAGGGTGGGCAGCCGACAGGCGGGCGGGCGGCGGGCACGAAGGAGGCGGGCGGCCGGCGGAGCTCGTCGTCATCTTCACGGTGGCGAGCGCATCGCCATCTTCACCATGGCTGCCGCGAGGAGCTGCAGGAGCACCAAGACGAGCGGCAGCCCGCCGTTCTCCTCCTCCTTCACGGCGAGGCGTGTTCTGCCGCCGCAGGCTTCCTCCTCTGAGGTGCGGCGCCTCGCTCCACTCTCCTCCACGCCACTGCGCGCCTGCAGCCTCGCCGGCCCTTCGCGTTGCTGGCGTCGCCCTCGAAGATCGACGAGATGTCGCCGCCTGCCACGCCCTCGAAGCACCGCAAGGAGAGGAGAAAGAGGGGGTGCTAGACAATGACAGGTGGAGCTCAAAGATGTGGGTAGTCTGAAATGGATACACTGGAAAAGCACATGCTACCTAAAAACAACAAACTGTTTTGGGTAGTCTGAAAAACTGATTTTAGGTAGCCGGTTTTGAGTAAGCTGTTGGAGTTGCTCTAACGTGCATGCAAAAGGACAGCTCGTGAAGGCTGCTTTTAGAGGTGCAAGCTATTGTTCCGCTTCCGCTAGCTTTTGCATGTATGTTCGTTCGAGATTGGGAATTCGGGTAAATCACCTAGTGTTAGTTTGGGTTTGTTTTTAAAAAGACACCTAGTGTTGTTTGGGTTTGTTTTTGAAAAGACACCTAGTGTTAGTTTGGGTTTGTTTTTGAAAAGACACCTAATGTTAGTTTGGGTCTGTTTTTGAAAAGATGAGTGTGTAAAAGACCATGTTGACTCGAGAAGTGCGTAGGCGAAAGGGGGTTCATGCCCCCACCCCCTCCCTCCTTGATGACTTGGATCCACCTAGTGCTAGTTTGAGTTTGTTTTGGGAAGAGGTGAGCGTAAAAGACTGGTAATGTTAGAGCGTAACAAGCAGCTGTTTCCTTTTTCAAAATATTCAAATCAGTTTTGTATCCGTCTCACTTTCTGTATTTCAAATTTGTGGTCAACTCCACAATTCTTGTGTCAGGTTCAAGGTTTGGAAAACCAACAGAAATCGGTCCGATTTTCGCTGGAACCGGACGTACAGGTCCGGTCTGGTTTCGTTCATCAATTTGTTAGATTAAATTTTAAATAAATTTGATAAATTTTAACCGGTAACCGGACGTACCGATCTGGTCCGGTTGGATCGGTTTGATCGTGAACCCTGCTCAGGTTATGATTGCCAACGACTAATGGGCAGCCGGCAAAATCAATTGCCCGTGGAACCTTAAGCACATTAACTGGCTTAGACTATGAAGTGTTGTTTCTTGTTTTTTTGTTTTTCTTTCTTTCGGTGGAATTAAACCTTTGTTTGTTGAAAAAAATAGCTCCCCCTTTGTTTGTTCTTTTGGTGGATGATCTTTGTTTGTCAAATAAACCACTAAAGCAAGCGTCCTGGTGTATGCAGTAGACGCATCGAGGAGCATTGTAAGCAAACAATTTTCACTACTTTCTCCGACTAAACACAGAGAAACTTACAGGCTAAAACATGGTGTCATGAGTCATTTCCATGATGAACTTATTCTCTAAATGACTAGGCAGAACTTTTTTTCCGCGCCTTTATTTTTTCTGCACTAAACTACTGTGCTATCGTCAAATTAACAACTGATATAAGGTGAAAGATCACAGGCAGCATGGATGTGGGATGAAACCCTCTGTGCCTTCATGTCGAATCAGAGGATGATGGCGCCGATGATGAGCAGGTGGAGGATCGCGGACGCGATCCTGATGAGCTTCTCGAGCTCCCGCGCGCGCTTCTGCATGACGTGCATGGCCTCCCCTGTGAAATGCGCGCAGCTGCCCCAGCACGCGCCGAACCCGTTCGCCGCGCCGCCGAGCAGCTGCTTCGCCTCCTTGCGATCCCCGCGCTTCATCGCGGCTGACGACGCGTTCAGGCTCTTGACGGCGGCGTCGACGCGCACGGTGCAGTCGCGCACGCACTGCCGCAGCTTCGTGCCGTTCTTGGCGCCGCCGATGTGGACGTACCCGAACGCGGCCAGCGCCGTGCCGGCCTCGATGGCGACGCGCGTCGACACCTCCGTGAGCCGGCGCAGGTCGGCGGCGCGCTTGGGGTCGACGCGGACGGAGAGCGCGTGCGCGCACTCCTCCGGGAACGGCGTCTGCACGCACGCCCTCATCAGCGGCTTCGGTAGGAGGACGGCGCCGAGGTGGCCCCATCCTGGCCGTCCCGGCATGGGCCCGTACGCGGGCTTTGGGGCGCTGGCGTGCAGTGCCGGTGCCGGTGCCGGCGATGGTGGCACCGCGCGGGCGAGGGATTCGAGAGGAACGGAGAGAAGGAGGAGGAGGAACATGAGCGATGCAACGGGCACGGCGCCGGCCATTGTTGTTTCGATGGACCCGCTTCTTCGAACTGCCCGGATTTTTTTTTTGAGGGAATGCCATTCGGCTAGCTTTATTCATTTGATAACACAGTTACATCATTCATCAACGTACACAAAATAGAGCTAGGGGGTTCATCGACCCAAATACATGTTTCTGTCAAAGTAAAAGCTTGCCTAGCCAGCTCATGTGCTACCTGATTGGCTCCCCTGTTACAATGCTCTATAGCTACCTCGTCAAAACCATTCCACATAATAATGCATTCATCATATATAGCAGCCGCCGAATTCGCCGAGAAGCCACCATCTTTCATGATTTCTACCACCTCCAGACAATCAGCTTGGATAATAAAACGGTTACACCCTATCTGCTGTGCAAGGATCAAACCTTCTTTCAGAGCGTAAGCTTCTGCCATCTGTGCATCGACGACATGAGGTAGAAAACTACAGGCCGCTGCTATAAATCCACCTCCAGCATCTCTGATGACGACCCCTGTGCTTCCCATTCCTGAATCACAATCATAAGATGCATCCACGTTGAGCATGAGCTTACCTTCGGGGGGTTTCTTCCAACCCTCACGAATCTTTGCTGTTTTCTTTGTCGCTAGCATATAATTGGTCGCCAGAGCAGCAATTGACACTGCTGACCTTGGTGGGCGCTGGATGGATTCACCATGCACTACCTGTCGTCGCTCCCACCATATGTACCATCCCCCCGTTAAGATTAGCTCAGCAAGTCCCACATTAAGATTGGAGACAAGCCCGCTTTTACGTATTGCTTCTTCAATCACCACTGAACCTGAACGATCGACCCTTAGCAACTGCTCAACCTGTGTCCATACTCCCAGGGATCTCCACACCTCTTTTGCTCGGTTACATGTGAACATCATATGTTTGATATCCTCACAATCTCTTGTGCACAAGGGGCAGCTCCCCACATTACCGATATGCCTATTTGCTAAAATAGCCCTACAGGGTAGAAAACCATGGAGCACACGCCAACCAAAGATTTTTATTTTCCCCGGCAGATTCAACTTCCAGAGCTTGTTCCACACCTGATTGTTGCCCACATCAGTAGCCTGTCCCGGATGGCCGCGTCTCCCAAACTTGTGTAGCCACTCACAATGATATGCAGACCTTACTGAGAACAACCCACTTCTATTATAGTGCCATGCGACTAGATCCTCTCTTCCTTGGGTTATAGGAATTTGCATGATACGATGGACATCAATTGGCCAAAAAAGAGATTTCAGTAGGTCTTCATCCCATGTTCCTTCTATTGGATTGATAAGCTCATCAACTGTTCTCACAATATTGTTCCCCCGAGGTGTTTGAATCCTCAGGTTTTGGCTACTCGGAATCCAATTGTCCTCCCAAATATTAATTTGTGTACCATCTCCCACACGCCAGATGCATCCCCGTTTGAAACACTCCAGGCCAGCCAGAACACTTTGCCAAGTATAAGAGCTTCCACTCTTTTGCTTAGCTTTGAGTAAATTCCCATCCGGATAATATTTTGATCTTAAGACCCTGGCACACAATGAGTCAGGTTCACTGAGAAGCCTCCAGACTTGTTTAGCAAGCATTGCTAGATTAAAGCTATGGAGATCTCTAAAGCCCATACCACCTCTTTGCTTTGGAATGCATAGTTTCCACCAAGCCTGCCAATGAATTCTTCTATGTTCATCGTCGTCACCCCACCAGAAGTGCGAAATAGCATCAGTAATCCCTTTGCAAATGTTTTTCGGGATATTGAATACCATCATCGCAAACGCCGGTATGGCTTGAGCAATGGACTTGATAAGAATCTCCTTTCCTCCCATGCTTAGCATCTTTTCTTTCCACCCCATAATTCTGTCTCGGACCCTATCAATTAAATGTTGAAAACAATCTGACCTATCTGTTCCTACCATAGCAGGTAAACCCAAGTACTTGTCATTAAGCGATTCAGCCATAATATTCAGAGCCTCACAAACTTCGGCCTTTACATGCACATGAGTGTTCCCCGAAAAATATATGCTGGATTTTGATTCACTAAGTTTCTGTCCTGAGCTTTCACAATATCTGTCCAAAATTTGCTTCAGAGTTTGTGCATTCCTTCGGTCAGCATGCATGAGGATTAGAGAGTCGTCCGCAAATAATAGGTGAGACACCATTGGTGCCTCTCTGCACACTTTCACTCCCTCCAGTTCACCTCTTTCTTCAGCCCCTCTAAGCATACATGAGAGCCCTTCTGCGACAATTAAAAATAGATATGGGGATAAAGGATCCCCTTGCCGAAGACCTCTTGTCGGTGTAAACACATCTGTTTCCATTGAGTTGAACCGAACATTATACCAAACAGATTTGACACAAGCCATAATTAGATTCACCCATCTTCTATCAAACCCCAGTTTTTTCATTATCTTCTCTAAATAAATCCATTCAACTCTATCGTACGCTTTGTGCATGTCAAGCTTCACGGCACACAGGCCCCTCTTCCCCTTCTTCCTCTTTATAGCATGAACACATTCATAAGCCAAGAGAATGTTATCTGTAATAAGGCGGCCTGGCACAAAGGCACTTTGATGGTCGCTAATAATATGAGGCAAGATTACTTTAAGTCTATTTGCCAACATCTTCGAAATCACTTTATACACAACATTACATAGACTGATAGGACGAAATTGTGATACCTTTTCTGGATTTTCAACTTTTGGGATCATAACAATTGTTGTGTCGTTCCAACCTTGTGGAATTGTTGCTGAATTTACTGCCTGGAGCACTTCTCCCAAAAGGTCCTCTCCCAACATGTTCCAAAAGCGCTTATAAAAAATAGCATGCAGGCCGTCCGGACCTGGTGCTTTCAAATCTCCAATATTGAATAGTGCTTTCCTCACTTCATCGGCAGAGAAAGGAGCAAGGAGCAATTGATTCATGTCATCTGTCACTTTCCTACTTACATCAGACAGGATCGAAGGATCTATATTCTCTACTTCTGATGTGAAAAGGTTTGAGAAATAGTCCTTCACCATCGTACACATAACATCCTTATTTTCGTGCCGACGTCCACTCTCCCACTTGGGGAGATGGTAAGCCAGTGCTCCTCCCAAGTGCAATGGAGGCCACTGACCTAGGCCATGGCTCTTCTTGATTAGCCATAGACCCCGTTTCCTCTGGCGGCGCCCCTGCCAGAGTCAAAACTCACTACCACCAAACAAGAGATCTACGTGAATTTCTCTCGTCTCCTAGACGAGATCACCTAGCTTTTCTGCCTTGCGGTGCGCGTTAGCCTGCATGGTGGAACCTTCGGGGAGCTCGGCGGCGGAGGCTTCTGCCACGAATTCAGGAGATATGGGATCGAAGGAGTCCAGACCGGAACCTAGCATTGAGGAAAGGCTGGAGAACATGACGCTGCATGGGGAGGAGGAGATCGACTTGGACTTCTCGGAAGAACTAGATGAGCTGATTAAGGAGACCCGCTGGTTAGCATTGTTCAAGGTCCATACTACAAAACCCTTCAGCCACGCTGCTTTGTTGAAACAGATGCGTAATGCATGGTCATCAGCGCAGGAGGTTACCTTTAAGGTTATGGGACCAAATTTATTCCTGGTCCAGTTTCAATGTCTGGGAGATTGGAACCGCGTGATGGATGGAGGGCCTTGGATTTTTCGAGGAGCGGCTATTATTCTCAATGAATATGATGGTTTTTCCAATGTGTATGATTACAAGCTGGAAAAAATCCCTGTTTGGGTACGGATCCAAGGTGTACCGGACGGGCTAATGAGGAAGAAGTAATTGGCTGAAAAAGTTGCGAAGAAGGTTGGTGCTCCCCCTTTAACTGTCATAGTTAACGAGGGCAAGATCAACCCTTCAAAGTATTTAAGAGCACGTGTGTTTCTTGATGTATCGAAACCCCTAGTTCGCTTTGTCCCAATTACAATCAAGGAGAACCAGAAGTATCCTGTCCTTTATGAGAAGCTGCCTGATTTCTGTTACTTTTGTGGCTGCATTGGCCATGAGAAAGAAGAGTGTGGGGTGTGAGAAATCAGAGGGCAAAGGAAGGTTTGTGGTGGAATCGTCGGTGCCCTTCTAGGGTCGACGCCTGCGTGTTTATATATGGCAATAAGCACCATTGCCGTGGTTTACAAGAAGGAAACGTGGATAGGTTGTTGCTGAGATATTCTAGAATTACAACAACCCTACCAAACTATGTGATCTACAACAACTACTCAGCAACAACACAATCTCACGTCTCCAGATTACATATGATTCGAGCTTATCTAACAGCCCCCCTCAATCATAACTTTCCTAAGTTAAGATTGTACTTGAAATTTTCCAATTGTCGTACTGCAAGCGCCTTTGTGAAGCCATCAGCGATTTGATCTCCTGTTGGCACAAAATCCACTTGTAACAATCTTCGACTCACCCGTTCCCTGACAAAGTGAAAATCGACTTCTATATGTTTTGTTCTGGCATGAAAAATAGGATTAGAACAAAGATATTTTGCACCCATATTATCACACCATAACCAGGCTGTTGGAGGACTAGGAATTCCAAGTTCTCGCAACAATGTTTGTACCCACATAATTTCAGCAGTAGCATTTGCCAATGCTTTGTACTCTGACTCTGTACTGGATCGTGATACTGTGGCTTGTTTCTTTGCATTCAAAGAAACCAAATTACTACCAAGAAAAATGGCGAAGCCTCCAGTTGACCTTCTATCATCTAGGCATCCTGCCCAGTCTGCATCAGAGTACCCACTAACAAGCATGGAGTTTGACTTGCACAATTTTAATCCCAGCTTTGTGCAAGATTTCAAATATCTCAAAATCCTCTTAACAGCTGCCCAATGTTCTGTGGTTGGAGCATGTAGGAACTGACATACCTTATTAACTGGAAATGCGATATCAGGTCTTGTTAGCGTTAAGTACTGCAAAGCACCAACCACACTTCTGTAATGAGTTGCATCTTTCGGTCCTAGAGGGGATCCTTGATGTAAAGACAATTTTTCACTAGTGGACAAGGGAGTGCTAACAGGTTTGCAATCTGCCATATTTACTCTCTTCAACAAATCACAAACATATTTTTCTTGAGGGAGTATTATGCCACTATGAAATTTGTTTACCTCAATACCGAGGAAATAATGTAAATCCCCTAGGTCCTTCAATGCAAAGTCATTCTGAAGATCCTGCAACAATGCTGGAACAGCTTCTGATTTAGAACTCACTACTATGATATCATCAACATATATGAGAAGGAACATAATTATGTCTCCCTTCTTATAAAAGAATAGTGAAGTATCTGCCTTGGATCCCTTGAAACCAAGTGTAATCAATTTCTTACTCAGCCGAGAGAACCAAGCACGCGGTGCTTGTTTAAGCCCATATAAAGCTTTATCCAACTTACATACATAATTCGGAAATGCTTTATCTTCATATCCTGGTGGTTGCCTCATGTATACCTCCTCTTCAAGAACACCATGGAGAAAGGCATTGTGCACATCCAACTGTCTGAGTGTCTAACCCCTGGAAACAGCCAAAGATAGAATAATACGAATAGTGGCTGCTTTAATAACCGGGCTAAAAGTATCATCATAGTCAATACCATATCTTTGTTTAAACCCTTTTGCTACTAATCGAGCCTTGTACCTGTCTAGACTCCCATCTTGCTTTCTCTTAATCTTATAAACCCATTTGCAATCAATGATGTTTCTACCTTTCTGAGGAGGAACGAGATGCCAAGTTTGATTTTTCTGTAAAGCTAAAAACTCATCATCCATAGCATGTTTCCAATTTTTATCATTTAAGGCATCCTCTAAGCTATATGGTTCACCAGTATGAGCAACACAACCATATTTGACTGAACCATCTGTATAAATTTTTTCTTTACGAATACCACTTTGTAACCTGGTTTTTGGGCGAACTTCTGTTGCTGTAGATGATCCAGCAGCAGGGACAACAGCAGTTTCTCCTGTTCCCGCCTGTTCCCGTGCTGCGGGATCAGAGGCAGGCGCGCGAGTCGTCGAGCCGGGCGCGACCACATCGGGACACACGGCAGACTGAGACGGGCCAGAGGAGCGCGCACCGCTCTCAAGTCCACGCGTGTCACGCGAGGATTGCTGCCGCGCAGGAGACGCAGCTGCAGGGAGCGAATGTGCCTGATCCAAGGTTGGTACGCCTGATCCAGCGGCAGGTGCATCATTCTCATGTTCCGCGCCCAAAACCAAGTCTCCGTTATTTGATGTAGATTCATCCTGTAACTCTGCAATTTCTTCTGAGATATTAGTAGATAAGGCAGGAGAATCAATTACACGATCATCAGCTGGTAGAACTGTAAGCTTCATGACCATTGGAGTTCGGAAACCCCAAAGGTATGAATGTTTTGGTGATTGGGTGACCATATTGATGCGACTAACATTTCCTTGTAGGATATTCAAATGGTCATGTCAAAGAAGTGTCGTCTCACATACTCTATCTATCGACGACTTGGTGATTGGTTGCCTCGACAATTCGGATCGAGAACTTGATGGAGTCAAGGTTGAAGATGGATCAAGGCTAAGGACATGATAGACCAAGCAAGTGTTGGCTTGGTGTAGATGCTAGCTTGAGTCCATAGGAAAAACCGGACTATCAAGAGGGATCGAATTGGTTCTCTTAGAGCACACTAGGTTAGAGATCAAATGGATGTATTGTGAGTCTCTTGAGGGCTAGGGTGGCTGAAGAGAAGAAGAGGAACCAAGTTTGGAGAAGTTGGAAGCAAGGATCAAGAAGTGGATCAAGTTTTCAGCTTATGCCGAAGAGATCGGACAGTACGGTCCTAGGGACCGTATGGTACGGTCTTCATTGAAGATCCAGACAGAGAAGTGAAGTCTCGGGATGCTGAGAAAATGAAGACCGGACAATGGACCGTATGGTACGGTCAAGGGGACCGGACAGTACGGTCATCAGAAGATTTCCAGACAGAGAAGATGGAGTTTCTGGAAGTGGAAGAAATGAAGACCGGACAATCGACCGGATGCTACGATCCTAGGGACCGGACAGTACGGTCTTCATTGGAGATGAAGAAGAAGATGGAGATGCGCCTGGAAATAGAGACCGGACAATACGGTCTGGAAGAGACTGGACAGTACGGTCCTTTGTACGGTCTCTAGTTTCGCAGGGCACTTTTGGGCAACGGCTAGTTTTGGGTTAGTAGCCTATAAATAGTTGGTTGCCCGCCCCTTGAGGGGTCTCTTGGCCATTGTTGGAGTGCAGGAAACTCAGAGGAAGCCAAGAGCAAGAGAGAGAAGCACTTGTGAAGGATTTGGAGTGATCCTAGTGCTTGAGAGAGTAGCAATTGCATCCACTTGATCTCTAGGCTAGTGTGAGCTTGAGAGAGTCACTTCGGTTTGTTACTCTTGGTCTATGGCGAGGCCTAGACCGGTTAGGCGTCGGTGTTGAGCTGTCCGAGGAGAGTGTGGAAGCCAACACAAGTTTGTACACGGTCTTGGAGCTTCCCGTGCGAAAGAAGCATCACTAGTGGAGTACCCTTTGGCACGCATCAAGTGCGGAGCCTTACCTCCGGAAGAGTACCCGGGATCGAGCCCGGCGAGACGTGCCCGCGACTTCACTCGGAGGGTGAAGTGTGCTCTAGGAGGGATCGCTTTCGAGCGGAGGGACGGGGTCGAGACTCCGGCGGGAGTGACCCAACGTGGAGTAGGGGAAGGCGCCATCCTTCCGAGACCACGGGAAAAATCATGAGCATTCCTATCCTTATCTCCTTTACTTACTAGCATTTACGTTTCCGCATTTACCTTATATGCTAGTAGAATTGCATGATAGGTTGTCTCTTTACTACTTGGTAGAATTGCTTGTTAGGGTGTTGCTTGTTGCATAGACTAGATTGTGTGCGCGCATCGCTTGCTTTTGTTATCACCATATCTAGTCTTGCTAGCTTCACGTCTAAAGTACGTTTGGGAGAAATTGTTGACACACCGATTCACCCCCCCTCTCGGTGCCCTTGATCCTTTCAAGTGGTATCAGAGCCTCGTTGCTCAAATAGGCTTAACCGCCTTGAGTAAGGATGCCGAGAGATAGTGGACCGCCCCCGTTCGATGGGACCGACTATGCCTATTGGAAAGCTCGCATGCAAGCTTACCTCGAGGCTCTCGACCCTATCGCATGGGAGGTGACAAGTTCCGGTGTCTCTCTAAGGACTCCTATTGGTACTCTTGATGTGAATCTCGCAGAGGCAAATGCTAAAGCTAAAAATGCCTTGTTTGAAGCTATCACTAAAGAGGTCTTTGCTCGAGTCAAGTCCGCGGGTACCGCTCATGAAGTATGGACACAAATTCAACAAATTCATGAGGGTTCCACGGACGTGAAAGAGGAAAGATACTATGTGCTAAAGAACAAATATGATGACTTTGCCATGTCTTCAAATGAGCTAATCAATGACACTTACTCTCGCTTGAATGTGCTTGTAGAGGATATCAACTCTCTCGGTGTGAAGGACAAGATTGATGATGGTGACTTTGTGCGGAAGATCATGAGGATTCTCCCAAGGGAGAAATATGGAGCACTCATCACATGTCTCTTCAACACCGACATGCGAGACCTCACCTGATGTGGACTAGGGTGCCCGATCTTCCGAAAGGTTCGGTGGTAAACGACGATTAGGTCGAAGATGTGACACACGTCGATCCGGCTTCCGAACAACACGTCCGAAACCCCGCAATCGCAGCACCACGTCTTCTCTGGTTATCAACCGGCGATGCACGGTTGACCTCGCCCAGAAGGCTTATCCCTGCAAGCGAATCGAAGAACACAAGCAAGAACAAAGAAGAATGCAACCAAATTGCAGATGACAACTTAATCTCACGAAGTTGGGGTCTCACAAACCGACGACGGCGAAACTGTTCAATGACAGATTAATCTAAGCAAAACCCAACCCTAACTCATGCGCCGGCGGCTGTAAATATAGTCTAAGGGGCGTGCAACATCCCCTGGACACACCCTTAATGGGCTCACACAAGATACAAAGCCCAAAGGCCAAAGACGGCGTCACAACGCCAAGACAGATTCTGGACGTCCACTTGTTTTGACGATTCCCGATGACTCTGGATGAATTTGGACTTGAAACCGGTGCCATTAGAAAGGTGGTCGAATTATCTTTCCATCCATATCTGATTTGCCCAAAACGGAGCCCGTATGCGACCTGGGCGGCCATTTTAGTACAGACTGCTCCTGGACTCCGAAACAGAACCGAAATCGACTTTACTTGGGTCTCCAACTTGACTTGGACGTCCTTGCTGGTCTTCTCCGCCTCCAAGCTCCTCTCCACTCATCCCCTGGTCCTCTCCATAGTTCCTAATCATAATACATTCATTAGGTAGCAATCTATTCTCAAAATCAAATAAATAAGTACTTAGGAACGAGCTCACCTCTAAATTTAATTGTCGCGCGCGAGCTCTAGTTATAGGACCTTCAATGTCATGTGGAGGAGTGTTGTGTGCATCCGAAGGAGTGATGTCCGCATCATCCTCCCCCTCTTGAATTGGAGTCGTCCTCGACTCAAGCTCATCTTCTTCTCCCAAGTAAGGCCGCAAATCTGAAATGTTAAATGTAGGACTAACCCCGAACTCGGGAGGCAAATCAAGTTTATATGCATTATCATTAATCTTCTCAAGTATTTTGAAAGGACCATCAGCTCTAGGCATTAACTTAGACTTTCTCAATTCTGGAAAACGATCCTTTCTCAAGTGCAACCAAACTAAGTCACCCGGTTCAAGTTTAACTTCTCTTTTTCCTTTACTACCGGCAACTCTATATTTTTCAGTCATCTTTTCAATGTTGTGCTTAGTTGTTTCATGCATTTTCAAGATAAAATCAGCACGATCTTTAGCATCATTATGTACCCTCTCACTAGTAGGCAAAGGTAGAATATCAATGGGGGCACGGGGGTTGAAACCATACACTACCTGAAAAGGACTTACCTTAGTGGTAGAATGTGTTGCCCGATTATATGCAAACTCCACATGTGGCAAACATTCTTCCCACATCTTCAAATTTTTCTTCAAAACAGCCCTCAACATGGTACCCAAAGTACGGTTCACCACCTCAGTTTGTCCATCGGTTTGTGGATGACAAGTGGTAGAAAATAACAATTTTGTACCCAACTTGTTCCACAAAGTACGCCAAAAGTGACTCAAGAATTTTGCATCACGATCTGAAACAATAGTAGAAGGCATACCATGCAAACGAACGATCTCTTTGAAAAAGAGGTCAGCAATATGAATAGCATCATCACTCTTATGACATGGTATAAAATGTGCCATTTTCGAAAAACGATCCACCACAACAAAAATGCTATCCCTCCCCCTCTTAGTCCTCGGCAATCCCAAAACAAAATCCATAGAAATATCCGCCCAAGGAATAGAAGGAACCGGAAGAGGCATGTATAAACCATGTGGATTCAAGCGAGACTTAGCTTTTTGACATGTAGTGCAGCGAGCCACGAACCGCTCAACATCTCTCCTCATCTTTGGCCAAAAGAAATGTGCGGCCAAAACATCCTCCGTCTTTTTAGCACCAAAATGTCCCATCAATCCTCCTCCATGCGCTTCCTGTATCAACAAAAGACGAACGGAACCAACTGGAATGCATAGGCGGTTAGCTCTAAACAAAAACCCATCATTCAGCACAAACTTGTTCCATGTACGTCCCTCTTTACAATTCAGCAAGGCATCTTTGAAATCAGGATCAAGCGCATATGTTTCTTTAATCGATTCAAGTCCAAAAATGCGACAATCAAGTTGGGACAGCAAAGCATATCGTCTAGACAATGCATCGGCAATCACATTTTCCTTCCCTTTCTTATGTTTAATGATGTAAGGAAAAGATTCAATAAATTCAACCCATTTAGCATGTCTACGGTTCAGATTATTTTGTGAACGAAGATACTTAAGCGATTCATGATCCGAATGAATAACAAATTCTTTAGGCCACAAATAATGACGCCACGTTTGTAAAGAACGTACAAGAGCATACAATTCCTTATCATACGTAGAATAATTCAGAACGGGGCCATTCAATTTTTCGCTAAAGTATGCAATGGGTTTACCATCTTGCATCTAAACACCACCAATGCCAACTCCACTTGCATCACATTCAAGTTCAAAAGTCTTACCAAAGTTTGGAAGTTGCAGCAAAGGCGCGTGTGTAAGCTTGTCCTTCAAAGTGGCAAAGGACTCCTCTTGTGCTTTTCCCCAATGAAACACCACTCCCTTCTTCGTCAACTCGTGCAATGGAGCAGCAATGGTGCTGAAATCTTTGACGAAGCGGCGATAGAATCCTGCAAGACCAAGAAAACTTCTCACCTGCGTGATGGTTTGGGGCAGCGGCCAGCTCTCAATGGCTTCAATCTTTGTCTTATCCACCTCGATTCCCTGTGGAGTAACAACATAGCCAAGGAAAGAAACTCGATCGGTGCAAAAATTGCACTTCTCAAGGTTACCAAACAAACGTGCATCTCTCAAAGCATCAAAAACAGCACGTAAATGATCCATATGTTCATCTATAGACTTGCTGTAAATCAATATATCATCAAAGTAAACCACCACAAATCGACCAATAAAAGCCCTCAAAACCTCATTCATCAAACGCATGAAAGTGCTAGGTGCATTAGTTAAACCGAAAGGCATTACTAACCACTCATACAACCCGAATTTGGTTTTAAAAGCTGTTTTCCATTCATCTCCAAGTTTCATTCTAATTTGGTGGTAGCCACTACGCAAGTCAATCTTTGTGAAAATTATAGAACCACATAACTCATCAAGCATGTCGTCTAGCCTAGGAATAGGATGACGATAACGAATAGTAATGTTGTTAATGGCTCTACAATCAACACACATACGCCAAGTACCATCTTTCTTAGGAACCAAAATTACAGGAACGGCACAAGGACTAAGGCTCTCACGTACATACCCGCGGTCCAAAAGCTCTTGGACTTGTCGCTGAATTTCCTTAGTCTCCTCGGGGTTGGTTCTATAAGCAGCACGGTTTGGCAAAGTCGCTCCCGGGATCAAATCAATTTGATGCTCCCGGGATCAAATGATCAATCTGGCCCAGGTGGGGTTGGATGAAAAGCCCGACACACCGATCCGGATTCTCCGAATCCCGCAATCTTAGCACCGACAACCGAAAATACGACACACCGATACGGCCTCAGGAGTCCGACCTGAACCTCGGCAACCTTAGCACCGTACTCCGGCGCACCCCTCGGGGAAAGGCCCAATCACCCCAAAAGACTAGTCCCATAGGGGAAGGGTGGCTCTCCCTTTTAAGGTGGCTTCCTCCTCCCAAGCTAAGCAAGGTGGGATTATTCAAAGGCTCACACGGTCGCCGCCCGACTACAACTAAGCCACTAGGGCTCTTTTTTTGTTGCGTCTTTGCCAGCGGGTAATAGTGGAGGATGTCCTCATCATTCTCACCCCCTTAAACAAGGGCCCAGTTCTGATACCAACTGATGTGGACTAGGGTGCTCGATCTTCCGAAAGGTTCGGTGGTAAACGACGATTAGGTCGAAGATGTGACACACGTCGATCCGGCTTCCGAACAACACGTCCGAAACCCCGCAATCGCAGCACCACGTCTTCTCTGGTTATCAACCGGCGATGCACGGTTGACCTCGCCTAGAAGGCTTATCCCTGCAAGCGAATCGAAGAACACAAGCAAGAACAAAGAAGAATGCAACCAAATTGCAGATGACAACTTAATCTCACGAAGTTGGGGTCTCACAAACCGACGACGGCGAAACTGTTCAATGACAGATTAATCTAAGCAAAACTCAACCCTAACTCATGCGCCGGCGGCTGTAAATATAGTCTAAGGGGCGTGCAACATCCCCTGGACACACCCTTAATGGGCTCACACAAGATACAAAGCCCAAAGGCCAAAGACGGCGTCACAGCGCCAAGACAGATTCTGGACGTCCACTTGTTTCGACGATTCCCGATGACTCTGGATGAATTTGGACTTGAAACCGGTGCCATTGGAAAGGTGGTCGAATTATCTTTCCATCCATATCTGATTTGCCCAAAACGGAGCCCGTATGCGACCTGGGCGGCCATATTAGTACAGACTGCTCCTGGACTCCGAAACAGAACCGAAATCGACTTTACTTGGGTCTCCAACTTGACTTGGACGTCCTTGCTGGTCTTCTCCGCCTCCAAGCTCCTCTCCACTCATCCCCTGGTCCTCTCCATAGTTCCTAATCATAATACATTCATTAGGTAGCAATCTATTCTCAAAATCAAATAAATAAGTACTTAGGAACGAGCTCACTTCTAAATTTAATTGTCGCGCGCGAGCTCTAGTTATAGGACCTTCAATGTCATGTGGAGGAGTGTTATGTGCATCCGAAGGAGTGATGTCCGCATCATCACCACCCACAAGCTACTTGGGAAGATCACCGCCTTCGAGAGCTACAACCTTGACAAGAAGCTTGATGAGAAGCCCTCCAAGAATCTTGCTTTTGCGTCCGAGGGATCAAGCAAGAAGATGAAGAAGGTGGTGACTCAAGATTCAAGTGATGAAGAGCTTGAAGAAGACGTTGAAGACTTGTTGCAACTTCATCCAAATGATCTAGCACTCCTCATGAAGAGAAGCAACTTCTTCGAGAGAAGATTCATCAACAAGAAAGATGCCGAGTGCTACAATTGTGGGGAGAAGGGTCACTTTGCCAAGGAATGCCCGAAGCAAATCAAGAAGAGCAAGAAGAAGACTCAAGAGTCAAGCGATGATGAAGAAGAAGACCCTAGAAGCAAGTACAAGACAAGGAAGAGGTTTGTCAAGAAGGAAAGCTCTAGAGGCAAAGACAAGAGAAGATCATCTCGCAAGGGACTCTTTGTTGGAGAGTGGGTCACGGACGATGATAGTGAAGAAGAAGAAAGTGATGACTCATCCTCCAAGGGAAAGAAGATGGCCGGCATAGCTCTCACCAACATCTCCGAGACTCTACCTCCACCACCTACTTGCTTGATGGCCAAAGATGATGATAGTAGTGAAGATGAGAAGAGCGAGTCCGATGAAGAGTTTGGTGAGGAGGATAAGCCCACATATGAGGAACTTGGATAGCATTCTTCTAACCGGCAAGATGATCAAGAAGAGGGACAAGACCATTGCTCGGTTGGAGAAGGAACATGAAGTGGCCGCTTTCCAAGTCCGTCAACTTGAAGGTGAACTTAGGGACTTATCCATCTCTCACAAGGCTCTTGATGAGGACTATGACAAGCTTGAGGAAGACCACATGAAGCTCAAGGAGAAGTCCGAGTTACTAGATGATGAGATCAAGCACCTTTCCACTTCGCTCATGACCTTGGATGAAAGCTATGACAAGCTCAAGGTTGATCACAAGAGGCTCAACGACAAGTTCAAGGTTCTTGAGGAAGAACATCAATCCATTCTCGAAAAGAGTAACACTTCTTCTTCTAGTTCATCTATTTCCGATTCTTCATATATTACTTGTGATGGACTAACTCCCTCTCTTGAGTGCATCTCTCTTGATGAGAAAATCTTGAAGGAATATCATCAACTCAAGGAGGAGAGAGCTTCGGTGATGGACGGCTTCGAGAGGCTCACAAGGGGAAGGACCATTCATAAGGAGATACTTGGTCGGAACCTTGTGAACAACCCCGGGCACAAGGGACTCTCCTACCCCGCCGCCATCAACCTCATCGGCAAGGACGAGAACATTCCACCTTGGGTAGTTCCCCTCATGGCGGACGACTACTATTGTGAGAAGTGTTGCCGTGACGGGCACACTAGCAAGAATTGTCCTAAGGTGAGAAGTTCCAAAGTTTTGCCTAACGCTAACTTGTTCCATGGGAATACACATTACAAGCTCTTTAGGGACAAGAAAGGAAGGGTGAAGGCAAAGGCTCTTGGATCACCCGACAAGAGGAGGATGATAAGGAAGATTTGGGTGCCTAAATGCATAGTTGACCTTGAGAGGCCAACCAAGTGCGAGTGGGCTCCCAAGAACAAGACCTAGAAGGGTGATGATGGTGGACCGTGCGCCGCAACGTCAACTCATGAACGTCCACCACAAGCTTCGAGTGCTTCGTCGACAAATCTACTCTTCAAGGAGGTAACTTGTATCATAGTAGTTTCTTTTCTTGCATTGCTTGCATGGTAGCTAGGTGCTCCTTTGTGAACTAGTATGTTTGCATTCATGCATATGTTAATAACTAAAAAGAAAAGAACAAAAAAATTAGTTCAAGGTCTAACTTTCTCAAGATAGCTATGAGCATGGGGGATGCTTGAGTTGGTGGACCAATGGACTCAAGGCAAGGTTTGGCTCATAGTGAGTAAGCTTGAGAGAGACTCAAACTTGACCTTGAGTAGGTTTCCTTTATGCATTGTCTTAACTTTGCTTGCATATCACATGACATGTTTAAATTCCCTTTGCATTTGTATGATATGCTTGTCTCATGCATTGCATATAGGAAATCACAAAGGAGTTGTCACACAATGAGGAAGTGCTTCATTCGTAATATGATCTCACATCTCATAGAAGTGTGACTAAAGAAAAGAATTGCGCTTCATGCCCATTGAGTCTTGCTAAATGATCCTCAAGGTTAAATCTACTTGCACGGATCATAGGCAAAGGGCTCATACATACCCCTCTTTTGGTTTTATCTCTTTTGGTTCTTATTTGGTTGCTTCTTATTTGCCGATTGAAAAATTTACTATAAGCCTATGCGCAACCTATATTGGTCTATTTTCAAAAGAGTGGTTGAGAGTTCCCCTTCTAGTCCATGTTTGGTGTTTATTTGGTTTTTGTGTGAGAAACTTGGACTTAGAATGAAATTCCTTGAAAATCAGCTTTTCTGGACAGGACCGTACAATACGGTCAAAGGGACCGGACAATACGGTCTCTATAGCTATCTGTCAGGGTGAAGAAAGAGACCGTACAATACGATCCCTATGATCGTACCAAACTGTCTGGTTAGATTCATCGGGAGATCAGTTCCAATCTCATCCATTGATTCCTGTTGTGATCGATCTGGACCGTCGATTCAAACTAAACCTATTCCTAACGGATTACGCCGGGTTACTGTGCATCTTCTTCACCATTACGCCACCGCTACCTCCCGCCTCCACCTCGCCGTTCGCGCGCGCGCCGTACACCGTCAACCAAGCCACCGCCGTCGAGCCAGTCGCCGCCGACGAGCTCCACCGCGCACCGCTTCGCTCCACCGCGCCCTCGCACTAGCTCGCGCCCTAATGCAAACCCTAGGAGCAGCGCCGCGCCGCACCTCCAAGCCAAGCCGCCGCCGCTTCGCCTGCCCGCGCGCCGCCGTCGCCGGAGCCGAGGACGACCTCAACGACGACGAGGTTCGCGCCGAAGAGCTCCTTCCCACACGCGCGCTTGACCTTGAGCTGTTGCTCCTCACACGCGCGCGACGAGTTCTTCCCTTAGCAGCTTCACCGAGCCCGAGCTCTCCAATCCGACGATCTTCGGCGATCTATTTACGCTGGTGAGCTCCTGGTTCCACAAATTGCACAGTAGCTGGTCCGATTCCGTGATTCATCTAGGGTTTGAGCCATTCCTCCTTCGTCGATCAAAATCCCTAGAAAATCATCCAAAAATCGATCCTTTATTGTGTGCATTGCTATCTATTGCTTCGCAATCTAGGTCATTTGCCTACCATTGTCATAGTGTTTAAGTATTGCACTTCATTTATCTATGACATATTGGTAGTGGGTCACTTTGTGTCGATTTCCGATTCCATACCATACACTAGCTCGACACTTAGTACATTTCTCGATTAGTGGTACATTGTGTCTATTGTTTATGATCTATGTACACTAGTTGATCTCCACTCATAATCGACAATGCCGTAGTTCCTCTTTGCATATTTGCCGGCATTGTGTCCTTTACCTCTGCGCTAGGACTTCATCTAGATTTACGCGCTTACCTACGATTCTTGCTTGTAGATTATAGTAGGTTATTCTATACTCATATACCCTGTCTTATTCCTATCGTGCAGTGGCAGTGGTCAGCGGACAGTGGGCAGTTGACAGTAGAGCAGAGACAGTGGACGGATTGAGGGCCAAGCCCTTAGTCCTATCTTTGGCGGTCAGCTTGTCAGTGGACGGGTTGGTGAGCCAAGCTCACTCGCCCTATCTTGTCTGCAGGCAAGTCAGCAGAGATGGCAGGTGGCAGAGGCAGAGGCAGAGGCAGAGGTGACAGAGACAAGGGCAAGGCCAAGGCTCCAGATCCACCGCTCAAGAAGAAGCAGAGGACAGGTGACCCTGAGTGGGACCAGGCTCTCAGGGCAGCAGCAGTTGACTTACCCACCGGCAGAGACACAGGGTTTCGGATCAGGGACCCACCTGCTGGAGGACAGGGGGAGACTCCGAGGAGGTCTTCCAGAGCTAGAGCCACAGTGCAGCGGACTCCGTCCACCCGTGAGGTTGGTACGTCGAGGACCACGCAGGAGCAGCAGGTGCAGCCAGAGCCACAGGAGGAGAGCTCTTCCAGCTCTGGTGACGAGGTCACCGAGGCTGACAGGCAGAGGATGGCCGCGAAGTTCTGTGCTCTCGACAGGACTGCCTCTCTCAGGGATGTACTTGCTGAGGACGCTCTCAGGCTGCCAGGCCCCGTCCTCAAGAAGTTCAGACGAGTTACTGAGGAGGCTTGGGTACCAGCTAGGAGGGACCCACAGGCAGGAGGTCGCTTCTGGACCTTGCTTCAGCAGAGGATAGCAGCTGGACTGAGGAGCAGACTGCGGACTGGTGGAGCTGATAAGCTCTTTGTCACTCACCAGCACTGCAGCATACAGGCTGCCAGCAGAGGTGCCGGGACAGACTTCACACAGCACTTGACCTATATCCCGGGCCTCGAGGAGATCATCACCACACAGATGAGATGGGATTATGATATAGTGATGGATTTCTACGCTTCTCTGTGGATTGCCCCAGATCGCTCAGCTATATGGTTCATGCTCAGAGGGCAGCCCCACAGAGTGACGAGGGAGAACCTCGTAGAGGCCCTAGAGACTGTTCAGCACGAGACTAGGGTGTTTCCACTTGCTCACCCAGGGATGGAGCCTCCCCGCAGACCTCTTGGGGGACACCTACCGTCTGATGAGGATATGAGTATTGCTTTCCCTCCACCTCACCCGGAGAACTTCAGCCGAGCTCACACCAGACTGACACATGAGGGCAGAGTTCTCAGGAGCATTCTTAGCAGGACCATTGTGCCGAGGAGTGGATACAGGGATCAGTTCTCTATACTTTCACAGTGGGTCGTCATGCTGATACTGAGGCACAGAGGTTTTGACTTGGTGGATTTGATACTGAGCCAGATGGAGGACGTCATTGCAGAGAGCATAGCTGCTAGACACTTAGCCTTCGCTCCACATTTGCTATATTCTGAGGAGGCTACAGTTGTTGTCTCAGGAGGACTACGATGAGCTGCCCAAGGTGACCACAGCGTACACACCCCTACCTGCCTCCGACAGACGGGTTGCTGCCCGGGAGTCAGCTTCGCAGGGGAGTTCTTCACAGGGGCTAGGCGACACGGCTACCGAGACAGAGCAGCATATTCAGACTGGTAGCCAGATGGAGTCCATTCCTGAGGACGTGACTCCGGACTCTAGAGCAGGACCTTCAAGCTCAGCTACAGCTCCAGCTCAGACAGACTCAGTACTACGTGCAGAGCTTGCAGCTATCCGTAGAGAGCTCCAGAGTCAGAGAGAGGATAGGGAGAGGAATCGACAGATGTTGGACAGTGTCGTACTCACTCAGAGGGAGATGGCTTCTGGCTTGTCTTCGTTATTCACTGGTTTCGAGGCGATCGCTCAGACTCTTCGTCTCTTTGGACAGGCATTGCCAGGCCTCCCGTCGTTCCCGCCTATCACTTTCTCAGGTGTGCTGCCACCAGATACAGTACAGTTTCAGCAGCTACAGCAGCAGCAGTTTGCTCAGACACAGGGAGGACAGTCATCCAGTCAGGGACAGTATTTCAGCACCTTACTCACGGCTCCCATCTCACCTGCTGGTGCACCTACGGTGGGGCCGTCGACGTCCACGTTTGCTGGATTGACTGGAGAGGCAGGACCTTCTCAGCAGTACTTTTCTTCACCAGGCCTCTCCATGACTCCGTCAGCTTTACTAGCTACTACAGCTCCGAGCTTCTCACCGCTTCAGTTGACGAGTCCCTTCTTTGTGTCACCACTACCAGCTCGTACACTTGACTTTGACACAGTAGCACAGACCGCCTCAGTACAGACAGACTCAGTGCTTACAGCTTCACAGGCAGAGGTTGTGACTACTACAGCTGAGACAGCAGCTGTGGAGCAGACAGAGTCTCCCAGGACACCTACACCGCCTCTGGTTGTCGAGCACACAGTGGATCTCACTGACTTTGGCTACACCCGTGAGGAGGTAGATGAGGCTCTTGCTACAGGACAGGATCCACCATCCAGAGCAGCCTCACCTACTGGCAGTTTCTCCTGGACCCCCAGTCGCTCACCCTCTCCTTCAGTCCACTCAGCTTCTGACGGAGAGGCAGTCCAGTACGCAGGGCAGCTTGAGCAGACACTCCTTCAGACAGACTCTCCTGGGATAGCTCACAGGCAGCTTGTGCCGTACACACCACTCATTCAGCCTCAGGAGACTTTGGGGATGCCGCGGACTTGGACTTGGACACCTCCAGTGCCACCTTCTCAGCAGCAGCAGGACAGTGCTCAGCCTTCTACCAGTTCTTCAGCACCTGCTGCCACTGCACCTCCTCTAGCCTCCGACGCGTAGGACAACAGTTTTCTCTTTCCTTCCTTCTTTTTTTGGTCATTGGTGCCAAAGGGGGAGAGAGATAGAGATCTTGTATAGGTCTAGGGGGAGTAGTGGAGTGATCTTGTGTTCAGGGGGAGTGTGAGACAGCTTTTGTCCAGGGGGAGATCTTTTGGTACTTCATTTGTATATTCTTTTGGTTCTTCGTGGTTCTTGTTGAGCTTGTTTTGCTTTTGCTGGTATTTAGCTCATCAAGAATGCACTTGGTTTCATTTCATACACTTGCTCGTTATCTATATATCTTGTATATTGCTCTGGTATATTGCTCTGAGTTTGTGTATGTTTACCTGGATGCGCTTATTTATATCTATCTTGCCAGGTTTCCTCTTTCTGTGATGATATGTGCACTCACTTGCTTTTGCAGGAATATCTTATAATCTTATCATCACAGAGTTGTGGTCATAGCTCATGTTTTTATTCCATATATATCACCCATGTGCTTTAACTCTATTTTGCAGGTGATACCTTTTGAGCTATGACTACCTTGTTCTCCGTTTTACTTGTTCTTCATGCATATCTAATCTTCTCGATCACTCTTGCGCTTTACATTTTCTATCTTTTGATATCTTTTGATATATGTTGTCACCAATCACCAAAAAGGGGGAGATTGTAAGCTTCATGACCATTGGAGTTCGGAAACCCCAAAGGTATGAATGTTTTGGTGATTGGGTGACCATATTGATGTGACTAACATTTCCTTGTAGGATATTCAAATGGTCATGTCAAAGAAGTGTCGTCTCACATACTCTATCTATCGACGACTTGGTGATTGGTTGCCTCGACAATTCGGATCGAGAACTTGATGGAGTCAAGGTTGAAGATGGATCAAGGCTAAGGACATGATAGATCAAGCAAGTGTTGGCTTGGTGTAGATGCTAGCTTGAATCTACAGGAAAAACCGGACTATCAAGAGGGATCGAATTGGTTCTCTTAGAGCACACTAGGTTAGAGATCAAATGGATGCATTGTGAGTCTCTTGAGGGCTAGGGTGGCTGAAGAGAAGAAGAGGAACCAAGTTTGGAGAAGTTGGAAGCAAGGATCAAGAAGTGGATCAAGTTTTCAGCTTATGCCGAAGAGATCGGACAGTACGGTCCTAGGGACCGTATGGTACGGTCTTCATTGAAGATCCAGACAGAGAAGTGAAGTCTCGGGATGCTGAGAAAATGAAGACCGGACAATGGACCGTATGGTACGGTCAAGGGGACCGGACAGTACGGTCATCAGAAGATTTCCAGACAGAGAAGATGGAGTTTCTGGAAGTGGAAGAAATGAAGACCGGACAATCGACCGGATGGTACGGTCCTAGGGACCGGACAGTACGGTCTTCATTGCAGATGAAGAAGAAGATGGAGATGCGCCTGGAAATAGAGACCGGACAATACGGTCTGGAAGAGACCGGACAGTACGGTCCTTTGTACGGTCTCTAGTTTCGCAGGGCACTTTTAGGCAACGGCTAGTTTTGGGTTGGTAGCCTATAAATAGTTGGTTGCCCGCCCCTTGAGGGGTCTCTTGGCCATTGTTGGAGTGCAGAAAACTCAGAGGAGGCCAAGAGCAAGAGAGAGAAGCACTTGTGAAGGTTTTGGAGTGATCCTAGTGCTTGAGAGAGTAGCAATTGCATCCACTTGATCTCTAGGCTAGTGTGAGCTTGACAGAGTCACTTCGGTTTGTTACTCTTGGTCTATGGCGAGGCCTAGACCGGTTAGGCGTCGGTGTTGAGCTATCCGAGGAGAGTGTGGAAGCCAACACAAGTTTGTACACGGTCTTGGAGCTTCCCGTGCGAAAGAAGCATCACTAGTGGAGTACCCTTTGGCACGCATCAAGTGCGGAGCCTTACCTCCGGAAGAGTACCCGGGATCGAGCCCGGCGAGACGTGCCCGCGACTTCACTCGGAGGGTGAAGTGTGCTCTAGGAGGGATCGCTTTCGAGCGGAGGGACGGGGTCGAGACTCCGGCGGGAGTGACCCAACGTGGAGTAGGGGAAGGCGCCATCCTTCCGAGACCACGGGAAAAATCATGAGCATTCCTATCCTTATCTCCTTTACTTACTAGCATTTACGTTTCCGCATTTACCTTATGTGCTAGTAGAATTGCATGATAGGTTGTCTCTTTACTACTTGGTAGAATTGCTTGTTAGGGTGTTGCTTGTTGCATAGACTAGATTGTGTGTGCGCATCGCTTGCTTTTGTTATCACCATATCTAGTCTTGCTAGCTTCACGCCTAAAGTACGTTTGGGAGAAATTGTTGACACACCGATTCACCCCCCCCCCCCTCTCGGTGCCCTTGATCCTTTCAAGAACCCCTAGAGGAGTAGGTCGTGGATTTAAGAGAGAGCTTGGGAGGAGACTAATCTCATTCTCTAAGCGCCTTCCTGCATTAGGATGAAGATGCGCAAAAGGAAAAATACTCTCGTCAAAAACCACATCCCTGGAAATATATACTCGACCAGATGAAGGATCTAAGCATTTGAACCCCTTATGAAGAGTGCTATAGCCCAAAAAAGTGCATTGCTTAGAGCGAAATTGAAGCTTATGAGAGTTATATGGTCGGAGGTTAGGCCAGCATGCGCAACCAAACACACGCAAGGACTTGTAGTCTGGTTTGATATCAAATAAGCGCTCTAGAGGGGTTTCATAATTGATCACTTTGCTAGGGGTTCTGTTGATGAGATAAGCAGCGGATACGAAAGCATCTGCCCAATATTTGAGCGGCATGGAGGCATGTCCAAGGAGAGAAAGCCCTACTTCAACGATATGACGGTGTTTTCTCTCAGCTGATCCATTTTGCTGATGAGCATATGGACATGAGACGTGATGAGTGATCCCTATTTTAGAAAAGAAGGAATTTAATTTTTCATACTCACCTCCCCAATCTGTTTGAACGGTGACAATCTTTCTATCAAAGAGGCGCTCAACAAGGTTCTGAAACTCATGAAATTTTTCAAACACCTCAGACTTGAATTTCAAAATGTAAATCCAAGTGAATTTGCTATAATCGTCTATGAAGCTCACATAATATTTCTTGCCACCGACAGAAGTAGGTGCAGCACCCCAAACATCAGAGTAAATAAGTTGCAATGGGTGAGTAGAAACACTTTCAGACTTTGAATAGGGCAACTGATGGCTCTTGGCCATTTGACACGCATCACACACTGAATGTTTATTGGAATCAAAAGAACATGGTAACTTAAAACTATTGATAACTCTCTCCACAATCGGAATAGAGGGATGACCTAATCTACTATGCCATTGCACAAGAGAAGGTCGAGCGGCACTGTAGGCTTGCTTTATTGAGTTTATTGATGAAGGAGACGGCAGGGGGTACAGCCCATTGCGGCAAGGTCCTCTAAGCAGCACTTTCCTCGTGACCTGATCCTTAATCAAGAAAAACTTTGGGTGAAATTCAAGGAAGGCAAAATTATCAGAGGCTAGGCGATGGACAGATGCAAGATTTTTGTTAGCTTGTGGCGTATACAGGATATTTTTGAGAACAAGATCACGACTAGGGGTTTTAACAACTGAATGACCAGTATAATGAATCTCCATACCTGTTCCTCCCGCTGTGTGGATCTGATCGTTCCCCTTGTACCTATCACGCACAGCCAACTTGTCAAGTTCGCCAGTGACATGATCGGTAGCACCGCTGTCAACCAACCAGTAAGGATCTCCTCCTGAGGTAGCAGCTCCTGCATAACGCTCGTCAGGCACATAATTTTCATCGAACCTGTACCAGCAGTCCATCACCACGTGACCCCGCTTGCCACACAACAGGCATTTGGGTCTGTTGTCGTTGACGCCTCCGCCATTCTTGCCAGGGTTGTTCTGGCGAGGCGCGTTGTTGCCGCGCCCACGTCCTCTGTTGGGCGCGCCGCCGCTACGCCCACCGTTGTGGCTACTGCCACCGCGCTGCATGCCGCGCCCGCGCTGACCACCATGCCCTCGGTTGGCAAGGTTGGCAGAGTGGGACGACTCGGAGTTGGCGCGGAGTAGTTCACGCCGCTGTTCAAAGCTGAGCAGCTGAGCGTAAACCTCACTGATGGATGGTGGATCAGTCCTCGCAACCAGGGTGGTGACTACGGAGTTGTAGTCGTCGTCGAGGCCTGTGAGGATGTACGAGATGAGGTCGTCGTCGTCGATCGGCTTGCCGGAGTTCGCCATCTCGTCTCCCAGTGCGCGCATCTTGCCGACGTACTCGGGGGTCGCCCTTTCGCATTGTGGCGAGGGCGATCCTCGTGTTGATGGATCGTGCCTTGGTGATGGAAGAGAACGAAGTCTCAACCACAGTCCAAGCTTCCGCCGCAGTTTTGCAGGCAGAGACCATGGACAGGACATCCTTGGCCATGGTTGACAGCAGATAACCGAGCACCTGCTGATCAGTCGCCACCCATGCCTCATAGGCTGGATTGACAACCTCTTCTTCTTCCTTGTCGTTCTTCTTCTGCATGATGGTAGCTGAGGGAGCTCTGGCTGCGCCGGTCAGATAGGGTTCCAGGCGCGCGCCCCTCACAGCAGCAAGGATCTGCACTTTCCATAGCGCATGATTTGCTCTGGTTAACTTCTCCGAGATGGAGAGGCCGAGCAGAGGATTGACGATGGGGGCAGAAGAGCTCGACATGATGTAGATTGGATCTATGGAAATTGTTTGGCTCTGATTACCATGTGAGAAATCAGAGGGCAAAGGAAGGTTTGTGGTGGAATCGTCGGTGCCCTTCTAGGGTCGACGCCTGCGTGTTTATATATGGCAATAAGCACCATTGCTGTGGTTTACAAGAAAGGAAACGTGGATAGGTTGTTGCTGAGATATTCTAGAATTACAACAACCCTACCAAACTATGTGATCTACAACAACTACTCAGCAACAACACAATCTCACGTCTCCAGATTACATATGATTCGAGCTTATCTAACATGGGGATGGAGTACATGGTGTAAAAGACTGTGAATGGGGCGATTGGCACTGGTGAATTTTGAGTCAAGCTTCACTAATAGGAATTACAGTCGAGGTGGTAGCAGTAGAGGACGTACCCGAGAGAGAGGCAGAGGCAGAGGAAGGGCTGACTCGGCCTATGATTTTGGCAATGAGGAGAGGGAGGACATGGAAATTTACCAGGATGATTTGGTGGATCCTAGTAATGCAATTATTCCGAGGAAGAGGTTTGGAGTGGCGGTTGGAGTACAAACAGCCGGTATTGTGGAAAATAAAGTAAGCATACTGGAGAATGCATCATTGGCTCACAACCAAGCTTCAAGTCCAGAGAAGGAACAAGTAAAAAAGAGACAGAGGAAGGAAGAGGAAGGACAAGTTGTAACATCAAAATCTCTAGGATCGGCGCCCTCTTCGGAAGAGGGTGACCGGGCACAATGAAAATCGTAGCTTGGAACTGCCGCGGGCTCAATAGTGCCCGGGCAGTTCGTGCGCTTCTGGATGTCCAGAAGCAAGAGAAGCCAGATGTGTTTTTTCTGTCTGAAACACACCTGGGAAAGGCGAAGGCAGAAAAGTTGAAGAGAAGGCTGGGCTGCGACCATCTTATCATACATGAGAGTGATGGGCACAGTGGTGGCTTGTTAATGTTATGGAGGAGAGACACTCAAATCCGTGAATTGGATGTCTCGGATTATTACATCGATGTAATGATTAATGATGGAAACGAATGGAGACTGACAGGAATATATGGCGAACCTAGCTGGAATCAAAAGGAGAAAACGTGGGATGCCTTACGCAATTTATATGGCAGCAGAACAGCTAGGCCATGGCTGGCCTTAGGTGATTTTAATGAGATTCTGTTTAATTATGAGAAGGAAGGAGGCAGGTCGAGGTCCCAAAGGAAACTACAGGCATTCCATGATGCCCTCTCTGATTGTGGACTGTCTAACATGGGTTATGATGGGGATTTGATGGCAGAGGGGGAAGATTAGGGAAAGGCTTGATCGAGGTGTTTCTAATGCCTCTTGGAATAATCTATTTCCTAACGCAAGACTGGTCAATGGAGAGATGACGAAATCAGATCACCGTCCTCTTATTGTGGATACGGATTATCTCGCTGGATTGAATGTAAGCACAAGGGGTACGGCAAAAAAATTTGAGGCGAGGTGGTTGAAAGAAGAAACGGTGGAAGAAATGGTCAAGGCAGCGTGGGCGCGAGCGTGCTCACGAGGTGAAGCACCCAACTTTATGCAGAAGACTAATGATGTTCATGAAGAATTACATACGTGGGATAGTGAGGTGCTAAAAGACCAGGTAAACGTATCAGGAAATTGAAGAAGGATTTGGAGAAACTTCGCAGAGGGCCCATGACGGATGATAATATTGCGGCCCAAAAGGAAATCCTAGTGCGCCTTGAACTGCTGCTCGAGCAAGAGGAAATTGTATGGATCCAGCGTGCTAGAGCGAATTGGCTGAAACATGGTGACCGCAATACCAGTTTCTTTCAAAATTTTGCTTCTAGTCGAAGTCGAACTGCCCGGATTTGACTGACTACGGCCGTGTCGCGTTTGATCATTTGTAAGCGTGGGACCCACCGCGGGTGTGCGTTTGAGGCGGAGGTGAGCTCGCATGCATGCAGCCTGCACATTCGGCCCATATATATTGTCCTCTGCTTGAAAAGGCATATAAGGATCCTCTGCTTCCATGCATTAATTAACCCTTTGAAGTGAAATGGACGCTGCGTGCTACAATAGTTCAACAGTATGTATTGTAGACAACACTCTTCACCAGATCAGACACGCGGAAGGACTCGCGCACCCCATGTCGATCCTCCTGCCTGCGCTTGATCACCGACAACACTCTTCGTTTCCAGCTAGTTCAGACACGAACAGTACCATGCATGGCTCCTTCACCAGCACTGGTCAAATTGCGGGGCGCGCTCAGCTCCAAGGAGATGTGAAGCCCGGTCGCAGTTCTCATCACGCGGGCTCCGCGTGATTAGGAAGGTCGCGCGATTTTCAGATGCAGGACATAAGGATTGAGATTGCTCCAAATCGTCAAAACGATCGATGTATGTAGGTGTAGCTGCACCTCAACTCTCACGAAGGACCTCGGCAACGTAAGCGCCGAGCAAGAAGGAAGTGGCGGCTTGCTCCTCAGCTCCTGCGGCTTGCCACCGTTCTCAGCTGCGCCCATCGAGAAGCGTGCGCCGGTGACGACGCCCGCGACCCCATCGTGTAAGCGCAGCACGCCGCCGTCGGGCGCTTGCATGGTCCCCCTGCGTGGATGTGGCGCGCGTGCCGGCAGCCTTTGATCCGATCGCGCTGAGCGGCTCTCCCTTTGTTTGCCTTGAGCCAAGTTCTGCAAATGCGGGTGCGGGAGCGGTCCATGAGGGGCACGTCTAGGCTTTGGTGGCTCGTAACTTCCGCTAGTTCCGGTCGTTCTACCTCTCATCAACCGCTGCCCCTGCTTCCACCGCCGCCCACCACGGCCCCGCACCGCGCCTCGGGCCAGCGCGTCCAGCCCCGCCTCGGGCTAGTGCGCCACCAGTCGTCGCCGTGCACGGTGCACTGCCCGCCGGCACTCGCTTTGGACGCCTCATTCGGTGGTGGTTCTCGTGGACCCGAAGCGAAAGGGGTCATGGTGATGTTCTCGCCCATCCCGTCGCCCACCAACGTCGGTCCCGGGTCTCCGACGAGAGTTCACCGGGATCCTCGTCGAGATTGGGAGAAGGGGGAGTGCTCGGAGGTGCGCGGGAGCCTATCAAGTTTGAAGCAGAAGCCGAGTCCACATGAGGGGAAGGGTGCGGCCCAGTCGAGTCCGAGGTCGAGAGGTGTGGATGCAGCCACGTGGGAAGCTTCCGCGCCGATCAATCATGGCGGATTGGTTGGGGTCCTCCCGTCAGACTTTGTGGGGAAGGATCAGTTTCGGCATATTGAATCGAACCTCATCCACATTTGGGGACAGCCGACGCTCGGGACCTTAGGGTTTGGAGGAGGTTGGCGTCCAGTTCCTCTTCGGCAGCTCGATCCACTTCCGCATCGGGGAGAAGAGTGGCCGAGGATCGGGATTGGTGGGACAAATCCGACAAAGAAGGAGCAGAGAGAGAGACCATTCAGGGACGTGGTGATGGATTCATGGTTTGGGAAAGGGAAAGAGCAATCGAGAGATTGGAGGGATGAGCGGAACTTCAACAGGCAAAGCGAAGGATGGCGCGGTGGTCAGCAACGACAGGGGTCCGGTGATTCCAGAAATTGGAGGCCGAAGCCCATAAACCAGCCGAGATTTCAGAACAACCAGCAGGGTCCTCCGCAAGCAGAGGTGAATCAGAAAGTGAAGCAAAGTTCGTATGGCTCCTCAACTATGTCAGGTACAATCTCGATGGATCCATCCCCTACGAGGCAGAAATCTGAGGATGTGGTTGGAGCTAGTAGGAAGATTACCTGTTTCAAGTGTGGAGTTGAGGGGCATAATTCAAGGGAATGCAGTAAAGTTGTGAAGTGTGAAATCTGTCACAAGGATACACATATCACTGAGAGGTGTGTGTGGCCAAAACAGAACAAACCAGTGATTCAGATAGTGGGTTTGGCTGTGGATGGGTTAGGTTTTTGCTCTGCTCAGCACGCAAAAACTAACCCCAGGAAGACGAAGAAGGTCATTCAGGGTCTAATCAAAGTCAAATCGGGTGCTCTGACTGCCAGGCAATTGGAAGATGATTTCTCATTCCATTTTCCCTGGGGTAAGGAGTGGCATGCCAAACAGTGTGGACAAGACTTCCTACTCCAGTTTCCCAATAAGGAAAGATTGCAAGAGCTCATCAACTTTCCTGAGTTGAAACTGAAGGGCTCTGGAGCTTGTGTGGAAGTTCAGCCTTGGTCTTCACAGGCAAGAGCAAAAGCCAGGTTACACACCGTTTGGGTAGTAGTTCACAATGTCCCAGAGGAAATGTTCAACTATCATGCTGCCTGTGAAATTGGGTCAATGATAGGGGCTGTGGAAGAAGTAGATTTGGAGGCTCTGGATGAAGGGGAAGTAATCAGAGTAAAAGTGGATGTGAAAAGTGTCATCAAGATCCCTCCAGTCCTAGAGTTTAGCTGTAAAACCTTTCATGTATGACATATACTTCAGAGTGGAATCTGTAGTTGAGGAAGGGTAGAATATGGAAGGGGAAGCTAACCCTGGTAAGAGGATTGCTGTTGATCATCATGGTCCTAGCATGAATGAAAGTAATGAAGGCAGAGGTAACAAGAGACACAAGAGTAGCACTTTGGGACAGCAGGATAAGATAGTGAAATCAGTTGAGGGTGCTGAGTTCAGGATTGAATCTGATGAAGAAGTACTAGGGCAGATTGCCAGAGATAAGAGAATGGCAGAGCACATGCAGATGCTAGAAGAAGAGAATATCAGGAAGGAAGTTCATATGCAAGAAGATGAAGTTAAGAGGGACAAGTCCAATCAAGTAGAAAACCTCAAGACTATTAATGTGGGACATATAGCAGTGCAGATAAGTTCAGTGGAAACCCCTTCCATGGCACAAATGAAGCACAAACAGGTGAGCTTCTTGGCTCAATTGGAAGACTCCCCCTTGGAGGGTAACACTGACCTGGCACAGCTGAGTAAGGAAGAAAGGGTGCCGTTGGAAGATAGTCAGGAGCATATGGAGGAGGACAGCCTTGATTCACAGGATGATGAGAACTCCTTTGCTAGGAAATGTGGGGTTGAACTGCCAACCTCGCAGGAGGAGCTGTCACAGGAAGTCGAGGAAGGGGAATACACTCAAGTGAAGAAGAAGAAAGGCAAGTCATCATCAACAGGTGACCAGGCACTGGGACCAGATGCTATTCGGAGGAGTAGCAGGTTATCCAAATATGAAGATCAGAAGGTGGAGGATATTGCAACAGAGAGAGCGGAAGCTAAAGACTCTTTCGTCAACGCAGGTTTGTCTAGTAATCCTTTCTCTGTCTTAAATACAGACAATGTCTTACTTGAAAACCTAGCAGTTGATCTGAATGTTAGTCTAGGGGCAGATGAAAGCGAAATTGAAACAAACTTAGAAGTCATTAAGTCTCTGGAACAGGCTAGGATCAATTTGGTCCTGCAATCCCAGAAAAAGATGGCAAAAGACTCAGATTTGGTTACAGTTTCAGGTCAATTTGATATTGACTCTGAGGTTATACAGGAATTATTGATGGATGAGGATGAGGAGGACATCTCTTTTGTTGATACTTGTTTATCTCGAAGTAAACAAGTTAAGCAAAAGAAAAAAAAGAAAAAAAAGAAGAACATATCTCCCATTCTTAAGCAAAGGCTTAAAATGGGTGGTAGTTCCACTCCAGATTTATCAAAATGAAAGGAGTTATATGGAATTGTCAGGGACTGGGGCGCCCTGAAAAATACAAATTTCTAAAAGAACTCTTGTTAGAGGAAAGGGTGAACTTTATTGGGATTCAGGAGACCAATAAAAAAACCTTTGAATCTACATGGCTGAATGGGATCACAGGAAACAGGAATTTCTGCTGGACTCACATAGAACCAATAGGGAGGTCTGGTGGGATTTTGGTGGGAGTGGATATAGACATGTTTGATGTAGGGGAGCTGGAAGAGGGTGAAAGGACTCTCAGAATTCTAATCATGGACAAATCAAATGGTTTCAAATGGAACCTGGTGATAGTCTATGGGGCAGCTCAAGAAACAGACAAAGAAAATTTCTTGAAGGAGTTATCTTATGTTTGTCATAAGTGTAAGCATCCTATCTTAATAGGTGGTGATTTTAATATCATCAGAAGAGAGGAAGAAAAAAATAAACCAGGAGGGTTAACAAATGGAGCTTTCTTTTCAATGCAATCATTGAAAACTACGGTTTGATAGAACTAAACCTCAGTGGTAGGAAATATACTTGGGCAAACAATAGAGAAGACCCAACTTTTGAGAAGCTAGATAGATTTCTGGTTAGTCCAGAATGGGATCTAACTTATCGAAATGTTGTGGTTAAAGGAATGAACAGATGCATCTCTGACCATGTACCCCTGCTGTTGCAAGTGGGTGGCACAGTTCATAGAGAACAAATATTCAGATTTGAAAATTGTCGGTTGGAAAGGCCAGGCTTCTGTGACTTGGTCAAAAAAAACTGGTCAAGTCCAGCCAGAGGGAAAACCAGTATTGATAGATGGGAATATAAGCTCAGAAGGTTTAGAAAAGAGGCAAAAGGGTGGAATATTAATATAGAGGGCAAATACAAAAAGTTAAGGAAAGAGTTAGTGGACAGAATTAATGAGATTGACATCAAGAATGAGAGTTGTGGGCTGTCTGCGAGTGAAAGACAAGAGAAGTTGGATGCTGAGTCTCAACTTAAATTCCTTATGAGAGAAGAGGAAATTAAGCTGAGACAAAGATCCAAAGAAAGGGAAATTTTAGAAGGAGATGATAACACAAAATACTTCCAACTTAAGGCTTCAGGTAGGAGAAGAAAAACCAGAATTCAAAATCTTAGGAATGGAGAACAGAATATAGAAGGGGAAAAAGAGCTAATGGATCATGTGACTAATTTTTACAAGGAGTTATTTGGGCCATCCCCAGAAAATTCCATTAAGTTGGATGATACAGGGATGACTCAAATATCAGAAGAGGAAAAGGTCAAGCTTACAGAGGCTTTCACCATGGAAGAAATAAAAGAGGTTGTGTTTTCATTGAAACATAACAGTGCACCGGGTCCTGATGGGATACCAGCAGAATTTTATCAGCAGTTCTGGGAGATCATAAAGTATGATCTGAAAGAGCTGTTTGATGATTTCCACAAAGGTATACTACCAATTGAAAGATTAAATTATGGGATGATTACACTTCTTCCCAAGAACAGTGATGCAAGTTAAAGAACTTCAGACCTATTTGTCTGCTTAATGTGAGCTACAAGATAATCACCAAAGTGCTGACTAATAGGCTAAGTTTAGTCATTATAAAGGTGATTGGTGAAACACAAACAGGGTTTATTAAAGAAAGATTTATTCTGGATGGTGTTGTGTCCTTACATGAAATAATTCATGAAGTACACAAGAAAAAATTGAGTGGCATGCTGTTTAAAGTTGATTTTGAAAAGGCATACGACAAAGTTCGTTGGTCCTTTCTATATCAACTGTTACAGAAAAAAGGTTTTGGGAATAGATGGTGTGACTGGGTGATGAAAGTTGTTGGAGGAGGTAAAGTGGCAATAAAAATGAATGACAAATTGGGTAGTTACTTTAGCACTCACAAAGGGGTAAGACAGGGGGACCCATTGTCCCCCTTGTTGTTTGACATAGTTGCTGATGGTCTAGCACACATGGTTGATCAGGCCGTGAAGAAAGGTTTAATCAAAGGGATGGTCCCTCATTTGATAGATAATGGCGTGGCGATGCTGCAATACGCAGATGATACGATTTTTCTTTTACAAGATGATATGGAATCTTCTAGAAATTTAAAATTCATCTTATGCCTCTTTGAGCAAATGTCAGGTTTGAAGATAAATTTCCACAAAAGTGACATTTATTGCTTTGGTGAGGCTGTGGAGAAGGGTCTACAATACAGTGACATTTTCACATGTCCTGTTGGTAAACTCCCCATGAAGTATTTAGGGGTTCCTATTGATTGCAAAAGGTTGAGTAATGCCCAATGGAGACCTACAGAGGAGAAACTGGAGAAAAAGCTTAGTGTCGGGCTGGGGAAATTTCTCAACATAGGAGCTAGGCTGATTCTCACCAACTCCAGGATCACAAATACAGTCCTGTATATGCTTTCTTTGTATATGGCTCCAAAAGGGGTAGTTAGGAAAATGGACTTTTTTAGGACAAGATTTTTCTGGCAGGAAAGTGAAGGGATTAAGAAATATCATTTGGTTAATTGGCCAGCTATTTGTATGCCAAAGGACCAAGGAGGACTGGGAGTCCTTGACCTTACTACAATGAACATCAGTTTACTCTGCAAATGGCTATGGAGGTTAGAAAATACCTCGGGGCTGTGGCAGGAGATTCTGAGGAAAAAATATGTCAAAGATAGACCCATGTCCCTAATTAACAAGGCTCAAGGTACATCGCATTTTTTGGCAGGGGTTGGTGGAGATAAACACTGTATTTCAGCAATTTTGTGCTAAACAGGTTGGCGATGGGTTGAATACAAGTTTCTGGAATGATAAATGGCACAATGGTGTTGCCTTTGCAGATCGTTTCCCCAGACTTTATGATCTTACCTTTGATAAGAAGGTGACAGTGAATAAAGTTCTGTCAGGAGGAGTAAACAATATATCATTCAGAAGGAGATTATTAGGTGAAACTGCTGAAATGTTTGAGGAGTTGTCTCAGATATGTGAGAATGTGATCTTGAAGCAAGAGAAAGATAAAGTTGTATGGATGATAGGAAAGAAAGGCTTCACAGTAAGTTCGTTATATCAGAAGCTGAAGACTTTGGGGGTGCCGGTCCCATATAAATTTATGTGGAAAGTAAAAATTCCACAGAAAATAAAAATTTTCTTTTGGCTTATGCTAAGAGATAGCATTTTATCCAAAGAGAATTTACAAAAGAGGGGCTGGAAAGGTAATACGGATTGCATGTTTTGTGGAGTAAAAGAAACAACACAACATCTTTTTTTGAATGTCCAGTGGCTAAATATGCCTGGCTAGTTGTCAAATGTGCTTTGAACATATCGTCAAGCCCTAGTAACATGGAGGATTTGGTGGGTTCCTGGGCTAATAGCTTCAAAGGAGAACTCAAATCCTTGATACTACTAGGGTGTGGAGCGTTGGTCTGGTCAATCTGGAGATGCAGAAATGATGCATGCTTCAGGGATAAAAGACTAACTGATCCATCGGAATTGATCTATAATACTTGTGCCTGGCTTGACAAGTGGACTATATTGCAGAAAAAGGGTCGAAGAAAGACGGTGGAGGAAGGAAGCAAGATCCTTCGAAGGGTGGCAAATGAAGCTTTCAAAAGAACGCAAGGATGGGCGCCGGCGACAAGGCGGATTACTTCGTAAAACATGGAAGTTGGAGCTGCGGGGTCGTGCTTGGCTGTGCTTCTTTTGCTCAGCTGTCAGAGTTTGCAAGTCGTTTTTGCCTGTTTGTAATAGGACAGTAAGCTGCCTTGATTTCAGGTTCTTTTGTTGGGTGTCGTCGTTCAGTCTTTTGTAACTCTGAACCTGCTTTCTATTAAAGTGGGGGGCGTGAGCCCCGTTTCCAAAAAAAAAAACGGTGCACTGCCCGCCGGCCATCTCCTCCGGCTATTTGGTGAAAAAAAAAAATGAACCACCAAAGGTATTGTGAGTCAACAAAACAGGAATGATGAGTCATCAAATAAAAATAACTAGTATGCCTGCCAGCGCATTTGCGTGGCTAGAGTTGATTGTTTTCACAACGATAATAGTATAAAATTTATAAGCTTGTATGTAGGTATTTCATAATACTTTGTAATAAAGTTTTGTATGCTTTCTTTTATAGTCGCATTCCTCGCCTCTTTATCACCTGCTCGTAATGATGCTTAGTTAGTTGTCGCCTTGGCTTGCTGTCCGGATCACTTGTTCCTCTAGTACACTTTTGCCAACTCATTATCCGTCCCGCCTACTTGTTGCCCATTCCGGCATGGGCTACTACCTTCACATGTCACCTGCTCCCCTAGACTTCCTACTGGTAGGTTGGTCATCTTGTTGTTCCGATTGCCTACTCGTCGCCCTCTCATTCAAAGCTCTTCCTGTCCTCCTTTCTAACTTATTTTTCGGTTCTCTCGCTCATCCTTACTTTGTTATCGTTATAGCTTGTTTTTCAGTTTGCCTACTCATCACATCATAATTTAGCTATTTTAGACTCATAATGGTGTGGTGGAAAAATTAGAAATAAGAATTAGGGATATTTTTAGCTATCTTTTATAACTCGAATTTAGTTATTTTTTGGACTTATAATGGAATGACGTAATTTAGAAATAGGTGTGAAGTGTTTTTTGGTTATTTTTTATTATTTCGAATTTAGCTATTTTTTTACTCATAATGGCATGGTGGGTAATTTAGAAATAGGTTCGAGGGGTATTTTTGGCTATGTTTTATTATTACGAATTTACCTATTTTATAAATATTTATAGGGGGTTTTGTGACTAAACTTTTCATAATGGCAGTGGTGGGTAATTTTCTTTTCTTATTTTCTCAGATTAACGTGAGAATTTCTAACATTTTAGAGCGAACGTGGTGGCTTCTAGGCCTTGAGAGCGAACGTGGAGGCTTCAATTCTTGATCAATTATATATATAATAGATGAGTCAACATGAAAAATGTGATGAGTAACAGGTGAAGGTGATGGGTCATCAAAAGTTCGAAAAAGGAAAATGACGGGAGGAAAGCTCAGTTTCGATTTAATATAGAAAAACCATCGTGAGCCGTGCGCTGCGAAGACCACCAAGCGACTCGGCATCGTATGGGAGCTATGTCCAGGCGACACGAACCAGAAGCCAATACCCATCCCAACGGGTTTTCACACGGCGGCTCAGGTGCTTTCGCTTCATCGATGCACGAGCTAAACTTGCATGGAGGGCATGATTATAAAGAGATGCCGGAAGAATATCCCGCTGTTTATCAATGGGAAGGTTGTGGAGGCTTATTGTTGGCGATTTCTAGCATACCATTTTATATGCCAACTGCGCCTTATTTAGAGCATAAATGTCATCATTATAGGCCATTAACCCTTGATAATAGCACCATATTTGTATATATGTCGTTCTGGAGCTTTATTGCAGAAACAGATGAAATGGACGACATTCTGGACATTGTGGCTGATTTGGACTTGAAGAGAAGAGAACCAGCAGAAAAAGCCAACTGTGCCGATCGGCACAGCCATGTGCCGACCGGCACAAGGGACTTCAGGGCCATCGAGTCTGGCCCACCATTCAGTTGATTCTAGAAGGAAGTCATCCGAACCAATCTTGGGTGATATTCGTCACGAAGAGATAAAAGATACTCGAAGGTTTGAAAGAGCAATACAAGACTTGATCTCGAAGAAAACTGATTGGAAGGCCCACATGGAAGCTACCTAAGACTTTGGAACCGACTTAGGGAGGAAACCGAGCTGGACACGAGGTGTGCCGATCGGCGCGGCGTCTGTGCCGATCGGCACGAGGACTCTTTTCCCGAGATCCTCTTCCTTTCTGATGTACAGCCCTATATAAACTTGTAAAAGCTCTAGGGTTTCGGGAGCCGCCGCCAGAGGGACAACACAGCTAGTAAGTATAGAGCCACCAGGGCTTGCCCCGTTCTTCATGTTCTCTAGTTGCTAGATCAAGAACCGCTGGTGTTAAATAGGTGATCCATCAAGGTAGGCCTACTAGATGGTGATGTATCTTGCACTATGTATTATCAAAGTATGGTTGAATATGTGGATGAATGGTTTTGATTATTGATTGCCTAGATTTTATGGTCTTTACATGCACTTGTTCCTACGCTTAGTGATGACTAAGTATTAGATGTTATCTTAATTATGGTGGCAATAAGAGGTGAGAGATTCAATCTTTCACTATCTCCATTGTGGTTAAGGTAGTATCGAGATCTTGTAATGCGCCATAATTGCATGTTGTCTCTGCACCTCAACGACCGCTAATGCATATGCGAGATCCTTGAGATGATGTGTAGAGTAGGAAGAGGCTACTGACTAAGGCGAACTGGTCGTGACAGGGCTCGTCGGAAAGGGGTCTCGACCTATCGATCTTCGGTTATCAATAATTGAGTAATCCTGTTTATGATGCTATTTAATTAAGCTTTTTGGTTACGATCTCAACTAGCAGACTTGGCTAACTTACTCCATGATCTAATCTGGTTCTTTAGGCTATTCAAGCGATCTGCGGACAACTCAGCCTTCGTGCCGACCGGCACATCCCACGTGCCGATCGGCACAAACCCCCGTTTTCCTGAAACTCACGCTCACGCTCGCTAGAAAGCTTGGCTAACTCTCTTATGATAATTTTGTTTAATTCCCATTGGTCCTTGTGGTTCGATTAAACCTTGGAATACTCTTCTGGGCGAAAAAGACTACAACTGTACACCGTGCTCTTGCGGTATATAAGTAGGTGCGTAGATACGACCAACACTTATGCCCCCCACCCCCCAGCCCCAAACCTAAGACACCCACACCTTTTTGACCGTTATCCACTACGTGATCACCCACATGAGCGCCGATGCTAGTATAGAAGACCACATGGCCACTGTCGTTACTAGCGGCGTCAATGACAAAGAAAGAGCATGACCACAAATTTGTTATGTTTTAAAATTTTAGTGATGTAAGCAGAATTTTAATTTTTATGAATTTCATTAATATCAAAGCATATTACATCATCTGCTTATATAAACATCCCAAACAACACCAACAATTGATCACGGCATGCTCCTCGAAGCTGCAGCAGCGCAGCACGCTGCCGTCAGGCACTTGGTGGCCACGGGGCGGGGGTGGGGTGCGGGGGCGACCTGTGAGCCGTGCGCGATGAAGACTTCAGGGACTCAGCGTCGTATGGGAGCGACGTCCACACAACATGAATTGAAAGCGAGTACGGATGACACGTGCGATGGCGTGTTCACATCAATGCACCTTTCTCTTATATTAGAACACAAAGTGGTTCTGTGTCTTTCGGAGGGAGAGAAATGATTACAGTGATGTTGCATGATCCTAATCTACCCTATCTGTATATATCTCAATATACTCTAACATTGCACACAGGTGATGGAAAGTTACTTCGATAAAGTACCGGTCCCTGGCTATTTTCGTCGGCCTTAAAATGGTGTGCAAGTGCATGCCCTGCGCTGACGCAGTAGAGAGCACGACCATCAGTATTAATCTGCCTATTGCGCGATTCCGTCGTTGCACCTGCGACCAGTCATGTTGGAACGCTACAACTCGATCAGAGGCGGGCCCAGGATTTAGACTATGGGTATTCAATTTTTTTTTTTTTGACAACCTAAATTATAGATACTCATAGAATCGAGACTTCGTTTAGCAAGGTTTACTTTAGTGCCTTTGCTTTGGTTTATGGCCCTAGAAGCCATAAGCTTTGCAAGCACCAAAAAAGTAAAACAATTTACAACAATAAGGTGCAATAAGCCGTTTTTTATTTTGTACTAGGATAAGTCGTTTTGTCGAAGCTGATAACAGTGGGGTTTTTTTTTTGCGGCTCAGCCTCCAAATAAGATATTTGGATAAATCGTTTTACCAAACGACTTGATTTGGATAAGCTAGATAATCCGAAATAAGTCAGATAAATTGTTATGTCAGATAATTCAAAGCAAAAGCTATTTTAGCATAATCTAGAGCCCTACCAAAAGGTACGAAATGATGACATATCAAAATACTGGCCTTGTTTTTGTTTGAATTGAGCTTGTTTGGTGTTTATTTCTGTTTTTCCATACAGACACATAAGATACATTATTTATATAAAGTGCTTTGTTCAAAATAATGGGTATCCATTTGAATACCTTTGCCCCTGAATTCGGTAGTATCAAAAGTTGTATTCCATCGCGTCGGTAAATGCATATAGAGGAGACGACCTGGTGATCGTGATTCATGGAAGGAGATACATAAATGGAAAGTTGAAGTTCGCAGCCAGGTAGGAGTCGTGTTGCATGAAGGCGAGCACCTCACCTGCCGGGAATAAGCAGTACTACGTCCGTCTCCAACCCGCAACAGAAACAGGGAAAAGAGAAGGCCCCGGATGGACCGGGAGCCAACACGCACCTTTCGAATCTGACATGGTTGGCGTGCGGGGTTTTGGTTTTGCTGCCGAAAATTCGGTGCGATGGAGTTGACACTGTCGCTTCCCCATGTAGAGCATGCAGTTAGGTCACCAAATGCTCCCGGCCGTACGCTCGTCCGAGACGCGCGCGCGGCCTCCTCACAGTAACATGCAGTCGTCGCGCATATATCTTGGCCGGAGCGCCACCCGTGCATCTCTCGCCCTCTGCTCCGATCCACCTAGCTCCAACAAACATCTCATTGATCGCAACATCAACGGCAACGCACAAGTTAGCTAGGATCTTATTTCAACCGACCGGCCGACCGATCGACCATGGCGACGACGAGACCGGTCGTCGTGGCCCTCGCCGCCGCGCTCCTGGTATCCTTTTTCCTCGCCGGCGACGTCGCCGGCTTCTCCATCGACGAGGCGTGCGCCACGACGCCGCACCCGGAGCTGTGCAAGTCGTCGCTCCTGGCGTGCCCGGAGAGCAAGGATGCCGCGACGCCGCGCGCGCTGGCGGAGGTGGCGATCCGCGCGGCGTCCAACGTGGGCGCGTCGGCGGGCAGCTACGCGCGCGCGCAGCTGGACGTGGTGAAGGACAACGAGATGTGGCAGTGCCTGGACGAGTGCGCGGAGGACATCGAGGAGGCCGTGTCCCACCTGGACGACACCGAGGGCGAGATCGACGAGGCCAAGTTCAACGACGTCAAGCTCTTCCTCGACACCGCCGAGCAGGACTCGTGGTCCTGCGACGAGAGCTGCAAGCACGCGCCCCAGACGCCCGTCAAGGCCGAGCTGCTCGCCAAGAACAAGGACTTCGAGACCATCATGACCGTCACCAACGCGCTCATCAAGCAGGCCACCGGAGGCGGTGGATTAGGGGCCGCGCCGGCGCCGGCGCCCACGCCGTCATCGGTGCCATGAGAAGAGACTCGATCGATCGTCGTACATTAATTATGTTATTCCGCGTGCGACATATATATGCTGCTGCTGTGTAACTTAATTTGCTCCTACTCTGTTGTTAGTACTAGTAGTTTGATCATCCATGTCGTTTGTTAGATTAGCTCATTCGTACTTTCTGTCAGTACAAATTTATCTGTTTTGATTAACTAGTATACTAGCTAGATCTTTCGTTGATCAATTCACTCTTTCTGCCAGGTGTCTTTTCATTTTTTTCTGTTGCAGGAAAAATTAGAAATGCAATTTTCTTGACAAAACGAATGCAAAATTTCATGTTAAACGGGCCCTAAATGTTTACTTGTTTTTGGAGTGAACTGAACTGGGCTGGACAACTTGGGCTCCCCCACTAGTGGACCCTCAAGAGAGCGACGGATTTTTTCCTCTCCTTTTTTTTTGTTCTTTTTCTTTGAGACGCGGAGACCGCGAGCTGGTCGGGCCGTTCTACGGTCGCAACGGGATGGCGCCGCGCCGTGGCGGCGTAGCAACTGAACTTGCGACTGCTTCTTCCTGTGACTGGGCCCTCCACTTATCCCACACTGAAGTAGACGTCACGAATTTGGATTGGATGAACGAAAGAGCGCAGAAGCTTGTCACGCTTGCACGTCAACTAGTTAGCACATTATGCATTTCTTCTTCTTTCCTTTTTTTTTTCGAAGGAGCTGTTGCATTTCATTTGGATGAACTGGCGCCTTTGTATTATATGGTTTGGACCCACTCTAACAAGTAAGTACCTAGTCAGGTTTTCGTCACTCTGAAAATTCGTTGGGCAGTTGTGAAGAAATCTTGTCATTTCTCAGATTTGATTAGCAAGTGATGTACATGTGATACTTAATTTCCGTGAGTTTTCCAAGGATGATGTTCATTCAATATTATACACCCTTTGCCCAGCAAACCTTTTTTTTTTTTTGGCGAACCGCCCAGCAAACTTGAAGTGGCGACAGGTTTAAATAAATACAGAAAAGGGTAAGTAAACCACCAAACGTGTAATGGTACGCCACAGTTTGGGAACAAAACAATGGGTATGGTTCGAAACAGTTGGGTACTAATTCGCAGCTGGTAGCTTCAATCTAAGTGGCCACTACTTACGCAGTTATGCGCAACTTGTGCTTGTGTGTTCTCAGTCGAGCTGGAAAACCAAAAAGAAATCCTTGGAGACATTGACTTCAAAATAAAAAATAAAAAAATGTTGCTGAACAAGCAAATAGTGTACAATTGTGCTGTGCAGGAGATCAAGGAAGATAGATAGAGGCGACATTCCCAGCCCCAACCGCCGTGCACATGCACTGTTTGGAACAAAACAATGGGTATATGGTACGAAACAGTTGGGTGCTTCTCAGCTGGTAGCTTCAATCTAAGTGGCAACTACTTGCGCAGTTATGCGCAACTTGTGCTTGTGTGTTCTCAGTCGAGCTGGAAAAACCAAAAAGAAATCCTTGGAGACATTGACTTCGAAAAAATTGAAAAATGTTGCTGACCAAGCAAATATCCTTGTTTAGCAGTACAATTGTGCTGTGCAGGAGATCAAGGAAGATAGATAGAGGCGACATTCCCGGCCCCAACCGCCGTGCACATGCACGGTTGAACGCCAGCGAATTGATCAAGTGGCGTTTTCCGCCGCGTCCGTAGACGACTTTGCCTAAAAATTCACGTTGCACGCCAGCGAATTGATCAGATCAAACGCGATGTGAAAGTGCACCCGTATGAGCTTTCCTGTCGCCTTCACGACCCATCCATCTCTCTCCCCTGCCAGTTCCGGTCAACGAAACCAGCCGTTGGTTGGAACGGCCAACGAGTTTTTACCAATCAAATGGAAAGCGCGGTCCTGGCGACGGGGACGCGCTTTCCCTCCTGGAGTGATGCCGCCTCCTATAAAAGGGCTTCTCATTCCCAGCACGGCAAACGCAAAACGCAATTTGGCACGAAGCAATAAGCACAGCGACCTCGAGAGCAGGGGAAGACGCGAGCGCACTCGATAGATCAGTGCCAAGGCATCGACAGAAAGAAGAGATGTATCCGCCCAAGTCCACCAACGAGCCTGCCGGGGTTGCGCCGGTGACCGGCATCCCCATCGGCCATGGCCCCGGCGCGGCCGGCAACGTGCAGTGGTCCTCCGGCCTCTTCGACTGCTTCGACGACTGCGGCCTCTGTAAGTCCTCCTCTCCATTTGCTGGTCGTTCTACTTCTCGGTCACCACCACGGCACCTGACCTGAGAACTGATCGATGACCGTGGTTGATTTGGAATACATACGTACAGGCTGCTTGACGTGCTGGTGCCCGTGCATCACGTTCGGTCGCATCGCGGAGATCGTGGACCGTGGCTCGTCGTCGTGCGGGACGAGCGGGGCGCTGTACGTGCTGCTGGGCGCCGTGTCGGGGTGCCAGTGGATCTACTCGTGCACGTACCGCGCCAAGATGCGCGCCCAGTTCAGCCTCCCGGACTCGCCGTGCTGCGACTGCTGCGTCCACTTCTGCTGCGAGGCCTGCGCGCTCTGCCAGGAGTACAAGGAGCTCCAGGCCCGCGGCTTCAACCCCGTCCTCGGGTACCAGGCCCCCGCCGGAGCCGCCTACCCGCCGGCGCCGCAGCAGATGGGCCGTTGATGCATGCATTGCTTCCATCCATCTCAGTGGTCGTCGTCTCAGCTTCTTCGTTGCGTGGTCATCACTCATCGGTGAATCGTGCATTTGTGCATGATAAATTACTACTTACATTACATGTAGTACCGAGAATTTAGTTTCTGTTTTGGTGGCGTACGTGTGGGTGCATTTCTTTCAACAGACAAATTCAATGTGCATGTAAAGAAATATATCAGTTCTGGGTGCAAAGTTTGTTTTTTGTTTACTACAATATATGTATTTCTTGGCATGGTCCTGAATAAAAGAAATTGTGATCAAGTTGTGCGCAAGTCAGACCTGGTGTTGCTGGAATGCTTGTCTACTATAATAGCCCTTGTCGACTAAACAAAACAAATGCATGCTAATCCCCGGTTATGCATCGGACAGCAACGTATGACACACTCGCACGACCTGAATTAGAGGGCATATTAGTACTACACGTTAGACAAAAACAGTCGGTTAAGCCTTCTCGTTGCTGATCAGACGAGTGAGATGTACGGTCCGGTCCGGTGTGATGCATCGCAATTCTTAAACCCTCCCCCCCCCAAAAAAAAAAAAAACACTACCGAATGTCAGCTCCAAATCCATTGCAGAAACGTAACGCAGGCTGCTGCTGCTTGTGAATTTCGGCGACATTCTTGGCAGCCAATTGAGCACATATACGCCAAATCTCGCGTTCAGCTTCGCGGCTGGCAGCATGGATATTTGTCAACGGGGGCCTAGTATATATCCTATCACAACGCACGATAGACACTACCGAAATATTAATGAATCACATAGCTAATCATCCATTACCAGTCTATCAAGTCAACTTAGCAGCGGTCAAGTGCTTGAACAATAATTGATGATATCACTACGATCAGGTATATACGACTTTCAGATATTTGCATAAGTAACACTGCATATGCGATGTTAAGGTACAAATTGCGGTTAGCTAGGTATCATTGTGCATTAGTCACACACGACGTTTTAACAACTGCATTCCTAACCGTGCATATGTATAATGTCAGTAAAATCTATTTTAATTTTTTGGGGGTAACTAATATTTTTTATTGACAGTGTTGATCGGTCGTAAACGACTTTCAAAGCAATCGCATTCCTAACATCATTTTTGTCTTTTAGTGCACAAGTCGCCGTGCTCCTGCAAAACAGAACAGAGGAGTGTACAGCAGAAAACAGAGTAATGTGCGTCATGCCGGTCTCTGTCTGTCCGGCTGCTGCTATTTGTAAATTTTGGTGACATTCTTGGCAGCCAATTAAGCACATGGAAGCCGGATTTTTGCGTTCGGCTGTGGTGCTGGCAAATGGATAATTGTTGACGGGAGCTAGTATCCTATCGAAAAACGCATTATAGACATTAGTATTTATATGAACCACACAGCTTAGCATCCATTACCTGTCTAAGAAGTCAACTTAGGAGCAGTCAAGTACATGAGCACCAATTGATGACATCACCACGATCAGGCATACACGACTTTCAAAGATATTGCATCTGTAACATGGCACATACAATGTTTTGTTTAGGTACAAACTGCGCTTATGTATCATTGTTCATTTGTCACACGCGACGTTTGAACAATTGCATTCCTAACTGTCGTCGCTCCAATAATCGAGAGAACGGCAAATATTTGGTTCGGGGAACAACGATCAATCGAGGTATCGATCTAGGGCACAGAGAGTTTTTATACTGGTTCGGGCCTCCCGAAGGATAATAACCCTACGTCCAGTGTATGTCGTGTTGAATATGATGGTGTGTATGATGTACAATGCGATTGTCCTCTCATCAGAGGGTTACATGTATATTTATAGTCCTTGTTACCGCCTCTAGGAGTCCTTGCCTTGTTCTACAAGACTTCCGATCTGTAGTAACAGAATCGGAGTCTATCTACAAGTTTCCTTTCGTGCGAGACAAGTCTTCGAAAAATACCAAACTAAGTCTTCGGGAATATCTGAAAATATGGGTTACGACATAAGCCCCCGAACATGTCCCTTGGCCGATTCGTCTTTGATACGAAGAAATCCTGTCTTCATGCGAACTTCTGACAAGGGATATGTTCTTCACTGAGCACACATACTTCAGATATTCTTGTCTTCGAACCTTGAGTTATCGGACCAGTTCACCGAACCTAGTCTTCGGAATAACTGAACGCACAGGTCTTCGGGGCAACTGAGAGAACCGAGTCTTCGGAACCACAGCAACCGCATTGAGTGATCGGAATAACCTTTCCTTTAAATAAATTTACCAACACCTGGTCTTTAAGAGGACCGTCAATCCAGGGAGTTCAGAGAAAATAGTAAACAATTCCCATCCTTATCCTTTTTTCTTGGTCCAGCCATGGCATTGATTTTGCTTCAGAGTATGAAAAGACCTTGACGTGACCCTTCAGCTTCTTGTCTTTATTCTTCAAGTTAGGCCCACCAAGGTTCCCCCTGGACTCCCCGCGTTGCCGCGCGGTTTCCCAGGAAGAAACATAAAAAATCCAATCTGCACTTGACCTTTCAGTTTCCAAAAGGCCACCTTTTGGCTATAAATGATTAGGACGGCGGAGCCCCCAAGTATCACTTTCGCATCCACCATCCACCATGGGCAAGAAAAAACCCACCACTCCTCAGTTCATGAAGTGGTTCGACGACGAGCTCGCCGGCGGGTCGGGATCCTCCTCCGCGCATCCCGCCGGCGCTCCACCGCCGGTTGCTGCTGCTCCTCCTCCACTCTCCGCGGAAGATTACGGGCTCCCTCCCCCGAGTCCTCCTCCAGATCCAACTCAGGTCGTAGACCTAGAGGCGGACACGGCGGGAGATGAAGAGTTCGCGCGCCGCCTCCACGTCGCCCTGAACAAGGGGCCACGCGGGATTCCGGCGGACGCCAAACCCATCCTCCTCGACGACTCTGACATCGACGACAACGACGACAACAGCGACGACGACGAGCCGGCCAAGAAGAAAGCCATGGTCCTGTACAATCCTGGCTGGGCTCCCTGGACGAGCGCTCAAGCCGGATCCAGTCAGGCGGGTGGCTCCATTCCCATCGCCGCAGAAAATCCTCTCCTTCCTACCGGGGTCATCAACCCGGTCATGGCATTGAACGAGGGTTCTACCCTCTCCACCACCGAGGTGCCCCTCCCGCTCATCACTTATGGTGAGGGCGGCATAGGTGCAGGCTCTGCCGCTGCTGCTGCCGAAGCCTCCTCTCCCCTCATCACATATGAGGAGGACGAGGTTGATGCTGATGCTGCTGTTGCAGCCCCTGAGGATGCCGATGATCGGCGGAACTAGGGATAAGGGGATGGCTATCATGCCATCCTCTCTGCAGTAGCCTAGGTTTTCTTGTTTTTTCTTCTTCTTCTGTTTTATTCTTCTGTCAAGCAGGCCGGAGAGTAGAACCTAGATAGTTTTCTGCATGTCTTGCTTGTAATATCTTCTGGCTACCTCCCGGTAGGCCTTCTTGAGGTTGTCCTGGGACGCGTCCTTGGACACATCAAAGGCTGCCTTCAATCCAAGATTATAGTTTCTGAATTGTATCTGTGATGTTGGCTTCTCTTTTTCTCTTGACAATGGACCTTGTATGAGTCTTCGAAATAACCGAGCTTAGCTTCTCCGATGTGTCTCGATGAAATGAGTCTTCGTAGCAATTAACAGATCACTTGGTCGAGAACTCTTCGGGAGTAGTACTCAACACGTTTTTTACGCACCGAAGGCTCTTTTCGATCCAGATTGTTAATCGTACATTGGTAATTATTCGGAGCAATTGATCCCGAAAAATACTCCAACTTCTTACCTCACAACCAGGTAGTTATCCTTCCAAAAACCGAGCGCAAATCCAAACGCATTATTTTAATAACAGAAAAGAGCATCACCTCGGTATATTCCGCACGTAACCCAAGGAAGGGAAATCCCGCATTTACGGGGAGGCGAACCGTCACGCCGGGTTTTACTTAAGCCCTTCACGCCGTATTCTTTTTCCTCCATCCTTTAGTCTGCACTCTTTTCCATTTCCTCAAACCCTAAACATTTCACATGGCCGCCGCATCCTCGTCCGCCACAATCTCCGGCAATCCCAACGAGAATCAATCCTCCGACTCCCACGACTCCAACATTTCTCTCACCCAGGCGCAGCAGAAGATGAAGAAGGGAGAAATCCCGAATCTCCAGGAGTACTGGAAGAAATCCTTTCTTTCCCTGGAGTATTTGGATGAGCTGGAGAAAAGGGGGATGATCTCGGCCTTTTTGACTCGTCGGAACACCGGCGAAGAGGAGTACCATCATTGCAACACCACGGAAATCCCGGTATTTGAGGCTCATCTCATGTGTGGTTTCAACCTTCCGCCTTCTAAGTTTGTTGAGCAGATCTGTAGATTTTATCATATCGAGCTTGTTCAACTCAAACCCAATGCTGTGATGATGCTTAGCATGTTTGCCATCTTGTGTGAATGTTGGTTGGGCGTAGCCCCCTGCTTGAATCTGTGGCGCCATTATCACCAGTCCCGGTACTACAAGGGTCAGATGATGGTGTTTTCAGTAGGCTTCGTACTGAGGAACAAATCTGAGTTCATCCCGTATCAGTATAAGTCTTCCTGGAGCGGATACGTCACCAAATATCTGATCTTGGACATGGAGAAGAAGAATAATGCAATCAAGCTTGACGGCTTAATGCCGAACCATGAGAAGTGGGACAAGGGTCTTCCGACCTATGTTCCTCGATTGAATAAGATGATAGCCAGGGTCAATGAATTGATCAAATTGGGCTTGAGAGGAGAACATGTTGTGGAAGAATTCATCCGAAGACGCATCTTCCCTCTTCAAAAGCGTGATCCTCTGGCTATGCATTATACAGGTCCTGGCGAACCTAATTGGCTACCAGTTGGAGGTAGATGTTCATCACTCATCAACATATCAGTATATACTTGATATCTGATTTCTGTTTGATAAGCACGTCATCTTTTTCTCTCCTTTACAGCTATCGAACTCTCCGAAGACGATGTCTTCCAGAGAGTGTATGATATTGTTGGTCGTTTGTACGCACCCACTTATATACCGCAAGAGGACGGTGTACAGTTGTAGCACTTTTTCCCTTAGAGTATTCCAAGGTTTAATATCGAACCACAGAGAACAAGCGGGACTTAAACTATTATTTAAACTACTAAATCAATACAGCAAAAGATGTGTGTGAGAAGGGATGATTAACAGCTAGAGATGAAAGGGGCCTGCGGTTGTATCAAGGTTATGAAAGGATTCTCTCCTATGGTTTGGGGTACTGGCATGCAACTCAGGTTGTAGGTCAATTGATAGGTTTAGTATTCTACAAGACATGGTGGTTTCGTTCGCCCCGATCCTGTCACGACGAGGGTTAATAGTTCCCCACTGGTTTCTTGCACTATGTGATAAACACGTATGGATCAGATACGAATTTGAAGCACCACATAGACTGAACGCATCAAAAGAGTATTGTAAGTATGAGAGTTACATAACCAGATTTCCCTCGCCACGGAGAGAATATGAGATCTACTCACGCATCATACTGCAACACATGAACATGGGTACAGTAGGACGCGGGAATTTGGCGTGGTCCCACAGGTGCCGATCGGCACGGCGTTGTGCCGGTCGGCACAATATTCCTTTTTGGTGGTGATGATCGGTGATCGCCGTCTTCGCCGCCACAACCTTCGACCTAGGTCAAAATCTCCGTGTGTGTGTCTGTCTCCTCGCCGCCCTCTTCTTCGCGACCAAGATCTTCTCTTTATAGTCTCTTTTGGTTGTGGACCGGATTTCACCGACTCCGACTCTGATATTTCTTCTGGGCTCCATATTCTCCGAGTGGGCTTCAAGTTTGGGCCCGACCTCCATGGTGCCGGTCGGCACAAAGGCCGTGCCGACCGGCACGGTCTCCAATTTCCTCGTTCTTCGGGCCTCCGGCTGCTCTTTACTCGTAGTCTCCTTATCTTCTCTTGTTTCCTGCAAATACTTCCGAATACACAGAAACTACGCATATATATGATAATGGGGGTTAATTGTTAGCAATAATGACGCGATAAGGTATTAAAAACACCTTATTTGTCATACAAAATGAGTACCTAGAAAGCACCAACAGCTCCCCCACACTCAAATCATTGCTAGTCCTCGAGCAATTCAAACCATGAAAATCATCACCGTGCTTTCGTCATGCTAAGAAACAAAAACTCTCACAAGTCTCTAACTTAGCTATTGTCAATCATCTCATCGAATTAGTATCCCTCCACGAAACCTTCTCTCGATTTTTGAAAACAATTTCACCTCAAAACTTGAGTCGACCAAATCAATCACAAGGCTTATCAAATATTTTTGTCTCCCTTCATATCAATCAAGAAGAATGCAAAAGCTTCAGACTTCACTCAATCGCTCAAATGTATTTCCTTCCCTCTCCTATTCTATAATATAAGGCTCTTTTGTGGATCTCGGAAAGTAATATAACCAAATTGAATCGAAAGAACAACTAGGTCAACAATTCGCTCAATCATGCCTTCTAAAAGGGAGTTTTCATTATGAGAATACAGAATATAAGTACAAGGATCAAGGGAAAAGAAAACAATCGAGAGTGAACGAAATAGAATTAAGAAGGGATCAAGCCTGAAGTATATACAGATCTTTTTAGAATTTTGACTCTTGCTGCAGTCTGCTTCCTCTGATATTCATTTTTCTCTTTATTTTTGACTCTTTTCTTTATTTTTCCTCTTTGTGCCGATCGGCACGCATGTGCCGGTCGGCACCAGACCAATTTAATTCTTTTTTTCTTCTTTTTCTTCTTTTATTTCTTTGCAGACTGCTAACAGAGCATATTTTGGATCGAGATCTGTCTAAACTTCACATTTGGTTGTAGGTTGTATCAAGGAGGAGGGAGAAACGATGAAATATCGGTTTTTCGGATAGAAAGAACTTGATGATAGATGGCTAGCAAACTGAGATGAACAAATGAAACTTCTCCCTTCTAGCTTAGTCGTAATCAAGAGCAAAGAGTTGACAAAGACGTCTTCCTATCAAAAGGTTTATGTGTAGGCTTCTCTCATCTCATTTGGCTTAGTGTAATAGGCACAAAATCAAATCCTCAGCTAAATGCTTCAACTTATGATGATAGAAGGGGTTTTCGAAAAGTGGACATATAAAGCCAAGCGATTATTCAATGAACTCAAGTAGATTGGCAAAACGATCGTCAAAAACAAAATCAAGAATATGGGGTAACGCATCGATTCGACAACTAACACTAACTTTATTCAAGACATTGCAATAATTCTTGACCTCAAAGCTTAACTAAGCACACCATCTCAAACCACTCTAAGAAAACTCTCACACTTTCACACACTAACTCAAACCATACTAAATTCGAAGCAAACGACCTTAAGAAGTGTAAGGGCGAATCCCCCACACTCAAACCTTGCAATGTCCCTATTGCAAAAGAAAAACGACTAGACCAACCTAATCTGAAATGCCATGCCTCCTCAACATGCTAAAAATGCTTCGAATGTTCCTCATGAGAAAAGAGTAATCCGCCACGGCCATGCTCTCCATGTCATCAATCCTTATATCAATGTCCCGATGGTGCCTATAGCATCTTTCCATATCATAATAGAGACGTTCGATGTTTCTCCTGCAGATTGGGCAGCAGTTGGCAGGACGATCATGACGCTCATCTCTCAGGGGCGAGTTTGCGTCAGAACCCCGAGGTGCCGGTCGGCACGGCACACGTGCCGATCGGCACGTGGCACCATTCACCTGAAAACGCGGCCCTTCACTTCCTTGAGCTCCTGCAAGGCCTCCTGTAGCTCCCTCTGCACTGGGTGGTTCGGCATCAGTGGGTTCTGGCTCGTCTTCCATCTCTTCCTCCTCGGGATCTTCTTGCGGATCCTCTTCGGGATCTTCTTCATCCTTTGCAACAAGATTAGCTAATGGGTGTTCATGTGCAGGGGATGCTTCTATATAGCTCACTGATTCCGAGGTATATCTTGCTCTTGGCTTTGAAGAAAGACGAGCGGAACGCCGAACTCCCTCTACTTCTTTGGATCTCTTAGCATCTGGCTCATCATCAGAGGAATCATCAGATATTTCAATGAAATTCACAATCTTAACGTCGTGCCGATCGGCACAAGGGCCGTGCCGGTCGGCACGCCTTCCGTTCCTTGCAAAGTACGCTTCTAGATCTGCCAGGTTGCGTGCTCTCCTCTTTGCAGCATTGTCCCTGTCAATACGACTCTGAATTTCATCATTGATCTCTTTAGGAGTCATGCGTCCTTTAGCAACAGGAAAGCCATCATCATAGACAAAGGTCGCAGGGATGCATTCAGGATCAGCTAGATAATTCTCAATCTGCCTCTGATGGTCTTTCATACAGTAAAAACACTTACATCCAAAACCTCTGGTGTTCCTATGCAGAATCTTTTCTTGGAGGTCTTCCCAATCGGTCAGGACGCGCGGGGGCTCCCCGTGCCGGTCGGCACCTGATGCGTGCCGATCGGCACAGCTGTCAGAAATCCTCCCATTGTTCAGCCGGGATCTATGGATGGTCAGAAAGCAGTCCCTGTCTAACTCCTCCTTCTCGCTAACAGTTAGGACCGATTCAAAAGTGATAAGATCATCATATGTTAAAGGACGTTCCATAGCGAGAAGTCGATCCATTGTGTACCTATCGGTGACCGGTGTGCTATCATCGATCTTGGATTTACCTTTACGTACTAGCACCTCTCTGACCTTCTTCCGAAGGGCGTCATCCATCTCCTTCTTCTCCCTATTGAACGCGTCCGCTTCACTCTTCATCATCCATCGTTGCTTCAGGTGCGACCAGACGATTGGATCGTCCTCGGTGGGGTTTAGGCTCCTGTTGCTCTCCCACGGCAGAGTTGGGCTCATTGGCGAAAGTACGGCGCCGTGCCGGTCGGCACAGCCGTCGTGCCGATCGGCACCGTCACCTCGGCTTCCGGTTTCGCCGCCTTGCATTGTTTTCTGCTCTAGGGCTTGGTGGGAACTCCGGCGGCGCTCGATTTTTGATGATGAGATCTGAGATAACTCCTTCATATATATATCCATAATTCTCTTGATCGAACCGAACTCTATCTCTTAAATTTGGAAGTCATCGAAGCATGTCTTGGAGGAAGGGCAAAACTCGACTCAAAGACGACACGGACTCTCCCGTGCCGATCGGCACGGTGTTGTGCCGGTCGGCACGGAGGCAAAATTGCCTCAACCGACTCAATAAAATCAAAGAAACACAAAACACACAGAAAAACAGTAAAAACAACAGTGCCTTTGTTTTACGTCGTTAAGCTCGACCACCCAATCACTCAATTCACATAGTATACGTCAAAAGACTTTAACTCAAAAGTGTCGGGTTCAAGATGTACCTTTAGTCGTTGGCCATTCACCGTGTATGTATTTTGCTTCCCATCCATAATGACAACAGCTCCGGAAGGAAGAACTTTATGAACAAGATACGGTCCATCCCATTTACTTTTCAATTTGCCTTTACCGAACAACCGAAATCTTGAATTGAATAGTAGTACCCTGTCTCCTTCGTAAAATTCCTTTTTCAATAGCTTTTTATCATACCACTTCTTTGTTTTCTCTTTATAAATGGCCGCATTCTCATAAGCTTTGAGGCGCATCTCCTCAAGTTCACTAATTTGAATCTTCCGTTTTACCGCAGCAGCATCTAAATCCAAATTCATCTCTTTGATCGCCCAATATGCTCTATGTTCTAACTCTACAGGCAAATGACAAGTCTTTCCATAGACGAATTGATAGGGTGTCATACCTATTGGTGTCTTGAACGCTGTGCGATAAGCCCAAAGTGCGCCATTCAACTTGTTTGACCAATCCTTTCCTTCTTTTGTAACAATTTTCTGCAGAATTCCTTTCAACTGCTTATTAGAAGTTTCTGCTTGGCCGTTGGTCTGTGGATGATAGGCTGTCCCAATTCGATGCTCAATACCCATCTTCTTCAAAGCTTTAGTAAACTCATGCCCGGTAAAATGAGTTCCACCATCTGTGATAATGACTCTAGGAACACCATATCTGGGAAATATGCACTCATCCAACATCTGCTTGGATTCACGAGTTGTACTGTTTCGACATAGTATTGCTTCTACCCACTTTGACACGTAGTCCACAGCAACCAAAATATATTCATAACCATGAGAATTAACAAACGGTCCCATGAAATCCATGCCCCAAACATCGAATATATCAACTTGCAGGTTATACTTCAAAAGGCATAGCATTACGAGCATTGACATTTCCAATTCTTTGGCATTGGGGGCATCTGGCAACATACCTTTTCGCATCTTCATGCATCGAAGGCCAATAAAATCCACTAGCCCATACCTTTGCTTGTGTTCGAAAGTGCCCATAATGTCCACCATACTCAGATGAATGACACTTTTCCAATATGCTTTCGCGTTCGTCGCGAGGTACGCACCTTCGAACAGCCCCATCTTCACAATATCTGTATAGATAAGGATCATCCCATATGAATTTCCTCATTTCACTGGCAATCCTCCTTCTTGAATTCTTGCTACAATCATCAAGCTTCCCTTTGAATGCATTTATGATGTCGTGCATCCATGATTCTCTATGATCCTTAACTCGAAATAGCTGCTCTTGTGCCATGGCATCGCCAATGCATCCTTTCTTGTCCTCAATCACCAATCGAGATAGATGATCTGCTACTGAATTCTCAACCCCTTTCTTGTCTCTAATTTCCAAGTCAAATTCTTGTAACATCAAAACCCAACGAAGCAATCTAGGTTTTGTCTCCTTTTTAGAGACAAGATATCGAATAGCAGCATGATCCGTATAAACAATGACCTTAGAGTTGAGGATATAGGATCTAAATTTCTCAAATGCAAATATAACAGCTAGCATCTCTTTCTCTGTTGTTGTATAATTAATCTGGGCTTCATTAAGAGTTTTACTAGCATAGTAGATAGCGTGCACTTTACCTTCTTTTCGTTGTCCAAGAACCGCTCCTACTGCATAATCACTCGCATCGCACATAATCTCAAAAGGTAAATTCCAATCCGAAGGTTGCATAATAGGTGCAGAACATAATGCTTCTTTCAACTTCCGGAAAGCATGAAGTCTTTCATCATTCATTTCAAATTCAACATCCTTTTGCAGTAATTCCGTTAATGGCTTGGCAATCTTTGAATAATCCTTGACAAATCTGCGATAAAAATTTGCATGTCCAAGAAAACTTCGCAGTGTCTTAATATCAGTTGGTGGTGGCAGCCTTTCAACTGTGGATATTTTAGCTTTGTCTACTTCAATCCCTCGGTTAGAAATAACATGCCCCAAGACAATCCCTTCGGTTACCATGAAGTGACATTTCTCCCAATTAAGAACCAAATCAACTTCTACGCATCTCTTTAGTACTTTCTCTAAATTTGCTAAGCAGTGATCAAAATCAGTACCATGAACAGAGAAATCATCCATAAATACCTCCATAATGTCTTCAACGAATTCCGCAAATATAGCATTCATGCATCTCTGAAATGTAGCCGGTGCGTTGCAAAGACCAAATGGCATTCGTCGATACGCATAAGTTGCATAAGGACAAGTGAAAGTAGTCTTATGCTGGTCTTCAGGTCTAACAGGGATTTGAAAGAAACCACTATATCCATCGAGATAGCAAAAATAAGAGTTCTTGGCTAACCTTTCAAGCATTTCATCGATGAACGGTAATGGATAATGGTCTTTCTTTGTAGCGGTATTCAGTTTCCTGTAATCAATGCACATACGCCATCCTGTAACTGTCCGTTGAGGGATCAACTCATTATTCTCATTAGGCACAACTGTGAGTCCTCCTTTCTTTGGCGCGCAGTGCACAGGGCTCACCCATTCACTATCAGCAACTGGATAAATCATTCCTGCATTAAGAAGTCTCAGCACTTCTTTCTTCACAACTTCCTTCATGCCCTCTTTCAATTGTCGCATGCCTTCAACGACCGGTTTAGCTGATTCTTCAAGGTTGATATTATGTGTGCAAAAAGCTGGACTTATTCCTTTGATATCATCAAGACAATATCCGATCGCTTTCTTGTATTTCCTCAGAACAGCAAGCAATCGTTTTGTCTCTTCTTCATTCAAAGCACTATTGACGATGACGGGATAAGTTTTATCTTTGCCTAAGTATTCGTACCTCAGACCGTCAGGAAGTGGCTTCTGTTCTACTTCTGGTGCTGCATCAGGATCCAGATTACCCAAAGGTTCAAATTGAGGATTTTCACCTTCGTGCCGGTCGGCACACCCACCGTGCCGATCGGCACCGTCTTGGATTTCGGCCTCATCCTTATCTGACTCTTCAAACAGTTTATTCAATGGGTCTGAGTATCCTGTACTGATTTCTTCATCTTTTTCTGTGAAGAATTCTTGGAGAGAGGGTGGGTCGTCACTTTCTTGGACGACGGGTGGGTCTTCGAATTCAAAGAGGACTTCCTCTCCGCCCAGAGTCAATTTGAGGTGACCTTTTCCAGCATCGATAACAGCTTGTACAAGCTTTAAGAAAGGTCTTCCCAAAATAATATCTTCGACTCCAACTTCACCTTTATCAAGAACAAAAATATCCACCGGAATAGTATTCTTTTTTACCTCTATGTTCAGATCTTTGATAACTCCCAATGGTTTAGTTCTTCTTCCATCCGCCATGATTAGCTCAAGCTCGGTTCCTAGTAATCTTCCTTTTATGTCATAAGGCATATCCATGAATGCTTCATACAAACTGACGCGGGAACCAAAATCACATAATGCTTTAGGAAAGCTTCTATATCCAATCTCGCACGGTATGTAAGGATCAACTTCCGTTCGTTCCGTAAGGCCGACTGCATATACTCCGCACAATCCTTCATACGGCGATGGGACAAAACAACTATCAAATAGCTTCTTTGCTTGTTGAACCTCCATCTGGTCAATTTCCATATCATCCTTATACAATTTCCCCAATACTTCTCCAATGACGACATTATCCAGTATTTCCGAAGTTCTAGTGTCTTTAGGGAAGTTATACTGAACTCCTGTAGAAGAGGCATACCTTGGATCGTATGTTCTCCTCATACTTAGCAGATTTGAGCTGAAATCAATGGGGATCCAATCCAACGGTTCAAACTCGTCCAACGGTTTAGCATTGCTTAAGGTTGGATCTCCTACTGGTCTCAGAAACTTATTCACGAAACTGTTCTCGTGCTCCTCTAATATTGCAGCTTCAGTCTTGGAAATCCCTTTAACAGCATTCAGAGTGCCGGTCGGCACAGGAGATGTGCCGGTCGGCACAATGGACTGATGTGTGCCGATCGGCACAGGGGCCGCGCCGGTCGGCACCTCCTCCAATCTGGGTCTTTTCAGATCACCTTGCGCTGGTTCTTCTGTTCTTACTGTTAATTCCGCTTCGGATACTGTACAGCTTTCCGCTTTAGCTTTTAAATCCATCGAATCTTTTGCCGGCGTCGACTTTTCAAGGGGAATTGGACCTTCTTGGAATTCTTCCCAATGCTTATGCATAGCTTCAGTCTTCGATATCTTACTCAAAAGATCCAGACCTGCAGTAGCAGTCAAGTCGAGGAAACTCCCTCCAGCTGAACTATCCAAATGCATCCTGGAGGTTCCTCCAAGAGACATGTAGAATGTCTGAGCAGTCAAGTTATCATCCATGCCCAAATCGGGGCCTTGCTTCAATAAAGATTTGAAGCGTAACCATGCTCGCGTGAGGGTCTCTTCTTTCATTTGCTCGAAGTTAACCACTTCTCTTCTCAGTTTCTGCACCTTCGGAAGCGGGAAGAAATGCAAACAGAAATTTCCTACAAGCTTATCCCAATTTCCCTTAGCTTCATGGGCTGCAGATTTATACCAATCTTTGGCTCTTCCATCTAGAGAAAATGGAAATAGCAACCATTTGTACCAATTCTGAGGCACTCCCTCATGCTTGAAGGTCTGACAGAGAACTTCTAGATCTTGCAGATGTGTGTACGGGTTCTCGTCCTTCGTCCCAGAGAATTTGCTGTGCTCGACCATTTTGATGATGGCCGGGTTGAGAACGTATGACGAAGCAGTGACTTTCTCATCGGAAGTTTGTGGAATCAGCAATCCCGGAGACGGTAGTGAATGCTCCCTAACCGTATGAGCCGGTTCAGGAGTACCCATCCTGAAAACACAGAAAGAAAACACAAAAACAAGCTAGAAAAGAGAGGATTAGAGGTTAGTAGGATAAATAAATAGTAAAAGAACTGGCTTGCTCCCCGGCAACGGCGCCAGAAAACGTACTTGTTGGTCGTTTGTACGCACCCACTTATATACCGCAAGAGGACGGTGTACAGTTGTAGCACTTTTTCCCTTAGAGTATTCCAAGGTTTAATATCGAACCACAGAGAACAAGCGGGACTTAAACTATTATTTAAACTACTAAATCAATACAGCAAAAGATGTGTGTGAGAAGGGATGATTAACAGCTAGAGATGAAAGGGGCCTGCGGTTGTATCAAGGTTATGAAAGGATTCTCTCCTATGGTTTGGGGTACTGGCATGCAACTCAGGTTGTAGGTCAATTGATAGGTTTAGTATTCTACAAGACATGGTGGTTTCGTTCGCCCCGATCCTGTCACGACGAGGGTTAATAGTTCCCCACTGGTTTCTTGCACTATGTGATAAACACGTATGGATCAGATACGAATTTGAAGCACCACATAGACTGAACGCATCAAAAGAGTATTGTAAGTATGAGAGTTACATAACCAGATTTCCCTCGCCACGGAGAGAATATGAGATCTACTCACGCATCATACTGCAACACATGAACATGGGTACAGTAGGACGCGGGAATTTGGCGTGGTCCCACAGGTGCCGATCGGCACGGCGTTGTGCCGGTCGGCACAATCTTCCTTTTTGGTGGTGATGATCGGTGATCGCCGTCTTCGCCGCCACAACCTTCGACCTAGGTCAAAATCTCCGTGTGTGTGTCTGTCTCCTCGCCGCCCTCTTCTTCGCGACCAAGATCTTCTCTTTATAGTCTCTTTTGGTTGTGGATCGGATTTCACCGACTCCGACTCTGATATTTCTTCTGGGCTCCATATTCTCCGAGTGGGCTTCAAGTTTGGGCCCGACCTCCATGGTGCCGGTCGGCACAAAGGCCGTGCCGACCGGCACGGTCTCCAATTTCCTCGTTCTTCGGGCCTCCGGCTGCTCTTTACTCGTAGTCTCCTTATCTTCTCTTGTTTCCTGCAAATACTTCCGAATACACAGAAACTACGCATATATATGATAATGGGGGTTAATTGTTAGCAATAATGACGCGATAAGGTATTGAAAACACCTTATTTGTCATACAAAATGAGTACCTAGAAAGCACCAACAGATATCATGGGTACTGGACCGAAGGCCAAGCCTTCGACAGTGCCTCTTCCTTACAGTGCAGAAAATCCACCTCCCGAGGTATATTGATCGTAGATCGCCTCGATTTACTTGAAGATATATTTTCTGCCATACTAATCTTGTGTTCTGCAGAACCTTTATGAACCCGGCCCCGACGATGTCCAACCTGATGTTGATATAGTCATCGGGGATAGTGACGAAGAAAACAACTGTGATCGGGAGGAGGATACTGCCGTTGCCGATGATGCTACCAGCTCTCTTGAGCGAAAGGTGGCTGCTGTTGCTGCTGTCGAACAGTCTGAGGCACCAGGAGAAGTCGAAGGGGCTGGACCAGCTGCCGATCCCACGTCCGGTAATGCTCCGGTGGGTGTCGAAGCCACTAGTCCTCCTTCGCCTGCCGTCGAGTCTTCGAAGCCCCCAGCTGGGGCGAAGTCAAAGACAACGACTCGTAAGCGCTTCCGAACAGCTACTCCTGCAGCTCCAACAGCTCCAGCAGCTTCAGCAGCTCCAGCAGCTCCATCAGCTCCATCAGCTCCAGCAGCTGTTGCTCCCGATGTCCCCGAACTGCCTCCAACTCGCGTCGCCAATCCTCGTACCGGCGATCAGGTACCCATCGAAATAGTTTTCGGCAGTCTCTTTAAAGGATTTTCCAAAATCTCTCAAGTCTTGTCTTCCCAGGCGACATCTGCTTCTAGCCCTGCTGCCAAGAGAAGACGCTTCCGCACCAAGAGGTATACTTCGTGAGTATTCTTGCTAAATTCCCTTGCTGTTTGAAACATTTTCATCCGATCTTCTGATATGTGATCATGCTGTAGTGTTCCATCTTCTTCTGCTGAACCTGCTCCTGCTGTCAACCCTCCGGCCCCGATCGTACAATCAGCGCCCGAACAGGCCCTAACTGTTTCTGTTTCCACATCCGGGACAGTTGGGGAGAGCTTAGTGTTTGACAAGCTGAGCCAGGAGGTCGCTGCTGCCAGGAAGTGGCATCTGCAAACTTGCAAGCGCCTCACTGACAGGATAAAGCAGAAAGAAGGAGAACTCGCTGCTCTTCAGAAGAAGCTATCTGATGCTGAGAAAGCCAACGACTCATCGGGGAAAGATAGCAAGATCCAGTCGCTTGAAAAGGCTCTTACTGCTTTGACCAAGACCCATGATGACGTAAAGGTATCTCATGCCAAGGAGATAGAAACTCTGAAGAGTGAGCACAAGGAGTACCTCAAAGATCTCCATGTCGATAAAGAGGCTTTAGAGAAGAATATGCAGGGTAATTCTTCCTGTCATTTGTTGTTCCCTTTTTGCCTTTCTTATATTCATGAAGTAATCTGATATCTTCTGTTGTAGATTTGAACTCCAAAAATGAAGCCCTAAGCACTGAGAACACAGCCAAGACTCAAGTAATCCAAGCTCTGCAGGCGGAGGTGAAGAAGCTGAAGGATGCCAACAAGATCCTGACTGCAGAGAAGGCCAAACTTGCGGACAAGGTTACTGATAGTTTAGTCAATGGCTGTGCCTTTGCATTGGCTGCTTTGAAAAACCATCATCCTGATTTGGACGTGAAGATTGTAGAACAGGGCTTTACTTATAGTATAGGTGAACGTGATGCACTTGTTGATGGTTTGATGGAATCAGCCGACAAGTTCATCATGGACTTGAACTTGGATGTATCTCCCTCTGACGAGGAGAGGCCCTGAATTGTTTGTAAAGCCCTGTGATCAGACAATATTTTGATGCAAGATTGGAGCTCAGGCTCCTGTTAATTTGATTTAGATATGCATAGCAGCCCAGCCCCCTGCTTTTTTGAATACAGTTTTAACTGTATACAGGAAAGCATTATCACTAATATGCACGATCTAAATAACATAGAAGAAGGCGTATTAATTCAGTGACGCTTAGCTTTGCCTATGACAAGCAACGTTTGAACTACGTTTCTGAAGTTGTTCCATATCTGGAACTCAAAATAGCTGTGTAACATTTGACTTTGCACATGGCAAGTTATGTTTCAAGCTAAGGGGTGTGTTGATCTTGCAACGTGGTCTGAAGTTGGCACTTATAACTCGATGGCTAAGGCTCTTACTTCAGACACTCGGGGAGACTTACGAAACTTATGAACCATTGGCCAAGCTATCATGTAGCACCATATGGCATAAAACTTGCAGTCTGTTGGGTGGTTGATCGTGCAACCGGCCTAGGGAGAGCCGCTTATTAACCTCATGGGCTAAGGGTCCCTCGCTAGAACATCATGGGGGTCAATTAACTTATGAACCACAGTGTGGCTAAGCCTTATGACCAATCTTGCCTGAAGAGGCTGTTCGTACCGATGCCTTATAACCCTCATGTGGCTAAGACATCAGCCAAACTAGTAGACCGACCTAGGTCAGCCTTTGGGATCTTGCACAGTAGAGGAAGAAACTGAACACGCTTTATTCATCAAACAATGGATTACACATAAAACTTTCTAAGCTGATCAGTGTTCCATGTTCCGGGCAATATATCACCATCAATGTGGGCTAAGATATAAGCCCCCAGTCCAGCATCTTCAACTACGATGTATCGTCCTTCTCACGGAGAAGACAACTTGTGCTTATCCTTGGTTTTTATATCCTTCTTGATCACCAGATCTCCCACATCTAAATGTCGACCGACCACTTTGCGACTGTACTGCTTCTTCAGAACCTCCTGATAATGTTCCACATTATGGAGTGCTGCGTTGCGCTCTTCTTCGAGGAGCAGTAGATCAACCTCTCGAGAGATTTGCTGGTCGTCTTCATAAAAATTGGTGATCCGATGAGCCCCCAAGTGAATCTCGGGTGGTAGTACTGCATCAGCGCCGTAGACTAGGAAGAATGGAGTTTCCTTTGTAGCCCGACTAGTAGACGTCCGCGCTGACCACAAGACGGTCGGTAACTCTTCGATCTAGTTCTTGCCTTTAGCTGCTAGCTTCTCATAGACTCGTGCACGCATCCCCTTCATAAGGATCCCGTTGGCTCGCTCGACAGCACCATTGGTTTGAGCATGAGCCACCGAAGATGTCGGGTGAATTATACCATGATCAGCACAAAATTTTTCAAACCGGCGACCGATGAACTGGCGACCATTGTCTGATATCAGCTTTCTGGGAACTCCGAACCTTGTGACTATACTCCTCATGAACTTGACAGAAGCAACCTCAGTGATGTTCACGACGGCCTCTGCCTCGATCCACTTGGTGAAAGTGTCGATGGCGACGTATAAGAATTTATACCCTCCTTTGGCTTTAGGAAACGGTCCCAATATATCGACCCCCCAGATAGCAAAAGGCCATGTAATTGGAATTGTATGCACTCTTGAGCATGCCTTGTACTTTGCCTACTGAAGAATTGACAGGACTTACATGTCTGCACGAGGTGAATGGCGTCCTGCTTCGCCGTGGGCCAGTAGAATCCGTGCCTGAATGCTTTGCCGATGAGAGTGCGATAAGCCGCATGTGCACCGCAGATCCCACCGTGTATATCATGTAGCAATCGAATACCATCTTCCGTAGAGACACACCTCAGCAGAATCCCATTGAGACCTCTTCTGTAGAGCACGTCGTCAATCAACACATAATGCTTGGACTTGCGGGCTAGCCGCTCCGTGGCCGCATCATCATCTGGGATAGGACTGTTTTCGAGAAACAGGTGTTGGCGGTCGTTAAACCATGTTTTGACCGCCACCCTACCGGTAAATAAATACATAACACCAAGATTTTGTGCATAGTAGTTAGGAATAATACTACTCCACAGGTTTTGGTGAATATTTGGATGCAGGAGTGAATAATGGAGAAAAGTGGGCCCAGCCAGGGAAATTCCCTGGCCGGCCGGCCCCACCCTAGGCCGGCCGGCCCCACCTGGTGGCCGCAGGCCCCAGGCTTCCTCCAGTGGGCTGGAAACTGGTCCACAACATATAATTCAAGGCCCAACCCAGCGGATTTGCGCCGACTTACCAGAGGTGGGCCATTTGGGCCTTAACTTGGCCCCTACTTCAATCCTGCCGACCCCACGAACAAACCGACCTTCAGACCGCCTTCAGGAGTGCATCTGGAGCGTTGAGGCAGAAGGCGGTGGCCAACCGCCACAGGGGACGGCCGGCCGGCCACCCCCCTAGGCCGGCCGGCCGACTTTGGCGGCGCCGCCTCTCCAAAGTCGGCAGGCTTGCTTCCACCACCTTGGAAAGCTATAAAATGGACCCCTCGGCTGCAGAAACAAAGCGCACCATCACACTTCATCCAAGTGTTCATTAGTTTATTAGAGTAGTAGCTTTGGGAGTTAGAGTAGAGTAGAGTAGAGTGAGAGCTCTCTCGGGCTTCCGGAGTCTTCTCGGAGTTCGGTATAGTTCTTTGTATCTTGCTCTTGAGATATTATTTTATTTAATATAATTATATTTAGTTTTATCTTTATTTATTTCTTTTAGTAATTCTTTTCTATTTAGTTTATTTATTCGTTAAGTAAGTGCTCGTAGAAGTCTTGTTGTGGGATTCGTGATTGTTGGAATAGCGAGTACGAGAGAGTGCCGTCGTCGGAGATGACGTCGTGTGAAATCTGTGCTTGTTCATTCTTAGATAGGACTGCTCCGTTGATCAAGAGTAGCTCCTCTAGGCGGGTTGTAAGCGTGGCGCTTAGATCTTGGCCTATGCACGTTTGGCACCCAACCCCACGGAGGATGGTAGCCGCGAGTGTATGTGACAGCTGCACCGGTCTCTGTAATCCACCACGTCCGGGTTGGACTCAGCAGGGTCTTAATTATAGCGGATGGATCCCCAGGGTGAACTAGCAGCATCGGTTGCCCTGGCACTTCCGTGCCCCGAAACGACATGACTTGTATGTGTATGAGCTTAACTAGAGTAAATAACCTTTGTAGATTTGACTGCTAGAAAAGTAAATACTAGATAAACATACAGGTAGCCTTAACTCTATCTCGTTGCTCTCCCAAATGTATACTACATTTTTATTTTATTACCTTGGATTTGAGGATGTGTGTGCCACCCATATATATCATGCCTTTCTTACCCCCGTCTCAAGTATAGTTGATACATTATTTCTTTCTCCAAATTATCCAATGCATAACTATTATTCAGCTTTCTTTTGCTCTACTTCCCTGCGGAAATATAAATGCGATAACCCTGGAATACTCCAAGGTGAAATGCTACAATGGTGATCCGTGCGCTTGCGGAATTAATGAATTTAATTTTAACGCATAAGAACCGCCAACAATAGGCGAATTGGTATACGCCAATCTTCGACAGAACCTTCTCCCGTGTCGATAACCATCATTTCCACTGCGTCATGCGTGCTAGCCGCCGATGGCTTGTGGAGCTTCTCTAAGAACACATCATCTGGGACTGGAGATCGTGATGAAGCAATGCAAGCTAAATGATCAGCGTCACGATTATCCAGTCGTGGTACGTACCGTACTTCGAGACCATCGAACCCTTTCTCCAGCTTCTGAACTTCGTCGAGATAATCAGCCATCTTCGGATCAGAGCATTGATACTCTTTCTGTACCTGCCGGGCGACTAACTGTGAATCCCCTTTCACGAGCAGTCGGCTGATACCGAGAGATTTGGCAATGCGGAGACCTGTCACGAGGCCCTCATATTCTGCAACATTGTTCGTAGCTTGGAAGAGCAACTGAATGGCGTACTTCAACATTTTTCCTGCCGGAGATATGAAGACAACTCCGGAACCGGCACCTTTCAACGTGAAGGAACCATCAAAATACATGACCCAGTGATCTGGATCTTTTTTGTCATCATCACCATCATCGGTCTACTCTGCTATAAAATCCGCCAGAGCTTGTCCTTTGATGGCTGTTCGAGGGACATATTCGATCTGGTATTGACCAAGCTCTACAGACCATTGAGCAATTCTGCCGATGGCGTCCTTGCAATGCAAAACAGTCTGGAGCGGTCTATCCGAGACCACCTTGATTGGATGAGCTAAGAAGTAATGCTTCAGCTTTCTGGATGTCATCAATACTGCGTACAAGAGCTTCTGCACCATTGGGTAACGTGTCTGGGCATCTTTCAATATCTCACTGACGAAATAAACAGCAAACTGTTTGGGCCCAGTATCTGTTTCCCGTTCAACTGTCAGCGCAGCGCTAACAACTGAATCTGTGGCAGCAACATATAAGAGCAGTTCTTCATTGGGCTGTGAGGGTTTCAGGGTGGGCATATTTTTGAGATAAGCTTTGAGCTCCTTGAACGCCTCTTCTGCCTGGTCATCCCACTGAGAGCCATCTTGATTGCGTAATAACTTGTATAATGGCATACCTCGTTCTCCCGATCTCGAGATGAACCGGTTCAGGGCCACCATCATGCCTGCTAGCTTCTGGACGTCTCGCCTGGTCTTCGGAGGCTTCAGCTTTTCAAGAGCCGCAACTTTTACTGGGTTGGCATCAATCCCTCGCTCGGAAATCATGTATCCCAGTAGCTTTCCCGACTTCACCCCGAAGACACACTTGGCAGGGTTGAGTTTCATCTTGTACTTTCTCAGATTGTCGAAGGTTTGCTTCAGGTCTGCCAGGAGATCATCGGACTTCTTGGTCTTGACAACAATGTCGTCAATGTAGGCTTCGACGTTCTTCCCAATCTGATCCTCGAAGACTATATTGACACACTTCTGATAAGTACACCCCGCATTCTTCAGCCCGAAGGGCATCGTAATGTAACAGAATATTCCGAACGGCGTGATGAAGGCCGTCCTTTCTTGATCATCGACATTGAGGCTAATTTGGTGATATCCAGAATAAGCATCAAGAAAACTTAATAACTCACTAGTGGATGTAGAGTCTACGATCTGATCTATCCTCGGAAGAGGGTACTCGTCTTTAGGACAAGCTTTATTCAAACTAGTGTAATCGACGCACATGCGCCAGGACTTGTCTGGCTTAGGGACTAGTACAGGATTTGCTAGCCATTCAGGATAGTCTACCGTTCTAATGAACCCGGCTTTGAGAAGCCTAGTGACCTCCTCATGTATGGCGTCGCGTTTGTCCGGCGTGTACCTTCGCTGCTTTTGCTTGATCGGCTTGAAAGCCGGGTCGATCCCCAATTTGTGCTCGATCACCTCCCTGGGGATCCCGGGCATATCAGATGGCTGCCATGCAAACACATCGATATTCTCCCGGAGGAAGGCTACGAGCGCGTCTTCCTATTTAGGGTCGAGGTTGTCCCCGACATTGGTCTTCTTGCCGGGGTCGATAAAACTGAGGCCGATTGGCTTGCTACCCTTTTTAGCAGGCTCGTCTTCCTTCGTGCTTGGCTCGTTGACAGTCTTTGCTGGCGCTTGGGCGACCGCTGTCGACGGAGATGCCACATCTGAAGCCTTCGTGTCAGCAACTGCCGCTATCTGCCTTTGATCCTCCCGCGGGTTTTTCGCCTGGCGTTGCGAGTCTTGATCTTTCGAATCGAAGTGGCCAGCTATGATTAGCGCGTTGACGTCGCATCTCACGGCCTGGTCTTGATCAGCGCACAGTGTGATAATACCCGCAGGTCCTGGGATCTTGAGCATGGCGTAGGCGAAGTGCGCAGCCGCCATGAACCTGAACAGGAACGGCCTTCCCAGGATGCAGTTGTAGGCAGATTCGAAGTCAGCCACCTCGAACGTCAGAACTTCAGTTCTTCTATTTTCTCTCGGGCCCACTGTCACTGCTAACTCTATCTTCCCAAGAGGACGCGAAGACACCCCAGGCAAGATGCCATGGAATGATTCCTCAACTGGTCGGAGAGCGGTGATCGGCAGGCCCATCTGATCGTACGTCTTCTTCATCAACAGGTTGAGACCGCTTCCGTTGTCGATCAACGTCTTCGCGACCTTATTCCTGTGGATAATGACCTTGGCGACGAAAGGCAACTCCGGGTTGTTCAGCAGAGTCTTCGGGTGGTCATCGGCATTGAACGCGATCGGGGTATCCGACCACTCCAGTCTTCTTGAACAGGGTTCCGCCATAGCTACCTCTCTCTGCAGCTTCTTGTATTGGCTCTTAGACGACAGAGCAGAGCTCCCTCCGAAGATCATGTTGATCTCCGGGTACCTCTCTTCCTCGTCATCGTCATGATCTCTGCGACTTCTGTAACGTGGGCGTTCATCTCGGTCATCACGCTCCCTGGTCTCCCGATCTCTGTATTCTCGATCACGGCGCCCACGATCCTGATTCTCCCGATCTCGGTGCTCCCGATCTCGGTGTTCTCGATCTTGGCTTTCGCGGCCCCGATCCTCTTCTCTGGTTGTCCGTGAGGTCTTGCCCTCTTCTAGACGTTTCTTTTCGAGCTTGAGGTAATCGAAGCATTCTTCTAGTTCGTGGTTTGGGGAGCGATGAATCGGACACCACTTAGCCACGCCTTCGGGACGACCTCGCTTCTTACGGAAGTGATTACGATCCGATCCCGACCGATCGACCGCGTTCACCTCCCTGTCTTCTGACTTCTTCTTCGGAGCCTTGCCCCGGCCATCAGAGAGGCGAGCACGAGCATCGGCAGCCTTGGCGCAGATTTCTGCCAGTCGGAACAGTTCTGCAGTAGTCTTCGGCTCGTTCTCCGCTATGGTTTCCACCATCTTCACATCCATACACCCTTCCTGGAAGGCGAGGATTACTTCGATATCGGAGATATCTGCGATTGTATTCTTCATTAGACAGAAGCGCTTGATGTAGTCTCGAAGATTCTCATCAGCCTTCTGTTTAACACCTCGAAGCTGCTCTGGTGTCGCGTTGCGATTGTACGATCCAAGGAAATTTCCCTTGAAAACTTCGCACAGTTCTGCCCAGGAGTCGAAGTGATATGCTGGTAGGTTTAGCAACCACGACCGCGCTGCTCCGGTCAGGGCGGTGGGTAAATAGGCGCACTTAATCCTTTCATCTCCTCCTGCGGCATCTATCGTCGTGGAGTAGATCGACAAGAACTCTTCTGGGTTGATGGTGCCGTCGTACTTGTCGATAGACCCCACCTTAAACTTGGCTGGCCACTCAACAGTCCGGAGATAGCTACCCAGAGCCCTATACGGGGGCGGCTTAGGAGCCGTCTCTGGGCGCGTCCCTCTACGAGCTGGAGCGCCTGGAGTTCGTTGGTCTGGTTCCCTCCTGGGGGATTGCCAGTTTGGTTCCTCCGCTGGTTTATCTGATGTCTTGCATCCGAAGGCTCCAGATTACGCTGATGTCGATTGGGGTGATCGGAAGATGATCCATGCGAGGATGAATCGGCCCTCTGATCATGAGTAGCCCCCAGGCGTCTGTGTACTGGAGTCCTGGCCGGCGCAGCAACCTCCTGATCTTGCAGTGGGATCACGCGGCCGGCAAGTTCCACGACTTGTTGTACCATCGGAGCCAGTGGTGTTCCGTCAGGGGCCATACGCGCGAGGGAATCCAACGCGGTTTGGAACCGGACGGCGTCGAAGTCGGGGTTGAGATCCTTGGCGTCACATTGGATGGCGCAGCCGATCGAGATCTGATCGAGCCGATGGTGCGCAAATCGCTAGATGCCTCATCGTCACGTCCCGCCATGAAGACTTCTCTGGCCGGGTTGTGACCCTGGTTTGGATCTCCGATCTCAGGGCAGTCATTGTCGCTGAAGTCGGACTCGTAATCAGGATAACCGAGCCCGAATCCAGGAAAATACCGCCCCTCGGTGATGTCGAGAGCGATCTTTTGCATTCTCGCTTCTAGGGCAGAGCTAGGTGGCGGATCCAAGGTGGATCTGTCTTCTAGGCGGGTTCCAAACGGAGAGCCCGATACCCGCGAAGCGATCTGGAACTCGTCCGCGGGATTTCGCAGTCCGAGTGTAGTACATAGGGCCGCCGGCGACACACGTGGCGCCGCCGACGAGCTCTTTTCAGCAGATCCGTACGAGGACGGAGCTTTCATGGCCGCCGGGGACGCCTCCTGCGCCACCGACGACGTCTTTTTCTGGAGATTTCCTTCCTTGTCCGCGATGAACGTGAAAGACCCGAACTTGAATTCGGCGCCCGCCGGGAACTTCATCTTGTTCGCCAATGCCATCTGAAGCTCTAGATGGATCCTCAGCGCTGCCCCCCTACCTGGCGCGCCTCTGTCGTCGCTCGAATAATCGAGAGAACGGCAAATATTTGGTTCGGGGAACAACGATCAATCGAGGTATCAATCTAGGGCACAGAGAGTTTTTATACTGGTTCGGGCCTCCCGAAGGATAATAACCCTACGTCCAGTGTATGTCGTGTTGAATATGATGGTGTGTATGATGTACAATGCGATGTCCTCTCATCGGAGGGTTACATGTATATTTATAGTCCTTGTTACCGCCTCTAGGAGTCCTTGCCTTGTTCTACAAGACTTCCGATCTGTAGTAACAGATTCGGAGTCTATCTACAAGTTTCCTTTCGTGCGAGACAAGTCTTCAGAAAATACCAAACTAAGTCTTCGGGAATATCTGAAAATATGGGTTACGACACTAACCTTGCATATGTCTAATGTCAGCAAATTTTTGAATGTGAGACTCTGGCCCGTTCAGGCCCTCGCGTCACCTTCCCAGGCGGCACGGGCGGCGACCCCCACCCGCCGCCACTAGATCCCCCTCCTCCTCCACCCACCTCGCCGCCGCCGGAGCCCGCTCAGCGGCACAACCCGCTCAGCGGCGAGGACGGCGGCGGCGGGGTCATTGTTTCCCTTTTTTTCCCCTCCCCGCTACTTCTCTGGTTCTCGTGTCCATGGAGTTTGGTGGTGTTGTTGTCCGGTGGCTGCCAGATCCATTCATCGACGGATCAAGGGGCGGCTCGCGAGACGGGTGATCTGATTGGCCGCCTAGTTGGCGGATGCTCCCCCGTGAGCGTCGCCTCAGATCGGGTTCGCGGTCGCGCGCCTGCCGAGGTGGGCAAAGCACGTCGCCGTCCGGCCGTACGGACATGTTTGGCTATGGTGGTCCGGCAACAGCATCAAGTAGCGCTGGCCAACCACACGTTGTGGAGGCAGTTCGTCGTGGTTTGTTGCAGACCTCGGATCGGATCAGCTATCAGTGGGAAAAGCCATCAGGGATAGATGGTGCGTGGCTTGGTTATTTAGTTTTTTGTTTCCAGATTTTCATGGGATCGGCAACAACATCAGGATGTTGTTCATGGCCGTAATGCCTACTCAGCGTGGATGGTAGATTGCGTCGCTTCAATCGTCGTGGTTGGCTACTGCTCGTTGTGGTGGATTTGCCTAATGGCTGTGCGGGGGACCTTTCACCATTTTGATCACATTGGCAGAGGCAAGATGGAGGAGGCCATCACTGATGGATTTGCCGATGTACTTTGACTTAGATCTAGAATGTTGCCGGCGTTGAAGGTTGCTGTCGTTGTGGACACTGGATGTCATCTTTGCTAGGTTGCTTTGAACATCTGGCTGGTGGCAGGTGAACCTGTGTGCGCTGATGGCTAGAATGTTGCTGGACAGGCGCTAAAGGTTGCTGTCGTTGTGGACACTGGACAGTGGACATCGATGGCCTATGATCTGCTGTATGCGTTTAGATCGACACAGGCTGATGGTCAGTGGTAGTGTTTCAGTTTTGTTCAGATCCAGTAGTGAAGTGTGTGCCTGTGTGGTGATCACCACGATTCTGTTAATGAGGACTTTCAAATTTGGTCCATGGAACTGATGATCGTCAAGACAAAATTGGCAACATATACGGAGATGAACTTCATAGTATGTGTCATGGATTTTCTCGCTGCTATCCAGCAACTCATGTTGGCCAGGTCTATGACTATGTTGTTGAGGACTTTGGGGCTTTGAGTCAGGTTGATGGTGTATATGACCCAGTTCTTCCCTCCACCATGTGGATGGTATTTGGACTTTGAGAGGTTCATCAAGATACCTGCAAGTAAGATTTACGATGCCATGGAATGTGAGGACTTCTAGATGGAGGGTGGAGATTTTGTTTTTTCTTTTACTTTTTCTTAAACCGATTTGTCTCGGTTCTTGTTGGTGTTTGATGTGTTTTCGGCTACATGTACCAACGCGGTGCAGAGGCCGGAACTCTATTTCATTATGAAATAAAGCTTCCCTTATCTAAAAAAAAGCAAATTTTATTTTATTTTTTGGGGGGTAACTAATATTTTTTATTGACAGTGTTGATTGGTCATAAACGACTTTGAAAGCAATCGCATTGCTAACATCATTTTTTGTTTTTTAGTGCACAAGTAGCCGTGCACTCCTGCAAAATGAAACAGAGGAGTCTACAGCAGAAAACAGAGTAATGTGCGTCATCCCCTGGTCTCTGTTAACACCAGTTCCTGTCCTGCGGCAATCTGTTCGTCCTCGGATGAGAAGAGTAGCGGACTCGATGGCATGGCACTGGCAGTATCGAGCATGCAGAGCAGGAACACAATGGAAAGCAAGCCGGAGAACTCGCACAAACTCGACCCGTATCCCCTGCTCTCGCCAGTCGCCAGTCCCATGCACGCGCGCATACATCGTGGTCGGAAAAACCTCTCGACCACACTGACGACGAGCACTAAGAACCACGCACTGAACATATATATGCGCCAGTGATCGAGTGCTGCATCACCGGCCTCGAACAGAAGAGAAGAAAGAAACTGCGAAGAAGAAGAAAGAGAGAAAAATGGCGGCGTCCCTGTTCGTGCTGCTCTTCCTGTGCGTGTCCCTCCACCACGTCCTGCCGTCCGCCGACGCGGCGCGCCTCCCTCCCGGGTCGAGCCCGATCGTGGAGACGTGCAAGACGGCGCCGTACCCGGAGTCGTGCGTGGGCGAGCTGGGGCAGCGCCTCCTCGACATCCAGACCACGCTGGCGTCGGTGTCGGACCAGTCGGCCACCATCGCCGGCGCGCCGGGGCAGGTGGACCCCAAGGCGCTGGTGTCCGTGGCACTGGAGGCGGCGGCGGAGGCCGGGTCTGTGGCGGCGTCCGTGTTCGAGGGCAAGCTCCCGGGGTTCAACACCAGCATGCCCGACTTCCAGAAGTGCCTCGCCAACTGCACCGTCACCATGAAGGGCGCCATGAAGAAGATCCACGGCGCGTCCGCCGCCATCAAGGCCGGCGCCAACGACATCGCCAAGACGCTGGCGTCGCGCGCCATCGGCGACGTCTCGTCCTGCACGCTCAGCTGCAAGGAGCTCAACGGCGACGTGCGCCTCATCCTGCAGCAGAGCCTCGTCGAGTTCCAGAAGATGCTGCAGCTCGCCGTCGCCTTCATCAGCAAGTTGAAGCCCAAGCCGGGTCCTCCTCCGCCGGTGCCACCCATGGCGTGAGCGGCCGACAATCGACGTACAAATCTAGTCGCGCTCGCCGGGGGCTGCTGCCACATGGACTCTACGTAAAACCTGGCTTGAATAATTGAGGGCTTGAATAATGGAGCGGAACAAAAGCTTCTAGATAACCCTCATTTCGGAGAGATTCTTTCGGCTTTTTTAGAGTGTATCCTTGTTTTTCTTATAGCTTCTTTTTTTTAATAAAGTGGAATAGTTTGCGTTGAGAATTGTGAGATGTTTCATGAGACCTGACTCTGGCTGGTTGGCAATTTTTGGGGGAAAAAACTCTGCCTGGTTGGCAGCCTAAGAATAAGTAGATGTACTACTAGTTCTCAACGGCTCCCTCCTCCCTCTGTTATGATTTCCTGTTCAATTTAACTCGAGTCAGGATCAGTTGTCATGAATCTCTTTTCTCTATTTTTTTTCCAACTAAACCTAAGCGGTGATAAAAAATAATCTTGCTAGCACAACCACGTAAGAAGCCATGTACCAACTTGGGTTGCTGGTACAAACTTGTTTTAGCCCTTAGCTGCTGCCGGAGGCGCACGGAGCGGTACATGGCTTTCCTCTGCGGACGGTCCCCCGAGCTACTGCCCGCCATGGAGCTTTGAGAGAGAGAGAGGTCGACGCGCGATGCCATGCCATGGCGGCGGTTACTACAGTGCAGCGGCGAGGGGTCCTCCGTCAACGTCCTCGTCATCTCTCAGTGCACGCACGTGTTGGGCTTAATGGGCAATCGACAGACTAAATGGGCTGGCAGACTAAAATTCAAAATGGCTTTTTTTGCGAGGGAAAATTCAAAATGGTTCACTTTACCACCATGGAAATGCTCGGTAGCTACGGAACCTACAATCAAAATATGGATCAGACTATCATTTTATTTTTACCACAAACTTTGTTTTCCAAGGGCGCGTGTTCTCTAGTCTGCGAGAAAAATGACAGCATCGATTCCCTCTCCCTTGCGGTGCCGCGCCGTCACTGCAAGTCGCCGTAGAATGGCCGTTCTCTGTTGCACCTCTGCTCTGACGAGTCCCTTTTCGGGCCAGGGCAACGGGCGGGCAGCTCGCTCTTGGCCTATATACAACACTTACGGCCTTTGTCAACTCAATATACCATCCGCTTGTCTTCGATCGGACGGCTCCCGTGACCCGACCCTGTTCCTTGAATGAAAAGGCGACCTTCCGCGTCGCCAAACGAAATACCGAACACCACGCCCGAGTCCCTCGCCGCGGCCGAAATAGCGTCCGCTCGCGCCGTAGGGAGAGCGTAAAGACGGCGCAAGCCTGATGGAAGCCGATCACTCCGGGTGAGAGGGCGTGGTCGCTCCGCCGAGGACAGAGCTTCTCAGTGTCGACATGCATCGTCCGGCGCTCCCGACTGACGATGAAATTGCGCCCTTGCGTGCGGAGGTGGAGACATTGGCGTCCTGGTGGCGAAACGTGCGGGATTAGAGGCCTCGATCGGTCGTCCATCGTGCGTCTCTATACGGCAGCTTCGTCGCATCGACGTGCCTGGAGCGGCTGTTCGCCGTGCCCGGCACGTACGGAGCGCGCCCGATGCATGGTGAGAACCTCGAACCAACCGCGCCGCGTGATCTTACTCCTGTCGCCACCACTGCTGCCGTCAAAGACAATGGTTTTGAGTTTCATGAGATTCTAGTGCCCGTTTTCTGGAAGTCGGAGAGCCAGCACCATAGCCCCACTGAACAACTGCGGTCGCCGTACGTCGAGAGCTCCGCTGCTACCATGCCGGCGCCGTGCTCGTTTGCTCCACCAGAACGAGGGACAAGTCTGGGGAATCGCACGTGTCAGATCGAACGATACCGTGAGACCCGCCCTGAGCAGGGACACGTTCCAGCTGCTGGTTGCCGTCTTCCGGATCTGCCATGAGCTCACGGAGCTCCAGCGGTCATGCCTGCCTGCACGACGTCTACGTCGATGTCATCCGGCCGGCGGCTCGTCTGTCCGACGTCGCCACACAACCGTGCAGAGCAACGTATATGTGACCACCAGTCATCCTCATCCACATGCATAAGCTCGGCTGTCACGGCGCCCTCTTCCACCATCAGTTAGTTATACGGACCCAAGCACTAGTCAACGCACGACCGTGGTCTGCCCGTTCCAAGCGCTGAGGTAGCGAACGAAATCACGAGGGCCGCGAACTAGCGTCTCATCAGCGGCGTACAAGTGCCCTCTCGAGACGCCTCCCTGAGACGGCGTTCTTGCGCGCACGACACGGACCCGGAGTCTCATGGCGTATGAAATTATATTTCAATATGAATCTTTTTTTTTGCGAGGTATTTCAATATGAATCTACTCATGCCATTCTCACATTTCAAAACTTAACATATAAAAAAATTATTTACAGTCAAAGGTTTTAAAAGTTTGACTTAGAACAACCTCAAAACAACAACTATTTTGAAACTGGAGGGTATATTTTGTCTTGTGTCACTTAACCCCATGTTTTATAGTCATATTGTTTCATAAAACCTCACCTCTTTCAAAATAGCCATGAATATGTGATACGTGAACAATATCTTTGTGTTTTGATGATGCGATTTCTGTAATCAATTTGATTAACGAAACCATTTAGTTGGATGCACGATCATGTAATCTCTAAAAATTAAAGTAGAATCCATAGAGTACGAAACAGTTTGACCAAAATACCCCGCGTTAAGTGACATGAGCCCAAAAAAATAAAAAAAACTTGGGGGTTCATCAAATTTACTCTTTGTTTTTTTTTCGGTTACCACCGGATCATGTGCCACGTGCCAAGTTACGATCTTGCCAAGTCTTTCTTCTTTTGTTACCATAAATAGGCGCTAAGGATCCAGAGATCCTATAATTAGGATCCTAGAGAAATTCCAAGCGGTTCTTCGTCGATGGACTGCGGCTCCGGTCTCTGTTTTCCTCAAGGCTGAAACCACCTCGAATGACGCTCAACATGCATGCTGCTTAGACATCTCGACGAGGAGATGCATGTCCACCGACAGTAATCATCGACACGTTCGACGCGCTCCTCAGTTGGGGGCCGGTGGTGGCGGAGGTGCCATGCATGGACTTGCTCGTGTCTTGACTGTGGCTGGAAACGATCAGACGAAGCCGGCACGCTCCGAGCATCATCTCTCGGTGAGAAAGCGGCAGGAGGAGGCCATGTTTGCTGTTGCCTTCTCTCTGCATATAATTTCTGATCGCGCATTGAGGTAGAAGAAGTGTGGGCTACCTTTTGCATGCGCGTCGTGTCGACCTCTTCAACCACGCCCAGCTTCCATGTATCTCTCTGCCGATCGATGAATTCTACTCCTTCCATATCCAGGTCACGCCCTGCCTTTAGTTTCTCTACATATAAGCCGATTATATTCCCTTCTCGCTTTACGACCCAACAACAATCAAACTATGAAGGCCAGCTGCGGCATGGCGTACGCTGCGGCCGTATTCTTGTTCTTCGCGCTCTCGGCATCATCTGCTTATTGTAAGTTACTCATATTTAGTATATGATATGTACGTATTATGTGCGTTGATGAAACACTACAAAACAATAAAGCAGGTCGTCCTAATTAAGTTGATAGGGGCTGAAAGTTCAAGCAAGATCGACGCACACAATCTTACCAACATAAACAACAATGCTACGGCGGTGGCCTCCACACCATTAGACGATCAGAGCAAGTTCAAGTTGGTATTTTGCCAGCATACAAACTGCGGCAAGTTCCCCGGGGTGAGTTGCTACTGCTGCATAAACAAAAAGCCGGAAGAGATATGCTACAACACGCAGCATGAGTGCAGGAATAGTTGTCCCGATTGCAATCCTTATTGCCCGCCCTAGATCTTCTTCACTTGGCCATGGAAAGATCAATCGTTACGTGCAATAATGAACTGCTGTACCTCATACAAGTTGTTGGCTGTGTGATTAAGAAATCATATCAATTTTGATCCAAATAATGTATTGATTCTCGTCATCTTTTAAACTGAAATTATTGCATGATCACGAGTAGTTTGGCTCTTATTCATGTTAATTTAATTTCTTGATATTGCATAATTTTTTTGCTATATAATTGTTGTAAACCTCCTCAATTCACATGACATTCGATTAGGGACGGATACCACCATTCTCGTATCATATTCCGCTATTATTTTTTGAACTCGGATTCAGGCACGGATAGCATACATATCCTGATTTTGCCCATAGTGATTTTCCGAGTTTTGGTCAAATAGTCAGCCGGATATTATCCTCCTCGTTTTCACCCCTACTTGGTGCCAAGACAACTGCTGGAGCCAAACGGAGCGGTACATGGCTTTACTCTTCAGACGATCCCCCGAGCTTCTGCTCTTCTACTTACCATGGAATAGCTTGAGAGGTCAACGCGCGATGCCACGGCGACGGTCCGACGGCCGAGGGTCCTCCGTCAACATCCTCCAGTGATGTTGGACCGTCTTATTTCCTCAAATTGCGCCCGTGTGCTAGGTTTAATGGGCAACCGAAAGACGTGGTCAAACTAGGCTTCATAAGATTCTGCTCTGGGAGGAGGAAGATGACCCTGTGCATCGTGGGCTAGGCTGGGCCTAGTGGGCTGCAGGAGAGAGTGGAAAGTGGAAAAAGATGCAGCCTTCTATTTCCTGGGCTAGCTTTAGGAGAGAAGTGGATTCGGCCCAGATAGAGGTGCGATGAGTTTTTCTTTTTATTTTGATTTCTCGTTAAAATATTTAATTCAAACACGAACTTGAATTTAAATTCAAATAAAGACTCCAAGAAAATCCAAAAAAACTAAAATAACAAATTTGAGCATGTTTTTGGATTTGAAAATTTTGGAAAACTCTAGTAAAATATGTTTCTCTTTAGTGAAATTTTTGGAAACAGAATATTTTTCAACAAAATTTTTGGAAAAGTTCAAATTCAGAGTGAATTTATTCAAATTCAAAATTTGAGGCTGGGGAACGGCAACATGGCACGGGCATGCAGCTAAGGGAACATATGAGTTCAGCCCCCCTACGATTTCCGTCTAGATCCACCACTGCCTCCACCGTCTTCAAACACGCCACCCGCGCGCGCTTACAAATGTTGCATTGCTCATCTTCCTCCTCTCGTTCCTCTCGAATCCCTCGCCTGCGCGGTGCAACCATTGCCAAAGCCCCCGTAAATGTGCTTAATTAAGGTTTCACGGGGCAATTGATTTTGCGGGCTGCCCGTTAATGTGCTAACCAGCAGACAGAGTTGCGCGCGGCGGGTTCAACAATGCCAGCAAGCACATGTCGATCGTGCATGGGCACACATTTGAAATACAGAAAGCGAGAGGGATTTTGATATTTTGGAAAAAGGAAGCAGCACTTTTACGCTTCACTTCATCGTGGCCTGTAACGCTCGCCTATTCCCAAAGCAAACCCAAACGAGCACTAGTGTCGTATCCATTTACCAATCCCGGTCGAACATACTACATGCAAAAGCTAGCGCGGCACAATCGATAGCTTGCACCTCCCTACACGAGCTGTCCTCCTCTTGCATGCATGTTCGCTCTTTGGAATCTACCAAACAGAATCAGGGAGCATGTCACCGTCAGAGTAAACACATCTCCTCTCAGACTCTGTCCTAAAAGAAAAGAAACGTAATTAAACACATCTGCTCTCTGCTTGAAGCCGAAATAAGCCTGCTTAATTTCTTCATAACAAAAAAAACTCCGTGAGCTGCGGGTACGTGCACATCTCCGGCCGGCGCCCTCCGTGATCGAGCTGTGGGCGCATGCAGTGGGAGAGGGAGATGCATATGGAAGGGTGGCAGTAGAACGAAGAGAGAGCGGCCGGGGAAAGCAGGCAGAGTGGGGCTTCACGAATTAGGTCGTGCGTGTTGCAAGAAGTCACGATCCAGCCAGCTCCATGGGACGTCCTTGTCCTGATACGCTTGGAGGATCGTGGTCCTCGATCGATGCCAATCCCCCGGCCCCTTTGATGCGCGCTACCTGCAGTACCCGTTCAGGCAATCAATCTTCTAGCACCGGTGCACTTTGCTTTGCCATTTGCCGGCCCATAGCAAGGCGCTGCGTCGTCCACGTTCAGTCGCTTCCCTGCTTTTCGTAGGAGAAGCTAGCGCGAGGACATGTGCATGCATGGGGAGTTGGGTCCGCCATCCACTGCCGAGGAGAGCATCTGGCACCCTTTAATTTTGCAACCAGTGAAGTTTGACGGTCCAAGGAAACTGATCAATGGTCAAGGCCGTAGTATGCTCTTAGATGGAGTAATTGTCTAGTTTAATCTGTTTGTCTAGTTTAATCTGAAGATAACAAGACCAGCAGGAGACTGGGATTTCAGTTTCGACAAGTAGTCTGATGATACCTGAGGAGATCGAGCTCAAACCTAGCTGACAAAAATTAATGCTCTTGCATGCGGACGATGGTAGTTTTGTTTGTATTCCTTGTTATCTCTATTAATTATTTGCAATGATGATAAACAAGTTGTGCTAGATCTGCAATATGGTACTAGCTTGACAACCTATTCTTCATGTCGTCATTTGTCATCGCATCATTTACAACAAATGTTCCCTAACCAGCTCTGTTTGCACGGCACGCGTGTGGTGTGGGAGTGGTGGTGCAGTGCGCTGAAGATGCATGCGAACCTAAAATGGAAAGCTAGCTTTGTGAATTCAGGACCGAGCACAGAGTCCACATGCACTGTGTAGTCACCGTCTAGCTAGGTTGTGCCAAGTGCATGCAGAACGTGGTGCCTGCCCGTTCTGCTGCTGACTTGTGCGTCGGTGTTGTAGCTAGGTCGATCGAGTCGAGTCGAGTTTGTGTCCGTCCAGTGAGTCAAGCAGCGGTAGGAGATGTGTTGGGGTTAGTTGGGTGTGTCCGTGGCGAGCTATGCGCGGATCTAGCGCTGATCGAGCGAGTGGCTCCGCATGGCGTGCCCCGAACCGAGCGGTGGCTCCCCAGCTGGCCTGGCATTGTTGCAATATATATACAAAAACTCGTTGGTCGTGTCGATCCTGGGTACGTACGTAGTATCTCCAACAGTCGTGAACAAGCAGTTTCTTCAAACTATGACAATGCATGTAGCGCTACAAGATCATCAGAATTTCCAAGTCCCGCGTCCTAGAAGCGCTAGAAATATCTCTTGCTAGCAATGGCATAAAAATAGCGCGAATTGAATTAGCCAGGAGCTAGTCCTTGCCACACACCGCCCGGTCAATGAGGCGTCATTCGCGGATATGATGTCGTAGACAGCACTCTCTCCGTCCGGATCTCACCACCCAGCAGCAAAGTCAGGCAGGCAGGCTCCACACCGCACCGCAGGCCGGCCGGAACGCACGTGTACATGTGTATCATGGGCACAGCCTTCCGGCGCGCAGCTAGCGCACGGACACCATTTCGATCGCGACGTCGGACGCAGATCGATCGAGCACAGCAGCCTTCCGCGCGCGCACTGCCGGACGACCCCCCGCGCAACACGCACCTCGCGCGCACGACGCGGACGGACCCGGGGCTCGCTGCATGCGCTCAAGCTAGGCTAACGCCGTCAGGCACACTGCGTTCGATCGCCTCGTACCGTGACGATGCGACGCTTCACGTCTTGGCGCTCGACGAGCTCAGGCACACGGTACGCGTCGATCGACACGTTCCACGACGCTCTGCCGCAGAGGAGCCATGCCATGTGGGCACGCACTGCACGCAGCTACAACAAGCACGTCAATCAACCAACACCCACGTCGCGCCGTGCGCAGCTGATCCATCTTCTGCACGCAACTGGGACCCTTGCTTTGGGCTCCAGAGTTGCCACTGCTCGCATAGCATGCAAGAGGGGAAAAAAATCACCTGATCGATCGCGGGCTCAAGAAAAGGAAAGCTATCGATCGAGCGCCCCCCCCCCCCCCCCCCCCCCCCCCCCCCCCCCCCCCCCCCCCCCCCTTTTCAATGGTGTCGTGTCGAACGCTCGCTCTCTCCTTCGTCCATGTACGTTGTATATCTCGGTGCCGATCTCTCTAGATCGTGCCCTGCCTCAGATCCTCAATATATACCAAAGAAATACGATCCCCTTCTTGCTTTACGAATACGAACCACGAACCAGGCGTCTTTTGACACAGCTTAGTCCAACATGAAGGTCAGCCGCGGCATGGCTTACGCGAGCGCCTTGTTCTTCTTCGTCTTGCTCTCGGCGTCATCAGTTCCAGTTCAATGTAAGTCACTCTAGAGTATTATGTGTCGTATATATATATTATGATGATATATATGCGTATTATGTGCGCTGATGACCACTACAAACCATTGATCGATGTAGGTCGTCCTAATTTGCTAGGGGCCGAAACTTCAAGCGAGATCAACATAAGCAGCACTGCTACCGCTGTCGCCTCCGCAACATTAGACGATGCAAAACTCAAACTGATATTCTGTGAGAAAACGATTTGCGGCAAGTTTCCCTGGGTGACTTGCTATTGCTGCAGGAACCAACCGCCGGAACAAGCCTGCCACTACAAGTTGGATGACTGCAGGAGTAGTTGTCCCGTTTGCAATCCTCACTGCCCTCCCTAAACATTCATGCAGTTTGGCCATGGAAAGATCAATCGTTGCGTACAACAATGAGGCCGGTCTAGCTTATAGAAGTTAAAGGTTGTGTGATCAGGATTTGATCATAATAATGTGTTCATGCTCATGAATCAACATCAGTGATCAGGATTTGATCAGTCAAATACCTTCCTCTCTGTTTTTTTTTTTTTTTGTTCTGACCTCCTATTCGTGGGTCACTTCCAAATCATCAGTGAATTAAACCTGAGCCATTGAATTTTTAAAAGAGAGTGAATAAAATCCCGTTATTTCCTTCCACGTTGAGCACCAGGCAATTAGTAGCACCCAGAATCAACGCATGCATGCATGCAAATTTACTACTGAAAACATTGGTATAAAATGTTAAAAGACAATATGGATACGCTACAAACGTACCATAAAACTAGTATGGCTGCCCGCGCATTTGCGCGGCTAGATTTGTTAAACCATTTATTAAATTATTTTTATATTATTGTAAGAATTTAAGCATAGTTTCTTATTATTACTTTTATAGTAATACATTTATAACATAGCTAAAATTGATTGGAGAAATTGCTCACCGACTCTGTCAGTTTGGGTGTGTGATATGAGTCATCATTTAGCTAAATGCTTAACTGAAATAACCAATATTTATAGGTAGCATGTAAAGATCATTAATGTGACAACTGGCTGAGAAAGATACACGGTCGAACTAGTGAACATGAAAGTATTGTGTAAGGGCTAGAATAAAAGATGAACAACGGCAAGAATATATATATATATATATATATATATATATATATATATATATATATATATATATAGATATAATATATATATATATATATATATATATAAATATATATATATATATATATATATATGCTGTAAGTTTATTCTGCGGGTATGTGCACTTTAGTTCACATCTGCACAGACCCCCAGTTGCAACACGCAACATAGGCCAGTTGCAACAAGTGACACTGTGAGTTACAACATGAAAGACAATTGCAATCGATATTGTCCACGATTGCAACTGACGACTCGCCCAACTGTAACTCATGTTACGAAATATATTATACATCGTGTTGCAACTGGCGTAACTCGTATTGCAACTCGCCATTAACTTCATTGCAACCGAGATGCATTGCAACTGTGGTATTGAGTGTGTTGCAACTGGATGTCAGATGCGTTGCAACTGACGGGGTCTGTGCAGCACAAGTGTAGTCTGCGCGTATGTGCAGAATAGACTCGCCGTATATATATATATATATATATATATATATATATATATATATATATATATATATATATATATATATATACACGACAGCGCTAATTGGCGCGCTGCGCGCTGAATATTATTCGGCGCGCTGGCCAGCCCACTGACCAGCTCTGCCAGCCTTGTGTCAGAGTAGTATATCTCAGGTTATTCGGTACTATATCTCAGGTCATCAGGTAGTATATCAGGGAGATAAGAAGGCCACCCATGTGAGATGTCACTTTCAATGACAGTTGTGTGTCAGGTTGTCAGTATGTCGACATCTCCTGTCAGTATGTCGACATTTCAGCCCGTTTGGCACTCAACTTGATATACAACTCGGAACATAGCGATATACTTCTCAGTTCAATTTGAATCTGGACACACTTGTGAAAAAAATATATGTTTTTAATCAAAATTTTATAGTAAATATTATTTTCGTAATTCACAACTGCAGCGATATACTATCATCAGACTTGATTGATATATAATGGAGAACGCATGGATATATAATCAGAATAATTTGAACACACAATCCAATTATGAGCCACACTTTGATTTTTCTTACCGTATCTTGCACCCGATATTCATGAACTTTGAGATATACATTCCAGAGTATACAAATATACCGTTATGAACCATATACAATTGAAAACATTGTGACATAATCTTTGAGCATTTTGAACACAGAGTGATATACATCAGTTTTTTGCTGCAAACTTAGTGAATATAAGCCAGGTTTTTTAAATATAATATGAATAAATGCTTCGAGTATATAGATAATTAGATATACTCCAAACTACATTGTTCCCGAGCCAATACTTCTGTTCGTCAATCGATATACTACTCTTGCAACCGAGTGAAAGGATCAAGGGGGAGAGAGGTTTGTGGGGTAGGTGGGGTCGGTAAGAGATACTACTGTTCCTTGGCCGATATACAACTCTCGCAACCCCGTGCAAAGGTCATGGGGGGAGGGGTAGGAGGGTGGGTTAGACATATACAACTGTTCCCGAGCCAATGTACTACACTCGCAATCCCAGGGGAGGTGTGGGATAGGGGGTGGGTTACCCAGTATACAGCTATTCCTCGGCCAAGATACTACACTCGCAACCCCGTGTAAGGGGCAGGGGGAGGTTAGTGTGGTAAAGGGTGGGTGGGTTATGCATATACAGCTGTTCCTCAACCAATCTACTACTTTCTTCTTTCAAGCATAAAAAGGACAAGAAAACAAGTTGTATATTCCAAAGTACAATGTTGTATTCAGTCATTTCACTGCTATACATTCAAGGCCACATAGCTATAAAATCCCCCATTTGATTTTTCTTTGCTTCAAAGTGTTGTATATTCCAAACTATAAAGTTGTATACATGTATTGCACCTAGACAAGCTATACATTTTCCACAATTTTAGTACACTTTGAGAGCATAATCTATAATCTCTAAAGCTGAAGATCATCTCTGAAATCTGCAATGAACAAAAATGGAACACCCAGACCTCAAAATCTGCAGAAGAAAGAAAGAAAAGAAATGATTCCAAGAGAGAAAGAAAATCCAAAAAAAAAAAAAACACACGCAAGCACTAGCAAGCCTGATGCTACAGTAGTAGTAGTAGCTAGCTTCTTCCTGGAGGAGCACAATCTCCACTCGAGCATCAGCTTTCCTCCGAGCATCAACAAAATAATTAAAAAAACACGATTCAAGATGCTGGAGGATCAGTTCAGCAACTCTGCCTCTACGAGCTGCTCCTTGTTCGCCTCCCACAGAACTGACTTGCCGCAAGAAGTCAACGAAACCTCCCTCGGCACCAAAGATTCGCCTGCTGTTCTTATACTACAGCTGCGCAGGAGGCAAGTTCTAAAAAATCGAATCAATTTGTTGAGGAGAAAGTGCATCTAATGAACCGTGAGCGGCAGACAAGAAAACAAATCGCTCTGAGGCATCAAGACCCAGTAGAAAAAGGAGGAAAAGAGAGGAATAGCAGATCCATCTGCCGCTTCCTTGCCGGAAGCTTGCCTTGCTTGCTAGCGGCTGCTGCTGCACTAGCACAAGGAGGCAAGCTCCAATTCCTGCTTCAACCGTGCAAAATCTGTGAGGTCTCACGCATCAAATCCAGTAGTAAAGGGGAAAAATGAATGATTTGGGTAGAAACAAAGGAGCCAAAAAGAAAACTCAGATGCACATTGGGAAAATCTTCAGATCTTCAAAGCCAAAATCAAATCGATTTCTTCAGGTCATGCGGCAAGCAGGCAAGCAAATAAAAAAGAAATTTGGCTCCTCATCTGCCGCATCGTGAGCTTGGACGGGGTAGGAGGAGGGGGGGCCAGCCGAGCTTGCCTTGCCTGGTCCGCCGGCGAGCTCGCCCTTCACGTGCTCGCCTTTCACTTCCTTCGCTTGCAGCAGGGCCGCCTCCAGCACGGCGCGGCGGGTGTCGTCGTCGTCCTCGCCCGGAGCTCGGCCGGGGCTCCAATCAACAGCGGGGCCGCATACGCCAACAAGCTCGACGCGGCCACGCTCCTCCGCGCCGCTTCGCCTCACAGGGGCCGAGAGCGAGGAGCTGCTCCACCGGTGCGTGGAGCTCGATGGGACGCACGAGATGCAGACACCACCTCGCCGCCCAGAAGCAGCAGCCGCGCCCCCTCGTCGCCTCGCAGCGCGGGAGGAGCACGGACCACGTCCGGCAAGCTCGCCGTCGCCGCAGGCCGCCCCGCCTCCAAGCGCTCAAGAAGCCACCTCATCCCGTCGCGTCTGCCGAAGACGTCGAAGCGCATGGGTGAGCTTGGCGGTGGTGAAGCTCGCAGATCAGGGGCTGGGCGTCGTGGATCTGCTCGGGACGAAGACACCGGGAGCCACCGCGTCACGCCGCAGCCTCACCGCACGCGAGGAGCCACGTCCCGCCGCCGAAGGTGTCGCACGCAAGCAGCAAACCGCATCTCCCTGTCGCGTCGGCCAACGATGTCGAGTTTGGTGGTGGTGAAGCTCTCTGGGGACGAAGGTGGCTGGGCGTCGTGGAGCCGCGTCCCGCTGCAACCTCGCCCCGAGCACGCCGCCGCAACCTCGCCGCTCAGGAGCAGCCACATCCCGCCGCTCAGGAACAGCCGCATCCCGCCGCCACGAGCTTGGCCGCCTCCGTCGACCGCCGGTGGATCTGGTTGGTGGGTGAGAGGAGGAGAGAGAAAGTAGATCTGAGGTGTGAGGTGGGTGAGACGATCCAAAATGACCCAGACCTAGGGGGTGTTCGGCGCACGGGGTCTAAACTTTAGAGGGTTTTTTCAACAAATATTGTGATTACAAATAAAGTTTAATTATAAAACTAATTTCAGGACTCCGCCCGAAATCGCGAGACGAATCTAATGAGGGTAATTAAGACGTGATTAGACGATGGTTACTGTAGCATCACTGTAGCAAAACATAGATTAATTAGGCTCATTAGATTCATCTCGTGATTTAGAGGGAGGATCGTGACATAGGTTTTGTCATTAAATTAATAAAAATATGTTTAAATAGTAAGATTCTCTTTGATGTGACGGGTGTTAAAGTTTAGAGGGGGTGCGCCGAACGCCCCCTAGAGAGAGTGAGGGGACCAGCAATATATATATGTGACTTGATATACCATCGGGCAGCACCAAATAAACGATCAGTGCGCCAGGGGGGTGGGCCGGGGTCGCGCAGCAGGACCATCGGGTCTGGTGCCACCAGACGACCGGCGCGCTGATTATTATTTGACGCGCAACGCCCCATATAGTAAGGATATATATATATATATATATATATATATATATATATATACATATATATATATATATATGAATCAATCATAACATATATGTATCCTTTATTAAACCAAGCAAATTGAACATAATTGATGCTTTTCTATGCAAACTTAATAATACAGAATTCTCACTTTTTTTTAATAATTTGTTTCATCATGCTGCCTCTACTTATTCTGATCGACTGTTCTTCCATCAACATTCTTTCATCTCGGACATGCTTCTGCTTTAATTGTTGTTTTTTAAAAAATATGACACGTAACATGATTTTAGAGTAAGAAAGACACAACACTAATAAAAGATATGAATTATGCTCTAAACAATACCTATTAATTTTCTTGATTAGCCTGTAGTGACAAACTTCTTAATTTTGGTGTCGTGGATAAATTAGAAATAGGAATTAGGGGTATTTTTGCATCTTTTATTACTTTGATTTTTTTTTGACTCATAATGGCATGGACGGTAATTTAGAAATAGGTGGGAGGGGTATTTTTTTTGGCTATTTTTATTATTCCGAATTTATCTATTTTTTACTCATAATGGCATAGTGGGTAATTTAGAAATAGATGTGAAAGGTATTTTTGTCTATTTTTTATTATTTCAAATTTAGCTATTTTTGGACTCATAATGGCATGGTGGGTAATTTTGAAATAGGGTTTGAGGGTATTTAGACTAAAATTTTCATAATGGCAGTGGTGGATAATTTTCTCTTCTTATTTTCTCGGATTAACGTGAGAATTTCTAGCATTTTAGAGCGAACGTGGTGGCTTCTTTTTATCGTCAAATATACATATATATATATATAATAGATAGGTATTGTTCATGTTCCATTTAGAGTGTTTTTCCCATCCTCCAAGAAGTACCAGGTACGAAAGGTACCGTGTTTTCAACCATTGATAGACACCGAACCACCAATAATTAATGACAGTACCTCCCAGGCGCTAGCTATTTCCTTCCACGTTGCATTTTCGCCGAGAAGTCAGAGCCTCAGAGGTGGATTTGAAAGGTGAATACATGGACGAGGTACCCGATCGATCACAAGGTGTAGCGGTCGATCAGCCGAGGCGCATATGAAGTCGCAACGCCGGCGGAGGCTTGAACCGTACGTCAGCGGGCGGGCGACCATGCACGCACTGGAGAGTGGAGACACCCCGACCGGCGACGGAGCTAGTCCGTACGTGCCACCGCATGCACACGGTGAATGTTTATCATTATATTGCCGCAGTAACGCATGCACGTGCGTGTATGTATCCTGGCCTGGCTTCCGGCGTCCATTTCACGACGTCTTCGCCGAGCAGCCTTCCGCGGCCGGACGACCCGTGCCTGCGCAACACGCACCTTTGACGACCGCGGCGAACAGTTGGATTCGTGCACCACACCGACGATGCTAGCTAGAGCTGGCCCGTGTCTTCACGACGGCGATCGCATGTCCCGGTGCGAACGCACGCATTCTGCTCGAGGCAATCGACGGTGTCTGACGCCTGCCGTCCGCTTTCCTTGCATGGACGCCTGCGCCTTTGAGCAATGCGCTGCTGCTGCCGGCGCCGTGCTCGATCGTTTGCTCCACCAGAACAAGGCACAAAATCTGGGCCACTGCGCACATATATATCAGGTCGAACGACCCCATGAGACCCGGCCTGACCAGGGACACGTTCCCGTTGCTGGTTGCCGTCTTCCGGATCTGCCATGAGCTCACGTACGGAGCTCCAGCGGTCGCCCGCCGGCCTGCACGACGTCGATATCATCCGGCGGCTCATCGCCTTAAAGACCGTACCGTTCGACGTCGACGGTCGCCACCGTGCAGAGCAATGCGTCTGTGGAACATCCACAGGCATAAGCTCGGCGGTCAAGGCGTCCTCGTCCACCTGCAGCTTTCATTTGCCAGCAAATTAAACGGCAATATTCATTTCCAGTTCTCCCCCTTCTTTGGGCGCCAGAGTACGTTGATCGCATATCATGCAAGAGGGGGGGAAAAAATCACCTAATCGCGGGTTGAGGAAAAGGAAAGCGAGGCCCCCCTTTTATTGGTGTGTCTTGTCGAACGCTCCTTCGTCCATGTACGTTGTATATCTCGGTGCCGATCTATTCTCTAGATCGCGTGCCCTGCCTCAGATCCTCAATATATACCAAGGAGATACAAGCCCCTTCTTGCTTTACGAATATACGAACCAGGCGTCTTTTGACACAGCTTAGTCCAACATGAAGGTCAGCCGCGGCATGGCTTACGCGACAGCCTTGTTCTTCTTCGTCTTGCTCTCGGCGTCATCAGTTCAATGTAAGCCACTCTAGAGATTTATGTGTCGTTATATATATTATGATATATATGCGTATTACTATGTGCGTTGATGACCACTACAAACCATTGAAGCAGGTCGTCCTAAGTTGCTAGGTCCCGAAAGTTCAAGCAAGATCAACATAAGCAGCAATTCTACAGCTGTGGCCTCCGCAACATTAGACGATACAAAACTCAAATTGATATTCTGTCAGAAAACGAAGTGCGGTAAGTTTCCCTGGGTGAATTGTTACTGCTGCATAAACCAAAAGCCGGAACAATCCTGCTACTACAAGTTGGATGAGTGCAGGAGTAGTTGTCCCGTTTGCAATCCTCAGTGCCCTCCGTAGACGTTCATGCTGTTGGATCAATCGTTGCGTACGACAATGAGCACTAGCTCATACAAGTTAAAGGTTGTGTGATCGGGATTTGATCTTAATAATGTGTTCATGCTCATCAATCATTAGACTGAAACTATTTCATGCTCCTAGTGCTGGTTTCCTTCGTTCAGTTCGATTGTTCAGCTACACGTGTCCTATTTTAATGCTTTTATTTTGATTCTTGACTCCTCATTCATAGCCAAATCTCAGGCCTCTTCGTTTTTTGAGAAAACAAATCTAGAGATGATCAGTCAAACAAATCTATTCGTAGGTCACATCCAAATCATCTGTGAATTAAATCTGAGCCATTGAATTTTTAAAAATAGAAAGTGAATAAAAATCAGTTATTTCCTTCCACGTTGGGCGCCAGGCAATTAGTAGCACCCATAATCAACGCATGCATGCATGCAAATTTACTACCGGATAAAATGATACTATATCAGTATAAAATGCTAAAGGCAATATATGGATACGCTACAATCATATACCATATAAGACATTGTCCATGTTCCTTTTTTATCTCAAAATTCGCCCCTTTTTCTCCCCGTACGTGCCAAAGTCCCTAAACTCTTTCATACTTCACTTTTCGTTTTTCATTAACTTTACAAGCAAGACAACAGGATTGGATATATGCGAGATGCGACACATCTCTTTCTTACTCTCAACTCACCTACGCAGTAACGCACAATTTGTTTGGTTAACAAATGTCCTCTCTACTTCGGAAAAAAAAAATTTGTCCTCTCTTTTTCTTGTTACAACCAGATCTGGTGCCATGCGGCAGTTACGATCTTGCCACGTGTTCTCTCTCTCTCTCTTTTGTTACTATAACACGTACTGTACTAAGAAAAACATACGAGTTACGAAGAATGTTTCAGGGCGGCCCTAATTAACTGTCTTTCGTTAAGCAGCCGATCTCCCAACCTCAAGCGACCCCGACTCCGGCCGGCACCATGCTCAGAGCCCGGCTCCTTAATTTCTTCATCTTCTCTTCATCGTGTTTTGTGGATCACCACGATCGCCATCGTCCTGGCTGAGCGAGGAAGCTTGCCACGGCCATCATAACTGCGGTTCCCCGTGCGGCCGCACTCGCTATATAATCTTGCGTCATCAGCTTCCTCTTCCTCCTGAAGTATTCTTTTTTTTTTCAATGCGAATGTTCCTCCTGAAGTATGTGCGTCTGGATCAATGATTCTGTTCCAACGATCCCAAGCAAATTACGCCCGAGTATAGATCAGTTGATTTTTGTTATGCCAATTTGATTTTAGGGACCATAATATGATGACATGATCAGATAAGATTGGAGGGTCATTCGAAAAGAAAAGAGAAAACAGCAATCGGGCTTAAATGCTTAAACGATGAGCTCTTTTACAGTGCCCTCAAATGAACAAGGGCCCTCCATTTGGACGGATAGATGTGGTTTCTGTTCCTACTACTATCCCTCTACCGGAGCAGAAGGTACTGTAACAAAGCTCTAATCGATACCATAACTAATTTAAGCAGGCGACTGAGGGGGGTGTAGCATGGCAGGTTGCCTTGGAAGATTCTTTCGCACAAGCTTTATAAATAAAAGTTGGTACTACATATAGACTTTTCCATAACCCTGTGTGATCGAGATCCTAAGAATTAGGATCGTAGAGAAAATGCGAGCGGTTTTTCGTCAATGGACTGCGGCTCCGGTCTCTGTAACCTCAAGGCTAAAGGCCACCTCTCATCGACATGCATGCTGCTTGACATATTCTTGGCTCTCGATCGATGAGCACATGTGTCCACCTCGGTACTCATCGAGACGTACGTTCGAGTAGTTGGTCGGAGTCGTCGGACCGGTGGTGGTGGAGGTGCCATGCACGGACTTGTTGTTGGTGTCTTTCGGTGAGCAAGCTGCAGGAGGAGGCCAGCCATACCATGAAGCGGACGGCTAGCGGTACGTGGAAATGGTCATGGGACAGAGCGCATGGGCTGTGTGTGAGCGTCTGTTTGTTGGGACAGACCATTTCTGGCACCAGAGTCTGATCCCTCCTCTGTGGAAAACAAAGCAAGTAAAGCGACTTGTCATTGCCTCCTCCTCTGTGGCAAAAGCTATTCTGGTAGGAGGTAAAGGGAAGTCTCAAGAAGGAAAATTTGCATGTTTGCTCGCTCACATGGTGTCTGCGTACAGGGGATATTTCCTGGACTCTGCACTCGCAGCGTTTTCATGTCATACGGCACATCATGCTTCAGTGTCTTCAAGCCCGGCCATAACTACAAATTAATTAATGCCCCGAGCCACATGGATCAGCAGGCCGTCGTGAGCGTGCGGCGATCGACGGAGCTAGAAGACGGCCTAGCCACCGCCCGGTCAACGTGCGTCGACGTTCCAGCTGAGGCGTCATTCGCGACAGCTAGCTGATCTCTCTCTCGGGATCGATCTCTCTCACGTATATACCCAGCTAGCAGGCTCCACTACACCGCACGTGTACCATATATGCCCACCAAGCAGCCTTCCGGCCGGTGCTAGCGCTGATCTCTCGACGGCCGGATCGGACGACGTACCTACCCCAGAGCGCAACACGCACATCGTTCAACCGCCCTTTGCCGGACGTGCCTCGATCGGACACCAACTGACGTCACTGCCAGAAGCTAGCTAGACCCTCGCCACCTCGGTCTTCTCCATGCCCTCACCACCAAACCAAAGTCGTGTTGCACGTCACGATCCTCCATGAGACGTCTTTGTCGTCATACACTTGGAGGTAGGATCGTGGGTCCTCGATGCCAATTAAGCTTCACTGAATATGCGTGGTGGGAATGGTGCTATGCAATGCATGCGAACCTAGCTAGCTAAAATGGAACTTCATGGGCCGAGCACAGAGTTCCTGTTCACCGTACGTAGGTATAGGTTGTGCTCGAGTGCAGCAGAACGTGTTCACACCGTCTAGCTAGGTTGTGCGCTGAGCGAGTGGCTCCGCATGGCATGGCATGCCCCGGCCGAACCGATCAACCGAGCGGAGCGAGCGAAGGCAGGGCGGTGGAGTTCCTGCTCCCCAGCTGAACACTACGGCATTGTTCGTCGGCATCTTTCTTCAAACTATATATATAGGACAACAATGTATTATCACCACATGATCGATCATCAAAATTTGTATGTCCTGCGTACTAGCTAGAAGCGTGCGCGTGCGTTGTCTATCAGCTCAGCAAGCGCGCACGGCAGACAGACATCCATTCTTCCCGACTACTGCCTCCTGGCCGGCGTCGGCAACGGAGCTAGTCCTTGCCACCGCGCGCCCGGTCGGTCAATGAGGATCCTTATATCTCACCCAGCAGGCAGGCAGGCAGGCTCCACACCGCACGTGTATCATGGCCACGTACAGACAGGCTTCAATTCCGTTTCGCGACGATCGAGCGGCCGGACGACCCCTGCTCAACACGCAGTTTCGCAGCACATCTTATGCATGCAACTGGGAAAGGCATGACCCCGTCCCTGTATTTTTCAGTTCCTATATATTCTCCGTGCTTAATGAAAAGGCACCGAGGTCGCCATCGCCACCAAACGTACGCGGCAGTATTCCTTTCCATCTCTGCACACGGTCTTCATTTTCTTTTTCCCTTTGCTTTGGACGCCAGTCTAGAGTAGCCGTCTTCTGCTCGCACAGCACGAAGAGGGAAAGCTAATCTCGCGGGTTCAAGAAAAGGAAAGCGAGGGGCCCGGCCCGGCGTCGTCGTGTCCAACTCTACTAGTCCATCATGCTCTATATCTCGGTGCCGATCTGTTCTTCTCTAGTCTAGATCGTGCGCCTGCCTCGGATCCTCAATATATACCCAGCCCCTTCTTGCTTTACGAATACGAACCATACGTATTTTGACACAACTTGGTCCAACACGAAGGTCAGCTACGGCATACTGTTAACAAATGAGAAGAGCTATACGTACGGCTGGATTGTCCGACCCAGCCATACGAGCAGTGCAAGAGGGTGCAAGTTAACATGTGTTGGAGTTTGCTTAACACAGGCTGTACGCTCGTCCAAACCAGTCGTCGTAGAGCAATTCCGTTTAACAAATCTCTCTCTCTTTCTCTGGTTACAACCAGATCAGGTGCCACACGACGAGCTCCGATCACGCGGTGCGTCGAGATGGTCATGGGACAGAGAGCACGGCCTGTTTGGGACTGAACATTTGTGGCGGCAGCCAAGTCCCATCCATCCTCTCCTCTGTGGCAAATACATCGCGCCTCCTGACCCGTTTCTCTACATACTAGTATAATTTCTGCGACAAGGGAATATATACTTTCTGATGGCACACGTATCTGCCTGCGTATAGAGGACTTTTTCTGGACTCTGCACTCGCAGCGTCCTCTGGACTAGATCTGTTGTGCATTCCCCTGTCATACGGCACACATGGACAAGCGCACGCACTACGCCGTGGAAGATGAGAGCTTAAACTTGCCTGGTAATCCAGAGCCAGAGTGGACTGGGTGTGAGCCCTCAGCGTGCACCGCGCCTCTGTTTCGTCAGCGCGCGCGCTTCCTCTGTTTCGAGAGATATAGTACCCCCCACTCTGTTTCGAGGACCTGCTCTCGGCACCCTCATTCATTCATTGGGAGCAGGCAATCGAAAAGCAAAAACCCTACCAAGAACCAGCAGCTTGAAACCTCCTCCCATGGCGACGCCCGACGACGAGCTGCCTGAGCTGCTGCCACCGCCACCTTCTCCTCCCATGGCGACGCCCGACGACGAGCTGCCTGAGCTGCTGCCACCGCCACCTCCTCCTCCTCCGGCTCTCGAAGAGCTGCCTCCGCCACCACCGTCTTCCCCCTTCTCCCACATGGCGATGCCCGACGACGAGCTGCCTGAGCTGCTGCCACCGCCACCTCCTCCTCCTCCGGCTCTCGTAGAGCTGCCACCGCCACCACCTCCTCCTCCGGCTCTCGCAGAGCTGCCTCCGCCACCACCGTCTTCCCCCTTCTCCCACATGTCGCCGCCGGCGGGCCAGCTGCCTCCGCCACCAGCCACACCCGGGGAGAACGCCGCCGACCACACCGCACTCGCGGTCGGATTGACCCTCGGGGGCTTGGGCCTCCTCCTGGTCCTCATCGCGTGCTGCTGGTGGTGTCGCCGCCGGCGTCGCCGCCGCCGTCATGGCTGCCGTGGGGTGACTATCGCTGACGTGCTGCGCAGCCATCCGTCATCGCCGGCGACCTCGTCCGAGTCTGGCTCGGACGTCATGCTCCCACCGTCGCCAGTGATGTTGTCGGAGTCTGGCTCTGACCTGGAGGCCGGCGAGGGCGGAGAGGGGTTTGGGGGGAGCTCTTCTTCCTCCTCTTTACCCTCTCCGCCGGTTTGGCTTGGACCGTGGGCGCCACCGGCGCCAGCGCCAACGACGGCGGCCGCGACCTCGCAGCCGGCTCCGGAGCGCGTGACGCCGGCCTCTGGTACCTCGGCGCCGGCGATCATCCTGGAGACCGCGGCGTCGCCACCGGAGCGCGTGACGCCGGCCTCTGGTACCTCGGCTCCGGCGATCATCCTGGAGACCGCGGCGTCGCCACCGGAGCGCGGCGTCGCCACCGGAGCACCTTCCGCATCCTCGCCGCCGGCGCCAGCGCGGATGCCGGTGGCTACCTCACCGGCGGCGGCCGCGCGGCCTTCCGCTGCCTCGCCGCTGGCGCCGGCGCGCATGCCGGAGGACGGGGCATCGTCCTCGTCGTCGGGATCACCGCCGGTGCGCATGGTGGCTACCTCGCCGCCGGCACGCGTGGCGGCGGCCGCATCATCGTCGTCGATGCGCGCTCCAGAGCTCCTCACTCCGAGGAGCTCTGTCTCCTCAGCTTCCACGCCGTCGCCACGGGCACCGGCGCTCATGCCGGCGGCCTCCACGACCTCGACGGCCCCCGTCGCACCCACAGCACCGCATGGCAACATCTTCGAGCAGTACATGAACTTCGTCTTTGATCGCGAAGAGGTTCCGCCGGCGCCGCCATCGCCGGCTCGACCGTCGTCCTCGGATTCCTCCTCGTCGTCCATCTCGGCGTGGATCTCCGAGACGATAGACTACGTTGCGCAGGGCGTCAAGAGTGCTCCTGGACCGTCCATCGAGTGTCCAGCTGATGTGCCGGCTCTACTGTAGCGCCCTAATTCAAATTAGCATTTTCTTAAGGTGAACTAGCAAGGTTGCCCGCGCTGACCTAGACTCGTTGTATGTTCAAAAGTGAGGGTGAGGAGCCGATCAATTAATAGTATTTTTGTGTGTGGACGAATTATGTACGGCATGCATGTTGATCGAGGTGTGCTTAATTGGCTTAGTTGCCATCTTTTTCTTGACTCCAACTATGATCTACTCCATAAGTAAAATCATTCATTACGGAGAGCCAATTCATCTGTGTTCTACGTGTAGCCCCTTCATTTGCCTGAAACGATGTTCTCAATTGCTCATCAAACTTGAGATATGAGCTAGTCAATCTTTTGAATAGCTGAGCATATGCTTGCTTGCTTCTATTTCGTTTTGTTCATGAGGTTCGAATGCTCTGCTTCGTCGTCCCTAGAAAAACCAAAGAATGCTCTGCTTCGTGTTTTTCAATCCAATCAGCACCATGCATGATGCATTCGTGAGTAGGATTCAAGTGATTGTCTAATTGTTCATTATGTACAGGTCAGATGACAACTTTTAAGAAAATATACAGCCCATCTTCTTCGTCATTTGCTTCTTCAGCTCTGTTCCAAGATGCGAGGCCTTAGTGGTCTGCATCTTTTGTAATCTATCGCAGGCGACAAAGCTGCTACAATTTGCTGGCTCATTGCGCGGCACCGATCCAATTCTTTGAATCATCGAAAATAATTACTGACCTGCGCTCTCGCCTCCACCTTCTATCCCCCATGCCCCAGCAACAATTTGCATCTATGCTCTAGGTGACTTCGCCCGTGCCAATGAATCCTCCGTTGGCGCCATCTGTGAATCCATGACTTCCCAAGCCTTAAATCACGCGATGCACTTCAGTTTTCATTGCTGCCGTAATGCCAAATTTTACCTGGTTTTTTTGCCACTCTGTGTGTGTAAGGTTCTCTTTAAAAACCGAGATCCATCCTGGTCCCAGTCTTATCTCTCTATTAGCTAGGAACCTGGTTCGTAGAGTTCCTCGCATGGTTGCTGTCATGTACTGTGTGTCTTGGTTCGTCATTGCCATGGCCAACATTATCACGCTAGAGCGCTTTAGCTAAACCAAAATTCTTCAAGAGTGAGCCAAGGTCTTGCCTCATCGCTTCTGGTTTCGCGTCGCATCCGCGTGCCCATGCTCATGCCCTCGGTGGCGCTGGATTCTCCGTGGATGGACGCCACGTTGCCTGCGCCGAACGCCGCCACCTCGGCCGTGCCGGCGTCGTCGCTGGTGCCGATGCCTTTTGCGAGCACTGCTTCCATCTCCTGCTTTGATTGATGTACATGGTCAGCTCATCGCGGAGGGACCGGAGCATTGTTTCTGTCTGGCCGAAGCTCCGCAGCGCCATGGAACAGACATGATCGTTGTTCCTTTTATAATTGACATGCATGCGTATATTAATTTGTTATAACACGATGTAGATACCTTTTCCATCTGGATATGTGAGATGCCCTACGCGGTTCTGTTTCATTCCCTATTTTTTTTGGCACGAAATCCAAATATAGCACACGGACTCTCACTTAATCCTACCCTTTAGATTATAGGAACGTATCAGGTGGAAACCAACCCCCCCGTGCAAACTATGGAAACTTAAATCTGAGCCACACGATGTTGATCCAAGGAAGACGCTCAGTGGAGGTGGAAGCGGTGATTTACAAGCTTAGGGGAGGTGGAAGGGGTGATTTGCAAAGTCGCTTTTGCAAATCACCCCTCCCACCTCCCTTGAGCGCACCCTTAGATCAACATCCTTAGATTATCACGTTGCTTCCGTTAGATGGCTGGAAGAGTCCAGGTGTTGGAAATTAGGATCGGGCTGCATAGGAGCCGGTTCGGCATGGAATTTTTATCCCGATCGTAACTTTCCTTCCCTATAATTTATGGACTTCCAAAATAACCTGATATATTGACTAACGTGTGGTGTTTCTATGAATTTCCAATTTTGTTTCTTTTTCTTATTCCAAAAATTATGTTGATTTTGGTGGGCCGTAACTTTTTGATCAATCTAGACCGTCCAATCTTTATAAAATCCAACGGTTCACATCTTTGTCTTTTTATTAATGTGGTAATTTCGTGGTCTTGAGAGCGAACGTGGTGGCTTCTTTGGACTTTCAAATACTAAGATAATAGATAGAAGATGTAGCATGTATAAGAGGGAAAAAGGGAAAGGTGAATGTTGTTGTCACGGGGTTTTTGAGGCCGGACCGGGCGTTTGAGCTCGGGTTATTGGAGGAATCCAATCATCACGTACGTGTATGTGGATGCGGATGGCTGTAGCTATCGCATGACGAGAGCTGCGACGTTCTGAGCCGGGGAATCTCGCCTGGAACTGGCTAGGGAAACTTGCGAGTGCGAGAGCTGACTGAGCGACGCATGGAAGGAGGTGCGTTTGCGAACCGGCTGCATGCATGGAACCTTTTTCGTGAGAGCGTCGCACCATATATTCGTGCTGTCCGATCGAAGTCGTCGCCACCGTGCAGAGCTACCCATCTGTGGACGGTGGACCAACCACATGCATAATTAGCGCATTAGTTCAGCGGTTATGGCACCCTCTTCCGCCGGTCTGCATGCTTAGTTAGCTGTTCACCCAGGGAGCGACCGCGCGCAACGACGACGGCTGACGGAGGTGTCCACATGCGCGTCGCCATCGAGGCCGGCACCTCGCTGGCCGCGTTCGGATACGTGCACGAAACTGCGGCAGTGCGTGCGCGTGGACGCGGCCGTGAAGAGCATGAACGCGTCGTCCGCCGTGATGAAGCGGGGGGATCGCTCGCACGGAGGCCATGCTGCTGCTCGGCGGCGCGGCGATCGAACGGGTTCGACGCGTGCTGCGTGCATTTCACAGGGGATGCCATGCACGTCATGGCCTGCAATCCCTGGGACGGGTGTTCTTGCGCGCACGACGCGGACCGCCTGCCGGGGCTCCCTGCGTGCGCTCATGATCCCGACCGGAGGTTCGCGTTCATGGCCTCGTAGCCAGCCAGACGCTTGATGCTGCTTCACATGCATCTTCCTGGACGCAAGACGCACGAGAACGTCGACACGATCGACGCGCTGCCCAAGTTGGACCTGTGGAGCCATGCTGCCTCGACGGGCTGCCGGACTCCTCCGCAACGCACACAACCGGTGCACGCAACGCTCATCTTCTTGCACTGTAAAGCTGCAAACAAAACGATTCAGTCCTCTACACACAAACTCACGCAAGGGTGGAAATGCATGGAAACAATCTCCCATGCTACACACAAACTCCTCCGCGCTCTCTCTCCCACTCCCCTGTTTCCTCTGTTTCCCCTGTTTCGTACGTAGCGCGCCAGTGTTGATGCTGCACATAAAAAAGGGGGAGCAGAGAGGGTGGCATATGTAAAAGCACTTAACGTCTCCTGAAGATTGCAAGCATGGTAGTCTTGCGGCATACACGCATAGATTACACAACACGGTTTACAATATGTTGCTCAACAACCATGACAAAACTCAAGCTTTATTTTTCAATTGAAAAGTTTCATCTGCCGGGTTCGGATACTCCAGATGTCGTTTTTCTTTTTGGCAAACTCATCACATATAGTAGAACCGAGATATACAGACATCTCAAGCGGTGCGATTACGAACGGAGGCCTCGGTGAGGGACAGGGCGATGGAGCGCAGCTTGCCGAGATCCTCGATGCATCTTTTCGCTTCGTCAATGAAGCACAAAGTCGATACATCTTTTCGCTGGAACTCCGACCATGAAGCCCGGTTTTGATTTGTTTCCCCTCAAATTCTGTATATTTAAGACTCGAAACCTGGCAACGATCGTACAAGACATGCCAAAACTCTCATCAGATCAAGACGTCTGGCACGGAAGGATCCAACAGTAACTCTGATGGCTGACGCAGTAATGATCCCAGCAGCTATCGGTCGCGCGATGAATCGATCTTGAGGAGGGTGCATGAATTTCCTGGTGTTGTCATGGGCGGCATGCATCCACCATCGGCGCTCACCGGGCAGATTGGGATTGAGGATGGAGAACGACGTGCCGACTGAGCGAGGGATTTATGCCAGGGGTTCTCTGAAAAGACGATTAAGCGGATGGGGGACTCTCGTGGTAAAAAATGTGAAACGCCCGATGCGAATATGATGGTTGGATGAGCTGTTTGCACATATTGCACGAAATATGTCCACTGCACCCAATATTTCCCCTATTTTTTTTGCGAGGAATATTTCCCCTATTTAACAAGGTCTAATTTAGTAATTCCAACAAAAAAACAAAACACTTCATAAGGTTTTTGTTTGTGTGAACACTTCATAAGGTTTAAGGCTAGTTCCGATAAAAAGTTTCATTATGATGTTTCTAAAAGTACCATGTCAGCTAAAGTGGAATAGTATGTGTTGATTAAACGTGAGACGTTTCATGAGGCCTGTCTGGCTGGCTGTGAGCCTAAGAATACGATGTAGAAGTTCTCAACGGCACCCCTCCCTCTGTTATTGTTTCCTGATCAAATTAACTCAGAGTCAAAAATAGCCTATTTTTTACTTATATTAATTATTAAATCCGTAATTTGAAAAATAGTACATAATGAAAATAAGACTAGTGTTTCCTATTTTTTAGAATTATTTAATTTATAAATAGGAAGGGCCCAAGGCTTCCTATTAGTTATCGGAAATTTTGCGCATCTCTATGTTCATAGAACAAATTAAATTTACGGCCGTGTGCTTCTCTTCGTTAGCGGCACAATCTGGAATGTTGGCGGGCATATGGTCTGCTACCCATGTCATTGGCCAAGTTGATCCAAGTCAACAAGGAGGAAGAACAAGAGGGAGGGGGGGGGGGGGGGGGGGGGGGGGGGGGGGGGGGGGGGGGGGGCATGAGCCCTTTCGCCTCGCGCACTTGCACAAAGGAGCATGGTTTCTCCACCAGACCTCCTCTGTGATGCCATGCCGCCGGCGGTCCTGGCGCCTGGGCCGCCGCGCGACAACGTTTTGGAGGAATACGGCGAGTTCTTCTTGGGACCCGAGGAGCTCCCGTCAGCACTGCCCTTGCCGCCTCGGATGTCATCCTCCTCGTCGTCGCCCCCGCCATGCTTCGGCTGGTTCTTCGAGCACATGGGCTACATTTCACAAGGTAAATTTGTGTGGAAGTAGGTTGCAGACCGCATATCTTCACCAAGCAGCCTTGGATGGTACTAGATGTTTGCTACAACATTAGTGTTGCTAGAACTAGATGGTACTACATTATGTAACTCTAGCTATTCTTGTATGTGTATGTGTCATTTTAGAGCGACGGCCATGACTCGTTTGCAGGCGTTCGCGGTAAGCAGACTGGCGAGGAGGGCCGCGGCACCAAAGCAGAGGAGGCGCTTCCTTCCAGTTCGGTTGTGGTTGCTAATCCAAACAGCGACTCCAGGCGCTTCGTTCGTTGTGCCGATCCGTCCGTGGCATGCCCAAAAAATCCGTTCCTCTCCTAATCGACCATGATTTTTCCAGTTCGGCTAGTTTAGCCTGCCTTATCAGCATTATCACACTGGCTTTGTCTGGTCACGCATCTCCTAAACGGCCTGTTCTGTTCAATAGGTTCCTTCTTGCTTTGATGATGATTTTTTCCTAATTATTCTTTTAGTGAGAGACAAGCCAAGGACGTGCTCATTTCCCTTCTTCCTCCAATCCCCCCCTCTTCATCTCCATCGACATCTACCAAGTGTGTTGTATGTTGCTTGTGTGTGTTGGGGGGGGGGGGGGGGGGGGGGGGGGGGGGGGGGGGTCTTCAGCCCCTTGCCTCCTCCCTTGCTGGATCCACCCCTGCCCTCTAGAGATTGTCGGATCGGTGGAGTGGAGCCGATTCAATCCACGGTTCAACCACGCCCATCACGAGTCTAATCTTTTTTTTTTTTTGGCGAAAGTCTAATCTAACTTCCACGTAATCCTTACTGCTTGCTCGTTTGCTTATTCATCCCGACGCATCACGCTTCATTCTGATCCTACATGCATGGTTTGACGTGGTTGCATGTTGATGCTAAAAAGGTTTGACGTGGTTGCATGTTGATGCTGAAAAGGGGAAGCAGAGAGAGTGGCATATGTAAAAGCATTTAACATCTCCTGAAGATGCAAGCATGGCAGTATTGCGCAGGGTGGCAGCAAGTAAGAACCAGGGCCCAAACATACATGCATTGATTACACAACACGGTTTAATATTGCTCAGTAACCATGACAAAATTCAAGCTTTATTTTCCAATTTGAAAAGTTTCATCTGCTGGGATAACTTGACTTTTTCTTGTTCTCCAGATACTCCGGTCGTCGTTTTTTCTTTTGGCAAAAATCAAAACTCACAAATATAAAGCGAAGAATGCTACCATATGGAACCGAGAAAGAAATACAAACATCTCAAGCGGTGCGATTACGAACGGACGCCTCGGTGAGCGACAGGGAGATGGAGCAGAGCTTGCCGAGATCCTCGATCTTGCTGTCGATGTCGGGGTCGGCGCCGCCCTCCACCCTGTGGCAGCTCTTCATGCACGTGTCGCCGTCCGTCTTGGCCGCCTCGACCCAGTTCTTGACGCCGGTGGCGTTCTCCCCGAACTGCTCCAGCGCCACCTTGGACCGCTTCAGCTCCGCCACCGCCGCCTGGAACTGCCCCACGCACTGCTCCAGGCACTCCGGCGGCATGCCGCCGGGCTGGCTCGTCAGGCTCTTCACGAACGCCACCATCGCCGTGTTGCTCTCCTCCGCCAGCGCCACCGCGATCTCCGCCAGCTCCGGCAGTTCGCCCGTCCCCGACGGCTTCGCTTCGGACAGGGCCTTCACGCACAGCTCCGGGTACCGAGTGTGCTGCTGGCATGCCTCCTGCACGGTCACCGCGGCGGCGACGCGGAGGGAGACGGAGAAGGCGAGGAGGACAACGAGGCCGTGATGAAGAGAAGCGGCAGCCATGTTGATCTGCGCGAGCAATGGCTTTGGCATACAGGAAAATTAATTAAAGCGAACTCCTTTTTCTCATGGATTTGAGGTGTTTCCTTGAAGCGTACGTGAGGACGAGAGCATTCGCTGCGGCATGCACGGGGAACGCGAGCGCACGGAAGACGTCCACGTCGACATGCGAGAGGGATTCAGTTTGACCGTCTAAATTTACTCTGTTTGCATTGGCTGGATGACAAGCTAACGGTGGCATATATAACGTATATACAGCATATACAACCGAAGTGTGATGTGTGACGATGCTAAGTGGAAAACAACCAACTTCATAAGAAAGGGTTTTCATTGCCGCGGTGATGCTTTGAAGATGTCAACGAGCTGGCAACACACATGGCAAAGAATAACAGAAATTTTTTTAAAGTTATATTCATTCGCCCCCTTGATTTGAGAGAAGTATGATCGACACAATGAGACGAAAATACAGAAACATCGAAAAGAATTGGATTAATCACAACTGAGTTACACAGTAATTTACAGATCATTTGATGTTGTACATACACTGTCACCATCCTTCTGAAGCTGTTCCAATAATGATTCCATTGTACTTATATAACTAGGCATGTAATGTTCTTTAATCATATTTGGCGCGAGCCTTATTTTTCCATACAAATCTCTTGGTGTTTCGTAAATTCCGATGATCTCATTGCTGCTGGTGCCCTCACCAGGATCAGAATCCGGCGGGGGCAGTGCAACCATGTGGATGATCCTCCCAGGAGGGAAAAATTGGCGCGGACCACTGGCAGAAAGCGGCTCTTTCTGTTTGTCTTTACTAGAGCCGTTCTGCTTGGGAACTTCTCCATTTACTGGCAAGGATTGCTGTTGAGTGTCCAATGCTCCATTGCTATCTGAATCTTCTTGTGATGTAAAGCCTGAAGCAGCAGACTTGACAATGATAACGTCCTCCTTGCTAACTAGTATGACCGTTTCAGAGTGCTGGCTGCGGTCAGTGTTGTGCCCATTTGCGGCAGGCTGTATAACATCTGCTGCATCTTTGAGCAAGGGCTGCATGATAGAAGAAACAAATTCTCAAAAAAAGCATAACCATAGTCTTGAGTCAGGAAAAAAATCATCTTGTTTTACAGCGTTCTAAGTTTCTAACACTACAACGGTAACATTACCACATACTGATTTAGATCAGGAAACTCAATTAGAAATGCACGTGGTGGATATTATATTTCAGAGGATTTTTTAATGCTTGGATTCTCAATGAAAGGATAATCATTGGAACCAGTGTGTAGCAGATATTAAATACTAGATAGAAGCGTTGCTGACCCACAGTTGCTAGTGGGCTAGTGGTTTTGGTACTGATTGGGATTGGCTGCTGGAAAGAATCGGTAGATCTCAACTTCCACCAGTAACAACCCCTGGATCGGAATTAAGAACATTCATTTTTAAACAATACAATAGATTTATAATTGGTTCAGTTATTGGTGGTTCCAGGAACAAGCACATCCATAATAAGTTTGTGTATAATGAGAGAAGTTAAGGCATTTTACCTCGGTAATACTAGAGTCATGATCTGCAATCTTCCCTGTTGAATGAGAGATGGACAGAACATGAGACTTGATAAAGGCAACACGCTGGCTTATAGTGGCAAAAAAATTCTGATCTGGCGCATCATCCAGCTTTGATGATACCAGTACCTACAGTACAGAAATAAGTATGTCAAATTGAAAGAGAAACTTATCATGAATATAGAAAATAACTAAAGGTATTATTGAAGAAAAGAAGAAAATAAGTAACGCGTGCAGTGTCATTTTTCTAGAAAAAAGGACCCTATGTAAGGAGTGACTTGTATGTTCCAATAATCTTTCTCCAACTACTAAAGAAGTCTGCGTTAGCTCAGTTACAATTTATTTAAAAGCAAAACTGCCGCATAGAACAGTGGCCGTCATGGTACCTCAGATCGCAGGCTCTCAGAAGAAACTTTCGAAAATGCTGGCACCACATCATTTCTATTGATAAGAGAAGTGATGAAATCTTTGCCTGACTCCGCCAGCTCCCAAGTCATACAGGCCGCTAAAAATAACATAAAAATTAGTTTAGAATTCTGGAAATTGTTACCTAAGAATTATAATATAAGTTCATATAGCAGATATCTTGAGGTATGATTAATTTTGCATGCAGAACTGTCATGGCTCGGATATTTTTTTTGTCCGCTACTTTACAATTACGGTTGACTGATACAAATTCAGGAACAACACCTCCAGTAGACGGTTAGCATGAATGAGAATCTGGTGTAGTGACTAACTTTACCGACATTTAAACAAAGAGAGACTAATAAAAGATGAAAATAACCAATTCCGACTTGAAAACCAGAAAACAAAGCGATGTCTCAAAGCCTAACAAGGTCTCAAAATAGCATCTCAGGGGATCAGGGCAACTATCAATAAAATGCAAACAATAAACAAGACAGACAATGTGTACATTTCACGTACGAGGAGCAAACGCCAGACATGTACACGATGAGAACTCATGACGCTCACGAAGAATATATGTCAGAATTGCTCCAATCCCAGCTCCCATTGAATGCCCAATGACCTAGTTCACAGGTTAACACCAACATTGGATCAGATCATTTCCGACTTGTAAACATGGTTTGGAAACAAATAGGAGCCGTATAGAGAACCAGATGAGCTAGTAATGAGGTACATACCCCAACCATATTATTAGGTAAGTAATAAAGCATAACAAAAAGCATACCGACAGAAGCAGAAGCTAAAATAGGCCATCGTTAGATTTAAGTTTTGGGAAATTCCACACAAATTTAACCAATGAAAGAGCTAGTGGCCATTTGTTTCAGTCAGGACCCAGACAATATAAAATGTATCATTATAAAGCACTGCTACCCCTAGAGAAGCCGATGACCCTGACTTCAATAATGCATTCTGCAAATACATCAGCTGAAGCATCTTACTTCAAGATCAAGGCTTATTTCTTGCCTTGTAGGGAAGAGTTATGTAGGTGACATAATTAAACCTAAGGGAGGAGTGCTAGAGTATTGACTATGTACAACAACTGATGGCTAATATTATTTTTTAAATAAACATCTGATATTTGACTGCAGCATGATTCACATCTGTTCATCCGTTGATGAGAATTACCTTTATTTGGAACTCAGGGAATTCCTGTACTTTGCTTTGCAGATGGGGAATGACGAGTGCCGCAATCCAACGAGCTGCCACAAGCATCCCACAATGTGCATATCCTAAAACCACATTGCTGATCTGTCCTTCACTTAAAATTATATGGTGAAAAGGAACTTCAGCAGCAGTTGCTGCAGTCAAGCGCTCCTTTGTACTTATAGCCCCTCGTATAAACAGCAGGAAGCTCTTGGTTCTTTTGTCACACACAAGTGCAAAAGAAGGCTGCATAAGCTGCATTAAGCAAAGAGCCAAGAATGAGAGGTTGTATTCCGATATACGGGATGAAACAAAGAAACATAATATGTTAAAGGACAACATAACTACAGTAGATACTTACTCACCCTCGCCCTAGCCTTGTGAATCAGAATGTCTTCTTGACTGTACCCACCAAACTTCAGAAACGCTGAAAAGGTTTTCTTTGAAAAGAACATGCAAAGCTTCAAGTACTCAAGGAGAGAAGATACTTCAGTACAGGCCTCAGGACCTTTCAGTTGGCGGCAATCATTTCCACTATACTCATGCTGCAAATCACCCTGAAATGGCACATGCAAGACGAATAATATTACAACATGCTTTACTCCACTGTCAATATGAGATGTAACTAGCACTGATTTGCATCTTTCCACTCCTGGGAACAGCATTTTATTTACAATGGCAAAGACAGCACACATAACAAGACGGAATAAGTTGACCTCTCTGTAGAATAATCACCAGATTCAAGAACATTCACACAGATATAATTAAGTACCCAGATCCATACATAATGTCCAAGGATCCGTCACGAAAATGGCTGAGAAAGAAACATCAGTTTTAAACACGCATCATCAATGCCTGCAACTTCTATTTCTTCCAAAATACCAACTTGTACCACCATTCGTAAATAGCTTGAATAAAAAAATGACTTCATGACCAGTATAAACCAATGCTAATGAGAAGCTGACCAATCAGATCTTACAGATCCACAACATTAATGTCAAACCGAGCATAATTCGACCTCGAGTGCCGAGCACGTCAGTTTGATTGGAACACTGCAAGTGCCAGGATCCTAGTGCAGTGGCCGTACGAAGTGCAGACAATGCAAGCAACTGACCAACAATCCCAGTTATAACCCCAAAGCAAAGATAAACCAAACATTCCTTTCAAGTCAATTCAAGTCAAACCTTGAAATGGTCAGAAACTCCTAACTTCAAACAAAATTCTTCAGCAAGTAGAAAAATGAAACACTACTGAAAGCAACTCCACAACTGGAGCGAATCGTACTCGTTTTCACCAAAAATACACCGGTTAGTTAATTACAGTAACCATTTGAGCTTAATGATCACTCAGTTTTCAAAGCCATTGATCGAATCATCGGTCTAATCCACTAGGAAAGCAGAGGAATGGAAAACTGAACAAGAGCAGCAGCAGCAGCAGAAGGAACCCGCGAACGCAGATGCAGCGACTAAAGCGAGCAAGCGGAAACAGAGCGCAGCCTCTCTTACCTGACGCTTCATGTGTCGCTTGATCCCGAAGGCGATGCCGTGCAGGCCCCACCGCCCGACGGTGAGCTCCCACGTGCGGCGCGCCGTGCGCGCGGCCACCGTGGCCGCCTCGCAGCACGTCACCGGCGCCCTATCCGGCCAGGGATCCTCGCGCTCTTCCCCGGCGTCCCTCCCCTGTGCCGCCCCCGCCCCCGACAGCAGCGGCGCCTGCTCCTCCTCCCTCTCGGCGTCCGGCGCCGGCTGCGGGCGGCAGTTGAGGAGCAGGCAGAGGAGGAGGGCGCCGCCCGACGCGGCCGCGGCCGCCGCTGCCGCGACGGCAGCCGGCATCGCTGGCCTCGGTATTCGCGGCGGGCGAGGCGGTGGAAGGATTTGGGCGATCGCGTCGCGGGCGAGGCCGACGAACAGGGAGCAGGGTCGGGAGAAGCTTTGTGAGTGTGTGATTTTGTAGAGGGGCCGATTTGTAAAGTGTGCAACTTGCAAGTGAGGCAGAAATAATTTGTCTGCAACAAAATTTACACTTCAAATCAGTTTGCTGGCGTCGAGAAAGAGTGGATATGCTGATGGCTTGATTCAGAAGTGTTAACGAGCTTGTTTCTAAAGCTTATGGAAACATGAGAAGCTGGTGAGAGTTAGACGTGACATGGACCTGTCAATTTGGTCTTGTCGTAATCAGATAGCTTTGGTATTGGAGGCTTGCATATTTAATTTGGAGTTCCTTTCTTGAGCAGTTTAGAACCTTCCAAGTCCAAAATTTTCTGGTATTTATGCTCGAACTAACGGACACTGTCCAGCTGCGAAAACAAAACAAAAAAGGTTATGTGTATTTAAACTCTCTTGTATCTTGACATACCCAACTGAACTCTCACGTATATCAGTGAATTGTACTCCAGTTTAAAATCTTTGCCTTCAAATTGGCAGCTCGCAAATCCGACGTATGCCCCCCCCCCCCCCCCCCCCCCCCCCCCCCCCCCCCCTTTTAAGAAAATCAAAACGGTAATTGTGCGCGCACATTTCCTTAAAAAAGTGTAATTGTGCGCACTCGTTTTCGTGAAAACGACCCCGCGAAAATCTGTAATCCAGAAGCCACAACTCCAGCCAGCTCCGGATGCTTATCGATTGTGGCGGGCCCCGGAGGACAGCGTGGAGTCACATGGGGTGCCAATTGGTCAGCTCAACATGAATCAGAGAACACAGCAGAATGATTGTCGAGACACTCAAATTTTCTAGCAAATAACACTGCAATATTGTTGCTTCACCCACGTTCCTGCCGACCTATTAGGCATTAGCCCATGTATTGTGCTGGCGAGTGTGGTTTTATTTTTTCGGTGAGGAAACTGGTGAGCGTGAGTTGAACTGGTCCACTGGCGAGTCTGGCTGCCTGGCGCCGTCGCGGAAAGATATCACCGCCACGAGAGTTAACGTGTGCCTGACTAGATGGGCCCACTTGCAATGGGCCGTATCCGCCGTGATTTGTCCAGAGAACGAACAGGAGGTTACTGTGATTGGCATCGCAAGTTTCTCGTACAGGTACTCGGAATCTGATAGCGATCCGTATGACAGTATTTGTACCGTACATGCGTGTCCAAGGTATTTGGACTGAAAAATGTGCTAAGCAGCTGAAGATCTGAATCGATAGTTGAGCCACGGTGGCTAGCCGCTAGTCTGTAGCTGAAAGTGTCGTAGGAGCTTTCTCGCTGACTGAAATTTTTGTTTTGTTAACTGATAAAGTTGCTGAGACATTGCTGTCAGGATCTCAGGGCTCAAGGAGCTGCTAGTACAATGCTCAAGGCTCAAGCTATATTTTAGTGGTAATGATTTGACATTTTTCGATTCTTATCACACGTAGATTAGTTGAACCAATGCATGGGAATGGCAAAGTATGAACGATCTTCTTTTTCATTCGGTCTCTTTGACCACACAAATGATTGGAGTATAATTAGTATTAGCAAAGGTTGGTTGGATCTTTTTGTCCTGTGTGTATAGTAGGATAGTAGTACAAGTATATACCTTGCAGGATGGAGCAGTAGGAGCGAACGGCTGGCGGGACAGGAAAGGGAAAGAGCCCCCGCATCGCTCTCCCCGGGCGACACGGGCGGCGCCCAAACCCTAGCCGCCGCCGCTCCCTCCCCATCCCCTTCGCCTCGCCGCCGCCGGAGTGAAGCCGCCAGCACAACCTGTGCGGTGAGCTAGGATGGTGGCGGCGTGGCTCTTTCCCCTGCCCATGGCGACACGGCGGCAGATCTGCGCGAGGGAGCGGCCATGGACGCCGAGGCGCGGCGGCGAGATCCGCGCGGGGGGCTGTTGGAGGCGGCGACGGGGAGCAGCGGCGAGGTCGTGGCGGGGAGCGTTGTCTTCTCCGCGTCGAGCTCGGTGGCGGTCGTGGTCTGGCCATGGCCGGCTGTCGGCGTCACGGCCCGGCGGCCATGGCGAGGCAGCCCTGCGCTCCGGCGAGGTGTCCTTAGCACCCGGGCGGAGATGGTGTGCGGCGTGTGGGTGCCCAGCCCTCTGCTCGCAGTGAAGCTCCGTTGGAGTTCATGGTGCAGGCGGGAGCCATGGGCAGCGACTTCGTCGGCGTTTGGCGGCGAATCCGCAACCATGGCGGTCGGATTAAGGTCGTAGGAGGACAGATCTGGTGGCGTCCTCGCCGTTGGTGCAGCACGTGGCGTGCGGCGGCGCTGGTGGTCTCCATGGCGGAGGCTGGGTGCTCACCACGCGTGGCGGCGGCGGCTCCTTCTGCGGGGGCGTGAGGCCTCTATGTGCGGCGGCGACGGCGGTCTCCATGGCGGAGGGCGTGGTGCCCGACGCACGGCAGCGACAGAAGCCACCATGCCGAGGTTTGGTCTGCTCGTTGATGGCGGTGTGGGACAGCGGTCGGTCGGAGATGGTGTTGGCGGCGAGCGGAGCTCATCGCCATTGGTCGAAGTCCTTCCTTTCGGTACGGTTCTGTCCGGAGGAGGAGCTGGGCAACTTGGCGGTGTGGCAGCGGTGGAGCTTCTCCTCGTGGTCCCTCCGGCGGGTGTGGACAGGTTGGGTGGCCTCTACTGCCGGGCGAAAGCCTTGCTTGGCAATTCTTGCCAGTGCCGGCAACATCGACATCTTCGGATGCCGACTACCTCGTTGGGGGTGTTGTCGTGGTGCTTCTTGGCTACCCAGGGAGGTTCTCCGGGTGAAAACCTAATTCCGGATCTCCGGTTGGGCGGCGGCGGCGATTTAAATCGTCGTCTTCCCCTTGGGGCGTCGTCTTGGAGGCCTCCAAATAGGTCGCAGTGGTTGCAGGTTCGAGTGGTGGTGATCGTCATCTTCCTGTCAGGACGGCTTTTTTGTGTTAGGTGGTTTGCTTGTGTCGGTTGTGTGTGCGCTTCATGTAATGTCTTCTTTTTGTGTGTCGCGGGGTCGTTGCTCTTCTAGAGTAGCGACTCGTTATATTGCTCTAACTTCTTCTTAATGAAATACATGCAATGCATGTTCTAGAAAAAAAATATACCTTGCTGAACACGTGGGCAAATGAAGCCAGTGATTAGGATGTATTGTACTCCATATACTTAGTAAATAAGTTATTCGTATGTATGACCTGTGCTTACACGCAGAAGCAGAAGTCAAAACTCAACAAAAACTACGGAGACGCGGTTGGTTGAAAACAGGACACCAAGAGAGCAGAGCGTGATCCCAACACCAATGATCTGATCATGGCTGTACTGACCGCCGTCATCACGGCCGATAAAAAATCAGCGATCTGCAAAATCAAATTTAAGGACACGAAGACTTTGCCCGCCATTGGCAGGCAGCCTATAAAAACTTGGACGTTCGTGGCAATCGGACAAGAGTGTGGTCCTCAAGCCTGCCTGGGTCGTCCGACACTCGACCGTCATCGCGAATCTGCGTACATACACAGGAAGGGATCCACCTCTCGCATGGTACACGATGAGAAGGCACGTAACCAAATGGAAATGGATATGACGATTGCATATTCCCAAGCTTGTGACATCATTCTGCCTGCGTATTTCGTAGTACTACTATTTTCAACTCGTCGATCATGCTTTGTATTTTCAGAGCTCGTGACATCGGTTTGTTGAGAGCCAGCCTCTCGGAAGCGTGCAACGCGCTACGCTTGACAAAACTATGCACGTACTCCACCTGTCTGGCATGTGGCCCCGCTGTCTTTCGTTTCTCGACCTCGATGCGCGCGAGCCGAATGGAACAGGCGCTTGTTCCCTCCTCTCTCTGTTGCTCCCCGAGTAGAGTTACCTTTTTCTTCTCTGTTTGGTTTTCGAAACGGCTGCCTCCGCAATCCCCGCTCTCAATTCGTTCGCCGCTAAAATCCATCAATCTCCCCCAACCCAACCCAAACGCAAGGCTCGTCGTCTTCTCCGGCCCTCGTTCGATTCCCACGCAACTGCCCAACTCGAGTACTACACGCGCACGATCGATCACGTACATATACGCAGCCCCGCCACGATCCTTGCCGGGTCATGGCCACGACCACGCACGGCGGGCGTACGTGACCGCGCGCTGTGTCCGCGCTGGTGCACCATTACTTGCGCGCCGTGCAACCAGAGCTCCGCCTCGCTAGAAGTTGGGAGTTGAATCTGTCACTGCCCGCTGCGGAATGCACGGCGATCAGCCACCAATCGAGCGGCCGCGGCGGCGGGCGCCGGGCGATCGAGCGATGGCGGGCGCGGGTGGCGTGGACGCCGCCGCCGCCAAGGCGCAGGTGGCGCGGGAGGTGTGCGCGGCGTCGTCGGCCTTCGCGTCCTGCCCGCACCGCCGCCGCTCCCCGCGCCGCCCGCACTTCGTCGACTGGTACCTCGTCCTCGCCGTGAGTCTGCTCCCTCCTTCCTGCATGCCGCAGTCCTGTTCGTTCGATTCCACCTGCGCATGTTCTGAACTGATCCGCATTTCGTTGATGGATGGGTGTCGCGTGACGTGCAGATCGGCGAGGCCGCGACGGAGGACGCCGTCCGGCGGCGGTACCGGCAGCTCGGTAAGCATCGTCGCTCCAATCGGATGTTGATCTCTCCCGCGACGCCAAATGCATGATTAACGAATGATTTGGTTTGGTTTTTTTCTGATCTTTGGACGCATATATGCAGCGCTGCAGCTGCACCCGGACAAGAACAGGCACCCAAAGGCAGAGGTCGCCTTCAAGGTCGTCTCCGAGGTGCTGCTCTCGTTCGACGCATTCCTTCACCATTTCTAAATTCATGCTGCGTTGGGTCCCCCTTCTCAATTCTCGTGATGCTTTCTTCTCCGTTGGAATCTCTGCCTTTTTCAGCTGCTGCCTCCTCCCCTGCATGCCTGTCCTCTAACCAGTAGTACAGCAGTAGATTAGATTAGCCATTTTAAATAACAATTAAGTAGTACTCCTACTGATACTGTCATCAGTTCATCCGCTAGCTGTTGCTGCAACAGTAATTTTCAGCCTGTTCATGTCAAGCGATATGCTGGGTTCAGATCGATATCCATACGTGATACAGCTCCCACTAGCTGGAGGAGGTGGTGGTGGTGGTAGGATAGGCGTAAATTGGCGATCCTTCACGGTGCCCGTGCCGCCAGGGTAGTGGTGACTCGATCCGATCCGATGCGACCGCTTGGCGTGCGCGTGCACAGGCGTTTCGTTTCAGACGTCACTGCTTCACGCGCGGTTAACATACTGATGCTTCCAGCATTAACATACGCAGCATGGAGTAATTAATCTTCTTTACAGAGCATTCATGGAATAGTTAATTTGATCGCGGTTGCATGCAGGCGCACGCGTGCCTGACGGACAAGGCGCGGCGGCGAGCCTTCGACGCCGAGCGGCGCGCCAGCTTCTGCGCCGCGTGCCACGACCGCCACGTACTGTCGTCGCCGCCGCCGTCCACCGCTGCCGGCGCCAGGCACCGCACCGTCGTCGCGACAGAGAAGAAAACGGCGGCGTGCGGCGCCACCGCGCAGGAGGCTGCGGCGGCAACGGCCAAGCCGCGCGGCCGGAAGCCTCCCGCCGCGCAGGCTCTGCGGGACGTGCAGAACCGGATGCGGGACGAGTGCCGCGTCATCGACGGCTGCCTGCGCGCCAACAACGCCGCGGCGTGCGCGCGGCGGCGCCAGTCGTTCCCGCTCTTCGACCCCTCCGACCGGTGCCGCTTCCCCGACTACCCTCACCCGCGCCCGCCGCTGTCGCCGTTCGTCAATGCCGCCGAGTTCTGCCTCTTTGACGAGGAGCATCTTGGCGGCGCGGACCAGAACAAGAACCAGAACCGGAGGTGGTGCAGAAGCGGAGGCGAGTCGCCGGTGTACCAGATCAGGACGGCGCCACCACAGCGCGCCGCAGGAACCCATCGTTCCTGGTGAACTCAGAACTTAGGGACGAGTGCACGCTTTTATTAGTAATTTCCATTCTTTTCCCTCTCGAAAAAGAAGTGTTCAAAATTTATATGGAAAGCTCCTTCGCCTTTTCCTGGCCATAATATTTTTTTATCAGAAGTAACAAACAAATACGCACGTAAAGCATCAGAGTATAAAAAAGGACTGAGCGTGAAAGGGGTCTTAGCCTAGTGGTTAAGGCTTCCGAGTAACACCTCTCAGGTCCTGGGTTTGACTCCCCGTAGGAGCGAATTTTCAAGGATTTAACGGCATTTGTGCTTTCAGTGGTAGGCGACGCTCCCGTCGACAGCGAGGCGCCAGTGGTGACTTCGTATCTCTGGATTTGCCGGCTCAGTCTTCGAAGATACTCATAGAGGTAGGGTTTGCGTACGTGTGTTCATAGGGATGAGTGTGCGTGCGTTGTGAGTGTCTTAGTTGTACTGTGTAATCTCAAAAAAAAAAAAAAAAAAAAAGGACTGAGCATGACAGCATCCATGGAGACATATTGACATGATATCTTTGGTAAAATGGCTCAGCAATTCAAGATTCCAGATGTTAAACGTCACAAGAAAGAATCATTTGCGCCTCAGAAAAATCGTTTACAGCAAAAGAGACCACCGACACTTTAATTGGTATAGTAGTTCGGTACACTGCTGAAACATGTTTGTATCAGCAGTAACGAACAATAAGATAAAAGGATTCAAGCAAAATGACAGAATCTGTAGAGATATTGCCACATGATACCTTTTGTAAAATTATTCAGCCATTCATCATTTGAAGTAAATCGAGTGAGCAATTGTACAAACTATATGGTACACGAGGTCGTTGGCACACAGTTCACTGGTAAACTGCTCTAATCAACAACAAACGTGCGACTCAAACTGTTACGCATAGATTTCAAGGATTTAACCATATTTTAACATACCCTCAAATTCACGCGGCAAGATTCACGCCACCTCCAAATACAAATTGGACAAAACATGCCACTTAATACGCATAGTTATTTATAACGGCACAAATATTAACTTACTGTCTCAAATATTACAACAAGAAAAAGAAGAACGTTTATTAATATGGTTTTTTGCTTGCTAGCATCTTCAGGACTCGCATCACAATCCACAGCAGAGCACTAAGATGCATCAAACTTTGGAACCAGAGAACTCTACACACAAGGCGGCGCGACTCACGCAAGAAAAAAAGGCGGCGGCGACTCCTCTCGGAAGGCTTTGTGGCCGGCCCCCTCGCCTCCGGCGGCCTTGCCGTCGGCGGAGGAGGGAGGCCCGGCATCGAGGCGTCCTGTCTACTCCTAGTTTCAGGTAGTTAGGTTTTCTCGCGGTGGTTGCTTTTGGCGGCGGCCGTGATGGTTGTTAGGGTTAGGGTTCCTTCAGTGGTCCGGTCGAGGGAGGCGGCGGCAGCGTGTGACGTCGGCAAATTCATCGGCATGGAGCAATGGAGGATGAGATGTCTCAACGGTGGTGGCGAGGCGAAGGCGTCATCATCGATGGAGAATAAGGTACTTCGGCCCCTCCTTTGTTTTGCTATGGTTCTTTTTGACCATGGCTGTGGGCTAGTGAGATTTTGGTTTCCGGTGACATCTTTCTGGATGTTTCTTGGATTTGTGTTTTCCCACGGCGAATCTGATGAACAAGGCGACGATGAGTTCAACAACAGGCTCGACGACGACAAGTTTATCGTATTTACGTGTGGAAGGTTAGCAGTCTATCCTTTTTTTGCGAAAGGGATGGATTCTAGTTTTCCCCCGTCAGAGATGAGGATGGCGGTGGTGGATGGTGAGATGGCCGTGTTCGTTCAGATCGGAGTTCTCTTCCGTGGCATATCCGTCTGGGATGGTGATCCTAGATGGTGGAATTTATGGCTCTTTCAAGGTTTCTTGTCTCCCATCAGTGGAGTTGGAGTTGTTCCAGGTGTTCATGTAATTCGGGGATGTAATATACTTTAATATCAATGGAATTCCCTTTTCGCAAAAAAAAAAGAGAACTCTACACACATGTTTCCTAGTGGCACATCAATACACTGCCCATCTTCACCAGCCCATCCTCAACAGCCTCGCTCTCCTGCAAATCCTCATCATCCTCGTCTTCCTCTTCCAATTCCTCCATTAAATCCTCCGTCTCCACAGCATCTGCAAAAATAGTGCCCATCTCGCCAAACCCAATTAATTCTTTGTTGGTCACGGAATGTTCTCCACAAGCCATGTCCAGAAAATCTCTGCTCTGCCCACGGTAAAATCTTGAAGATGGATGGATGATTTTGGCCCCATCATACTCACAATGGAAGCAGCGACCTTTCCTCGAAAGCAAAACAGGGCAAAGAAGGCGTCATTACCAGACACATAAATAACATAAATGCTAATCTAAAAACTGGCGAAACTATAAACCAGCTTTACCCAGGAATGAAGAATCAACTGAAGACAGAGGTCATGCATTCGAAATAACACTACTAACATGCAGCACTTTATGATTGCATGCTACTGCATGTAACACTAATGGGGGTTGCCAAGGTTCACCTGATTCAACTAATACTTGGGAACTAAATGCCACTAGTGGCCCTGTTGTTGATGCACCAAAAACTGTACATGCTAATTCTGAGATACATCTACTTTGAAACCAGGTCATAGATCCAAACTTTTCCCCACAATAAGACTGGAAGGTTTCCCTGCTGCCAACACTTAAGTGCCGGAGTACAACGGAAGGATGGAGGCTCCGAAACGCAAGGTATGGTAACAATAGTTATGACAATTCCATAACATCACTCAAACTGAATTTAGCAATAGGTTCTTTATGCTAAAAACCTATGATATTTAATCACATACGGCAATAAAGTTCAGTGGAAATATAGGTTACGCACTATTGTCATTCATAAACTGCAGAGAAAGCTGAAGCATTAGTTTATCAAACAGTTTCCTAAACCGAATTATTTTATTTTTTGTGGGATACTCATTGCTTTTCAAGGTGTGCCAATCTTGTGGTGCACAACCCAGGTCATGGTTCTGCATGCTAAATAGACAGCCATACCACTCAATTAAGGCGTAACAAAGAAGAAAGAATCTAATGCGGTACGTTGCAAGAGCATACCAGAAAATTCTGTTGACTCTGATACCGGGCACATAAATGGTGCAACCTCCATGTTCTCATGGTCATTGCTACACTCGATGAATAAGAGCTTGGGAGCTGCATCTGCATGATGTGAGCCTCTCCGTACCACCCAGACGTTGATATGGGAGAACGGGTATCCTTTGTGGTTATGGAAGTAACCGAAGCTGCCATCCTCGGGTATCTCAGAGTTCACCCCACAGACAGCATGAATTTCGTACTCATGTTCATCTCCCTGCAATTCATGGAGTCAACTGGTTACATAGAATAGACCATAAATGTTAGTGCTAGAACAGTAGTGCGCAAGAGCAGCAAAGAAAGATAAGAGGAAATGAACTTGCCTTCATCTTTGCAAATTCCTGCAATGCAGTTTCAACCCTTTTGCGAATCAATCTCTGATGGGACTCAAATTCTTTCAATCTGACTGAGATCTGTGGCGTCGGCTTCTTAACTTTCCCTACAGGCTTGCTAGCTGGATGATTTTCTGAGAGAACCTTAGAGATGGTCTGGACATCGCCGGGGTAGAGACGCTTATCCTTGAGCAGCGGCTCCAACATCGTCTTTGCCGCCTGCGGGAACGAAGCTGCAAAGTACGCTAGTGTAATAGGAGTGGGGTGAAACGCCGCGGTAGCAGCAGATTTGAAGGCATCATAACACTTGACAACGGGTTCAGCAGAGTATCCCAACTGGCCTGACCGGTGTGAAACAAGTATGAGATCACAGGAGAGTAGTGCAGACAAAATGTCACTCTCACTCGTACCAGAATGAGGATTAATGGCCTGGCAGAAGGCAACAAGGCCATCGAGGGAACGGAGCTCAACGAGGGCGAGTCTCTCCTTGCGGATCATGTCCACTTCAAGCTCCAGCTGCGTGGGAAATGCTGTCTCATACCAGATGGTGTTTAGAAGGATGTTAGAAACAGGGTCAAAGGGGCCATAGCAGTGGCCAGCCATCAAGAGGGCCCTGTGAAGGCGGGAGCGCAAGAGAATAGTTGGCATGCGGGAGATTGCCTCAAGGTAAAACCCATGGATCTTATCAAGTACTCCCTCCGTTCGCGTTTTGATGTCGCTCCCGACAGGAAAAAGAACTAGAAATGAACTGGCTGGAGCTGTCGGAACGTCAACAAAAGAAAAACGGAGGGAGTAGCACCCTACGCATGGAGAGTTTGTGGTTAGCACCAAGAGGCCACGTCCTTGCCAAACTGAGTTTGCGAACCCTGTCTAAGATGGGTCGTTCCAGAGGGTTTGTTTGGTGCAGCTCACGCTTCAAGCATATCTCAGAGATGCCCCCCACTGCAGAGTTGCTGAGGCAGCCATGTGGATCCAGGGGCTGCTGCAGGAGGGTGTGGAACTCTTCCATACGGGAAGCCAGAGCAATGGTACTAGACACAAGTTTGTCGGGCTGCGGACACATTGCAGCACGGGCGGCACAGGCGAGAGCAATCTTGGTGGTAGGGTGATCAGTGGTGAAGGCGTGCCATGCACGAACCTCCTGGATGATTTGCACTGCCGATACAAGATCACCACCAGTGTGGGCCAGGTAGAACAGGGCGTCCCGAGTGTGAAGGTAGCGGAAGAAGCTAGTAAGAAAAGTGACGAGGCCTTGAAGCGATCGAGCAACAATGCTCTTGTCACCCGTGGAAATCAAGGATATCTCATCCTCCAGGGACAGCCTCGCCACTTTCATCTCGATGTATTCCGTCGACTTGCTGCTGGTGCCAGGTTGCGACCTCTTCCTCTTCTCCCCACCCTCTCGTTGCTCCTGCCGGTTCGCCTCCTCCTCATCAGGCGAGACCCCATAGAAGAAGGTGTTGAGTATGATGTTTGAGAGCGGGTCGAGGAAGCCGAAGCAGAGGCCGACCTCGCGGACTCGCGGAATTAGCGACGGCGGCAGCCGACGGAGTGCCTCCACGTAGTGCGAACGGATGATACCCATCAACCGCGACTCATAGTCGGCATCGCGGCGTGGTTGGCCGGGCACCAGGTCGCCGCCGGGGACAGCGACGCCCATCTCTCGTCCTTGGATTGGGGACGACGACGAGAAGAGATAGGATTGGGGATTTTTCCGCGTCCTTTTCTTCAGGTTTTCACTGGGCTCTTCGCAAAAAAAAAAAGGGTTTTCACTGGGCTGGCTGGGCCAATTTGGACCGTACGTTTGGGCTTCTGACCAGCCTTTTGCTCTAAAGCCGAAAGGATACGTGGATACTATATGTAAGGCGGGCTATAGTTAACCTTTGATAGATCATGCGATTCGTGCGGACTAGATGAACGCGTGAGATTTAATCTGGTAAAGAGGGGAGGAACCAGAAACTGACACGTGTCGCCTTCCTATTGGGACGGTGGGAAGGAGGAGAAATAGAACCGGTTTTCAAATTTCAAACGCATTTTTCTCCCAAACCATAAGTCCGTTTTCGAATCCGTTTGAAGCATGATCTTGTTTAGAATTATGCTACAAAATGAGATCCAATATGAATATTTTTTGAAATTTTTTAAAATTTGAATTTTTCGTCAACATTTCGAATTGTACCATGTCTACATTTCGTTTTCACTGTGTCAACATTTTTTATGTGCTCTGTCAACATTTTTGGCGAAAATGTTGACTCTGTTGTTTGAAAATATTGACATAGGCTTTCGAAAATGTTGAAATTGTTGTTTGAAAATGTTGACGGTTAGTCGGTAAACTAAGTTGCTTTAAGTGGACCAAATTTGATGAGTTATTAGGCTGACCTATAACTTGAATTTTGTAAGACGACCTATACATAAGATGTCCCGTATTAATATTCCAACGACGTTGCTGCCGTGCAGCGTGCTTCAAAACCACCAGAGCCATCGTTCCTGGTTAATTAGGACCAATGCTTATTTCCCTCTCCAAAAAGAAGTGTTCGGATTTCAGAAATTAGATTCACATTCCTTCTCTTTTTCCCTGTGATTAATGTTTTTTTATCAGCGGTGACAAATAACTAGGAACAAAAAGTATCACGTTGAAAAGGATTCAAGCACAATTGACAAAATTTGTGGAGACGTTGACATATGATATCTTTGGTAAAATAACTCAGTGATTCATGATTCAAAGTAAATAGTGTTTCATTCAAGTACAAAGGATACTAAAAATTGGGGCATTTGCACCTTCAGAACTGTAAGTTTACAGCAAAGCAGATCTGATTTATCCTATCGGGAACACGAGACCATTGACACTTCGTTCATTGGTACACTTGACACTTTGTTCATTGGTACACTGCTCTCATCAGAGCCAACAATCACGCTCACAAAAATTTATCCATCGCACTGTCCTCTATGCTTTCTCCCCTGGTTTATGGTCTGGGATTTTCAAAACACCACTATCAATCATCGGCTGCAGCTCAGATTTTGCTATATCCCTCACCTTGGAACTCGGGGATTCCAGGAAAGCTGAAACAACCTTAGAACTGCAATAACCATGACGCCAATAATACTCGTTAGATATATCCAATAATATCACGCAACTAAAATCAGAAGATGCTAAATGAAGCAGACGAAAAAAGTATACAAAATAGATTGCAAGTTTGCAACCAAAAATGAAAATTAATCAAAAGTTTAGCATGATTACACAAACATAACGCACCAACATGAATTTTGGAAGCACCAGCACGTTGAGCAGTAGAAACAAAATACCTGTATCCATGGGCCCATATCTTGCACTTCCCTTTAAGAGCCTTTTTCCAGAGAGTGACAGCAAATGCAGGACAGTCAATTATTAGTCTTCTGATTACGCGGCTAGAATGCAAGTTCTCAAAGGCATGTTCAATATCTTCCGTCTTTGGTTGCGCAGCATCAGAAGCTATAGCGTCATGCAACATCTGGATCCTATTACTGATGCTATCCAAAACATTGTCTTTTCCACCAACAGCAACCTTCAGATTTGCCATTGGCATAATGGAATTTTGTGTTAGAAAATTCAAGAATAATATATAATCATGAAAGTATTGAATAGTCAAGAGCTTAGACAAGGACAACAAAAGAATGGATAGTTTGTATGGAGCATTCTGTACACCGATATATTATCACTGATAGTTTGTATGGAGCATTCTGGACACAAGTTTGTCGGGCTGCGGAAACATTGCAGCACGGGCGGCACAGGCGAGAGCAATCTTGGCGGTAGGGTGATCGGTGGTGAAGGCGTGCCATGCACGAACCTCCTGGATGATTTGCACTGCCGATACAAGATCACCACCAGTGTGGGCCAGGTAGAACAGGGCGTCCCGGGTGTCAAGGTAGCGGAAGAAGCTAGTGAGGAAAGTGTTGAGGCCTTGAAGCGATCGAGCAACAATGCTCTTGTCACCCGTGGAAATCAAGGATATCTCATCCTCCAGGGACAGCCTCGCCACTTTCATCTCGATGTATTCCGTCGACTTGCTGCTGGTGCCAGGTTGCGATCTCTTCCTCTTCTCCCCACCCGCTCGTTGCTCCTGCCGGTTCGCCTCTTTCTCATCAGGCGAGACCCCATAGAAGAAGGTGTTGAGTATGATGTTTGAGAGCGGGTCGAGGAAGCCGAAGCAGAGGCCGACCTCGCGGACTCGCGGAATTAGCGACGGCGGCAGCCGACGGAGTGCCTCCACGTAGTGCGAACGGATGATACCCATCAACCGCGACTTGTTATGGTCGGCATCGCGGCGTGGTTGGTCGGGCACCAGGTCGCCGCCGGGGACAGCGACGCCCATCTCTCGTCCTTGGATTGGGGACGACGACGATAAGAGATAGGATTGGGGATTCTTCCGCGTCCTTTTCTTCAGGTTTTCACTGGGCTGGCTGGGCCAATTTGGACCGTACGTTTGGGCTTCTGACCAGCCTTTTTTTTGCTCTAAAGCCGAAAGGAGTACTAATATTCCAACGACGTTGCTGCCGTGCAGCGTGCTTCAAAACCACCAGAGCGCCATCGTTCCTGGTTAATTAGGACCAATGCTTATTTCCCTCTCGAAAAAGAAGTGTTCGGATTTCAGAAGTTAGATTCACATTCCTTCTCTTTTTCCCTGTGATTAATGTTTTTTTATCAGCGGTGACGAGTAACTAGGAACGAAAAGTATCACGTTGAAAAGGATTCAAGCAAAATTCGTGGAGACGTTGACCTATGATATCTTTGGTAAAATAACTCAGTGATTCATGATTCAAAGTAAATAGTGTTTCATTTCCATTCAATAAAAAGTGTTTCATTCAAGTACAAAGGATACTAAAAATTGGGGCATTTGCACCTTCGGAACTCTAAGTTTACAGCAAAGCAGATCTGATTTATCCTATCGGGAACACGAGACCATTGACACTTTGTTCATTGGTACACTTGACACTTTGTTCATTGGTACACTGCTCTCATCAGAGCCAACAATCACGCTCACAAAAATTTATCCATCGCACAAGATTGGATGTCCTCTATGCTTTCTCCCCTGGTTTATGGTCTGGGATTTTCAAAACACCACTATCAATCATCGGCTGCAGCTCAGATTTTGCTACATCCCTCACCTTGGAACTCGGGGATTCCAGGAAAGCTGAAACAACCTTAGAACTGCAATAACCATGACGTCAATAATACTCGTTAGATATATCCAATTATTAATATCACGCAACTAAAATCAGAAGATGCTAAATGAAGCAGATTGCAAGTTTCCAATCAACAAAGGGAAACTGACAAAAAAAGTATACAACTAGATTGCAATGAAGCACCAGCAGTTGAGCAGTAAAAACAAGATACCTGTATCCATGGGCCCATATCTTGCACTTCCCTTTAAGAGCCTTTTTCCAGAGAGTGACAGCAAATGCAGGACAGTCAATTATTAGTCTTCTGATTACGCGGCTAGAATGGAAGTTCTCGAAGGCATGTTCAATATCTTCCGTCTTTGGTTGCGCAGCATCAGAAGCTATAGCGTCATGCAACATCTGGATCCTACTACTGATGCTATCCAAAACATTGTCTTTTCCACCAACAGCAACCTTCAGGTTTGCCATTGGCATAATGGAATTTTGTGTTAGAAAATTCAAGAATAATATATAATCATGAAAGTTTTGAATAGTCAAGAGCTTAGACCAGGACAACAAAACAATGGATAGATTGTATGGAGCATTCTGTACACCGATATATTATCACTTGTATAAACTAGTAAAACGCCCATTATCATCCCAAGAATAGACAATGGACAAATGAGATTACCTCATACAGTAAATCTTTGCCAAAATTTGTTCGAAGTAACTCTCCAACATTTTCAATGCAAGACTGGACGAGAGACTGCAAAATAAACAAAGAAAGAATAATCAGGAAATCCTCATTTTCATCTAATGCTAAGGCCGTTAGCAACCTCCAAGACTTGTTCTGTGAGAAGGCATTTGCTTTTAATACTACCACTAGCAATATGCTGCCAGTGCAATATAACAACCTTGTATCCAAGTGATTGTGATAGCAAGAAAAGATAGAAAATAGCCATCGCAACTGGTAACTTCGGAAACAACTTATTTGTTGGGATAGAAAATAACCAGGCATAAAAAATGGACAAACAGGCAATATAGCAGATCGCACAGAAAATAGCTATTTCACTTATTTTGCCTTTCCTTTCTTTAGCAAGGACAAATGTAGTACTCCACAAAACAACACTTTTCATGCTTGAGATAAAGGGTATTGGGTATAAATAAATGGGCATAAAGCTGTGTATGCTGCCAATTATAGGTTCTACCAAACCCTTGTTGCAAGGTTTAATGTACTTCTTGAGAGTAGGAAAAAGGCGTGTGTTGCTATTATCACTACAGCTGTATAAATGGAATATGAATAATGGTATGAGCTCACCTCGGCAAGGTCACTTTTGATCAACAATTCATGCCTTCTTTGGGATGGATCCTTTTTGCTGTCCGAAGCAATTTGAGTGCCCTCCAAATGCTCTTTATCAGCTGCGGCATCCACTTTATTTTCTGAGGTAACTTCAGTAACATTCCCCGTTGCCTCACCCTGAACCAGAAAAAAGGGAAATTTTTTATCAAGTTCTTCGTGTAATATTTAAATCAGATACTAGAGTGGCTAACTTGCCTCTCTTGACACAATACAAGGCACACTGTAGCTCAGACAAGCCAGATCAGTTGGAGGCAGATAGCGTGAGCAAAGAGGATGAAGCAGTTGCAGCAAAGGACGTCTCCCATTCTGTTACAAGGAGATCCATTGGTTATTATCTTATGTGCACTAAATTTTTAGAAGAAAAAATTTATAAGAAACATTTTCCCTTTTACCTTATCGAAAATAAGTTGGTTTAAATGCTTTGCCAACTCTTGAATCACAATCTACAAAGCCAAAAGGTTTAGTGTTGCCATTTCTGACAGCTTTATACAGCAGCAACAATGCTAACAGCAAGTAAATCACTGCTGCTAACTAACCTTAGAAACAAGCTTTGTGTCATCAACAATGGAAAGAATGCAAGCAAGGAACTGGAGAAAAGGAAAATGTGTCAGTGGAGGACTGAGGATAAATCCAGTATCACATGGCAGTATGAAATGAATTACTATGTAGTCACTTTATAAGTAAAAAGTTATACAACATTGAATTGACAAATTGTCCTATCTAAGCACCAAAAGGACGTAAATATAGACATTACTTACAAGACATCCAAAATCATTCAGAGCAAGCTTCATAACGTGCCCCTTCAAACTTTTAATAATCTTCTTCCTATCCTGAAGTTCATGATAAATTGATCAATATATCTGAAGATGAAGGATAAATAAAATAAAGGGAAATAAATATACAGAAGTGCAATTAAATTTGCATAACTACAAGTACAACAAGTTTACCAAAAATCAAGATAAATAAAAGGCAAAAGTGGATTAATATCAAGTTATTATCCGGCTATTGTACTTAAGGTATAATGAGAATTCGTTAAAAAGGGGCTAGTGAATCAGGTACCTTTGCACTGCCATGCCTGAGGCAACTGATGGCTATTTTTAATGCTTCCCGTGTGTGCATTATCCGAACTATAAGTGGTTCTGACAATCTTTTCTTCTTAGCTTTTGTTTTCTTTGGTAGTTCAGTGGCAACTGACGATTCATCAACATCAATGACAGTTGATCCTTCAGTAAGAAGGGGAATTAGTTGACGAATCACGTCGGAGGCTGAGGTCTACAAAAGCATGCATATGTGCATGTATTAGCGTGTGATAAAGCGAAGAATCACTTCACTAAAAGGGATGGTAGATTAAACATAGGTCAAACACATAGAACAATCTTACCTTATCAGCGATTGTGAAATACTCCAATATGGCTGTGTGTACTATGGAGTACTCAACAATACCTTTTTCCAAGATAGCCTGAATCACAATAGTCATATGATGCAGGACAGATGATTTATGCAATCCAAGCTTGGATATTGTGTCCAACAAACTGAAAAATGAGTTGAACATTAGGGGTTTGCAGTACTGTACAGAAGCAACCGGCTGTTTTATGTAAAGAGAAAGATCTGTAAGGATAACTACAATTTCAACTTCGCCCCTTGAAGTTTAAAAAATTCATGCTACCACAGAGAGTGAGGGGTTAAACTCCAGTATCACACCCACTGGTGAAAACGTGTATCAAAAAATTAAAGGGAGCACATGGAATTCAAAATACACGACGAGACAGTATGTTGCATTAACCTGTGGGACTTCTGTTCGGTCAAGCCCTTGAACAACTGAAGCTCGGTAGAGTACAGCTCCAGTAACAATTGTCTTCTCTGAGGCTGTGTTGCCCGCTGAAATGCATAGTCAACGACTGCAAGAACGAAAATATTTAGATATGCGGTTTTCTATTACTTTATTGCTTCTGCATGATAAGTGCATACAAAAAGAAACTCTTGCCATTACTGGATTGGCAAATCACAATAGAAACAGCAAGTTTTAAGATAAAAAACAAAATAGAATTACCTGCAGCCCCTATGGTATGGCGCAGAAGTTTGGCAACTTTACCATGAAGAGAAGATATGAACAAGGCAAATTGCTTTTTTGTTGCTGCAACCACAAAGAAGAGCTATGTCAACGAGTTTAATGGCAAACATAGTGCAAAATTCTAAGAGTTGCATACGACCCCAATATAAAGTTAAAGAGAAAGTTACCAAGTTTTATGAGCTTCTTTACAAGGAAAACAGCATATTTTTTGCGAGAAAGGATGAGCATATGCGGCTGCAGAGCATCAAATATAGCATCCCTCTCAGACTGTGAGCACCACTTCACACATGTCTGCCAACAGAAACAGAGACAATCAAAACTTGGAAAAATGCAGAGCATGAAGGTTGATTTGTTCATATGTTCAGCTTACTTGAAGAACACGCGCAGTCACATGGGATCCAGCAATATCCAGATATTTCCCATCCATTTTATGGAGAGCCTCACTTACTATTCTGAATAGTTATTGATTCGGTCAACATAAGAACATGGGCAGAATGCACAAAACTTTGATACTAATGTCTAAAATACTTACTTGGACCTATCTTCTTTGCTCACACTGTGACATCTCATCTTTTCCCACAGCTTTGTTAGCTCCTGTTGATATCCAGATATGATCATCAGTAAAATGAAATTGGGTTGGCCTAAGTAACAGCTGACTGTAAAGCGGTATTGTGTTCAGTGCATAGTTTTAAAGGCGCCTAGTCGTCCTGAGGCATTGGAAGTGCGCCCATGCGCCTAAGCGACGCCTAGTCGCCAAGGCGACACTACAAGGCCAAGGCGTCCCAAGGCGTTGGAGGTGCGTCCAGACGCCTAGGCGGCGCCTTAAAAACACTGGTTCAGTGGTCATCAATAATTAGGATCGACATTGGTTATGTTGCAACATCCCAATTCAATAACGAATATCAAGTTTAGGCATAACACGTTCATGGATATGTAAATACATAGATGTCTAGGTGATGAGATAAACTCTGGACAACATCTCGGCAATGGATGGATACAGAAGCTACGTCATATTTTTGCAGGGAAGAGTTACGACTAGAATCATGATCCGACATTAGAGAAGCAGCACAAAAAGTACCTTCTCGAGGGTGTAATTCTGCTTCCTCCTCATCTTCCTGGACTCTGACAGTTCCTGCAACCAATCGCACCAACCAATGTCAGCTCAAACTCAAGTTAAAGGCCTGAATCGAAGCCCCAGATCCTACGATTCTAGGCAAAATAAGCCACGCGGCGGTACCTTGGCCGCCAGGCGCTTCTCCCTAGGCGTAACGGGCTGCTTCTTCGCGACGGCCTCACCGGCGAAGCCATGCGCCCCCTGAGCGACGGGGCGCTTCTTACCCTTCGTGCCGGCCCCTCCATGCGGCTTCTTGGCCTTCACCTCCGCGTGCTCGCGCTTGCGCTTCCTCGGACTCAGGACGTCACCGCCGCCGCTGGCCATGGCGCGCCGCTGGCTGGTCTGAGGCGAATGGGGAATCGAAGGAGAAGGGTTTTTACTCGAACCCGATATGCTCCGCTCTAGGGTTTAATACGCCGTGCCCATGGGCCAGGCTCCTGAGCCCGCGTAATGCTCAGCTCGCATAGCTACACGGCCGAGAGATGAGGCCCATGTGGCGGCGATATTTCCAGAAGCTTTACTTGGGCCGAGCCCAGATTTGGACTGACCGGTCAAAATACGCAGCGGCAGTTGCGTCAATGCACCGAGGGCGGGAGAATTGAGGGTTCCCGCGGCTGGCAGAGCCGTCCTGCCGCCAACCCGATCTGCGCGGATCTGCTCGTGCCAGCAAGACAGCAAACAGCGACACGGGCTGTGGGCTCCGCGCCGGTGTTTTGTGCGCGGAGCCGCGCAGCGAGACGGGCGGCTTTTTTCTTTTTGGGTTCTAGTGTTGTCGGTCTGGCCTGATCCGGTGCGGTGCGGTCGCGCGTGAGTGAGCTTGTGCGAGCCAACGGTCGCGGCGTCTGGGTCGCACGCGCTTGAAGAGTGAGAGGGAGTGAGGTGGAGGGGGGGAGCGCTGAAGTGCCGCCGCCGCCCCTGCCCAAACGTACTTCACCAATGCTATCCCTCCGTTCCAAAATAGTTGTCACCAGACATCATATTTGACTCTTCGTCTTATTCAAAAAAATTATTTAAATATAAAAACAAATATGTCATGATTAAAATATATTAATAATAAAACAAATTGTAAAAAAATAAATAAAATTTACGTAAAAAATTTGAATAAGACGAGCAGTCAAAAAAGTCAACAGCTACATCTATTTTAGGACAGAGGGAGTAGTTTAGTTTGCGGCTGATTTGCTTGGAAAGCAAGATTTTGTTTGAACTGCTATTTTTATTGGACTTTGGGAGATGTTTTGAAATTTGGGTGTAAGATATTTGATGGATTAACTCTCAATTGTTGACCCTGGAGATGTTTTGAAGTTTGGACATATAATATGTGAATTATGCTTTGTACTATCAAAGAAACTGACGTATACTTTCTCTACGAGAAATTAATGAATTGATTTCCTATGCAAGGAAAAACCAAATTCCATTCTAAAACATGTTGAATATAGTTAAATGGATCCTTACTTCTAAAGTCTTCCAAATCAGAGTCTTATGAAAAGAAAGTACTACTTCATGATGAGTATCCAAAGTTGCTCGCGTCCCCTTCCCCTGCTACAGTACAGAGAAGGCGAACGCGAGGCGACACCGATTCCAGCGGCGGCTCCGCTCGATTTCCCCTTCCTCCAGCGGCCCCGCGGGGTTTCGGAGGGCCGGGAAATCGGTGGGGCTGCCGTCCGGCTACTCTCTAGCTACTGTATAGTTAGTAGTCTAGTTTTCCTCGAGCTAGGGTTAGGGTTGACGGTGTCGTCGTCTTCCATGGCGACGGCGGCCGTCTTTTGCTTCTCCCTCGACGGATCTGGTGGTGTCGTCGTCATAGGCGGCGGCTTCTTTTCCAGTGAGGTCCCGTGGAGCTTCTCTGCCTTCCTTCCTCTTGCGATTGGGGGGATGGGCTTTTTGTTCCTCTCGCCGGTGACGCTGGCGATGGTGGATGTTGATGCCGGGTGGTTGCCGTTATGTGTTGGCGGCGAAGCCTCGGTTCTTTGGCTGTTCCGGTCGGCGTCGGTGGCGGCGACCGTGGACTTCTTTTCCTCTTCCTCCTTCGACGCGGTGGCGGCCGATGTTCTTTCAGCTCTTGCAGATGCGTGCTGGTGTATCCGGGCGCTGAATCTTGCGGCAAATCCAAGCTTGGAGTCACCGACGATGGAGAGAGGTGGACAGTTCGCCGGCGGCGTGTTCGCCGGAGTGTTGGGATGCCTCTGGAAGTTGGAAAAGGACTTTGTTGTAATTTTCTTTCTTTTCAGGGGTGTTTCTGTAAAAGGCGGGTTGTTCTGTGCTCTGTTTTAATATAAGTTCCCCCTTTCCGCAAAAAAAAAAAGTACTACTTCATGGAGTAGGATCTAGCCCTAGTCCCAAATTACCCTTGTCCCGTCTAGGGATGGCAACAGGTACAAATCCATCGGGTTTCCCCTCCTCAGACCCTTATCCTTTAAAAAAATCTTCATCCGCTGGATAACCCAAGTAATGTCACGGGTAGAGTTTTCCACCTATACCCATACCCGGCGGATAAAATATACCCATCGGGTACCCATACCCGCCAACCATCTCGAAATTTTAGCAGCATAACAGCAGTAAATATGTATATCCAAGATTAATTCTAAAAGTGACATAACAGAAAAACAGCACAAACATATTTAGCAATTCAGCAGCATCACCATTCATCACTTAACATCAAGTACTACCACGAGTCTAGTACATGATTAGAAGTTTAAACTAAATCATCAAGTCATGGACCGGGTATCCATGGGTGGCGGGTTCGGGTTCTGCTAAACCGCATCCTTACCCGGTCTACCCGATGGGTAATCCTTTTGTGGGCTTTCTGTCCGGGTCTTTATAGGCATATAAATAGGAGTTCCCTAATAGGAGAAAAATCCGTCAGGTCGCGGGTAATGGGTACCCGTTGCCATCCCTAGTCCCGTCACTAGAGCTGCTGCACGAGCCGTGAGTGATGTACAAATACGGCCCAATTTTTTCCCCTTTCCCTCCATGGTTTTCTGTTTCCCTCCAGAGGCGCGCCCCTCTTCCCTCCATTTTGAGATCAAAACCTGATCCCCTCCCTTTTTCTTTGTGTCCCCTCCATCATCCCATCCCATCACACCGCTTCCCTCCACTCGACGCTTCTCCCGCTCCTAACCCCTAGTCCCCTGCACTCGCGCCGCCGCCGCCGCCGCAGCCCCTAGCGGCTAGATCCGGGCAGCGGAGATCCTCCTCCCACGGATCGAGCTGCTCCCGCCTCCCGATCCGCGGCGAGGCGTGGGAACCGTGGAGCGCCGGGGCTGCTCGAGCTCGGAGGTAGAGGAAGGGTGTTGTTCCGCGGTGGTAGATCCGCCGATCATGGCGCCGGAGATGGACTCCTCGGTAGAGAAGGTGAGCTCCGATCCGTGGTTTTCTCGCTCGATCTGTGGTCCGAATGGTGGTTCCGGGTCTGAATCGGTTATTTTTCGTGTCGCAGCAGGGGAGCGGGTCGCTGGATCCGGACGAGCGCCCGGCGGCCGGCGAGCCCAAGGCCTGCACCGAGTGCCACACCACCAAGACGCCGCTCTGGCGCGGCGGCCCCTGCGGCCCCATGGTGAGTCCCGATCCGTCCCCTGATCTCGTTCCGCGGAACCCTAGTGCCGTGCTGGGCCCGCCTCCGTTCCCGATCTGTGCGTTTTTGGCTGATCTGCTCCGATCTGTGTGTTACAGTCGCTGTGCAACGCGTGCGGGATCCGGTACCGCAAGAAGAGACGGGAGGCGCTCGGCCTGGACCCCAATAAGAGCGGCGCCGACCAGCAGCAGCAGCAGCAGCAAAGGAAGAAGAAGGCCAAGCGGGAGAAGGAGAGGGAAGAGGAGGGGGAGGTGACCGTTGAGCTCCGCACCGTGGGCTTCGGCAAGGAGGTGGTGCTCAAGCAGCGGCGGCGGATGCGGCGGAGGAGACGCCTCGGCGAGGAGGAGGAGCGCGCGGCCATCCTGCTTATGGCCCTCTCCTCCGGCGTCGTCTACGCCTGACCCCACCCACCAACGAAGAGATCAGAGGAAGATTTGCTTGACATGCATGCTCAGAGAGACGCGTCTCTCTCTACCGTTTTTCCCTGGCACTACTATGCGTAGTTTTTTCCGGCTAATTAGTTCGATCAAAGCAGGAGGAGCGAGTTAATAATGACGTAGTAGCTGTTCTTCGTGTCACTGTTACTGCTGTTGCCTAGTAGACTAGTAGTAGTGTGATGTTTACTGGTAGTAGTGTGTTAGTAGCGTGTGTAACCTTGCGATGTAAGAAGAGGTTTATGATCATCCATCCATCAAATCCGTTCTTGCAAGAGAGCAGTTGTAGCTCCATGATCTGTGCCTGTGCATCTGCTGAAATGGTGGCCGCAAATGCCGGTTTTGATGCTCCAGCTCCTGCTCCTTCATCCCGTCAGTGGCCACTGGCGATGACGCCATGGTTGTTTCTGATGTCTGCAGGGGTGGCTGTTTCTGCGTCATACTAGTTGACCTGCTGATGATGATCTGATGTATGCTTGGTTGTTTTTACTTTGCATCTGAACTGCTGATTTTGCTGAGAAAGTGAGAAAGGTACAGTCCTGGAGCTGCCACATCGTTCCACTTCAGGCATGGTAAGTGTTGGAATATTCAACAGCGCCGCATCCATCCCTTCATTGCTTGAAATGGAAAAGGCAGCCACGAACTTTGTTACTGCTTCCTCACCAGGAATGGATGCTGAGTGATGCTGCTGGGCTGGAAAGGTTCTTGAGGTTTTTCCTCTTCTGGAGGGTGCATAATGCTCCTGGGACCTTGTGATTGATGCGTCTGTCTTTGGATGAAGGAATTGATGTAAACTAACAATAATACACGGGCTTGTGTCCTGCCTGTGGGTATCTTGTGATCCTGGTTGTTGGGTTGTTCCGTTTTGTTTTGTTGTTGCAAAAGCCCGCGATTTTTGTTCTCCGTTGGTTTGTTTTGGTTGGCTCCTTCGGACAACACTCTCATTCATTCCTAGTCTACTTCTTGCATTACAAGGGGGCGTGGCAGAGTTTCATTTTATGCTAGGCTCAAGCAATGTGGTCAGAATGTTTGTACTTTTATGCGCTGGGCCATAGTAGCTTGGTTCTGCTTTGCCGTTTTCTCGCTTTTCGGTACGGAGCACTGGGCTAAATGGTCATGGAATGCTTCTTTTGCACAACATCAGCAACACTGCAAGAACTCAAATAACTTTCTCAAAGTAAGAATCGCCAAAAGAAGCACAATGCTGTGGCTTGGTATTGTTTTTGACTCTAACGTTCATAACGCTCTTAGTTAAATGTTGATTTTTATATCTTCTAATTAAGGGTAGATACAACTGTTATAAAGTACAAGTTAAAAAAAAAAAGCTGTAACCACAATAGCAGTGGCTCACATTGTAGTACATATATAGCTCCAAGACCCAACAAATTTTCCTTTTGCGGCCCACCCTAGCTCTCTACCATAAAAACTCGACCTGCCGGGGGAAGACCGCCCCCGACGGCATTTGCTAAGGAGAAGAGCCTCTCACGCAGGCCGAGAAAACCCCCGAACCCCCTCCCCGATCCTACACAGGGACCCAGCTAGCCGTTGTGAGTTCCGGCGCGAGTCTTTACCATGTGCTTTGAACCGGGGAGGACGAGGGGATTTTTTTGCACCGCAGTGAACAGTGCCATTTTCTGGGTCTGTGCCGTGGCTGGGAATCGAACCTGGGCCGACAGGAGCTAAGCTCCCGGAGCCCTCCGGCTCTGGCCACTCGGGCGTCCCAAGCGTTGGCTAAGGGAGTTTTTTCTTTTGCGAGAACACCTAAGGGAGTTATTATCATGTATAAATGATAAAGGAAGAAATTAGTGGTCAAAACCACAAAGCTTTCCCCCGGTGCATGCGCGTCAGGACAAAGTACATGAAGTGGCTTCGTTAGTTTTCACATCGGCATACTTTCAATGCAAAATGAAATAAAATGGGAAAGCCACGTGCATCGATATTAATGCCGATGCGTTATTTAGCGTTTCTACATTAATGCTTATTCTTCATCTTCTTCCTCGCATCGTCTCCTTCCTTGCGGAGCTTCCATGGCTGGCTAAGCTCTGCGACTTTAAATTTGTATGTGGCAATCATCACTCTCTGCCAATTGATAGATCGTATCAATGATATACATCTTTAGGCTAACAATTTCTACATCTTTGCTCGAATCCAATGTCGTAAAGATGAGGTTAACATGTAAAAGGGTTAGCGTAGTGTTGTTGTTGCCTCCAAAAGAGGTGGCCTAAGATAGCAACTTGCTCTTTTAGACGGTTGCTCTTTTGTAGAGGAATGATGTGGCTAGGTGAAGACTCAAAATGGGCCGGAGGTTCCCCAATTTTCGTCGCGCTGAAAACCGGACGAAGAACAAGGGAGACCGACGAAGAGCAGCAACCAGGCCCGACGGAATCCAGGAACGGGGAGGCGGAGAACAGGCAGCGCGACACACCCCCAAGCGCCCACCGCTCTCTTGCGCAGCGTTTCTCGTCTCCTCGTCCTCGCTCGCTTGCGCTCCCTCAGTGCCTCGCTCAGATCCAAACCCCGTCTTAAAAAGGGCTCAAAGCCGCCGAAACCCTAACCCTAAGCATCCCAATTCCCCAATCCCCTACGCCGCTAAACCCTAGCCCCCCCCCCCTACCCGTCCATCCTCGCCGCCGCCATGGCTGGCTCATCCGGCGGCGCTGCTTCCTCCTCCCGTAGCTTCCCGGAGAACCGGTTCTACTACCCACCCCACGTCCGTCGCCAGCAGCAGCAGCAGCAGCAGCAACAGCAGCGGTTGCAGGGGCAGCGGTCCGCGTCGCCCTCGCTGTCGCCATCACCGTCTCCGCGGTCGACGAGGCAGAAGCCGCCGCCGCCTCAGCCGCCGGCTGCGGCCGCGCCGACGGACATGGACAGCCGGGTGGATTCCGACGACTCCTCATCGACGACGTCGTCCAAGCCGTCGGTGGCGTCCACGGCGACTACGACGACCACTACCGCGGTTGACGTGAATGTGGCTGCGTCGGGCGTTGGGTCAGCGGACGAGGCTGGGAATTTGGAGAGATTTCTTACCTCTACCACGCCCTCGGTTCCGGCGCAGTACTTGCCCAAGGTATTACGAGGCTTACACTTTGCTCTTGGTAGATTGCGGTGTGCTAGTTTTGTGGTAACTCATCGGGTGCTCAATAGGATGGGTATAAAATTATTGTTGTATACCATGGTATCTAGTTTGTCCCCCATTTCATCTTATGATCCAGGTCTTGCGAACGTTGCTGTCAGTGCTAGATGAATCTAGGACGTAGTAGGTAATCTCTGATATGTAGTTGTTGCAGTTGCTGTTGGTTCATGGAAGCAGTCCAGGACTGCATTAGAGAGGCAAGCAAATGATTCTGAAGAATTGCTGCAACCGCGTTTAGAGAAGGCTAAATATTATTAGCGATTGTAGTTTTATATTGAAAGATGAATCTACAATGCTTTGGTATAGGAAGAAATTTGCCAAAACTTTGAATTCAGTTCACCTAGTCCCAGTTGGCTCAGCTCGTAGTCTTTAGAATTGCTTATGCATCACACATTGTCAGTGAACATAGTAAAAGAGCCATACTTCTGATTTGTTCATTACTGCACCTGCCTGCTTGCACAACCTTATACTGTTAAATATAACCTTTGCTTTTAGAAACTTCATAGAAGCATGTGACTCAGGCCATGTGGTTTTATTTGTGCTTCCGTATCATGCATACCTATTACCATATCTGGATGTTGGCTTTGTGTCAACTCTGAATAATGTAACAGATCAGGATTGAAGCAGATTGTTGGATCGTGTAGTGATATTTGTACAATGTTCTGTTTACACATAATGGTTCCATTTTTCTGGTTGAAATTTAATTGAAAAAGATCATATTACTTTTCTGCTACCTGTTTTGTTTTATAATTTTGGTGCTAATTGTTTCGATTTCTCGCAGACAAGGCTAAGGATGTGGAGAGGTGGTGATGCCATGGATTCACGGCCTTATTTCTGTCTTGGAGATTTGTGGGAGTCTTTCAGGGAATGGAGCGCTTATGGCGCTGGTGTTCCCCTGGTTCTAAATGGCAGTGACTCTGTGATTCAGTATTACGTGCCCTATCTTTCTGCTATCCAACTGTATGCGGATCCATCAAGACCTACTTCAAGAAACAGGTAACATCATGTTATTTATATCACAACAAGGTCACGATGTCTAGAAAGTTCCCATTGATTTGAACCTTCACTGCCTCATCCTGTTTATCAGATTAGTTTCAGTTTGCTTCTTTGCTTATGCTTTTATCAATTTAAACTCTGGTGTATTTATCAGAAACATATGTACATTAACTGAGTACCGATAGGATGGCAATGAGTATGCTCTATTTCAAGTTATATGCCAGTAAATAATTAGGATCACATGCTATTTGTCTAAAGCTTGAGTCAGATTGAGTATACTGAAGTTTTCCTTTTTCATGTTTGCTTAGCCACACCCTATTGAGGAAAATTGTCTTATGCATGCTTATGTTTTAAGAACATGATTGCGTGGAAGAATCCTATATGTAACGTTTTTCAGATTTGTTATGTTTTAACCTGCAAGAATGATGAGATGGGACTTGATATCTTAGTATCAATTTATTTTTCTAGAGCATGGCTGCTATTTGCAATGCTAATCTTGTTCTTCTTATGGACATAGAAATAAAAAATGAATGCAGTAGATGAATGAGATGATAGTTACGAGGAGAGACATATATAGTCAACACATAGGGAAAAAAAATGAATGCAGTAGTTGGTTTATTACCATGGTGATGTCTTCGGTAGTGTCTAACTATTTCTAGTTAATTTTCTCGCTTACTTAAGGCGTCCTGGGGATGAAAGTGATGTAGAATCTATGGATACTAGCAGTGAGAGCAGCATTGAAAATGATTTTGACCGGCTAAGAGTCTCATCCATGGAAGCTAAACATCGACTGGAAAATGGTGGCCTACAAAGTGATGATGGTGAAGCTTATGCATCTTCATCTTCAGGTTTCCCAACATTTGAGTACCTGGAGAAGGAAACTCCATATGGTAGAGAACCTCTGACAGACAAGGCAAGTTTTTGTTTTGTTTTGTTTTGTTGTTGTGAACCAACGCATACTTCATGTCCTTTGTATGGAATCTTAAATTCTTACTTTGCATGCCCATCAGGTGTTAACTCTTGCGGCTAAATTTCCTGCTCTGAAGACATTCAGAAGCTGTGATCTACTGCCTTCTAGCTGGATGTCTGTCGCATGGTATGCTTTGAGTACTATTGATTTTTATTCTTACAGTTTTTACTTCATTTTTTCTAATGATGATGGCTGATTTTTCATCCCTGTTATGCAATATGGTTCTATTTTGCATGCGCTATAAATTAAGGTGCATTGGTTCAATGTTCCCTTCTAATTTCTTCTTTATGCATGTCGAGCTAAATTTCTAAGCCAATGTTGTTTTGTGATTATCATTCCAGACAGTTGACCTCATGTACTTAATCATTCCTGAGTGCATCTAGTTCCACTGCCATAATGTTACACTTCTTTCTCTGTAGACAACGTTTTGGTTTCTAGAGACTAGAATGGTGCTGTTGCGTTGGTCAGAGTTATGACATTTGCCAACTGTGCTGGCCCATGCAGGATGCCTACCAGTTGCAATGCCTAACAATGGCTTGCCTACTGTGCTGAATTTCAGCATAAGACACATAGAAGAGCAACGCTGTTAATCTGGTGTTGCTATGATTCTATACATTACTGGTTTCATCCTCATGCTTCGAATTGCAGGTACCCAATATATAGAATTCCAACAGGACCAACATTGAAGGATCTTGATGCCTGTTTTTTGACATTCCATTGTCTAGCAACACCTTGCAAGGGTAAATACTGAGCGCCTTGTAGTGCATCCATACGGTTTTATTTTCTAAAAACCCTGCCTCAGATAGATGGAACCAGTGTGATATTTGCTTTGGTATATGCTACTTAATAGTGCATTGGTTGTCCATTGATCCATTGTGTTTACATTTTCTTATGCAGATCATGATCCCTCTATGCCAGCATGCCCTGGTTTTGGGGGGATCAATCGCTGTTCCAATGCAACAGGCAAACTATCTTTGCCTGTCTTTGGGCTGGCCTCTTACAAACTCCGCACCTCCATCTGGGCACCTGATGGAACCCAAGAGCGTGTCACCTCACTGATGCAGGAGGCCGACAGCTGGCTCCGGCGGATACAAGTAGACCATCCAGATTTTCGTTTTTTTGTCTCCCATTTCAGTACAACGAGATGACTGTAAATGGTTGAGAAATGACTTTTGGTTTGTCGGTGCACATCTATCCATGGTGCATAGAGACCGAGTGCCCTCATGTACGGGGGTTGTATGAGTTAAAGGCTGCATGCTAACTTTTCGTAGTCTCCAATAAGTTCTCTGTTGTAGACTTGTAGGTATCTTTTGTGGTTGGGTAAAGATGGATGGGGGAAGAAAGCAGGATTGGAGACTTGTAGAACTTAAAAGAAACAAAAGAGGAAAAAAATAAATATTTTCTTTTTTAGAGTTAGAAATCATCATGCGTATCAGTGTATGCATGTATTCGATGGTTGTATCATTATTTTGTGCCATCTGTAGAGGTGCTATCAGCCGGCCTCTGAATGAATCTTAGATGCAGTTGACCTTAAACGTGCATCGCAGACTAGCTTGGCCTGCTCCAGCTCTCTTTTTTCTTTTTATTGTATTAACCATGTTGGATGTATTATGAGATTTCTTTGCTCTTCTGGTCTTCCTGGCGAATATACAGATACCGATTCTTTTGTATATGTTCCAAAAAGAACGGTTCTGCAGGTGTAACGGTGTATGCTGTGAAAACAACGAGGCCTCTGCACGGGGGAGGTAGCGCGCGAGCTTTGGGTCACGCACGCAAAAGAACAGCACAGCTGCCGGACGGGGCAACCACTGTGGCACCACTCCTGCTAAAATAATCGCAGACTCAAGGCACCGTGCCGTCCTCTCCGCTTGATCTTCTTTTATCTCTCCAGCAGCTGCATGCCAGGCCAAGCACCAAGGACGAAGAAATCTTCAGGCCTGGCTTCCTCGCAAATCGGTCGCGATCACCGGCCCGTCCGTCCCGTCGTGGCCGGCCGCTAACTTCTCCCGCTTCATCCTCTCTGGCTGTCACTCTCTCACTACATATACGCGCGCCGGCCCGTCCGAGCGAGTCCCAGGGCTCGAGAGCTGTGCAACCAAGGACCAACACCACCACCAAACAGGCGCGCAAGATGAGGGACCTGGAGGAGTTCCGGGGCGGCGCGGCGCCGTCCCACAGCAGCGACGGGGCGGCGGCGTCCGTGTCGTGGTGGTCCGGCGACCCCGAGGCGAAGCGGCGGCGGCGGGTGGCGGGGTACAAGACCTACGCCGTGGAGGCCAGGGTGAAGGCGTCGCTCCGCAAGGGGTTCCGCTGGATCAAGGACCGATGCACCGGCCTCGTCCGCCGCTGGTGACCGGCGACCGCTTAAAGTCTTCCGTGGCGTGGCGTGGCGTGGCGTGGCGCGTGAGGATGCTTTTTAACCGTCGTGCCCTTTGTGCTTGCAAAGGTTCATGCAAGTTTTCTTTTTTTTATCTTTCTGCTGATGTTTTCTACCTGTGCTGTTTTGTTGTTGTTACGGATGAAAGAAATGGATAGAGGGACTGCTCTAATTCTAAATACCTTGAATTCCTTTATATGCTGTGTCAAGAGGATGCGCCAGCAGCTAAACAATTTGCAGCAGGAACACGAAAAATACGAAATGCAGGTCAACCGAATCACGGATCAAGTAACTAAAGGCCTGGATGGCGTTGAACAACGGCGCACGGATGTCGACGTACTCCATGAACAGCGCGGTCGCCGTCAAGCTCCGCTGCTGCGCCATGCTCGCGCGGTGCGGTCCGCCCGACCTGGCCCACCGTCCTCTGCGCTACTGCCCCCGATCCACCCAGTTCTATTACGACGAATCCGGACCGCGAATACGCGCGCCTGCTCCGTTTCGTGCCTCTGCCTCGGCTCGCCGGAACGACGCTGCGCTCCCGCCCGCTGCTCTCTAGGCGATCCTGGCGATCCGCTTTCACCCCCGAGGAGGATCCATTACGACGATTCCCTCCTCCGCTTCGTTCTTCTCCTTCCCTGTTTTTCCTGCATGAGCATGTGGAAAAGTGTTCCTGCTTGTCGAGGCAAGACCGCAAGGTCATGGGAACAATATCTACGAATTGGGCTCGTCCGCCGCTGGTGTCCGGCGACGGCAGCTTCGGCGACCGAGAGGTGGTTCCACGCGTTCACGTTTCGTACTTTGGCGAGGCTGCCGGCGCCGTCGAGCCGCTCAGTCGTCGTCGTGATCAAGGCCACGATGGCGCTTTGGTGTTGACGCTTTACCCATGCCGGCCGGCCGTTTCCTTGAAGCTGTGAGACTGCCGCGCCGAGCAAAGAGGTTGCTTTGGAGCTCTAGGCAGCGATGGCGCGTCGGCGCCGACGCGTTCCTGGATCGGGTAGGCCATCTCCTTGCAGCGGCGAGACTTCCGACATCGGCGTTAAGTCGCGCGGTCGGTCGCTGCCGAGCTCAATGCAGCAGTGCCGCGTGGGTGTCGATCGAAGCTTTCCACCGGCCGGCCATATCCTTCACTCGAGACTTCCGGCGTCGCCGAGCAGCGCGCGCGGTCGCCGTCGAGCTCCGCCGCTCGTGATCCACCGGATCATAGCCGCCTCGATCGAGGAAAACGAGCACTTCCCATCAGAGCCGCAGCTGCCTCATCGGACGGTTCTCAGGGACCCAGGGGTGGTCGCTATTTGAAACAGCCACCGCCCGGTCGTTATTTCGAATAGCGACCACCCACGGACGCGTCCTCTGCTTGGTGCCCCGGTTCGCGAGGACGTGCGAACGCGCGAGTAGGGACCTCGAGGCGTTCCATAGCCGTCTCGTGCTCCGTGGAAGCGAAGGAAACCGAGGCGTTATCCGTGTCTCGTGGCGTCCGGCGATCATCAAGCGAAGCACCGGCGTCGAGCTAGATGAGACTGATTGACGACACCCCGATCGAGCAGCAGCGTCCGTCCTTGCCCTTGCGCCATGGCGCGCTGGAATCGACGCCGTCCTACACACCAACGACCAAGCCCCGGCACGGCCAGGCGTCCCCCACGCCAGCGATCGACGTCGCAGCCACGGAGGTTGCACGTTCCCGGCGCCGGTGATGTCGCCGCCGTGAAACAAGTTCGTTGACAAGGCTCGGCTCGGCTCCTGTATAGCAAGAAGTCACGACGCGGATGTGTCAACGCATTCCGAGGGCCGGACATCTCCTTTCACCAGCCAGGCGTTCCCGACACCCCGTAGACTCACGTCGCAACAGAACCCAGGGCAGAGATGGGGCGTTCCTCGCGACAGCCATCTCCTTAAGCAGAGCGCGGTAGCCATTGCACGGATGTGGACGCGTTGCACGGGGCGTTCATCTCCATCGATCGGGCTGCAGCTGCCTGTGTCAACAAGCAGCATAGTCGCGAGTCACCGTCGAGTTCCGCCGACGCGCCACCGCCCTCCTGCTCCCAAAGGCAGAAAAGCGACCGGTCCGATAGTTGATATTATGAAGAATCTGGACTGCTGGTACCTGATCGGACGGTTATCAGGGGCCCAAGGGCGGTCGCTATTCGAAATAGCGACCAACCCCGACCTGGGCCGCGGCCAAACGAGCGCCGCCTCCGCTCCACGCCTGGGCTCGCCGGAACCCCGCCACGTTCCCGCAGCTCATCGCCTCGACCCCCTTCCTCCCGGACTCCGATTTCCATGGCGGCGATCCCGCAATGCACCGGTCAAGGCATAGGAACCACCTTCTTCGTGCTCAGCTCCGGGATGCATGCACATGTCGACGACGCTCATGGCCGCGTGCCGCTACGAGTCGGAGAGCGCTACCTTTTAGGGTGATTGTCATTGTACCAGATTCAGTAAACAGGGCATGATCAAGTCGTAAATGCAGTAACGCTGATCGATTCCAATGGCGACGCGGAAACCTGTGTCGAACACAACCGTCGGCTTAATTTCACAACACACCGCCACCGGGACAGGCAGCCGGCCGGCAAGGAGGAGGGTTGGGGAGAGGAGGAGGGGCTCAATTCATTCGTGAGCTTAGTGTGCTTTGGAGGCCTGCAGCACTCCCCAACTGGGTATGCTACTCTGTTTGCTTCGAGTTGCTCGGTGCCTGAAGCCGGCAGCGGCACAGTGGCAGCCACCAACCAGTCAGTTCCGAGTCACTTTCCGATCGGAGCCCCCCTGCGTTCATCTGCCGCCTTCCTCTCGCCCGTCACAGGGGTGGATGTCACATTTCTGAATTTGCTCCAAATCCAAAACTCGTGAAGTTGCTTGATGCTGTCTGTACAGTACGGTTTGTACTCTGTAGTGTCCCTACCTCCCCAGGCTCCCCCGTGAGGCTGAAGCCGTCAAACTACCAGGCTAGTGTTTGGAATTTCAAATAACGAACGGAAAGATCACTCATTCCAAAAGAATTACACTATCATTGCCGTTTGAACAACTCGTTACAACTTCGTTTCGATAATAACACCAACCAGTCAGTTCCGATCCGAGTCACTTTCCGATCGGAGCCCCTGTGCGTCCCTGCGTTCATGCGCCGCCTGCCTCTCGCCCGTCAGATGGGTGGATGTCACATTTCTGAATTTGCTTCAAATCCAAAACTCGTCAAGTTGCTTGATGCTATCTGTACAGTACGGTTTGTACTCTGTAGTGTCAAGCTACCAGGCTAGTGTTTGGAATTTCAAAGAGCGAACGAAAATATTACTCATTGCAAAAGAATTACACTATCGTTGCCGTTTGAACAACTCATTACAGCTTCGTTTCGATAATAACATCTACAGGTCGCTTGGGAAAGAAAAGTATAGCAGTGTACAAACCGGCTACAGGCGTGGCCGGCTAAACAAAGACATTTGGTTATTGATTGAAGGCCACCAAAAGCGTTGTATATAAGACATACAAATGGCAGTACTCCTAGTTGTTGGTCATCAACTTTCCGCAACAGAGCGAATGGCACTAATCATAAGGTAACCCACAGAACCATAGCCAGCAACAACCATCAGCCATGTCTTCCTTCTGAAGGCCCTGCTCCTCTTCTCAAACTCCTCCCAATCGCGCCTTCAGAAAAAAAGGACAAAATGAATAACCGTATGGATACATGTTAGCAACGTTGATGAGTAGTGGGAAATTCAGATTGTCAGACGCAAAGAATGGTAGTAGTGCTCTTACTTTCTTTTTTCCTGGAACTTAGCCTTGATGACATGAATCGGCTCGTCGACAGACCAAAACTTGGTCGGATGAAAAAGGCCATCGGATGTTGTGCTCCCTTTCTTATCCTGCATCACAAAAGTTTGAAGTTATCATCATAATCCTAATCGACGAAGTGCTGATGCTATCCTGTCTCAATAAACTTGCATGCGTCATCTTAGCCTAAGCATACGACTGTTAAAAGTTACTTCACTGACGTGGGGTCCAAAGAGGGAGAGAAGCAGGCTCGTTGGATTCGTCATACGCTACCGTTGAGCAAGGAAAACAGGGCTGCTGGAGTTACAAAAATCATGTGCTTACGATTTTTACAGAATCCTGACAATCAGTGTACGCGTCTCTTACTTTCGAACATGGTAGGATCGAGAAGGCTTTCAGATCATATGCTCCCTGGCTTATCCTGCATCTAAAAAGTGGGAAGTTATCGTACGCCTTTATCTAATCGATGCAGTGCCCATGTTACTTGTTACCCCGTCTCCCTGAACGTCTCGATAAACTGGCGTGCGCCATCGTAGCCCTAGCGCACTGCTTCGTAACTAAGCATGTTTCTAACACATTGCTTCGCTGATATGATACGTGCATGTTTCTAACACATCGTACGCGTGCAGGCAGATTTGACAATGACATTTGGTACGTGCTCTGTATACATAACTCCATTAATACCAATTCAAGCCTTCTAGTCTTGCACTTAATTTCGTGGGGATTTGATTGCCGCGGAGAGGGCGGGAGACGGGGGGAACAAACCTTGACGGCGGCGGCGACAGAGGCTGCCGCATGACGCGGGAGGGACTTCACCATGCCGATCAGAGAGCGCATTGCCATGGCACCTTACTGAGGGACCGGCGGGATCTGAAGGAGGACGTCGCGGGGGAGAATACGACCAGGGTTTGCTTCCTCTGCTTCTTTCATGGCGAGCCCGTTCTCTGTTTCTCTAGCCTTGAGCAAGAGATCTCTTCGTAGCCGTACAGACGTGGGCTAGACAGCACAGCTCGTGTGGCCCATATGGCCCATTGCAGCGGCCCATCATCTGCATGTTCTTTTTTCTTCCATTTTCCATTTTCCGTAAAATAATTTATGATATACTCTAAAAATGAATGTTCTGAAGGTTCGTTTGACACGAATGCGCTGAATTTTGATGGCTCACACTTATGTCAAGGGTTGATTGTAATTCACGTACGTTGACAAAATTTTGATCATATTGTTAGGCTTTTCAGGCTTGGAGCAGCTCGAAGCATGACATGAAGAGCACCTGCCAGTGTTTAGGTTGAAGAAAAAACGTATGCATAGCTCGACGGCGCTTTGGCAAAGCTGATGGTGCGTTCCAACTTGATCACGCCCCGTTTGCTGCATCTCGTGCGGTGACAACCCCCGGAACGGTGATGGCTCTTCGGCTCGTCGCGGCACGCGGCCATTGGCTTCCTTGACATCGCAAGTTCACGTGATTGCTTTCCTACGAGTACGATACGAGAACGCGGTGTCGCGGCGGAGATCGAGATCGGGGAAGAAGGATATGAGGCTCATCCTTTTTTTTTTTTCCTTTCTAAACACCTTGATCTCACAATTCGGAGACGCAGAAGAGCGCAAGGCACCTTGACCTGACCCTCCTTTGATCCGGCGAATGTGCCCCATGATATGCTGTCGCCCCATTTGCGTCGAGTATACCGGATTTACCTTAGAGTCTGGCACACGACGCCAGTATCATTGCAAGATGGAGAAGCAAACCAACCTAGATACGGCGTCAGCACCAGTTCTCAAGAGAATCAGATACTCCTCCAGGAAAGGCAGGGCAGTGCAAAGGGTAGATGCAGGAAGAATCTCAAATACCCACGTGTTAAATAAAGTTCTCGTAACGCTGGTTGGTTGTAATGTAACTTGTAAAGATCAATTACTAGCACTACTCCATATAACCACCATTGCAAATCACATCTTCCTCGCGTTCCGTGATCTCCACATTACATCCATGCTGTATGCGCGCACGCTGTCTTTATCTTTTTCCGGAGTCTGCAGTCCCGCACTTCTGCACTGTGCATTGCCTGCTTCGGTAACATGAAAAAGGAACATGTGTAATCTTGCAGGATCTCCAACCTAGAAAGCAAAAAAAGGATGAGCCTTTCCTTTGTGTTGTCTGAAAGTGTGTGGAAGAGTGAATGGCTCGAATGCTGCAAGCTGCACCAACCTCCGCACCGCTCCAACTGAACTTGAAGCTCAAGGTGCAAATGCATGCTTGCAGCAACAAGGAAAAGGAGATTCCACGCGCGCGCAGGCAGCATTTTACCAGCTGACAGACCACCTCGAGCATAAACCTTTGCTTACCTAGGAGAGAAACAACTCTGACTCATCATGGTGACCGTGTACCTGAATGTCATGTGCCCCTCTCTGCTGTTAAATTCGTAAGCAGCAAGAACAAGGAAAGAATCAACTTCAGATGGATTGACCTGGCAGTAATGATTAAATTACATTCTTAAAAAGAGTGGTCGTCCGTCGTGATGAAACAGAAAAAAAAAAGAGCGAATAATATTACTACAAACCCGGAAATTTTTTTTTTGAATGTCACCGGGGGGGGGGGGGGGGGAGAACATCCCCACCTGAATTGTATTCATAGTGTGGCAGACCACAGATCAATAGCAGTTCAGTTGTTCGACCCAGAACCAGTTGAGCAGCGGCTACCGTCTTCCACCGACAAGGCGATGCCATCCTACCTATCGAATCGAAGCGAAACCGTTTAGTTAACTACTACTACTAATTAACCTCTGTATCAAATTTCCTCGCAAAAAAAAAACCTCTGTATCAAATTAAACACTAGCTAGTGGTGTGGGCTGCGAAGAAACTGTCAACTACTACGTCTACAGCTAGGAATATGCAGGCTCATTGCCACCGACTCGTAGATGCAAGCGTGCCTTGTGGACGAGATAAGAGCCCTGCACTGCACATACATCACTGGGTGTGCTGCCGGCCGGAACGGTAGTTGAGACGTTGGGGTCGGGTTCATTGACGCGTACGTCTTCTTGGCTACCTAGATTCCGTATCATCACCATCATCATGGCGAGCGAGACGACGGCGTATCGCGACGTGATACGTTACACACATACGCTGCTAACCCCGCCACGGCAAACCGGATTTGCATTGGCGTCATTAGGCGGGCTCGACGCGACGACGATGCCCGGTTTGTCCGCCATGGCATGCCGTGATGGTACACCGCCACCAACCGCTTGTACCTTTGCCAGTTGCTGCGCGCTGGTTCTGCTCTCTCAGACGCGGTTGGGCTTGACCTGCCGAGTTGTGTTTACCTATCTGACGCGATTACACTTTGTTTGATGTCCGTTGGAAGCATTGATACTCCCTCCAGTCCAGTCACAATAAACATTTGACATTAACGTGGCCACCAACACGTCCTCACTTGGGCCGCCAAATAAATGCACGGAACTAACCAAAATGTGGTAAGTAAAGCTTCTCATATTATGAAGAGACTATTTTTTGAACCAAATGTCCGAATCTAGTTATGCTGTTGGTATTTTCTGAAAGTTCAATCGAAAGATCCTTATAATACTAACAATGGTCAAAGAACAGACCAGTTGACTGCATGCAACTTAAAACGTGGAAAAGCAACAAAATTGACCTGGAGAAAAAGATTTGGGGCAGTCATTAATCCAACTTTCTTCTGGAATTCTAGCGGGGTCCACATGCCATGTCCTATCAACACTGCGATATCATTCTTATGCCCCCGGACTAACCCATACAAAACTCCAAAAACCTGGGGCCAAATCATCCAACCAAAAACGCCAAAATTCTCTTGCTGCATCACGAAAACGGCCAAACTGATCCCAAAAAAGCCCCCTGAATTTCCTCATTTTTAAGGAGGAAAAAACCAGCGAAGGCCACCAAGTCCAAGAGTGAAGAGCAGAGAGAGAAAGGCAGTCCTCTCCTTTTCTCTCCCCCAGTCTCCCTCGCTCCCTCCCTCCATTCCAATCTCCCCTCTCTCTCTCCTACCTCACGCAGCGGCATTAATGGATTCCGCAGCCGCGGCCACATCCGCCACCGCCCCCGCTCAGCAACCCTAATGTGACGCCATCCCCGCGTCTCGGTCGGGTCCTTCCCCGCGCCGCCGCGTGCTCGACGTGTGTTCGTGGGGGGGAAAAGTCGCTGCCTTGGGAACTCTCGGGCGAGGGAGGCACGGGCCAATGCGGCTCGATCCCGCTTGGTCTGCGCGGCGATTTAGCTCGGATTCGGCGCTGGCTCGGTGAATCCCGCGCCGTTGACTCGCGCTGCCTCGGAAAGGTTGGATCTTTACGGCGCTCTGTGCTTTGAGGATGGGGCGTGTGGTTTCTTGGAGTGATTTGGGTTGGGGATTACCTACATTCTGGTTTAGCTTCTAGAAACCTGTTGGTAGGATGCGGGGTTTCGGTTCGTCATTGGAATCCCTTGTTTTGTGCCAGCCTGCCAGGTCAAATTTGGGGTAAAGATTGGGTTTTTGGCATTTTGGGGGAACCTGTTCCTGTTGTCACCTTGATTAGCTAGTTTAGGCTGAATGCGTTTATTTCTCTTATGCCTTTTTTTTGTCTCTTGCTGTATTCTGCAGGTGTAGAGAGGGAAGAGAAATGGATGTGGAGAAAGCTGCTTCAACGGGGCATGGTTTCTTTAGCCTGTTCGATTGGGGTAAGAATAAGAAGTCTAAAAAGCGGCTGTTCAGCGGAAGCGGGAACAATTCTCCGAATCCAAGTAAGCAAATGAGCAATAGGAGTCGAGTGGTTACTGTAAACTAGCTACATTTTTGCAAAGATATGGGATGCGCCTGTATCGTAAATCCTTGTCTTCTCTTGTAAATGCAGGGAATACTGGAGATGAGAATGAAGTTGATGTCGGCACACCAAGTACTCGGTCGAATTCGGTATGTGCTAGTGTGCTACCGCTTGTAACTTTTTCCAGGTTTAGTTAAGGCTGTTTTTATATGTCCTGTGTGACTAAAACTGGTCTTTCGGCAGGTCCTTGAAGATGCATCCAGCTTGAGGGAAAGCAGCGAGCATAGTTGCTCATCTTCAGTAGTTGATGAAGAAGCTCAGGCAAGGAGGTGTCCCACTGTTGTGGCTAGGCTTATGGGTTTGGATTCCATGCCTGCGGCAAGCTCATCAGAACCCATTCCTATGCCATTAGCTGTTCAACCACCCTTCGAAACAAACAGCAATGACAGTTTGGTTGGCAGAAGTTTTGTTGGTAGTCCCCATAAGATGCCGGGTAGTCCTATTGACCGGTTTAAAATGGAAACACTGCCTCCAAGATATGCCAAGAGGACATCATCAGTTGCTCAGTATAAATTATTGTCTCCCATGAAGAACAATAATCAGATGTCCAGCAGAAATGCAGCTGATATAATGGAGGCAGCATCTAGGATCATTGGATCTGGAGTTGAAAATATCAGTCCTTACAGACTTAACGATGTTGGCCACACAAATACTGCGCGTGCCTACAACACAAGAGAGATCATAGGAATCCAACAAAGGTCAAATAAGCTCAATGAAGAACTGAGGAATCGTGGTGGCTCTGCTTCTTCTAGGCCGCCAGTTGGAAAGCCTTTGGATGGAATTTTGAAAAGTTCAGAGACCGCCTCGTCTTCCAGGATGTCAGTGTCAAATGGATGTCCTCCAGTTGGTCCAAAGGTCAAGGCCAGCAACAGATCATCAAATGTTGCTCGAGCTGTGCAAGCCCAAGGAAAAGAAGAGATAAGAAAAGGCAGTAGAAAACTTGAAACTCGCAGCAGGAACCCTGAAAATAGAATGACTTTGAGGAATGGCTTGAACCAAAGAAAGGATAATAACCAAGCTGGCACAGCAAGTTCGTCCGATGTGTTTGTGCCCAACAACAGAAAGCAGAACGCTATGGTCATCAAACACAAGGTGAATTCAAACTCGGCAACACCTAGCCGGCAACGAAGCAATGCTCATCAAATAAATGCCTCTCCCAGAAAGGTTGGGGCTACCAACACATTCAGTGGAAACAACACTTATGGTAACAGAAAGGTGGACCTACAGCCAACTAATCATGCAAATGTGAGGACTCATTCTGCATCGAGAGCAATCCCCAAGCCAAGAAGATTACAAGAAAGGAGGACATATTCCAATACAAGCCAGTCAAGTGATAGCCTTGTTTCTGACAGAAGCCAAAGGAGGGTTCGGCACAATATTGTGATTGATGAGCAATCAACTTTCTCGACGAATAAAAAGAAAATCAGCACCGAGATAGTTTCATTCACATTCACCTCACCAGTTGACAAATCATTACATGGCTCCCACCTTTCCAACCATTCATCTGAAAAACAGTTTATAGAGAACTTGAACGCTGTGTCAACTTCAAGTGATACGTCAAACACTAAACTTGATGTCATTGATGGTGATTATTTGGGGCTTCTATTGGAGCAAAAATTGAGAGAATTGACTTCAGGGGTGAGATCACCCTATTCTAAGCCAGCCAAAGGCGTTCGAATATATGCCCCTTCACCAGTTTTGGAAGACACAGCATCAACATGTGAAACATCTAGCATCGCTTCTACTGATTATGACAGGGAGTCGCTACCATCTTTCAAGGATGGAAAAGCCACTCTCTCCGAGACAGATCGCATTCCAACAAATCGTCAGGTATGGCACCTGAGACTATGATGCACCTCTTCTTACCACACTCTTATCAGCACTGTCTTATGCATATTAATTTCCTCATTGCGTGCGTACAGGAACTGTTTGCTACTGTCATCTCTTCTACTGATTATGACCTTTGTTTCTATATCAAAGAAAATTTGAAAATGATTGACTCCATAATTGGTTAGATATAGCAATTTTTCTCTCTATAGCTGTAGTACACAGTTTGGTATTTGAATCTTGAGTGGGACTTGACTGTACACTAGCTAATAATATGTCATAATTCACAAGATAGATATCCTTAAGCTGTGCTGAAACTGAGGCATGTTTGTGTCGTCCAACAGAAATAAGAGCAATGCACTTCAGGAGTTCCTTCCATGTCTTAGTTTAAATGTGCCAAGATCAAATCAATTTTTGTGGACAGATTATCCAGCCCCAAAAAAAAAAACCTACAGTATGATTAGCTACATATCTCCCATTTTGTATAGTATTATGTGCATTTTTCATCTAATATGAATGAAGATGCAAAAAGTCAGATCCGAGCAAAGTTAGAAGCACTGAATTGATTTTATAGATCAATATATTTTTAGGAATTTAAATTTGTTAGCGTTGAACACTTTTAACATTCCTTCGCGCTTGCGGCACTTAGGCTGTTAACAAACCTGCCATGTGACAACAATATGAATATTACAGTCTCTATTGTACTATAGTCATGATGTCTATGTGCTGGTCTGCATTCTAACAGTAGCTTCCTTTTATCAGTCATCTCGATTTGCGAAGTATGATAATGATGTCGCGGATCAAAGGGAGCTAGAGCATCTTCACCTAAGCCCTCTCTCGACATGGGAAGCTGCTCTTTCGACTGAAACTTGCAGCTCATCTGAGAGCTGGAGAAGTGCAAATGGTAAATATAGTTGCTTGCTGTTTGCTGTTGCACTAGTCACAGATCATCCTCAAACATCTTGTTGTTTTACTTTGCAGGAACCAGATTATTTAGTTCAACAGATGGAGCGACAACATCTGATTCGACTCATTTCAACAAATGCTTAGAAGTAGATGCTTTGTCAGAGTATTCTGACACAGCCTCGTCAATCACTGTGGCGACAGCAGAAATCCCTCGATCAGAAAGCAGCAGCTCATGCCACATGGATTATAGACAGGAGGTAGAGTTTATAAGGGAGATTTTGCATGCTGCTTCTAATGGTCGCATCTTCTCTTGTTTGGAGCAAGCTGGTAATTCAGAAATTCTAAACCTGCATCTGTTGGAAGAACTAGATGGCAACATTAGCTTGTTCGTTGATGAAGAGGGCAAAGCTTACAGATCGAGGCGGAGGCTGCTCTTTGACTGTGTAAATGAGTTGTTGAGTGTTAAATGCGCATACTATTTCAACGCTGGCTACAGCTCATGGTATATGGGGATGGCCGTTCTGCAGAACCTCTCAGCGGATGAACTCCACCGAGAGATGACCAGTCTGAAGGTTGCTGAGGAGTGGATGGTGGATGAGCTTGTGTACAGAGAAATGAGCACTCCTCTGGGGAGTTGGGTTGATTTCAAGATGGATTCGTACCAAGTTGGTGGAGACATAACAATGGATTTGCTAGGTTCTTTGGTTGATGAAGTGGTTGCTGATCTTCTGACTAGCTCGTTTTTGTAGCAGGTGTTGATCCCCTAACTAACAGTACCTGTTGACAGTCACAAGGTTTTTGTCCCATGTGTTGCCTTACATCTGTATATTGGTAGCTTGCTCATCCAACTGTGTAGTGTTCTTGAGAGTGAAATGTCGCTAACCTGCTCATTATCTGATGATTGATCAATGTATGCCTGGCATGAGTAAAATATTCTTGTCCCGCTTGTGGACAATTTGAGCTGGTGTGATTGAAGATGGTTGTCTGCTTTATCTTGGTTGAAATGAAAGTATCTTTGAACTGTATGAAAGGTGTGTTCCCTTGTGTATGGAGCAGACAACTAGCATTTCTTTCAGCCGTATCTATTTCAGTGTGAGATTGAGATTTTGCTCTGTTGTAGCCACAGTGCTAGTTGAAAACTGTACTTCAACCCTAATCTAGTAATATGTTATGAACTGGTTTTGCTGATACCTTGCCCAGTTTTGATTTGTCTTGAATCACTTTATTGTTATCTTTGTATATATTTTCTCCTGGGGAATGAACCTACTTAATTCAGACCTTAGCCGTTTTTACAGTGTAACAGAGGAGCGTCTCCTTCCCTTCCGTCAATGGTAAACTGCTACATGTATGGCAGTAGCATAGTTGCGTGCTGCAGTGTTGGAGGATCCATCGGGCCGCGATTGCTGTATATTCCAAGCCTCCATCTAGCCATTCAGCTGGTTCGGTGCAGTTTGTTTTTAGAAAGGTCTTTTGTGCTACTGTACTCGGCTCCGTTGTCTACACCATCATCTTCAAATTCCTCACCGTCTCCTCCATTCCCCTTCAATCCCTCGCCCGTGCGGTGGCACCCACGCTGGCACCACGCGGCAATGCTTCAAACGCCGCTCGTGGCGCCGGCGTCGGGGAAGCCGGCCTGCCCGGCTCCGTCCGTCTCGACGCCGTATGTACGTGAGCCCAAAACGGTGATGGAAACATGCGTGCAGTGCAGGCGCCGTTCCACGACGAGTGCGCGTGTTCTCTTTCCTCGTAGACCCCAAGCGGCCGGCTGACCTACGCCGCTGCGCTTGCCTCCTTCGAGCGCGTGCACGTCGGCGACGACAATAACAGAGAACTGACCAACCCGGTGGGGGAAAGGACTCTCCAGTCTCCACGACATCCCGTGGCAAGGCGGAGGGAGGGAGGGAGGAGAAGCATGAGGATCTGCGGGTGCGCGTGCGCGATCCAATTGCGCCAGCGTCCATGTATATCCGGCGGCAAATCCATGTCGCTCGCGGCGGCGAAGGCGCGCCGACGGGAAGCGAGAAGGATAGATGGGATAGTTTAGTGAAACTAAGGGGGTTATATGGAAATATTTAGATCGCGACTATTAATCGCGATCCAAATTAAGGGGTTTTATGTAAAATATTTGGATCGCGATTATTAGTCGCAATCTATTTTAGGGGGTTTCTGCAAATATTGTGGCCCTCCGCTTCTCCTCCTGCCACCGGCCGCCGTCGACGGCGAGCCCGCGGGGGGATTCCGCCGCCCCTGTTCCACCTTGTTTGAGAGCCCCTGAGAACATAGGCAGGCTTCGTGGAATTCCAGTCGTTCTCGGCGTGGAATTCTGCCTTTTCACCGCCTAGTTTCCCTTGGGTTAATGTCGCCGTCGATTAGGTTCCCGTCAATGGGAGCATCAGTTTCGTTGATTTTCTTCCTGTTCGAACACCGGCAGGATGTCGCCACCGGCTTGGGTGAAGCCGTCATTCGCCTCTTAATTCAGGGAGCACGGCGCCGAGGTATAGTGTTCTGCATCGCGAACATTGAGAACGACGCTGGCGAGCAGCTGCGCGACGCCCTCGGAGGTGACAGCCAGGATGTCATGTTCTTCCCCTGCCCCTGCGACGTCACGGTCGAGGAGGACGTGAGCCAAGGCAGCGGAGCGGTTCCGCGCCATGGACATCCCGGTCCACAACGCCGGCATCAATGGCGACAAGGTCACCGGCACCCGCAACGTGGACGCCGCCGAGGTGCGGAAGGTGTTCGACGTTGCTCAACGTGGACGGCGTGTTCCGGGGGGAATGGACCGATGAAGCACGCTCTGCAATTCTAGTCAGTATTTTGTCGCGTCAAAAGCAATTTTCTGAGGGAGAACTTGTATGAATCGAAAGCACTCGAACTTCTGAGGGAGAGCTTTGCATGAATCGAAAGCAAATAAACTCACTTCAATATTATTCATACTGGGAAGCAAATTAACGGGCAGTGTCCATCCGGGTAGTGAAAATTAACCCTGCAGGCCTGCACCGCACACACTTGTTCATGACCGGCGTTGCGTTGTACGCGCTGGCATACCACGCACTACCAGTTAGTACACCATGACCAAAACAAAAGACTAGTACGAGCGAAGCATGCATGACAAAAGCTCGCTCCGAACAAACTATGGACTGGCTCATTCACACGCTGCTTCTCTCCCTCTCTCTCGCCAGATCGGTCGGTCACTGGACGCAGCAGGCGTTGGGATTCTCGTCGTTGAAGTACACCGGCGCCTGGTTCGGCACGTACTGGCGATCCACCGGCGGCGCGTAGGGGTACGCCGACTGCGGCGGAGCAACCGGTGCCCAGCCCATCATCATCATGGGGTGGTGGTGGTGGTGGTACTGCTGCCACCCGCCGCCGCCGGCGTAGTACGGGTAAGCCGGCGATGGCGGGTAGCCCTGCGGCGGGCCCAGATGCTCCATCCTGGTGTAGGTCGGGAAGCAGCGCTCGCCGTCGCTGACGACGGTGACGGGCTTCCCGAGCTTGGCCTCGATCCGCCACTTGAGCTTCGACGCGTCGGCCGTCCCGGCCACCAACACCAGCCCCGTCTCCGGCGCCGCCCACACGCGCTCCACCCCTGCATGCGTAGCGCGGCAACAAATTAAAGACGGCGTTAATTAGATCGAGACGTGATGCAATGCAATGAACTCGATCGAGCGTGCCCAGGGCGCGCACGCACGCACGCCACGTACGGCGAATGGTATCTAGCTACGCTCACCGTGCAAGTGCTCGATGGCCCTGCGGATCTTCCTCGCGCACCGGAGGCAGTGCACGTCCATGTGCAGGATCACGGGCGCCATGTGAATGATGGATGGATGGATTATGATTTCGTCGTAATGTTGGTGGTTTTTATAGAGCAGGAAGGGATGGTGGAGCAAATCAAGCCGCGCCGAGGGAGCAGGGGAGGAGCAAACCTAGGGATCATGTCAGGTGAAAAAATGGCTAATTACTCGCCTCCATTTGATTTGTCTGTCGGGCGGAATTATAGACGTTTTCCATACTGCAAATTCGAACGCTTTCCATCCTTCAGGATTCAGGAAAGATACCGGTTCTCCCATGTACTCCTATATGTTTGCAGATTCTGATACTCGCTACTCCATATCGAGATCGAGATATCAGCCATTCCAAGAAAAAAATAATCGAGATCGAGATCCCCTGTTTCCGATGAGTGCGCGCTTATCGAGAGAGAATAAAGCATCATTCCCTGTTGTTGTCCGCTACTGAATGATGTCTGTCGAGCTGAATTTCAACCAGAACATATCGTTTCAGCTTGGACAGATCGAACGAAGATGCAGCAGACAATGAATTCTTCCATGCGATTGTGGAGCATGGTTGAAATTAGCAGAGCTACTGCACAAACGAGCATGAAACCACACCGTTTATCGTCGGCTTGTTGAACTTCAGCCTGAATCTGATTTGGTAACGCGCGTGCGACCAGACGAACAGTTTGGGCCTAATGCGCAGACATTTCCCAACCGAGCCCAACAACACCATCTCAGCAGTAGACATTTCCCAACCGAGCCCAACACCATCTCAGCAGTCAGACCGGTCATCACGCTGATTCAGTCGCCGCGAGTCCGAGTGCCCGACACGGCACGTGCGAGAAGTGGCGGCGTCGAACGTGTCAGCCCACCCATCAACAGCAGAGCAGCAGCAGCACGCGCACGACGTCGCAGCGACCACCGAGCGGGAGGGGGAGGCCATGGCTGACGCGGCGGTGACGGCGGTGCGGCACCGGCAGGTGGAGGCCAACGGCATCTCGATGCACGTGGCGGAGTCCGGCCCGGCCGACGACCCCTCCGCGCCCGCGTTGCTGTTCGTCCACGGCTTCCCGGAGCTGTGGAGCTCGTGGCGCCACCAGATGGGGTACCTGGCCGCGCGGGGCTACCGCTGCGTCGCGCCCGACCTCCGCGGCTACGGGGGCACCACCGCGCCGCCGGACCCGTCCTCCTACACCGTCTTCCACCTCGTCGGGGACCTCGTCGCCCTCCTCGACGCGCTCCGGCTCCCGCAGGTACCCTCCGTTATCAGGGGCTTCGTCAGATTTGTTGGGCTTGCGCCATGGATTAGCTGTGACTCATGTGTTGGTGTTTGCGGGCAAGGTGTTCGTGGTGGGGCACGACTGGGGCGCCATCGTGTCGTGGAACCTGTGCCTGCTGCGACCGGACCGGGTGCGCGCGCTCGTCAACCTCAGCGTCGCCTTCATGCCCCGCCGCCCCGGCGTCAAGCCAATCGACTACTTCCGCAGCGTGTACGGCGATGATTACTACGTCTGTCGGTTCCAGGTGAATAGTTTCTACTCCTTTCTTATGGCCTGCTGCGTCTAATTAGTAATCGAGGGATCAACTTCGAAAAATCAACTGGCAACTCCGTTGAATGGGAGAATAAATTTGAACGGAGCGGTATTTCTACAGTTGGTATGCTAATTAAATTATGTTTCATACTATGGGATTGAGTGGCACTGGCGTGCCATTTCTGCAATTCTAATATGAACTGGCTATATGCTTTGCTTGTGGAAAGAGGGGACAAGAGACGAGATCCATCGTCAGTTTATGAACTTGTGATCCATGCTCTCATGGGCAGAGTATCACAAATGTATGGGGATGTGGTGTTTGATTGGTTGTGTTGTACCGGTGTGTTGAATGCTTGTATCTACTGCATTAGTAATCCTAAAGGTCCAAACAGAAGCCCAAAGTGTTGCCCACATGTGTGATTCATCATGATGCATCTTAGAACAAATAATAATGTGCAAAAGTTTGTTTCTTTGGGAACGTTCTTCAGTTACATATGTTTGGTTGGTGCGTTGTAGTTATGCCCATGTATATTTGCTTCTTTGGGAACGTTCTTCAGTTGCAATGTTGCTAATCTTTCAAAACTTACTTTGATTGGCAGAAACCTGGCATTGAATCGGAATTCACTGGTTTTGACTTGAAAAGGTTCTTCAAAATGGCATTGACTGCTAAAACCACAGGTTCTTCGGCTATGTCCCTTGGAAAAATGCGAGCAAGCAATAAGGAAATAGCACTTCCTTCTTGGCTCACTGAGGAAGATATCAGTTACCTTGCCAGTGTGTATGAAAAAACTGGATTTGCCGGAGGAATAAATTATTACCGCTGCTTAGACCTGTAAGTTCTCTTGTAAGCAAACTTGTGAACCATATCTAGATAACTTGTTTTCTTACAAGCTTCTCACCACAACTGACATGTGCCGCACAGAGCTGAGTATATCAATAGAATAAGACCATCTGTCAACCAATATTATTGGCTCAAATATTGCTCCTTCATGTTTGACTGGCTGTGTATAAATTATTGTGTCCTCTTGATCATTCTCCCCTAACACCCTTCGCCTTTCCCGGTGCAATTATCACAAAATTCAGTGTTTCAGCATAGAAAGCAGGATCTATCGACCAATATGAACAGCTGCTAAATATTAAACATTAGTCTATGGAAACCTACATCAATGTTTGCAAGATCCCTTCCTTTTTCCGTAAATGATTTTGAATATGTTCTGTTATATTGTTTTTTGAGTGAGTTGCTGCTATACTTATTATATTAGCCACAAAAGCATTTTGTTTGATCCATAAAGCATTTTGTTTGATCCATAAATTTTCAACTATTTTGACACTGATTATGATCAAATGAATGGTATAAACGACCAGACAACTGCATCACCGTTATCATCTGCACTCTATATTGTATTTCATACATGTATCAGAAATAGTAACCCCTGATTGACATCCCTACACAGGAACTGGGAACTGTTGGCGCCGTGGACAGGAGCACAAGTGAAAGTGCCTACTAAGTTTATTGTCGGGGACGGTGACCTGGCATATCATCACCCGGGAGTGCAGGGTTACATACACAAGGGCGGGATGAAGAAGGATGTGCCCATGCTTGAGGAGGTGGTGATAATCAAAGGGGCTGGACACTTTGTCCAGCAGGAAAGAGCGCAGGAAATCAGCGATCACATCTATGACTACATAAAAAAGTTCCAAAGTGGTGTCCGGGTACCGAGAGTGTCAAAATTATGAGATCGTTGGTTCCCTATATGCAGTTCAAATAGACTGGGAATTTTGTAGTGCTGCAGAGCACAGATGCCAATTTCTTATGCATGTACCATAATCATAAAAAATGTTCTTTTTTCTTGTTGAGATGAGAAATAGTGTGGAACGAAAAGTGTTACTCATCTCATCTGTTACGTATTGTAAATTATGTATCGAGAAAACACATTTTGTATAATTTCGTGTACGGTTTTAAGATGCTGATTCACACAAATAACTCTGCTAATTAGCAGCGTCAGGTGAAGTATGGAGTACTCCATATGATTGTGCCGGTTTTAGTGAATGACCGCCGTTTTTTCACAGCATATCCGTACAAAAAACTGAGGATC